>OZ024718.1:339817-1539817 GCA_964016875.1 Fallopia convolvulus | reverse complement strand
CTCCATATTCCCCACAATAAGCATGCCTGATTACCTTGACGATTGCCATCCATGCAACTACTAAATTTACCATCCCAGTCAAGAAGTGACGGAACAAAGTCACCCAAATCGGCAATATCATGATCACCAAAATGATCCCACACCATGGTAAAATGCAATCTCTAAGGTTATGGGCCGATGGATCGGGGATCGTACGTACGTATGTAAGCCCAACACATAAACCTAGTGAGTAGGGTTTCAACCTAAAACTGATTGGTAATAGGAGGAGTAACCTAAGGGTATATATACTAGGTTATTTCTCTTTATATTTCAGATGTGAGATAGACAATATTCTCAACATGTCCCCGCAAGTGCAACTGGACTGACCCAATTGACACTTGGACAGACGGGTCTAGCATCTCATTCTCTTTATAGCTACCTCGTTGGATAATGACGGATGGTGGCATCTCAACTGGCCTGGCCTAAAATAAAATTTATTACTCAATAAGTATCAGCTTTTTCGTATTTAAGAGTATTGACTATTTAAATTCGTCGACAATTACCGAACTATTAACTATATAGAAGAAATCGGACCCTCTTTCAATTTGTTATTTGTCCGTCCCTGCTTATAGGCTAGCCATGTAGAGCATTTGTACTCTAAACTGCATTCTACGATGCATGTCGTAGAAGGCTTATTTGATCCTTTCTGAGTTTACAATCATATACAAACACAAATTCGTAGAATTTTTTTTTCTTTTGGATACATAGCGATAGAAATTAACTCATCAAATAAACTCTTATTGAATAAATATTTAGTTTCGTGTGAACCTTCAGTTCCTATCTATCCTCTTGACGAGAAGTTTCAATTTTATAATATATATATATATATATATATATATATATATATATATCATAGATGATTATACCAAATGAAAATTCATACAAGAAAAGGGAAGGGCAAGTAGACGAGGAGGTTGCCCAAGTCTGGAAGAGGAAACTCAAGAAGCGGTGGCGCATGAGTCCTTGAGTGCGAATCGTGTATCCAGACGGAGGCTGTCAAGAGCGAGCAACCTAAGAGGAAAGTGTTGATATGGTTTAACGAAAGCCATAGTTCATGTCTCATGTTTGTTGGTGCGTCCTCTATCACACACTCGCAATACTGCATATGCACATCATATGTAAGATCGATTTCTAACATAAATTCATAATGTGTGTGTATATATGTAAGATTTCTAACATAAATTCATTCTAGAACCAATTGACAAGTGAAGGGTAACTCACGAATAAATATATTAGTTTCGAACTCTAAATATGGATAATTGTATTTATATCAATCTTGAATGTCGAAAGATTAAATAATCAAGCAAGCAAGCAATTTACCTCTTCCCTTAGGACAAGGGTCTCGCAACCTGATATCATAGTCACCATTGTACTCGTCATTGTTATCTGAACTGTAAATTCTAATTAGGATAAAAACTTTCTAGCTTCTTCTGATTTCAAAACATCATAGCCTAGGTAAGAGTTAGCTAGCATGAATTGTTTTTGCCATGGTCAAGTGATAACATAGGGAAGATTCAAATAATGATAAAGTGAACCTTGTTCTATTTGTTAGAGAAACGTAATTTTTACATAAAAACTATTTTTAACCAACGTGTACATTAACTTTTTATCCAAATATCACTTCACTTCTATTTTTTACGTTTTCTAAGATATACAACAACTGTTTATGTTGAGAATATGCATTTCCATACCTGAAAGTGGAGAGTAAACCAAACTACTATATAAGTTTATGGGATACTCCTTCTATTGCCAATTGGTTTTAGGATGGAACCCGTGGGCTTGTATGTTGGGCCCGACACGCATATGCACACAGACGGTCGTGTGCACCCCTCACGTTAATAGCCCACGGACTTCAATATGGCATCAGAGCAAGGTCCGGTTCTGGGTCCGTTTCCAAGTGACAACTAGGACAAACCAGTTGCACTTGTGGGGGCGTGTTGAGAATATGCATTCCCACATCTGAAAGTGGAGAGTAAACCAAAACACTATATAAGTCTATGGGTTACTCCTCCTATTGTCAATTGGTTTTAGGATGGAACCCTGTGAGCTTGTATGTTGGGCCCGACACGTATATGCACACAGACGGTCGTATGCACCCCTCACGTTAACGGCCCACGGACTTCAATATGGTATCAGAGCAAGGTCCGGTTCTAGGTCCGTTTCCAAGTGACAACTAGGACAGACTAGTTGCAATTGTGGGGGCGTGTTGAGAATATGCATTCCCACATCTGAAAGTGGAGAGTAAACCAAACCAACTATATAAGTCTATGTCTATGGGATATTTCTCCTATTGCCAATTGGTTTTAGGATGGAACCCCGTGGGCTTGTATGTTGGACCCGACACGCATATGCACACAGACGCTCGTGTACACCCCTCACGTTAACGGCCCACGGACTTCAATAGTTTATTCATATATTACTTTCAACCGACAAGTATAACAACTCCACATAAATGAACAAGAATTGATTGAGGGTCTTACTAGTTTCTTTGTTAAGCCTTGCATGCTCCAAAATGTGAGCAAAATCGGCAGTTTTTATGCAAACTTTGAATTCGTGTATGGATAACGTCTCATCGGGCATATCCATGTTCACTTGATCCCTTGCTTCCATGCTTTCATTCCTACACTCATCACCGTCTGTTCTTTTCAATTCAACAACACAAAGAGTATAAGCTATAACTTAAGCCCCTAGAGAGCCACCTATGTAAAAATTAACAATCAAGTTTTTCAAAGTATATGTTTGAGACCAAATTAAGCATAATATATCACAAATCAAGAATACAATATTTGTAATTCTATTTAGAAATGTGTTGAGGAATAACATATATGTGGCATATACATAACAAACTTTATAAAAGTTAGTTATTTGGAAAATTTTACTATTTTACCTTTAACGCAATATGAACATGTTATAGTCACAAATACATAGCAACTTATGGATTTTGTTTTTTTTATTAATTAACATTGTTAGTCTCTTTTTTTTTTTTTTTGGTAGAACATTGTTAGTCTCTTTTTATCAAAAGAGAGGTTATTCTTTGCTATAAACAAGAAAACAAGAAATAAATGGTTAAAAGGTGAGCCAATCAATACATGAAAATCCTAATATAAATGAGAGAAACTAAGTGATGCAAGATCATTGGCAACTCCATTAATCAACTTCACGAAATAAATATCAAAATTGGATAAACTAATTTCTTTTTTTGGGTCCCACTAGAGCCGTTCTAATCCAGATCAAGTATTTAGAGGCCTTTTATATGATAATCATTCCAATTCAGTATTTCCATACACGATGCTAGGATATTTAAACTCGATTTTTTAGAAGAAAAAAAAGTTTAAGGTATTAGCTCAGTGGGTTCCATCCTAAAATCAATTGGTAATAGGAGGAGTCCATTGAGTTATATACTAGTCCAATTTAAGCCCAAATTTCAGATGTGAGATAGACATTCTAACACGCCCCCGTAAGTGCAACTAGAGGAACTGACCCAGTTGACACTTGGACAACACAACGGGACAGACCCGGGATTGAGAGAAGTCGTTAGACAAGATGACTCTGATACCATATTAATCTAGTGGGGTTTCATCCTAAAATTAAATGGTAATAGGAGGAATAATCCATTGCATTATATACCAGTCTAATTTAAGCCTAAATTTCAGATGTGGAATGAACATTCTAGGGAACCTTGCATCTCGTCTTGCTAGACCAAACTAGTGATTGGTTAGATAAGCTAGTTTTATACACGTAGGAAGCAATTCGCATTAAAATTTCAATATATATTGAGAACTTGGTATAAAAGCACACTAACTTTGATTTACAAAGGTAAAGTGAAGAGCATTATTGAAAGACTCCTCCACATAGATAGAGATGGCCTCATCATCCCTAGCGGAATTGATCATCCCACTAAGCTCACGAAAATTCAAGCCAACCCTACAATTCCATTGGCAATCATAGTCTTGAAACGACGTCGCATTCATCTTAAGCCAGGTGAGCACGTCGTGCGCCGGGTGCACGTGCGCCACCCGCACGATCACACCCGAATCCGAAACCTCCATGACGGCGGTGTCATCGGCGTGGGACCCGGCGGTTCCGATGGCCGATAACACCTTCTTAAGGCACTTGGGGTGTTGCAATTTGAGTGTGAAACGAGGCTCGGGTTTTAACTCAGTCGGGTTTTTGAGTTCGACGTGGTTAGATGTGGAATGTGGTTGCATTGTGACTAACAAATCTTTGTTTTTTTTTCGCTTTTATCGTATCAGATCGTCTATATTTTTCAGATTTGAGTAAAGTTGGAGTAAGAAAAAGAAGAGTTTTAGTTTGAATGTAAATTAATTGGGTTTTTAATTGCATGGTTTGAGTGAAGAATTAATGGTGGAGGATGAGATCGATAATTAGACGATTATTTAGGGTTTGAGAGAGTCATGAGGCTTGTTTGTTAGATCAATCATTCATTTGGTTAACCAAGTATAGAAAACTAAAATCAATCTAACAAAATAAAAAGAAAAGTGGAAATAAGCTAATAAAAGGTCAAAAATAGTAATAAAGTTGTGCAAAATTAATTGACTACGTAAGGTGGGTCACAAATAATGCTAACTCAAAGCACGTTATCGGTTAAATTTTCGATTATAAATGTTGTTCAAAATGATTGATCGAGCTGAAAAGAATCATAACTTTACTGCAAAAATTAACGTCGAGTAAAAATACAATTTGAATTACACAAATTGCATTCCCATTTAATTTTACGAATTGAAATAGAAACTATACAAACAAGTAAACAACTATATAGATATCACAAGTCGTAAAATTGGATTCAATTGCATGTCTATATGGTTACAAAATTTATCCTACATACGAATATGTGTAAAAACTGGACTGTTGTACGTGATCAAATTAAACATACTATTTTATTTTATTTTTAAACAAACCCATGATTTTGACATTTAGTTGATTTGCCCCATAACTAAATATCATAAATTCAACTTTCTAAGTTTGTTCTCTTTAGAAGACAGAACTAGGGATGTTAAATGGGGCGATCTGTCCCACGATCCGAGTTACAGGTTAACCTGTTGACCCGCAAAAAATTAATAATCCGTGACCTGACTCACAATCCGACCAGTGTGTTGCGGGTTTTACGGGTCGGGTAGCGGGTCAACCTGTTTGACACACACAAACGTTAATTCAAATGTCCCATAAATAGGGGTGCTTAACGGGTTGACCCGATCCAATCTGTGACCGCAAGTAATATAACAAATTTTTACTCTAATAATTTTTTTTAGAAAAAATTTGCTGGTCCTACGGATCAATGCAACCAGCAACTCAACGGGTTTAATCCGATTCGGCCAACAATTCGAAAATGAAAAAAAAAAGTGATCGTTATCTGCGGGTCAGTGCAGGTTACGGGTGACCCGACCCATTGAACACCCTAGAAAGAACGTAACAGAGATGTATACAGTCTATATGGACCCCTTTAGTGAGCCTGATTTTTTCAATTATAAGAGATTTGTTTTTTAGTCAATGAATTGTAGATAATATAATGGGCTAGAATGAGTTAAAATTCATATATATATATATATATATATATAATATGATCGTTATTGAACGGACTTATAACGACCACGTAGAATAATTACCCAAAAACATATATAAAGAGGGGGAGATCGAGTTACGTTCATAAAAAAAATATTTAATCCGATGGATTCTAAGTTGCCGACGCCGGAAAACAATCCTGCCACCACCAAAGCAACCACAAAAACAACGATCACCGGCGACGTGAATCCGGCGCACGTGGACGAAGCCCTGGCCTTCATGACTCATCTCGGAGCATTCGACCCGAGCCTCCCGGGCCGGGTCGATCACACCAAAGACTTCTATTCGGATCTAGTGCGACACCTCCTTACGGTGGACTCCATCTCACGTGGCAAAGTCACGTGCTCGTTCTCCGTCGCTCCTTCCGTCGTCGTAAGAATTTTCTCACTTTAAGGGCACCGCCAGGGCTAAGCATGGGTTAGTTTAAACCGAAATTTTAAGCCGAAACTAACCAAAACCGATATTGTTCGTTTCGGTTTAGGAATTTTCCGAAATTCAGTATCGATTTCGGGTAATTTCATTTCGGTTCGAATTGTTCAAAGAATAACCTTCTGTTTGTCTAAAACCGACTAAACACGAAACCGATATTATTCGGTTCGATTTAGGAATTTTTCAAAATTCGGTTTTAGTTTGGTTCGAATTTTGTAAAGAATAACCTTCTATTTATCTAAAACCGACAAAAAGCGAACTGAATCAATTCATTTCGATTTTCGGTTCACCTTAAATAAAATTTCGATTCGATTTTTGTCGGTTCGGTTCGATTTTGAACCGATGCTTAGCCCTAGGCACCGTCTATAAAAATCAAACTAGAAATTTTTGGGTACTAACATTAGATGTCCGAAAGCATAAGAATTTTCTCTTACATGTACAAGGAAAATAATGTTTTTTTTTTTTGTTTTGTTATTGAACTAATAGAGGTTTTATGAGGATATTTAATTGTGTATATTAATTATTTATGTGGGTGAAGAACGGATTCAAGGGATTGAACGGCGGGATGGTGGCGGTGGTGGCGGAGAGGGTGGCGGTGGCGTGTGCGAGAACGGTGGTGGCGGAGGATAAGGAGTTGGTCACCGGCGATGTTAGCCTCTCTTATCTCTCGGCGGCATCTATGAATGTGAGTTTAATTACAAAGCAAAATATCATATCATATCATATTTTTTAGTCGGTTCGAATTCGGTTGAGTTGGTTAAATATTCCATGGGCAAGAGTTCTAAATTCTAAATGCCTATAGTAATTTATTGAATCCTAGAAAAATAATTAAAGAAAAAAAAATTATAATTAAGTTGCAACTCTACTAGAACACGATCCATTATTTATATACATGGCCTTTCTTTTTTTTATATCTAATAATACTTGTCTTTTTAAATAATTTAGGTTTTAGTTTTATATATTTATCCTTGAAAATTACTATTAATAATGTTATTTAAAATGAAAATTAATAATCAATAAAAAAGATATACTAATATTTTTGAAAAAACTTTCTTTAAATGTGAAAAATAATTAAAAAAATTCAAGTATAATGATACGAGAAAGTATATTTTGTTTTCATTCTCTTACATTATTATTAAGAATATTGTTCTAAAAATTCCTTCTAGGTCCGACCTAGCCGCTGGAAGGCTCTCAGCCCCGCCTAGCCTTCCAGCCCGTCTAGGCACCCATCTAAGACCACCTAAACAACCGTTCAGGTCGTTTAAGCGCTAGCTAGGCAGTTCCTCTCCGCCCAGCGTCCACCTAGTGTTTTTTAAAACATTGCATATGAGTGTGTCATAGTGTAATACTACTATTCATCGACTTGTAGATTATGGCACTAAGCTATATAATTAATGATGATAAATCATAAATAGGTACAAACTTCAACTTCAATTTCATAATCAGTGCGAGAAATTTCAATTTGAGGGTAGGCAATTTGGCTTGGCCGAACAAAGAGGGATTTCCGGATTTGAGTCATGCATTTATAGTTAATAGTACTAACATTTTATGTACAAAACCTGATTAATACGTACTAACTAAATAAACTAATGATAGTTACGTACAAAACACAAATTCACTATATAAGTACTCCGTATTATCGTTAAGTTGACAAGCAAACATTCGAAGTAAAACATGCTCATATAGTCATGTTGTTAGTCAATACTCCGTACATGGAGTATATTATCAATTTCTAATTAACATTAGTTGAAGTTAAGGCCACGTTTGGTATGCTGTTAGAATCGGATTGGAATCAGGAATCGGAATGGAATCAGGAATCGAAATGAACCAATCCTGTGACATGTTGTTTGGTATGTTGTCGGAATGAACCATTCCTGAAAATTATAGTTTAAAATTTTGGTTCATACCTTATAATTTAGGGTTTATGAATTTTAGAATTTATTCTTTAAGATTTAGGAGTTTTAGGATGTTAAGGTTTAAGATGAAAAGTTAAATTTTTTTAGAATGGATGATACCTTCCATTTTCTGCTGGAATCAACTTTATCTGCAGATTTAGAATGAGCCATTCCTGAGAATGAAATCGATTGCAGATTTTAATAAACGAAAAAGTATACTGAAATCAACCATTCCTGATTCGCAGAGAATCAAACCAAACGAAACCTTATATATAATCGATCAATTTCCTTAGTAAATCCTAGCAAATCATGGAGAATGAATGACATCATTTGCTAGTTTAGCCCACTTGGAATATTTTAAATTATCATCTGTAGCTTGCAGTTTTTTTCGATCCTTCAATAATGTTAATCATGGAGAATGAATGACATAAGTTGAAGTTTCTCAAAAAAATAATGTTATCAAGTGGCCGGAATGCAGAGCTGCTTTGGCAATCAATGAAGAATTGATTGAAGAGCAACATTATCTAACAGAAGATATCATAATAATTTCAGATATGGATATGAATGGACCTGTCAATCGGATCGGTCGGGTCGGGTTGGGATTCGAATTAAGTCGGGTCCGGATTATATGTCAAACCGGATCGGATCGTTGGGGTTTCAGGGCGCGTACCCACCAGGTCAAGAGAATCGAATTTTTTATAATTATTAAAATATTATTTTATTTAAATAACAGTATTTTATAGTAATATAAATATTTATATTTTAATAATAAAATATATTATAATTTTCAAAATAAATTTTATATATTCTGAAATATAACATATCGGGTTACCCAACGGATTTTCGGGTTTCAACCTAATCGGGTTCGGGTCAACCAGGTCGGGTTGAAACCCGAAAATTTCCAATTGGGTCGGATTTGTAAATTGGACAGTTTTTAACAGGTCTAGATACGAGTCATTTTTATATGCATGTTACCTAAAATGGGTATGTTAATACATATTATTACTAACATGCAGGCTGAGTTGATTGTAGAAGCCTCCTTGCTAAGAAGTGGAAGGAACTTAACGGTCGTTTCAACAGATTTTCGAATCAAAAACACCAAGAAATTAGTGTATACCTCTCACGCCACTTTCTTTCACATTTTTCATACTGCAAAACTGTAAACTTAGGTTTATAATAATTGGGTTGTAAGATAATGCAACAATCGATAACGACTCCCCTTGACCTAGAAATCGCGATATTATTCATCGCGTCGCTTGGATTCAAGCAAATTTCGAGGAAATGGAATCATGAACTTACTCGTTTTATGTGTGTACAATCACTGAATCGATGACAATTTCTCGTTTGTTAAAATCAGCGAGTCTTCATTTACAACTTTATTGATTTATGTTGATGACTATTGCTTATCGGAATTGCTACTAAAGATTTGAGAAAGGCCAAGGTATGAAAATCTTCAGAATCGAGACGAGCGTCTATCTTAACCATAGAACATGTTTAGGCTACACTTTTCCATCATCTACAAGCCTCTAATCGAACAATAAAGGTGGGATTTTATTGGATGATCCTGAACAATACTGTTTTAAAGATAGTAAATAATTAAGTTGCCTTATCTAGCTTTTACCAAACTAGATACATTATATTGGTTGATTAAACATTGACGGATTGAATATGAAGACGGTATGCATGTAAAATTTAATCAGAAATTGACATATAACTAAATGACTTTTAATTTTTTTGGTAGAAAGACCATTTCTTTAATATATAGATATATACATGAATTAAATATTTTGGTTCAATTGAGTTCCTTTTTTTTGGTCGAAGGTTCAATTGAGTTCCTTAGTTATACAAAATAAACATCTACCGAATACAACTTTAAAATCGTTTTCTTAAGCATAGAGACGTTAATTAACAGCCACCGAACGGCTAAGCACATGCATTGACAACGCAATTTCACTAGCTAGGCATTCCAAACAATATTATGGGAATTAGTTCCAGTGGAGTTTTGAAAAAACTCCAAAGATAGAGTTGAATAAATCATGACCATTAAATATAAATTGAACGGTTTATATTTGATTTTTCTCTCTCCATATCAATTATGCAACTTTGACTCGTGTGACATGACTCTTCTTATGGAGTTAGACCTATTTTTTCTACGTACCGACGATGCTGCTTTTAAATTTTTAATAACACTTGACTCAATATTTTCATTCGTTGTTATATTAAATGGGTGATATCTCGAAATTTTAAACCATTTATATATCATCTAACCCAAAAGTTTAAGTTAATCGGTAGATAATTTACCCCCTTATATGCTAGTAGTTTTTCATTTTAATTTATCTTTTAGTTATCTGTTAGGTTTCTCTTTACTTATTTGAAGTTTTTTATTTATACATTCTTGTTAAGAGTTTGCCCGTTTATTTCGATCTCTCAATCTGTGGAGATAAGTTTCTCCCACATCTAAAATATGAAATATAAATACCTATTATATAAACACTTGTGTTACTCCTTCTAATGTCAATTGGTTTTAGGACGGAATCTCAAGGGCTTATGTACTAGGCCCATAGCGCGCTTATGCGCACAAACGAACGTTTGGACCCCACGTCATATATTTGCCCACCGGAATTATCATGGTATCAGAGCCTGTTCGGTCTAGGTCCGGACTCCTGGTCTATTAATGGGCTAGTCGGTCTTAAGACATAATCGATGTCAAGTTGCAACTGACATATTGCGTGGAGATAAGTTTCTCCCACATCTAAAATACGAAAGATAAATACCTATTGCCTACTATATAAACATTTGAATTACTTCTCTTATTGCCCATAACGCGCTTATACGCATAAAAGGACGGAATTTATCACAATCTACTAGACTTATCACATACTTCAAATCCTTTCTCCATAAATATAAATAAAGATACATTCTATATCTATAGACCAAACCACATAATTAAAGGTGGAGAGGTTTGATAAAATAAATCAATCCGATGGATTTTAAAAAGTCGGTGCCGGAAAACCATCCCGCCACCAAAGCAACGATCTCCGGTGACGTGAATCGGGCACACATGGACAAAGCTCTGTCCTTCATGTCCTATCTCGGAGCATTCGACCCGAGTCTCCCGGGTCGGGCCGATCACACCAAATACTTCTATTCGGATCTAGTGCGACGCCTCCTTACGGTGGACTCCATTTCACGTGGCAAAGTCACGTGCTCTTTCTCCGTCGCTCCCTCCGTCGTCGTAAGACTTCACTCTTATAAATATGATTTTTCTAACTTACGTCTTTTAAAGCCTAAAAATGATACTCCCTCCGATCCAAAATAATTGTCGTTTTAACTTTTGACACAAGAATTAAGAAAAGTATTAACTAAACTCAAAAAGGTAATTTTTTTATAAATTTTACCACTCATCATCTTTTTTCAACCAATGAATGAATAACATTAATTAATAAAAACACATTCCAATAACAATTCTCATAACTCACTCTTAATCAATTGCCTAGAAAACCTAAAACGACATATAAAAGGGATAAAATTTGAAGTATTAAAACGACAATTAATTTGAATCGGAGGGAGTATATAATATATCTTGAAATTGTATTTATTTAGATTTAATTATAATTTTATTAGAGTATTAATTACTTTTTATAACTTTAGTTCCCATAATTAATATAAATAATTTATGCCCTTAGGTATAGGATGAAAAAAACCTGATAAAGTTTTTATGAGGATATTTAATTGTGTGTATATTTTGTGTGGGTGAAGAACGGTTACAAGGGTTTGAACGGTGGGGCGGTGGCGGTGGTGGCGGAGAGGGTGGCGGTGGCGTGTGCGAGGACGGTGGTGGCGGAGGATAAGGAGTTGGTCACCGGCGATGTTAGCCTCTCTTATCTCTCGGCAGCACCTATGAATGTGAGTTTAATTACTACTAAGCAAAATACTATATACTTTTTGGTCTATCATATTATTAGTGTATGTAGCCTTAATTTTTTTATCTAATAATACTTGTCTTTTAAGTTATTTAGGTTTTCATTTTATGCATTTAATCCTTATAATCATTAATAATTTTATTATAAATAATGAATAATAAATAAAGATATATATATATAGATAATATGAGAGTATATGTTGTTTTTATTCTCCTATATTATTATTTAAGAACTATCGATCATATGATCGAGTACGTAATATATAGTGTGATACTATTGAATATTGATCGACGTGTAGGTTATGGCACTAAGCTAGATAATAAATGAACTCTCATATGATATGAGTCTAATTGATTTGTGAGCAAAAGTTTTCTAGTTCCATATGCAAGCCGGTTTAATTTAGTTTTAACATGTGTTTATAATACTTTTGATGAGCACATAATGATAATACTATTGACTAGTGTGATGAGCGATGACTCTTAAAAAGGTAACAAATGGTAATAATATTTTTTGGTAAAAGGAGAGTCGGCATTTTATGAGATTATTAAAATAAGAAAAACAAGTGAAGTAGAAATCAAACGATGGATAACCCAACCTCTTACATCACTAAATAAGATGACTTTAATCTTATCAGATGGGGCACTCAATGCATGCAAACTTAAAGGAAAAGAAACGAATAAAAAATTAAGAAATCTGCCGCAAAGTTATCCTCACATAAATGTATAAAAATATCAATATATCCAACTGAAATATAAAATACAGAAACTATGAATATGATCCATTAGTTCAGATTAATTCGCACCATTTTACTCTAAGACTCGTTTTTATCTGAACTCATATATGTACAACTTTTTTTACTGAAAAATTAGATATGTGATTTGTTGTAATGTTTATAGTGGACTCTTTCGATTGTTTCCCTTAGCAATGTTTCTCTTGTCATGGTGTTACTATTGTTTTTACGTGCAGTCTGAGTTGATTGTGGAAGCCTCCTTGTTAAGAAGTGGAAGAAACATAACGATCATCTCCACAGAGTTTCGAATCAAAAACACCAAGAAGTTAGTGTATACTTCTCATACTAATTTCTTTCACATTTTGCCTTCATCCAAACTTTAACCTGAGCTTCATAAAGATTGGAATGTACGTGAACTATGTTACTAGTAGCATAATGCCTCCAACTACTTTGGGGCAGCCTAATAATGACTTCTTAGGTCTTTAGCAATGATAATTATTCAGAGGTATGAAGATGTTGGAAAGTATTAGGTTCGATCCATGTCTCCGTCCATTTACTTGGGTGTATTCACATTCTATATTTTCTTTGATATAGAATGTGTTTTTATTTTCCAATGAAACGCTTCTTTGTAATGGTTTAATGAATAACTTTTAGAAAATTTGCATGTTTGGAAGCGATGAGTTTTTTTTTCTAAGTAAGTTGTTGGAGTCTCGTCCCACATCATAAGGGATTATGTGTATTGTGCGCGATGGTTATGTTTTAATATTTATGTATCTGCTTATTTCTTTCACATTAAAAGGTGTCGGAATCTGAAAGTATCCTTTCGCTCGTCCATATTTTTTCTCGACAATATGCAAAAATCTTGATCCAAAAACGTCGAATATTAGCGCATATTGTAGTTAGCATGCGTATATATAGCTAAAATAGATTGAGATGTTATTTATTCTAGGTTATTAAAAGGTGAATTCCGATTATATATGAAATGGTTAATAATATGACGTCGCACCCCGTTTAATCACAGTCCGTTGAAATCTAACATAGTACCTAAAAAAGATTGAAATGCTAATGACCCGTTTAAAACTAATAATTTATATATATAGCTAAAATAGATTGAGATATTAATAACTATAGATAGAAAATTCCGACCTTACATATTCAGTGGTTAATAATCCGACATCGCACCCCAATCATGGCTTGCCGGAATCTAACATACTATGTATATTATACATAACTAGTTTTACCCGTCGTACCATGTATGACTACGACCCTATATATCAGGTGGAACACTTCATCAAACGGATAATCACTTCGTATATAGGGTAGGTCATGGGTCAGGTTATGGGTGGATGGAGCACTTTCATCACCCAACTCGCGAAATAAATTGTATTACCTGACCCACCATTATCCGTGGAATCTTTCACTCATATCCAACCCACCCGTCACCTGCGGGTGAGTCGGGTGACTCGTCACCCACGAATTCTAAAATTATAATAAAATTTTATAAAATTTCAGAATTAATATAAAAAAAGCTAGTTAATGCAACAATCTGATTATTGAAGTGATATCCAAGATATTCTCAAATATTTTATCCGTAAAAATTAACATATGTTTTTCTATATGTTTCATTTGCTTAAGTTCCAACAGTAATCCTCAACTTCCTCTCATTAAAACAAGTTTTCCTAGGTCATTCAGACCTCTTAGCAAAAACGTTGATAGTATCGTAATGGCATTCCATTAGAGATTTAGCCTTTATGGTCTGTATAGTTTTATTATTTAAGAAAGAACCCAATTTATTTTTAAAAAAAAGCCCTCAAGTCCCAAACTTTCTTTTAGGAAAAAAAAAACTAAACCTAATTTTAATTTAGGGTAATTTTTTACGCGTGGTAGACGGGTGAAACGAGTGGTGGGATGGGTCAGGTTAAACGGGTGTAAAATTTCACCCATATCTGACCCGTCACCCATTTCACCCGTCATCCGATCCACCCATCACCCACTTCATTACGGTTTTTCACCTATATAATTAGGTCGGATAAAACGTGTGTGTTAGTCACCCACGAATAATGTCCAACCCTATTAGTATATCTTTTATTTTTAATCGTTGTAGTAAGCATAGATTAGAGACGCGAATCAAATGCCACCGAACAGCTAATATTAGTATTATTATACTTACAATCGTTGTACTGTATATATTAAGCACATGCATTGACAACACATTTTACTAGGCATTCTAAAATAATATACTTTTTTTTTGTCATTGTCACCTCAGTTCACGGAGAGCTTTGCTCCATCAAACGCCTATGTCTGGAGTTCGAGTTTCGCGAGGGCCTCTTTATTTTTGGGTGGGATCTGCTCTCCCAACAAGTTCATTTCTCATCCATTGAGAATCAAATACTCGATCTCAACGAAAGAAAGTATAGCCCCTCCCACTACGCTACATGCTTGTTGGTTTGTATTATAAAATAATATATATACTATTATACTTAATAACAATGCAACTTTGAGTCTTTGACGTGACATATATGACTATTCGTCTTGGGTTGCTCAACGAATACAATATTCAACGAAATCTTATCTTAATATTCAATTGAGATATCAAACCCAATTTCATATTACACATTGCTATTGTGAGAAAGGTGAGACCATACATACATTATAATATATAGGTAGACCAAACAACTTAACTAAAGAGGGATAGAGCCATAGAGGTTTGATAAAAATCAATAAACCCAATGGATTGTAAATTGTCGTCGCCGCCGGCGTACGATCCCGCCACCAAAGCAACCACAAAAAGACCGATCTCCGGCGACATGAATCCGGCCCATGTGGATAAAGTCGTGTCCTTCCTAGCCGAGCTCGGAGCGTTCGACCCGAGCCTCCCGGGCCGGGCCGACCACACCAAGGACTTCTATTCGGATCTGGTGCGCCACCTTCTTAAGGTGGACTCCATTTCTCGTGGCAAAGTCACGTGCTCTTTCTCCGTCGTTCCTTCCGTCGTTGTAAGAATTGAATTTGTTTTTGTTGCTATGCGGTTTTGTGCTTTATTTTGTGTTTGGGTTGCTTTTGTTGGCTTCGCGTGTTGTTGTTTGGTGTTAGTTGGTCCTTTCGGGTTATTCTAGGCACATCCTGTTTGCATTGTTAAAGTTCGGTGGGTCAAATACCACTGTCTCAACGCACGTGTGCAACATGCCTATCACATAAGCCCATGTGATTCTATCTTAAAACCAATTGGTGATGGGAGTAACCCGAGAGTATATATTTAATTTAGGCAATTTATTACTCTCTCCGTTTCAACATAGTTGATCTTAGATAAAATTTCACACTTATTAAGGAATTTTTTTTCCAAAACTACCCCTAAAAGTACACTTTGGGAGATTCAACTAAAAAAACAAATTTTGGGATATGTGTAATGTGGGGTATAGATAAGGGTATAAATGGAAAAAAAAAGTTAGATGAACAAGTATTTTAAAACAAAAAAATGGCTTTAAGAACAACTATTTTAAAACGGAGGGAATACTTTATTTCCCGTTGTGAGATAGACTTCTTGATATGCATCTAGCCTTGTTGGTCAATCCTAACCTTCCAGATTCCGTGAAACGGAACTACACTAGATCAAATGGTCAATATTTTTGTTGTTGTTGTTGAATTTTGATTTTGAATAGTTTTTATATTTGGATGAAGAACGGTTACAATGGATTGAATGGCGGGGCGGTGGCGGTGGTGGCGGAGAGAGTAGCGGTTGCGTGTGTGAGGACGGTGGTTGCGGAGGATAAGGAGTTGGTCACCGGCGATGTTAGCCTCTCTTATCTCTCGGCCGCAACTATGAATGTGAGTTTAATAAAACAATTATTGCACAAAATTACAAAATATATTTTACATACTATCTCCGATTCACAATATTTGGCTTTTTTAGTTTAAAATCTCTATTTATAATATTTGATATTTTTTATTCAATTAATATTAAAACATTCTAAAAATAACATAGATTTATTTATTTTGTCCTAGTTCTAATAAAATTCTAGAATTACATTGAAAATATATATTAAATTATTAAATTCTAAGATAATAAGTTTTCATATTTTTATTTTAAGCCAATTTTAATTTGTGGGCATAGGTTTTCTACTTCCACATGCAAGTTGGTTTAATTAAGTTTTAAAGTGTGTTTTTAGTTCAAGTGGAGTTGTGAAAAAACTCCATCAATAGAGTTGAGAAGATCCTGATCGTTAAAGAACAATTTAACGTCTAAGATTGGATTCTTCTCTCTCCATATCAACTTATAATTTTTTTCTTTTTAATTTTTTTCGACGAATTCATTAATTTTTTTATAAGATTTTAATAACTTCACCCATAAAGTTATTTTAATAACTCCACCGGAATACTTTTAACGAGCACCTAATACTAGCGAGTAGCGACTTGTGTGATGACTCTAAGAATGGTAATGGTGATAAAATTTTTTTTTATTTTTTTGCTTGAAATGGTGATAATTAATTAGGTACAACTAATTTGTGACTTGAGTAGGCAATAAGATATGGACAAAGAGGGGTTTCCGGAATTGGACTTGTGTCATGCATGCATTTAAGGCTCACGAATCTATAGGATTGCATTACATGTGTGGACATAAGTGGTGGACAAGCCAACCACCTCTAGGGCCCATTTATTAGTACCAAATTTAGAATTGAGTTGTAATAAGGAATGAGATTGGGATTAGGGATGGAGATGAATAAGGCAAGACATAGGTTTAAATAATGCTTTAAATTTAGGTAGGGTTCATACCTACGTTTAGAAAAGAGAATTTGCCAGTAGGATCGAGCATGGATCGATTTAAACCGAAATTTTAAGCCGAATTAAAACCGATATTTCGGTTGATGAAATTTTCAAATTTTAGTTTCGGTTGGTCTGATTTCGGTTCGGTTCGAATTTTTCAAAGAATAACCTTTTTTTTTATCTAAAACCGACAAAAACCGATTTTGTGATACAAATTTCAAGCCAAAATATTTTTAAAAGCTAAAAAGGAGATTATTTAAAAAATTTAACGTAAAAAATAATAAAAATGACTTTTATTATAAAAATGTATAAATATATAAGAATAAGCATTTAGAGTATGAATATATTTAAAAAAATTAATCATAATTTAGTAAGATAAATAATTAAGTGGAGTATGATAGATTGCACTGAATTTCATGGACCCTCGCCACTCTCGCATATGCTTCATCTTCATCCTCACATCTCCTTCATCTTCCTCGCATCCTTGCCTCTACAGCTTTATCACCTCTAAAACTTCAACCAGTTTTCTTATCGTTGTGATCAAGAATTCATATGTAAAAAGAAATATGTAAAGATCTAAGCATATTAATCAAAATTGCATCCACAACCTTCGAAATGGAAGCCTAGAAGAAGATTTCTGAAAAGTACAAAATTGACTAAATTTCATTCCCACTTAAAATGAATTCCTAAACCCAAACTATATGAGAGGTATGAGAAACTCACACCCGCTCGGTATGAGGTATCGATTTCAAACATAAACATTGGTTAAACAAACGCTAGGTATTGAATTTTGATTTCATTACTCATATCTCATTCCTCAAACCCGATAACCAAACGCTCCCTCTATACCATTTTTGTTACACACCATAATTAACATAAGTTTTTGGGTTAGAAATGTGGATCCCGACTTTAATTATATGCTAGATTATTAAAAAAAACGACACATCACCCGATTATTTCAGTCCCGAGTCTAACAATTAGCCCCCTATAATATTTCTGTTGTCATGGTGTTATTTTTGTTATTACGTGCAGGCTGAGTTGATTGTGGAAGCCTCCTTGTTAAAGAGTGGAAGAAACATGACGGTTGTTGCCACAAAATTCCTAATCAAAAACACGAAGAAGTTAGTGTATACCTCTCAAGCTACTTTCTTTCACATTTTTCCTGCATCCAAACTTTAAACTTGTTTTGATAATGGTTGGATTGTATGAAAATTATTTACTAGTAGGATAATGCATTCACAATCAATCTATATTTCCTTAATATTTCATGTATTTTTATTTGCCAATGTAAATCTTCGATATCACACTCTGGTTAATTACATCCGCTAAAATTTAACAGGGTAACTAAAAAAGATTGAGATGCTAATAACCCATTCAAAAAAAATAATTTGTGTATATAGCTAAAATTGATTGAGATGTTAATAATTCTATTTATTGATTAGTAGGTGGATTTTGATTGAGAAGTACCCGGTTCGGATTTAAAGCGGTGTCTGACCGATTGAACCGGACGAGTCAAAGACAAGACCGAAAAAAATATGAAATGGTTAACAATCGGACATCGCATCCCGAGTAATTACAGTCCTTTAAAATCTAACGTGGTAGCTAAAAAAGATTAAGATGCTAATGACATGTTAAGAAAATAATTTATATATACTTAAAATTGATTTAATAACTCTAATTATTAAAAGATGGATTTCAACCTCATACATAAAATGATTAATAATCCAACATCGCATATATAATTTAATAATCGTCCGTCGGAATTTAACATATATTATACGTATTGTGACTACATAGATTGACTAATCTTGTAGTATAAATTTCAAGATAAAAAATGTTGACCTTTTCAACATCCTCGATACTACTTGTAATGTCCAACATGCCAGTCAACGGCTTTGACGGCGCAAAGTACAACTCATTCCACAACAACCAATAACATAAAAACACGTCATCAAACCGAACCCCATCCGAACTTATCATGTAACTTCCCCTCGGCACACTATTTTTACTCGGTCAAATTGTCAAACGTGGGCCCCGCTTTGCACATTCATAACGCTTACGTTGCACACACACTAAACGTTCCAACGAAACACCACTTCTCCTTCCTAACCACACCCTATAAAAATAAAAACATCGATCTTAGTTTCTTAATCCAATTTGAAATCTAAGTTAGTGTGTGTATAGAGGGAAAAAATGCAACAATATTTGGTAACGACGCCACTTGACCTAGAAATCACGGTGTTATCGGCGGAATCGCTAGTCATACCGAACAAGAGCAAGAAGAGAAACACCGTGCTCGTGTCCGTCCACGTGGACTCAGACGAAGAGTCCACGTGGCAGAGCACGAGCACGGTTCAGATGGCGAAAGGGGAGACTTCCGCCACGTGGAACGCGAGGCTTAAAGTGGGCATGGGCGTACCTATGCATCGACATCACGTGAGTTTCGTGGTGAGTGTCTTGCGGAAGTCGATGCCGACGGGGAAGGTCAAGAGCGAGACGGTCGGCGCTGCCAGTGTTCCGGTGACAGATTTGGTGGCGGGACACGTGGCTCGTGATTGTGAACGGTTGTTGAGTTACCGGTTGAGGGATCGGGAGGGGGAGGGTAGTGGGATTGTGAATTTTTCGGTTAGGGCTAAATCTTGGACGCTAAATCAATAGAAGGGTGTAGCAGGGCGGACGAAGTTGTCGGAGTTGGGTTTTCCATGGTGGCGACACCACCAGGAGGTTGGTGGTGTGGTGGTTGGAATACCAGCTGCCTGGTATCCCAACCATGTGGCAGAACACTAACACGGTTGAGATGGTGAAAGGCGAGACTTCCGCCACGTGGAACATGAGGCTTAAAGTGGACATGGGCGTGCCTACGCATCGACGACATCACATGAGTTTCGAGTGCGTGTCTCGCGGAAATCGATGCTGATGGGGAAGGTCAAGAGCGAGACGGTCGGTGCTGCCAACGTTCCAGTGGCGGGACACGTGGCTCGTGATTGTGAACGGTTGTTGAGTTACCGGTTGCGGGATGGAGACGGGAAGGGTAGTGGGATTGTGAATTTCTCCGTTAGAGATAAATCTTGGACGCTAAATCAACAGAATGGTGTAACGGGGCGGACGAAGTTGTCGGAGTTGGGTGTTCTATGGTGGTGGCACCACCAGGAGGTTGGTGGTGCCGGTGGTGTGGTGGTTGGGATACCAGCAGCCTGTATTTGTGATCAATTATTTTTTGTTGGTGGTATCAATTTAGGCATGTGTGTAAATATAAGTTATGGGCGGCTATTGAATTAATAAGGCAAGTGTATTGTTATTGAGAAATTTTCAATAGCACGTTATTTTTATTTTTTGATGCAATTTTGTTTACTCATTGGTTGAAAATTTGGTGGATAATTATTTTTTTTATCAATTTCTTAAAACATAAATTAGTGGAAATAAGATGACAATATATAGTGAAAACATTTAACTATCACTGCTAGAAAACGGCACCATAGCCACCTCGAAAATATTTGAAGGGATATTTGTGGCTACTGCCACCAAATTTAGCATCAAAAGTATAGGCTAAATGACATTAAATAATATATTTCGAGATTATAATTCGGGGCTAAATAACCTCTAAAAGTAAATTCGTAGCCACATTCGAAACTAAACAGACGCGAACTACAATCATGGCCAATTTCGAGCCTAACATTCGAGGTTGTTTCCCCTTAAAATGCATTCAAGGTTAGAGAGGAGGCTATATTCGTGCGCATTTAGCCTCAAAACAAGGCGTTGAGGCTAGAACCGAGGCTAAATAGAAAATCAAAGTTTTGAGGCCATATTCGAGGCTCACTTCGAGACTAAATTCCACCAACCTTATTTAATGCATGAACACTTTTTACCAACCTTATTTATTGTAGTTTAGTGTTTTCGTTTTACTAGAACATTTTCAATCTCATTTTCAAGTCCATTCTACCGTTTTGTTTTCTTTCCTGATTTTCAAGTTCCTTGCAATTCCATATACAATCTAATTTTTGGGAAGATCTACTTAGAAGCTTTGCAAAAGGTTATCAAATTAATTGGTATGTATCATTCTCTTTTTAATAATTTTGTGGTTAAGGGTTTATATAATCCTAGTTATATTATGTAATTACTTGTGTGGTTCAATACTTTGTGTTAAACTTCATATATATATGATCGAAGTGTTAAGCATATATTTCATGTGTAGTTAAACAAAAAGATATTTATGATGTATGAGAAGAAAAAGAATAGATCCATAATGTAAATAGATAAGAGCAAAACAAAGTGAACTAGTATCAAAATCACCTTTTTCAAATAAATAGACTCGAAAAGATGAACTTGAGGCTAAATTCGTGGCTAAGGGCTTTAAAGTTGGCCTTGAGTTTATTATTTCGAGGCTATTCATCCACGAAACTTTGATATGAGGTTAAGTTAATTTGAGGCTAATCGTATGTTTTAAAATTTCTCTCGAATAAGTTTGAGGATAATGTTGAAGCTTTCTATTTACAATTTAGCCTCAATTACATATTTATGGCCTATTTAGTGGCTAAAATTGTTGAATATGTTTTTTTTGGTCAAATTCATGACTATATGCATGGATAACTTAAATAAAGAGTATTATAATTTCTTTTTCATTAAATGTAATGTAGTGGTATATTTTGATTGTAGGTCATTCAGTACACATGGATGATCGTAATTGGATGTACATTAGATATTTATCACAAAGAGGTGAATGGAATCAACAATTTATTGATGGAGTTGAACGTTTTTGCGGCTTCACAAGTGCATTTGATGGATGAGAGAAAATAAGATGTCCTTGTATTAAATGCAAGAATGAGAAATTCGAGGATGTGGAAACTGTCCGGGTTCATTTATTCTTGAAAGATTTTGTTAAGAACTATCATCAATGGATTGCACATGAAGAGACACATTTGGCCCAATCGCCACCCGCTATGGAGGAACCCTCCAACTCAAGCCTTAATAATTTGAACTTCTTTGGGATTAGGTTGCATATATTTGATAATTTGAATCCTTGTCAGAGGATGGTTTTTAATACTGCCATTGTATTCTAGTTGTTTTGTGCCATTATTGTCTGCAGTGGATAATTTTTTAAGGCACATGACTGAGTACAACTTGTCACAAGCAGGGTACAATCAAATTATTCGTGAAGTACACAGACTTCTAAATTGGGACTCCATATCTTTTAAGTTCTTGGATTTTTTGCTAATTTGATTGCTCAGTTGAATCTCACATTTCCGAAGTGGCCTTCTAAGCTTTCTAACAACCACATGAAATTCTAATAAATTAGCATACATATAATTATAAATCAAAGATTAGAAAGTGTTTACAAACATGCCTGTTGAAAGACGAACTATTTAGATGAAAGTGTTGACTATGAAAATCACGTTGAAAATGAAATTGTTAATCAGTAAGCATAACGGGGGATAGACAAAGAAACCAAACTCCACCAATGTCACTATAATATAGTAAAACACCGATGGAATGATCGAAATATGCTCCACCCATGTCCATAGCCATAGACCTGTTGCACCGATCAGGCATGCTGATTATATTGATCCGACATGCTGCTATTCTATATGAACTTGTTGCACACTATACAATGCATTGTCTTATTTCTCTTTATTTGACATTTTATTGGAATGCATAGTCTAATATTTGATTGTAATTCTCTTATACAAATTTGTCAACATCACCATACACTAGTATCTTTATTCTAGCTGAGACTCGTACAGATGAGGCACATCTATTCGTGGCAGGACACAACATACGAGTTTCTTAGGACGAGACCCTTTCCTTGCCTTTTGGCATTAAGGTTGTCAAGATCCTAGCTATAGGCCTGTGTTGGATGCATATATGTGCATGTGCCCTCTACTTTACAGCTTCTACAAAGAGTGATACGCTACACACCTGGCTAGTCAGCTTCAGTATCGCATATCCTAGCATTGATCTAGCTCATTCGGGGTTCTAGGTATCGTATTCTGCGACAGCTTATTTCTCTTTCGAGATTATCGCTACTGGTGGTTTCTCACCCTCGTTTGTCTACGACGGGTCTCATGTTAGATAAGAGGATAAAAACTCACACTCAAACTCTCTTCGCATTATTTCAATAGCATATTTGATGGAGAAATGTCTAGAGTTGTTCCTTTCTAATAAAAGTTTGTCATTAACCTCCTCTTTAGCCATTCAATTTTATTTAGTTTCTTGCTCTTGTTCATTCAAACACTCACTCATTCCTTCTATTTCATATCTTCCAACCAATGATTAGAAATCTATAGGGAATGGAGAGTGCCACCTCTCCCTCGACCAAATAAAAGAGTCGGAGGATTATGCTAAAAAGGAGAAGAACTTGGGCAAGAATGAAAGAGTTTGAGGAGTATTCTAAAATGGAGAGAAGAGCAGTGCAAGAATCAAACAAAGCATGGGAAAGCTAGCTTGGTGTTCTGGTTTTGTTGGGTTTTAGGGTACGTGGGCTTGGGGTTTCAAAAAATTCTATAAATTAGACCCAAAATACCATAAGTAGTCCACTATGATAAGTACAAACTAAAATTCCTAATACCTTTGTTTTATAGTGTCATATTCCTCTTACTTGGTTTCAAATTTCTAATGTGGGAAGAAGATGTTGTCCTACATGCTACATCCTTGCATGTCCCTTGGACTTGTTGCATTATACCACTTTGAGATTTTTCTATTCATAATCTATATATCTATATCTATCTATATTATATATAATAATAATATAAGACTAAATACTCTTGAAAATTAATGCTCGTGTATTTTATATAAATTATATAATTTTACGCACATTGTTATATCATACCATAGCTTAATTTGAAAATTTTGTTCATTTATGATCAATGCTACATTTAAGATCATAAATTATCTCTTCCTATAAAATTGAAAGACGTTTGGATAATATTTTCCAATGCCCCACCTTCATTTAATAAGACATTTGATACAAAATATAAGAAGAAAACAATTTTTGTGCCTTTCTTTTGGCAGTCAATTTACATATTATTTTTAAAAAATTGAAATTAAAATAGATATCCAGTTTAGGGAATCGACGGAAAACCGGCTAGAACCGAAACCACGGTTTCGGTTCCCACTACGGTTCTGATTACGGTTCCTCCACCCCCGGAACCGGAGAACCGCCGGTTCCCCGAGTAACGACTAATTTTTTTTGAAACTAAACTAAATCCACGATCGCGGATAATAAACCGCAATCGCTGATTGAGATCCGCGACCGCAGATTACGTCAAAATGCCAACGACTAGTTCTTAATGGCAATGGCTAGTTGTTAAATTTCTTCTATAAATACCCACATACATTCCAATCCACACTACCAATCTCTCTCAATCTCTCAATCTCTCAAGTTTACAAAACTCTCTCAAGTCTCAATCTTTACTAGTTTTTATAATTGCTTTCATAATTGTTCTTTCAAAAAAATAACATAATTGTCTCTTACATCATATTGCTTTGTAATTTTGTATTTCGTTATTTTCTTAATAACATATTTCTTTACCACATATTTGTTCTCTACTTCTCTTTACTTAATTACATTTTAAGAAAATGGATGGATTTGTTGATCAAATTTTTGGCTCACAAGATAGTGGTGCAAATGTAGAATTTGTACCTCTATTAACTTGACGAAATTCTCGGATCCCAATGTGGTACAACCGGGATCGTCCACTCCCGATGAAAATGAGGGAGTGGATGTGGATGGACCTGAGACTCCAACCCTTAAATCCGACATTTTTAAAAAAAATATTTGTGAAAGGGAGCCTATGATGCAACTCACAAGAAATATACAATTCATTTTAACTATTGTGATAAGAAGTACATATGGTTGGCAGGATCGGGCTATGGAACTTTTCCAAAACACGTGAAGAGAGCACACCCCGACAAGTTAGGTATGATGCGAGGACAATCCCAACTCTCCGGGTTTGCAACCTCTTCTTCCCTTAACCCTCATTATAACCCTCACTTATTTAATTATAACCATAATGATAGCATGTATGTTTTTTCCAAGTCTATTTGTGTGGATCACTTATCATTTAGTTTTGCCAAAAAGTTATGATTTAACAATTGGATGACTAATCATGTACAACCCGCTTATAAACGACTACTAGGAAGTTAGTAAAAAATAATGTGATGAAAGCTTATAAAAACTGTAAAATGGCATTGGTGATTTTTTTTTGGTGAAAATGATATTAAAGTTTCAATTTGTAGTGATATTTGGAGTGATCATTGGCAAAATCATGCATACATGGGCTTAACATGTCATTTTATTGATGATCATTTTGTTGTGCAAAAACGTATTTTGGCTTATAGAGTATTTGATTAATCTCATACCGCTTTAATGATTAGTAACATTATTCGTACTATTTTGGAAGAGTATAGACTACTTTATCGAGTTTTTTCTATCTCGTTTGACAATGCATCTAATAACACCGCTTCAATCCGATATTTGATTCCGCATTATTAACCAATTCTTGGAGCGAAGTATTTTCATGTAAGATGTGTGTGCCATATTTTAAACTTATGTGTCAAAGATGGTTTAAATATTATGTCGGGTTTAATACCTCCTATTAAATATGTTGTTAGTCGTATGTGGGCTAGCCCTCGAACCGCCCAAGATTGGAAGTCATTTTGTACTTAAAAATGTGTTCCACACCAAACTTTTCCAAAAGATGTTTTCCACCATTGGAACTCCACTTTTAAAGTACTTCATGCATACATGCCTTACAAAGGTGTTTTAAATTCTTTTGCCGCTCTATATTTTCCCGACACTCCCATTATTTCTCAATCTTGAGATTATTGTTATAAAATCTTAGAAGTTTTGAGAGTATTTCATGATGTAACATTAACTTTTAGTCATGTTTATAAACCTTGTGCTCATTTGTTTTGTTTTGAAGCATTGAATGTGGCGGGTGCTTTTTGTGAGGGGCGTAAATACCCCGAACTTATGAAAACGAAATGGTTGAACTATTATAAAGTTATTACCGATATTTATCTTGTTACTTGTGTGTTTGATCCAAGGTTGAAGATGAATGGTTTAGAAATGTTTTTGAATGGTTATTACGAGGCATTGGATTTGAATGTTAATGATGATAGTGTTAGTATTGGAGATATTATTAGTAAACTTAGAAGATCAATTGAGGAATTGGTTACGGAATATTCATCTAGTACTATTTCTTCTTCTCCATTACCTCCACAATCATCCTCCTCTTCGAGCTCGAGTTGTCTCGGTACCACTAAAAAGTGGGGGGCTAGTATTATACAAAGCCTTACCAAGAGACCGAGACATTCGAGCTCGAATGCGGAGTTTGAGACATATCTAACAACCCACTTTGAGTTTGGTGAAGAAGAATTTGATATTTTAGCTTGGTGGAAGACCCACAAGAAGAATTTCCCAACCTTGGTCAAGATCGCGACTCAAGTGCTTGTTGTTCCCGTATCGACCGTATCGGTAGAGCAAATATTTAGCGAATACGGAGGTATCCGAAACTTCCGACTCAGACGACCTAGACAATGACTCCCAATCCCAAAGCGCTTCCGCCAATTTTGATGAATCGACGTAGATGGTAAGCAAAGTGGGGTTTCATATAGAAAGGTAAGAGAACTACATGGACTTTGATTCCTCTATAATCCCGAGAGGATACGTAGGCAACTTAATTTTAAGTTCAAATTATCCAACTTTTTTTTATTAGTGGTGTAGTTCATGACACATTTTCTACACTTACCTTGATGTGCGATCGCGGTTATACAATAGAAGGTTTTGTTTTTCCAACAGAACCAAAATCGCGACCGAAGAATGAGATTTGCGACCGCGGTTTGAGATCTGCGATTGCGGCGTGGTTTACTTTTTGTGGCCCAACCCAATATTTTTTTTAATATTTCCGGTTTCGAAACCGGAATCGGACCAGAACCGGGACTGGAACCGCCGTTTTCGGAATCGGACCCATATCTAAATTAAAGCCATTTCATATCATAATTCACACCAATATATATTTTATATGAATAAATGTTAATTATGATATTCATTGTCAAAAAAGCTATAATACAGTATATTTGCTAGCATACTATTTATACAATATCCGGAAGACCGGAAGATAGTTTTCACAAATGAGTACATTAAAATACATAACAATAACATACATAATTATAATTATTATCATGAATCAAAAAATATAATAGAAAAAAAATTAACAAAAAATATCACCCATACATATGACTCTATTACACACATTAGTTTATTTTTACACATGAATCTAAAAATATAATAAGAGAAAAAAATAATAGAAAAAAAATTACTCCATGCATATTGAAGTTCTTGAAGCTTGAGGTTGAATAATGTTATTTTTTAATACGAGAAAAATAACAATAAGTAAAAATATAACTTAAAATAAAACTCCAAGGAATAAAGCAAAGAATATCAATGAAGATGAAAATGTGTCGTCTAGAGGGCAGCAAGCAAGACCAAGAAAATGCAAAAGAAAATGGGAGAGACCTCAAAATGGGTTTGTAAAAAAAAAATCGACGGGTCGAAAAAAAATAATGGAAAAGCAACTGCTGCACATATTATAAGAGACCAATTTGGAAACATTATAAGCATAAATGCAATGAAGAATGACTTCTGGACAGTGGAACAAGCAGAAGCTATGGGATTATTTGAGGCCATACGTGAAGCTCATAGAAGGAATCTGCGGTACATAGAAATTGAAGGTGATAGCCTAATTGTAGTCAATGCGCTTAAGGGCAGTCGATCCAGTCCCTGGACAATTGACATTGTTAATAGCGGATATTTTAGTCATGTTGCAGTCTTTCGAGGTGGTCATTACCAAACATATACCTCGAGAATGAAATTTTGTGGCTGATTTGATTGCGAAGCTACACCACGATTGTAGTATCAATCAGATTCTAAACCATGGAGGGGTCCTGACCCTCATCCGCAAGGATGCCCTAGGCTGACCTATGTAACACCCCGACTTCCGTCGAGGCGTTACTGGGAAATAGACCTTACCAGGTACTATTATTTAGGTTGACAACTACACTGTAGGACCTTACAACTCGGGCACGACGAGAAAAACATAATAAAACATCCAACCTTTATTTAATAAAACTTAGAAAACATAATCATGCATGAATCCCCGAAAATCATAAATATTCAAATACGTCACAACGCCTACTGAAACCAAACTATCTGAACCGAAAAGATAATATCCGAAACAAAATACCAACTCCGTCAACAAATATTAAAATCAATATTCTAACTAATATAACTAAATTAATATAACCAATCCCACTATGACACGCGCTCTTTACCGCTCCGGCCCGCCATCTTGCCTAGGTTCCTGCACGGCTCCCTGGTTCATACCTGGAACTGAAAAATATTCCCCGAAGGGTCAGCGTCTAATCTACCTAGCTAGAAAGAATACGGAACTGTAGAACGCTTTAAAATCATTTATCTATAGTTAGCATACAATTCCACAACCGCAATCATAACTCTAAAGGCCAATACCTAAATTAGTTGTATCAGTCACACAAGTCACACACGCATTTACAATCACAGTCACACAACAACGCAATTCTTCCTTTGTCCGCAATCCGTCCTCCAAGGCGCTCATCACCGTGCCGAGTGCAGAGGCAGGCCCTCCCACTCCACTTCCCAATCTCCCTTCTAACTCCGGGCTAAGCCTCCACTGGAGCGCTTGCCAAAAACACACAGATAGTAATTTTCGTTTGAAGGGGTACGATTTTTCCAGTCACACGGGTCAAAGTAGCCAACTCTTCCTCAACACCAGCTACAATGGGCCGTGTCGGAAACGGTACCAACACAGAGAAAACGTTCCAAAATATTTTCCGATAAAACACATTTAAAATCATTAGCGCACACAACACACAAGGAGCTCAAAACAATTTAAAAAATGTATTCGGGACTAGTTCCCAAAACCCGTCCTACAATATCGATACGCAATCTAACAAGGGAGAAGAGAACCGAGCAAGTCGAAAAACGACTTACCTCGAACGAAGAATCCTCGGGAAGACGAAACTACGACCTCAACCGGAAACAATTCCCTAAGGAATTATGGAGAAAAAGATTAATTTAAATACGAGTCGAACCAATCTAACCCACATGAAACCCATTTCTAACTCCCTTAACCTACCGACTTTTATTAAAGATCTTCCTTAAAAAATGCTAAGCCATGCCATAATATTTTTATTAACCTCCTTAATTACAAAACCCAGCCCATTAAATTCTCCCTCCCCTTAACAAAACTTAGCCCGGTTGGAAAAACATGGAAAGGCCCAATTTCACATTCAAACCCAATAGCTCCCCCAATTGATTTTGATCCGTTGCTAGCACAATAAAATGAACTCTTCCAAATCTCTTCCTTTACTTTTCAACCTGGCCCCACCCCTTTTTGACTTTTCAGCATTGGGGTCCACCTGCCAACCTTCCATCTTCAACCTCGAGCGAGAACCACACAGTACACGCGTCCTCTTCTTCCTCACGCCAGCCTCCGCGCCCCTCGATCTCTGGTTTGCCTCCTCCGTCGAGTTCGTGGTCCCGCCTGGCCACGTTTTTCCTCCCCCGTCCGACGCGGTTCGAAGAAGGGCAGAGACGCCCCTTCTGCCCCCCTGTTCACGGCCTATTCTCACTCCGCCGGCGCTCACCGGCGACCCCGAACCACCCATCTCCGCCCACCTTCTCCGATTGCCTCACACCCACTCCCTTTTCCGACCCACCTCCTGTCCTAATTTCGTCACTGTGTTCCCACCCCTGCCCGACGACAACGACAACGACGGAGAGGGAAGGCGCCATCGCCGCCCCTGTTCGCGCCCCGCCGGCGTTCCCAGGCGGCCCCGAACCACCTGTCTCCGGCGACTCCATCTCAGACCCGACCCAAAAACAATAACCACAGAAAAAAAAACAGAGGCGAGTAACTCACCGGTTCTTGACGAGGCGGTGAACTCCGGCGAATTCCGACGATCCCCTCGGCTTCAATTGGCGTCGTCCGAATCAGAATCGACCGGCGACGATGTTGGTGGCGTACGCGACGACAGAGGCAAACAGTGGGATCTCTCGGCCTCACAATCGAAATCAAGGAGCAGACTTTGGTGAAAACAAGTCGATCGAGTAAAACAAATCCGGAAAGGAGTTCGAGTTTATAAAGTCGTTCGGTTATGAGATTCGAGGTTGGATTTCGGAAGATAGCGAGAATAGGGATAAAGATATGGAATTTGTTAATTTTGATAAGATCAAAATTATGATAAATAAACTTGTTTTTAAAAGTAATGGTTTAACGTTTCCCTCGAAACAAATATGAGATTTAGTTTGATAGAGATAGGTTTTAATTAGATAGAATTTGTATTAGATATAGTTATTCTAATTAATTATCCTATAAATAAACTGATTATTAATAATTATTCTAATTAGTTATCATATAGATAAACTAATTACTTAACTAGGAGTTCACGAATTACTAAATCGGTTTTATCTAATAAATACTCTTTTCCGAGCGTTACTTGCGAGTCAAGAACTTAAATGCTTGTAAGCGAAGGAAATCCGTTTCCCGACCTACGAGACCTAAAACGAATACGGATATTACAACCTAGTCCGCCTAATTTTTACCTATTCAAAAAAAAAAACTAGCAGCAAGCCAGCAAGGTCAACTGATAAAAATTCATACATTTCAACAGAAAAATAAAAATTACTAGTAAGGAGAAATTGAGAAGGGGGTTTCCAAAAAAAATAGTTTAGTATATATATATATATAGTTGTAAGAGATTAATATACTAGTAATCCATCAAAAAAAAATTGAGTTAGTTATAAAAAAAATCAAGTTGCTAAATCTATTAAGAAAAAATAGTTTAAGTGCTAACTAAGTAACTAGCTACGTTAGTTATCACTTGAAATGACATATTGGAACATTGAACTTTGTCTCAAATTGATAAAAACAACAAAAACGAATACCATATATAAGGAGAGTTTCGTTCAAATAAAACAAACTTTTATCGTGAAACGAAATTTTATCTTGAAACGAATGCACTTTTTCTAGTTCGTAGTGCACTTTTTTGGATTTGCACTTTTCGTACTTAAATTGCACTTTTTTATATTGCACATTTTGTATTTTGCAATGCACTTTTGTATGAAAAGTGTCGTACGGACTAGAAAAAGTGTATTCGTTTCCCACTTTAGAATAAGAGTTTGTTTCATTTGAACCAAACTCTATATAAGGGAAGGTGAATCCATATACATTAGCTTAATTTTATGTGTTAGAAGCCTATAAGGTAAATTCCGAACTTATATGTAAAAATGACTAATAACACATGATAGATTGCATTTAGGTATAGCTTAGGATGCATATTTATGTTTGTATTGCATGGTTTTAGCTTAGTTTAGCTTAGTTCTTAGGTTTTTAGGTTTTCTAGGAAATTCGGGTAGTTGCGCTTGTTTTGTTCGGTTTTGCAGATCTTTAGGTAAACAAGCATGGACGGGATGGACCTTAAATGATTGTGGTCAAGTTTGATGAAGCTTATAATGATACAAGTGAAGATTAGAAGAGTTAAGGACCAAGAAGTTGTGGGAAAAGAGCGCTTACATCTGGGCTATGCATTGGAGTTCTTATTTCGACACCTCTATCTTGCAAGGCTTGGTTTGGAAGATATTGTGGTCGGATGAAGCTGAATTTGGTATCACTGGAAAGCTAATGCAAAGAGCTACAATTCATATTCTTACTCCGAGTCCAAATTCCAACTCTAAGTAGGTCAAAACAGCCTCTAAAATGTCACCTAAATGCTGAACCGAGGCAATTGCGCGAGATGACTAATTGCGCGAACGCGCGATTTTGGACCTAAACCGAGCAATCTTATCTGAAGCCAATTGCGCGGGATTGCACAAAGCGCGGTCGCGCAATTAGTCATCTCGCGCAATCGGGAGTTTTTATGCGTACGTGTATTGGGCCGAAAGATTGGGCTGGTTTTGGGGCTAGGTTATATCCGAGTATGCTTAAAGATATAATTCTTGAGAGTTATTTTGGAGGACATATTTAAACCTTTGTTAGTTTAATTTTCTCATAACATTATTCATACTTTTGGAGGCTAGGGTTTTTCTCTCAAGAGGCAACCTTTGAACCTTTTGTAAGTTTTTCTTAATTCAATTATGCATTGCTAATTCCCTTGTGTTTGACTAGTTATTGAAATCATAGATTGCATAATATTGTGAGGTTTGATTGATTCTCAACAACTTGAGTAGGTTTTATTCCCTGTGCTTAATTAAATCAGAATTATTCTAGGGTTTTATTAACTTGATCACCTAATAGAATTTCTAGGTTAATTTACAACTAATCTAATCAAGTCCCGTTCGGGATTGATTAGATAAAGTAGCAACTATAATTGTTTAACTCCCCGTTCGGACTATTCAGTTGTAGAAGGGAATAAACCACAGATAACTTGATTAGTTCTTTGCGTTGAGTATTTGTTTTTATCGATACTTTGAACTTAAAGTTGTCGTTTAATTGAATCTAGGCGTTGTTCTAGGTTGTTAGATGATTAAGGTTGTTCAGACTATTAGTTCTTTCAACTAAATATAAAGTTTTGGATAATAATCCACGATAGATTATTCAAGAGAATTGATCACAAGAGAATCGATGATCAATAAGCATATCTATGATAGATTTAACAAGTTGAACATATTTCTCTCATATATTTACAATCAACCTTGCATTCATATTTACTTTTTATTTTGCATATTAGATTAGATTTTCAATCATAAAACCCCCTTATTTGGTTACTTGGCACATAAGTAATAACATTAATACACGAGTTCTTGTAGGATCGATCCTTGCTTACCATTCTACTCAGATTGGTTAAGTTAGGATTCTTTGATAGGTAAACGACTGAAAAATAGTTCATCAACACGATACATCACTCGATTAATATCGGCCCATGAAAGTTTAATATTATCATCGTATAACTTATTTGTAAGAATGTATATTTTTATATTCTATCATTATTTAAATGAAAATTTTCAAATATTTCACCAACCAATACAACGGTCGAATATCCGGTGTCCTACTTGTCAGAATATTCACAAAACAATTCAGACACACACTCGTGCCAATGTGGCAGGCATTAAGGACAAAGGGAGAGCGTAGCTTTAACATTTTACAGCACTATTTTTTTTATGTGATTGTGAATGGAATTATAAATAGGATTGTGTAAACTTAGAGTCTTAGACCGGATCGGACCAGAATTTTACGATCCGATTTAAGAACGGGACTGAGATAGTTCGATCCACGGTTCAGATTTTATAAAATTTTGATCCCGGTTTAAATTCGGGACCGAATCGGAAAATTACGGTTCAGATCGTAAGACCGGACTAACTATATAATATAATTGATATTATTATTAGGTTTAGAGAATTGGTATGGGCAATAAGGCCTAATTTCAACCGGTCCAATCTCACTTATTCACTAGTTTCACTCTCTATTTTCACTCGGTCACTTTTTTTCCCCGAACCCTAGTGCGATACCCGTTGATGCGTCGTTTGAACTAGTAGCTAATCTAATTTTTGTCTCAGAAATTATAGTTGACAATTACAGTTGACTTTGTAGAAGCTATTATGTGTTTTGCATTTGACTTATTAGAATTGGACAATGTTTAAAGATCTAGTGATGATACAATAAGTAATCCAGTCAAATCAGTCCAAACCCGGGATTGGACCGTAATGATCCGATCTACGGTCCATACTTTTTTAAATTACATTCTACCGATCGAGATTGGATTGGATTGGATATATTCGGTTCGGACTGGTCGATCCGGACCGATTGCACAACCCTAATTATAAATCAATCCGACTAATGTGTGCCCATGAGTACACAATAACTATTTTAATTTTGAAAATTATTTCAAAGCTATTTCCGAGATTGGAATTAATAACAATAATCAAATTTATCAAAATTAGTATGTTTTTTGTGTGTTAATCCACCTACATTAGAAATTCCCATTATAAATTACCTTTGGAATTCAAACTTTTAATTTTCAATTTTGCTTTAAATGCACGTGTACTTGAATATTTATTCATAGTATATACGGGGGAGTATCTGGGTTTCATCATCACTGTCCGTTACATTTTATTTACAGTTCATTCAAATCAAACTTTGCTCTTTCACTGGGTTGGATTTTTCTCCCAATTTTTTTTGAATCTGCCAACCGTTTCTCGTCCTCTTCCTCATTCTGGGTACCCTCTGTCTAACATCATTTTCTCAGATAGGCTTCTACATACAAATCCCTAATCCCCAATTCCTATTTGGGTGACCACAAAATCAGACACAGGAGGAGCTCAAAAAGATCAATTCTTTTTGAAATTTCTTCAAAGATTTCATCTTTTCAACATTTCTCATCTTGTTCCTCTTCAATTACCAAATTAGGGCTTCTGGGTATCCTTGATCCCTTTCTGGGTTTGCCACAAAACACATGCACACAGAGAGAGGCTTCAGGATCAAGCTGGTTAGGGTTTACTTTGGGGAAGAAATTTCACAAATTTCCTGTCTCTCTGAGTTCTTAAAGGTTAGTTCTTTAAGCTTCTTTCATTACAATTTTGATTAGTACTTTTGACCTGTCATCTAATTGCTGCTCTCTGGTCTGAAGATGATTCCAATGGCGTTGCTTTTGATTTTCTGGAATTAACCCAATTGGTTAGAATCTGATCAAAGTTTGCTAATTTCTTGAAATTTTACCCTCTAATTTTCATCAATTTTTCCTCCAAAACGTTCAACTTACTGTGTTTTCACCTGAATTTGCATAAAGGGCATTTTTGTAAACAGCTTACAGACAAAAGTTCAGGTATTTTATAGGTGAACCATTGAACTTACTTTTCTTAGCCATTTGAGTGTAAATTCCTTCCATATATCCTTATCAATGCCCACTGTACTTCGTTCTAATCAGAACATGCTTTTCTTTTTCAATGCTTTGTCATTATGGGAGCATTCAATTATCCATTATTATTCATCATGATTGTGATTTTTCTCTTTGTTAATTGAATTTCTCCCCATGTGCATTGGAAAATAATTCACTTGGCTGTTCTTGACCTCATATCTCTGTGACCCTTCAGAATAATGCAGAATTGCTTTATGTCTTTTAGAGGATTGCAAATTCTAAAGCATATCCAAATCAATTTTCTTTTGTATTAGCCAGTTGCTCATCATTTGATCTTTGTCAAATCAAAAATTGAAATCTCCTCTTTGCTTTTGTGAATTCAGTTCTCAAAATCAGCCTGTGAAGCCTAATTTCTGAATCAACAACAATGGTGGAAGAGAAAGATGGCCAGAAGACCGAAAACTGGCTAATTCGAGCTCAAGATCTCGTCCCTATCGCCCTTGACATAGCAAAACAAGCAAAAGGATTCACATCAAGATGGAAGATGATCACATTCAAGCTTGAGCAGATCCCACTTCGGCTCTCGGACTTATCAAGCCACCCTTGCTTCTCCAAGAACGCCCTTTGCAAGGAACAACTCCACTCAGTTGTCAAAACCCTGAATGAAGCCATCCAATTAGCTGAGTTATGCAACCATGAAAAGTTTGAAGGCAAGCTTCAGATGCAAAGCGATCTTGACTCGTTATGTGGGAAACTAGACTTAGTCTTGAAGGATTGCTCGGTCTTAATCAGAACTGGCGTCCTAACCGAGTTCACCACCACAAGTGAGCCTGATGACATAAGAGAACTACTTGCAAGGCTTCAAATTGGCCACTCGGAATCCAAAACCAAAGCGCTCAACGCCCTTGTTGAGATCATGAAAGAAAATGAGAAGGCGGTGTTGTCATGTATAGGAAGGAGCAACATCTCTTCCTTAGTCAATCTCCTCTCCACAACGAATCCAAAGACCCGAGAAAAAGCAGCAACCTTGATCTCTTCGTTAGTAGAGTCCGGTGACTACGAAAGCTGGCTGATTTCAGAAAGTGTCCTTCCTAGTATCATAAGACTAGTTGAGTCGGGAAGCCCCATTGCTAGGGAGAAAGCTACCATTTCCCTTCAAAGGCTCTCTTTATCAGCTGAGGCGGCTATTGCAATGGTTCGTTTTGGAGCTGTCGTTCCATTGCTCAATGCCTGCACAAGTGATGACTCGGTTTTGCAAGCCATGGCTTCCAGGACGATCAAGAACCTTTCGGGTTTTCTTGAGGTCCAAGAAACGTTAACCAATGAAGGAGTGATTCGGGTCATGATCAGCCTCCTTGAATCCGGATTGTTGTCGGGTTCTAAGGAGTACGCAGCCGAGTGCTTGAAGAATCTCACTTCAAGCAACGACGATTTTAAAAAATCGGTCATCCAAGAAGGCGGAATCAGAACAATCTTGGCTTATATACACAGCTCGCCTTTGCCTCAAGAGCCTGCAGTCTCAGTACTACGAAATTTAGTCGGTTTTATGTCAATTTCGGTTCTTCAGGAGTTTCGGTTTCTTCCAGGGCTAGTCCACGTGTTGAAATCCGGTTCCTTGGGAGCCAAGCAAGCTGCAGCATCCGCCATATGTAGACTCTCATCATCATCCACCTCAGTAGAAATTACCAAGAGAATGGTGGGAGAATCCGGGTGCATTCGGTTTCTCATAAGGTTGCTCGAGTCTAATAGCAATGGGGCGACAGAGGCAGCTTCACAGGCTCTTTCGGTTCTAATGACTCTGCCTAGGAACCAAAGAGAAGTAAAGGAAGACGAGAGGAGCGTGCCTAACTTGGTTCGGTTGCTTGACCCAAACCCGAGTAACACTGCTAAGAAGTATGCTGTGGCGTGCTTGGATGGCCTTTGTTTGAGTAGCAAGTGTAGGAAGCTCATGATCTCGTATGGGGCGATTGGGTATCTCAAGAAGCTGACTCAGATGGATGTTCCTGGCGCGAAGAAGCTGTTGGGACGACTTGAAATGGGCAAGTTAAGAGGCTTGTTCAGTAGGAACTAGGTGGAGTCAAATTGTCTTTGGTTTTGTGTATGTCTTTTGGTAAGTTTTTTATGTATTATATTCTATGTTTCATACTCTGTATGAAACTTAAGGAAGTTTCATCATCTGGGCATGATATCTCTTGGTGAAATCCATATCTAATGTATTATCTCAAGGCATAGCAATGATTAGATATTGTGTAAGTTTATTTAATTGTGGCTCAATTTTTCTTTCAAAATGATGAAATTATAAAATATCCAACTTTTTTTTTCATGTGATCTGTTATATGCTTCTATCCAAATGATTGTCAACTTGTCATTATCTAACTGATGTAGGATGCCCTTGCCAACACATCTTTAACAAGCATACAAAAAGAGAGTTTGTACTCATAGCCAAATTGGACAAGTGAGTCATCCTAAGTCATTTTGAAGTATCAAACTGATCAAAGATTGTGTATAGTGAGTCATCCTAACCAGTATTTGAGATTCAAAGCTAAGCAAAGATTGTGTATAGTGCTGGAGTTCCCCTCCATTAAAGATTGATTCTTGACTTAAAATGTAAACTCATTATAGAAATCATTACAAAATATCTTACATTAAACAAAATTCTTCATAGTCTTTATGAATTTATCTTACATCAATATTATGAGTTGACACATAAGCATACAAACTAAAGCCATGCCATCTCAAATTCACAACTAATTCAATTCGAATTCAATCAAGATCATATCTTTTAATCATTATCCATAATAGAAACCAAACCCTCATAATTCCCATGTCATTTGTGGTAATTTTTGAAACCCCTATTATTTTGAATAAAATATTTACATCTGCTATTTGAGATAAACCCAAGGAGAAAATTTGTGATGGACACGTTTGTGAGAGAGGAGAAATCTCTTGTCTGGTAGTATAAGATGAAAAGGGACGACCAAACACGGCCTTATCACACAAGCTGACCTCACCTGACCTTAGCCCCAAAAGAGGGAAGATTTGCCACCCAAATAGTGTGTGGAAAACTCAATTCTTCAAACCCATCTTCTTCTTCTCCTTCCTCAATTCTGGTAATTGTCGCCTTCTCTTTTCTGTTTCCCAATTCCTCTGCGTTCTGTTGAATTGAAATTATTTGAAGTCCTTGAATTTGGATATAGATGTATGTAAAGATTTGGGCTTTTACACTCTTGTTGCTGTAATTGACTCTGAATTGCTCGATTTTTGCTCAATTTTGCTTTAATTTTAGTGGCTTTTGTTCGTATTTGCTTGTAGTGCCATGGTTTGCTCGCTGATGATTGGAGATTGTCTTGTGTTCTTCGTACTTTTTGATGAGCAATTCCCTGATTTTTTTACCCTTTTTATGTCGATTATTGAAATCTCTTTTTCTCCCTTGAATTGGGTTTGTGCTGAATTGAATAGTGATTATCAATTGATTGTATAGAAGGACATACTGTCATGTTTATAGTTCTTTATTATAAGATGAAAGCTTGTGACTTTGTGAGTGATGCAAAGGGAGTTTCATAAGTTAAATACCTAATTTTTGAGCTCCACTCTATGCAATCCATCCCTGGCTAATAGCTTGTTGATATTATTCTGAGCTACATGTAGAAATACTATACTTCAATTCTTATTCTGATATAGTACTGTGCTTTTTTGAATCTGATGTTCTTCAATGTATTTCAGAAGATAAAACATGAGCACACTAGAAGCGACAAGGGCTGAGCTCGGTCTTATAGTTCTGTACTTGAACAAGGCTGAAGCTAGGGACAAGCTATGCAGAACAATTCAATATGGTTCAAAGTTCTTGAGCAATGGCCAACCTGGTACAGCGCAAAACGTCGATAAGTCAACCAGCTTGGCCAGAAAAGTTTTCCGTTTGTTCAAGGTGAGCTTTAATAATTCAAGCTGAGATTGTGAGGGTGTTATGAATTTTTTTTTTGTCTATGGAAGCTAAATTGAAATTGGTCTGCCATTTCTATGCAGTTTGTTAATGATTTGCATGCTCTTATCAGCCCAACTGCCAAAGGAACTCCTCTTCCACTGATTTTACTTGGGAAGGTTTGTGACTTTCCAATAAGTATGATCTTTTGTGTCAATCCTTATCAAAAATTAGTTCTTACAGCAAGAATTTGTTCTTTTCCCAGTCGAAAAATGCACTGCTGTCAACATTCTTGTTTCTTGATCAAATTGTGTGGCTGGGTAGAAGTGGCATCTATAAGGTACATAGTGCAAAATTTTCTCACAGCCTTTGCGCAAGTCAAAGTAATCAGTACAATAAGAGCACTAATTTGCTAGTTGCGTTACAGAACAAAGAGCGAGCGGAGATGATTGGCAGGATCTCTCTCTACTGTTGGATGGGTTCTTCTGTTTGCTCCACCTTGGTTGAGGTTTGTATTATAAATTTATAATGTACTAACTCAGTTCAAAAAAGATTGTCATTTTAGCCTTCTAACTTTGGTAAGAACGTTTGTCATTTTAGAGTTATAGATAATGATTTGATCATATTGATTCTTTTTATGCAAATTCTCTTTATCTATTGGCTACAAATGGGGTAAGTGATTAATAATTTGTAAATTTTGGAAAAGTTGAAATGACAATTTTTAGTGAATGGAGAAAGTACTATGTATCTTATAAGCATTGGCTTTTCATTATCAAGCTGGAGAATGATGAATATCTTGGTTGATGCTTCAGCTTGGTGAGATTGGTCGGCTTTCTGCACAAATGAAGAAGTTAGGGAGAGAACTTAAAGGCAGTGACAAGTATAAAGTATGTGATGTTGGATTTCAGTTAACTTCCAGATTCATTTTACTGATTTCACTGGCTCATTTTTTTTGTTCCATTCTTGATGCTTTGGCGAGTGCAGAATGAGCAGTATCGTGCTAAACTTGAGCAATCGAACGAGAGGTCATTGGCTCTGATTAAAGCAGCTGCAGACATTGTTGTTGCAGTTGGGCTGCTGCAATTGGCCCCCAAGAAAGTGACTCCCCGTGTCACTGGAGCATTTGGAGTCGCTACGTCTCTCATTTCTTGTTATCAGGTCCTGTTCAAATTTCACTTTGTTCTTTTCAGTTTCCCTACTATGATGTTTGAGCAACATTGGCTTTTATACAATGCCTTTGAGATGGATTTAGCACATGTATCTATTTTAGTGCATTCTAACTAAATTCAGTTATTATTGTCATATAGCTGAATTTCAGTTTTTCTTGGGTCTATCGGGCACATCCTCCTGATATGTTCAGGTTATGGGTGCCCCCATCTTGACCCCCTAGATCCCGCTTAAGCGGGACTATACTAGGTGATGATGTTGATGTTGATGTTTGAGCAACATATTTCATTTTCCTTAATTGAATTTACAAGTGCTCTTTACAATGTGTTGTTACCATCTTTGAATTGCTACCTTTAAAATGTTTTTTTTTTTTGAAAATACATCAAGTTAACAACTTGAGATTTACATATGTGCATTAGTAAGGCTTTGTAGTTTAGTTTTTCACTTATCCCCTTGTTTAGAAAGAGTTTACTATGTTTTATTTGCTTAGGACTTTTGAAATTATTTTTATAGGGTTTATGCTATTCTTTTTAGGTTTTAGTTTCTAAAAACGGAATTCTTATAGGTTAGAAAGACAGTTTCTAGATGATATTCACTATTAAGGGGCGTTTGGTTGCATGGAATGGGAAACCAGGAATCCCGTCTTGATTGATGAAGTTCCAACCCAATTCATGATTCCAAACCTAAACCTGAGTTTCAACCAAACCCGTCGTTAAAGTGATATGGATTGGATTTCACCAGATTCTTGGCTTTGTTTGGTTTTTGTTCTTGACCTATGCTTGTATATTGCTGCAGCTGCTTCCTTCTCGATCAAAGGCGAAGACGTCTTGAAGTGGAAGGTCAAGAATGAAGCTTTTAAGGTCATAAAATCTCAAGGATTTGCAGTTGATATGTATGCTTATGGGAAACTGGTAATAAGCCAATATGTGTGAGACTATGGGATTCATATTTGCATCATAATCTTGTAATTTGTATCCTTTCTTATACATATTACAATGGTAACAAACACACCTATTGCTTATTGCTATGTTAACCATATATTTATTTCTCATAAAGGGCATTAGAGAACTTCAAATGCACACTTTGTTTGTTATACTTTCGTTGTTTGCCCATGCTTGAAAATGACCATTTTATGTTGGAAAATTAATCCCCTTTAGACCTAAAACGCCAAGATCGATCATACTAGATTATTAAGAAATACCAAATTTGACATACATTTGATCCTGATGGCAATCGAACCTTTATGCAGAACTACGAACGAGAACCGTAGGTATGTGATCTTCCTCAGCCAAATTTAAGGTTTGTGCTTTCACTCTGATGGGGAGAGTACCGTAGAAAGCCTGAATGATTTAGCGTATTGGGGACCATAACCTAAAAACTCTATTTATTTAACCCAATAGAATCCCATTAAGTCTATTGGGTCAAATCCGATATCCACCCATTGGGCCCATACCATTTATTAGAAGTCTAAGGGCTTTTCACATAATTGAATCACTTAAAATAAACCCACTAATAATTAGCCATATAATGTAATTTTTCTATTAAATATGTAAGCCCACATAATAGAGATTAAAAAATCTAACAATCTCCCACTTGGGCTACATATTAACCAGAAGAACAATTATATTAACCAAATTCTTTATGTGTACACGTCTTGGCTAATTCTATAGACTTCACCTTTATTTCAATCTGGTCCATCTCTTATACCAATATGAGATCACGGCGGCATTCGTCACATGTTATCGTAACTAAACCTTCTGTGTTCATCAAACTAGTATATTCAATGACATAGATCAAGTACGGATGAGTGGCATGGAAATTACATGCAATGTGATCTCAAAACATGCCTATTTCCAACTGGTCCTACTTTATTTGGATATCAATCCAAACAATTCTTAAATAAGTTCAGTAATCTTTATTATGACCAAAATCATAACAACTTTATTATGCATAAATCAAACATAGAATATCAACACAAACTCCCACTAAACCAAAGTATCATAAGAATGCCAACACTTAAAGAGCAGAATGCTCATGAAAGACTTTAGGAGGCAATCCTTGGTGGACGGATCCGATATCTTGGAGTTTGTCCTTATGTATTCTATAAAATACTTGACCATCCTGAACTTCTTCCTTCATTAACAAAAACCTAATGTTAATGTGTTTCTCCATTAAACAACTCTTGTTGTTGTTGGAGAACAATATTGTAATTTGTCACACAAAATCTGTAATGGGCATTGAATGCACCCTAGTGACAAAACTATGCAACTGTAGTAGAAGCAACTATAAGTGTTTGATTCACACTTTTCCAAAATATAGCCCTTCTAGCCAAAATAAAACCATAGTCTTAATGAAATCAATGCTAAAATACCCAATGATCTCCAAGCTTTTTGATTTCCTTTATATGAGAATAATTCCTTCATTCTCTATAAAAAAAACTACACGACCCCCTTTATGGTTTCTTTCCAATGAGGTCCATTTAGTACCTGCTAAATATTATAGTTTAATACACCATATCCAGATGTGTATACACTAAATAAAAATTTAACTTCTCACTAATCAATGTAGAGTGAGTCAACAATCTTTGAATATCAAAGTCCTTTATAGGGCATCGAGATTGAATTTATCACCTTTAGTGATATATGTACCTTATTGTGGACTTCCTTTCATGTCAAATCTACTTAACATTTTAACGATATAGCTCTTTTATGATACTCAATGGCATCTTAAAAACATGCCTAAAATCGCTTTATGCCTAAATCCAAAATCTTTTATCTTAAATCTCCTAATGAGATTTTTCTTGGTTTCTTGCAATAGGCCTATATCGTGACTAGATAGTAGTATGTCAATGACATAACATTAAAAAGATAAATTTGCTCCCACTGAATCTGTGATATACACAACCCTTAACCTTGTTTACCTCAAAACTAAATGAGATAATCACTTGATGAAATTTATGATTCCATATCTTTAAACTTCTTTGAGACCATAGATGGGCTTCTTTAACTTATAGAACATAGATTTCAAATCTTTGGATTTGAACTTTTTGGTTCACCATATAAACTATTCTCTCAATATTTATACTGAGAAATGTTATCCTTGCATCCATCTTATGTAGCTCTAAATCCAAATGAACTACAAGTGTCATCATTCTTCTTAAATATCTCATTAAAGTCATTAGCTTTCTTTTGAGTGAATCCTTTTGTGATCAGAGTCTTATACCTTTTGATGTTGCCGATGAACCCCTTTTGGCATTAACTATCAATATGAACCAATGGGTTTCACACCTTATGACAACTCAACAAGATCCCAGATATCTTATTTGTCATAGATTCTATCTCATCTTAAATGATCCATTTTGTAAAACAATAACTTTTGAAGATCTTCATGAAGATTAATTGGATCATCCTATGCAATTTCTGCAATATCTTCTTATTCCATATGGTGTGTAAAATGATCATCTAAAATCACACCCACAAGATCTTCTTGTTCTACAAGATATACAATATGATCATCTAAAGTTGCATATCCTCTTTCTTTATTGGATCTCTGTAGTGACACTTCTTGAGATTGTTGAGTTTGATATATGGGAGGAACTTTAATGTTGTCTAAAACTGAAGTTGTTACTAGAAAGCATTATAATTATAACCTGATTGCTTTCAATGATAACACTTGATAGAGAAACTAAATTCTCTTCTTAAGACAACTTCATCAAAGAGATGTTCCTCAATCCTTCCCCTCCAAACTCTACATCCTCAAGTAACTTTATTTTTTTCATAGAAACACTAATATTTGTAGTAATACTTGAAAGAAACTGTCAAATGTTTCTAGGTAGTACTTTACTTGAGAGCAAGACAAATTTAAGAAATGTGACATTCTTTATACATCTCAATTGACATTTAGGCACATTTCTTCTTAAAATATCCAAACCTTATTTTTTATAACAAAAGAAGCAAATTTCCTTATTTAATCCTTATTATGCTTCCTTTATTTCTGAACAGAATAAGGTTAACTTTAATCACCTTATTTTCTTTATTTTGCCATTTTCTTTATGTGTTAACCGATGAGAACCTTATACTAGCTTTATCGCTTTTAGTAAAGCATCATTTAATCTCAACGGGAAACACTTGAGATTCTCAATCTCTTCTTTAACTAAGGATTTCCGAAATGGTGTTTTTCATTATGATCATATGACCTATATAAATAGAATGTTCCCACATCTCAAAACTATCTTCTCTTAGAAAGAATCGAATCTATAGGAGAAGGGCTCGTTTATCCTGATACATGTATATATATTAATATGTAAACATGCTGATCAAGAACCCTAATTCATAAAGCATAGATCTTTTTATATATATGTCGGCGCTATATGCTAGATTTAAAGAGCCGAATAGCCAATCACTATATTCTTTAAAAACTTATATGTATGTGTACACATGAATCCATGTACTTGTAAGGATGCAACCATTCAAGATATATATTATGATATCACTAACACCACATGCATATAACATACAAGTACTTAAGCATAATCTGATAATATGTACGCACACTATACACATGAACAAGAATATAAAAACAACAGATTCATTCAATAGAATGAAACGATCATATGAAGACGTGCATAGAAGTTGAAAAGTCAAAGTTTACAACTTAAATATGATTTCGTACGCATCAATTCAACTAAGCCAATTAGCCAAGTGAATTGAAATATCAGATCATGAATATATAACCGAAAGGAACGCAGCCGATCGACAGTAACTTTAACCAACTAAAATTATATATACGGTCGCTCATAAACCATCAAATTAAAACCCTAAAAACATAATAAACTTAGATCTAATAACATAGTATGATCGTGGCTCTGATACAACTTGTTGGAAAATTAATCCCCTTTAGATCTAAAACGCCAAGATCGATCATACTAGATTATTAAGAAATATCAAATTTGACATACCTTTGATCCTGATGGCAATCGAACCTTTATGCAGAACTACGAACGAGAACCGTAGGTATGTGTGTAAGGTTTGTGCTTTCACTCTGATGGGGAGAGTACCGTAGAAAGTCTGAATGATTTAGCGTATTAGGGACCATAACCTAAAAACTCTATTTATTTAACCCAATAGAATCTCATTAAGCCTATTGGGTCAAATCCGGTATCCACCAATTGGGCCCATACCATTTATTAGAAGTCTAAGGGATTTTCACATAATTGAATCACTTAAAATAAACCCACTAATAATTAGCCATATAATATAATTTTTTATTAAATATGTAAGCCCACATAATAGAGATTAAAAAATCTAACATTTTATACAAGTGTTGGCATAGTAGGAGTCAAAACGAAGACTTTATAATACTATCACGAAACTATAGTCACCTGACTAGATACATGAAAGTTATATAGACAGTCGAAACAAAGACTTTATAATACTATCATGAAACTATAGTCGCTTAACTAGATACCCGCAAGTTGAGGACATCTCTTCTTAATATTTTCAAGAGGGAACGAAAAGGAAGAATTCATGCTTTGGAGATGGTGAAAAAAAATAGAAATTGTGGTTGTATTGAAACAATTTTATTATTTCTCGATATTTAGTGGGGATATCAGGATGTCTCAGGTTTAATAGTTGTTTTAGTCTTTTTATTTGAGTGAAAAATCAAGCCTCACCATTTTTCTATTTATCAGGTTAAGTTGATCGATACAAGATGGTTTATTTATTTCGTTCATTTTGCTACTAGTTCATAGCTCAAGATAAGTGGGTCTATAGTCAAATTATATGAAGTGACATCATGTAAGTGAAACCCAACCGTAATAATTTAGTAAAAAATAATGCTTAATATGTGCATCATCAATAATGGGTTGCGCCCCTTGTCTCCGCCCCTTTATTTGGGTGAAAAATCAAGTCTCACCGTTCTTCCTACTATTAGGTCGAGCCGATCGGTGTAAGCGGGTTTACTTGGTCCGTGCTCTTTGTCGGCTAGTTCACAAACCCATAATTTATCATCAAAGGCGGATTCCTCGTATAAAAAATCAATAATGAGTTGCAATTGTCATAGTAAGAAAATAGTCAATTGTTTTTCTTACCGAAATTAAAAAAAATCATCCTTGAGATTTAAGGTCAAAGAAGTTGGGATTTTCCAACTATTCGACCCAAGAAAAGAGCGTCCGACGTAGAGTGAAGTGAGAAGAAGCCATAGCCAAAAACTGAACAAGCTCTCTTCCTCTCAAATCGGCTCTTTCATCTTTCATCTATCACATGAAGAGGCGAACAAGAAGAAGGAGAAGTGTAATCGCGAGGAGAAGTGCAACAAAACAAACAAACAAATAGATACAAACATGCAAGCATCATGAATCTATGGGAGAGTTTGAACGAGAGAGTATGACACTTCCGCGGTTTAGAAACCAAGGCGTATAGTGCAGTCGAATAGCATGTTAAGATCTACACAATTAAACTTTAACCGGAACCACAACTCGAACCTAAGCAAACACCCACAAATCACAAAATAGATTAAACCTGTCAAAAAAAAAACAAATAAGATCAAATTAGTAATCAGCAAGACCAAAACTTTAATATGATTAGAATTGGATCAAAGTCTAATAGCAGCACAACCCATATGACTAATATGAGTAAGATGAATAAAGCCACATAAGGACAAGAGCCACCAAACTACATTTGAGAAGTAAAATGACCATGTTTATTGAACATATAAGGTAAATGTCAAGGTTGAAAACTCATCACACAAATTGAATGAAGAAGAAAAGCATGTTTATCTCTCTTAACGATTTGTATACACGACTATTTGCGACATGAAGACGAATTATCGACGACAAGCAGAGACAAATGCGGACCCACACACCGAAAACTTCACGGGGAGAAACTGACGATGGTCACCCGAGATGTAATCACATACGCATGAACCGTAAATTTCTCGCAACGGGGAGAAGACAACAAACTCACGACCATACAAGACGAGAATCGGGGGCCTAAACCCACCGTTGGCCAAAGAATGCATAGTCAAGCCTCCGGATAAAAAAATTAACAACGCGTGAACAAAAAATAAAATTTATATATACCGGAGTAAATTTATATATATCTCTTTGATCTTAAAATATGACGTATAATTTAATTTCTTAAAATTAGTATTGTGATGTTTAAAGGTGAAATGGCAAATATGCTCACATGTGACTCTTACGTGATTGCATAGATCAAGCACTAAAAATATTTATTAATAAAATGTACTATTTAATCATGTATGATAACCTACGAGCTTCTTCATTCTTAACCATTTTAGGACTCTCTTACCGGTGTCGGATATCATTTCTGTTATTTCATATGAACTTATTGCGTACTATACGAGTATACGGTGCGTTGTCTTATTTTCTTTTTATTTAACATTTATTGGAATGCATAGCCTAATATTTGATTGTAATTCTCTTATACAAATTTGCCAGCATCACCATACAATAGTATCTTTATTTTGGATGAGACTTCAACATATGAGGCACATCTATTCGTGGCAGGACATGACAAACGAGTTTCTTAGGACAAGACCCTTTCATTGCCTTTTGGCATTTAGGGTTGCCAAGATCCTAGCTATAGGCCTGTTTTGGATGCATATATGTACATGTGCTCTCTACTTTATATCTTCTACAAAGAGTGATACACTACACGCCTGGCTAGCCAGCTTCAGTACCGCTTATCCTGACATTAATCTCGCTTATTCGGGATTTTGGGTGTCGTATTTTGCGGCAACTTATATCTCTTTCGAGACTATCGCTACTGTAGGTTAGTATATTATATATTCCTTGTTTCTCAAAAGTATCTTTTTTTTAGGAACATGGTCAACTAGAATTTGTTATATATTATATGTTTATTGATGATAGAAATACCCTCCGACGTCCAGTTTAGGCAACTCGACCCCCAGATCTCGGCCATACCGAAATGCCCCTAGGTAGATGTTGTTATTGTATATGTTTATTAAAATTTACTTAATAATTAATAATTAATTTATTGTAACATAATTTAATCTTATATTTGCAGGGTATGGGGATATTCACCCCAATACCTTTAATGGAGATATGGGTGGTGAAGTTTTTATTTGCTCTTTCTAGTTTAGTGGCCCTGATCTCAGGCTACATGGCAACCAATGTTTACAAGGAGTATGATGACCATAGGAGGGTCGGGAGAGTAACTGAGATGGAGCAGGCCTTACCCAATCCAAAGAGGAGAGCAAATATGAGAGGAACTCTTAATGACCTGTTAGTGGTAGAGTTACAACAGCCTTTACCCGATCCAAGGGAAGCGTCGGACATGATGAGAGCAACTTTGGCAACAACTCTTAATGACCTGCTAGAGGTAGAGTTACAGGTAGGAGGGATGAACCAAGTGTAGGAGCGAGCCGAGTTATAGACAAAGGTACTGGGGACGGTGGCGGTGACAAAGTATTCGAGCGTATGTGGAATGAGTGATAGGATTTCCCTATGGTTAGGATTGGTGTCGTGATCATACATATATGCTACTTTGGTTCCTGTAGGATTTGATGATTTACTATGTCTATATTTCCAACTTTTTGATGTTATATCTAACTCTTTGGTTACACTTTAGACTATTTGAGGCTATTTTTGGATGTGGTTGATATTTAGAACAAGAACAAGTTTTAGATAAGAGTATGAAACTACTCAAAATGTTGGAATAAAGCTTTTAATTGAAAAAAAAATATTATTAGAATTTGACAAGAAAAAATCATACAATAATTCATGTTATACTAGTCACAAATAAAACTACTTAGTAGATGGATGTAAATCGTTAATAAAACTACTACTCTTTCCCTAATTCATTCATTTTCATTTAAAAATAAGATATTTTCTTTCTCAAATTCTATGGCAAGAACTAGTTCTTTTTATTTGTTGAATCAAACTTTTTTAGGTGAGAAGGTTGAGGTTGTTTAGTTTTTTTGCCTCTCAACCATATCGAGGAAGTGGGTTGAGCTGGAGATTTCGCTTACTTTGTGACAATTCATCTAGAATTATTTAAGAATTCACTCCGGCATATATAGATTTTATTTTTTGTTCATAGGTTGTTAATTTTTTTTATCCGGAGGCTTGACTATGCCTTCTTTGTCCAACGGTGGGTTTAGGCCTCCGATTCTCGTCTTGTATGGTCGTGAGTTTGTTGTCTTCTCCTCGTTGTGAGAAATTGACGGTTCATGCGTGTGTGACTACATCTCGGGTGACCATCGTCAGGGCAAACTAATCTATCTAAAGCCAATAACAAAGAAAAAGTAGAATTATAATTCATAATTGTATTTCCTCACAACGAGGAAAAACTTAAAACATACCAGAAGATGTGCAAGAATGAAAAACATACAACGAGGAAAAACTTAAAACATACCAGACGATGTGCAATTCTCCCATATGGGAGAACAGATAGGGCCTCCGAGAGCAGCAGTAATAAAAACCTAAAAATAGATGAAGTAGAGAAATTCATAAATTAATACATGATTAATTGGTTCAGTTTCTAAACAATTTAATGAACTTGCAAGAGTTGTACCAGCGTTTCCAACCACCCAAAAAAAGTTTGTGTATCTCAATCGCCGTGCTGCATAGGATGAACGCACCAAAGGTCAAACTCAAAACGAATAGGACCCGTGGAGTATCGGTAATGAAGGCGAACTCAAACGGCGCTACTACAAAGTAGTAGAGCACCGACATCACTAGCATAATCGGATATGCTCGTCGAGTGATCCTACATATGAAAAGGCATAAAAACAAGTAATATAAGACAACTTTGATCTATTAGTATATGCAATGTAGAGTATAAGTACATGCAAAGTTGAATAGAATGTGGAGTTAATACTGAAAGCAAATAATCCAACGCGTTCCAAATTCAGTTAGGGAAGTTAAAGTCAGTTTAGAGTTGTTAGGAAGTTTTGAATTAATCTCAGTCACTGACCAATGACCACTCCCTTTCAATGCGTTCCAGATTCAATTCTAATCTCAGCCACTGACCACTCCCTTTAAAAATTCAGAATTATATTTTCCTTTTAATTAGTATTCATTAAGTCTTGTTTATAGACTTTATCAACAATCTTTGGTCAAACTCGGAAGATCTAGTTCACTGGCAATGGTATATGAACAAGCTAGGCTACACAATGAGGCAGTGCAAAATCTGCTCGGGAAACCTAATTGGAGATCCAACAATTCATATTGGCAAGGGTACCCGAAATCAAGTAACACAATGACTCCTTTTTCTAGCAGTTCTGTGAATAAGAGTCAATTCAGTAATGTAGCATTGTGTAGTAATGAGAGGGAAACAAGAAGGGCTACAAAACTGTGTTACAAATGTGGAGAGAAGTATTTTCTAGGTCACTGTTGTAAACTGCAGATTTTGCATTGTCTTTTGGATGATCAAATAGAGGATGAGCATAAAGGGAATTGTGAGGAGGGGGTAGAAATGGAAACAGATCAGCTATTGGCAGATAAAGAGAACAAGAAGTTTATGTACAAGCCCTAATTGGTAGCAGTCCATTGACAACCATTGCAATCAATCAAAGGAAGGACAAGGAGCCTGGGAATTACTGTGCTAGGTAGGTAGTGGAGCAACTCAGTTTTTTAGACCCCAGGAAAGCAAATGAAAGGGGTTTGGGTTACACAGGAAACTGTGGTAATGGAGGTTTCTGTTGCTAATGGACAAAAGATGATAAGTCATCAATTATGTAGAGATCTTGGTCCTTTTGCACATCCATCCCGGGAATTGCCGACTGTAGCAGAGGACAATACCTTTGAAGATTGTCCAGAGTCCATATTAGACACCAGAGTTTCTTACATGTCCAATGGAGATCCAATTACTGAATGGCTGGTGAAGCGGAAGACCCTGGATGCCACTGAATCTACTTGGGAAACAGCTTCTCATATTTTGAGTTAATTTCCTGGTTTTACTAATAAGAAGTATTGTTGAACAGGTGTATATGTGGACCGGGTTATTATAGCCGGTTTTTGAGGAAGTATTCCAACAGAGTTAGATTTCTGTTAGAGAATGAGGCTGATACTGGCTAAGTTGTTATAAGGACTGGTGAATTATGTAAGGAAGTTGAACAATGGGATTGTTTGGCTCATTGCCTTTCTTTTTGGTATAAACAATGTAGCCACCTATTTTCAAAACAGTGATGTAAAGGAAATATTAACTTACCAGAGTAGTTTGGTCCACACTTTCTGACAAAGCTGAACAATGGGTTGCAATACTTTCTGACAAAGCTGAACAATGGGTTGCAATACTTTCTGACAAAGCTGAACAATAGTTTGCAATACTTTCTTAATCAAAGGAACGACATTAGTGTGATCCAAGGCTCCAGCAAAATTCGAAAACCAGTCCTGACTAGCCATGCCCTCTGAACTGTGGATTGTTATTCTTAGAGAGATTCGACCGTGTATCTTCCGTTCCACTTGCAGATGACTTGGGTTTTTGTACCCTCATCCGTCAGGATGCCCTAGGGCAGTCACTAGTTTGTTAGTGACCTCTCTAATTCCTTTCCTAATAAAAAAAATAGTTTGGTGGCTCTTGTCTTTATGTGCCTCTTTTTCAGCTTACCCATATAGGTTGTGCTGCTATTAGACTTTGATCCAATTCTAGATCTTCATATTAGAGTTTTGGTCCTGCTGAATGCCATTTTGCTTTTATTTCTTGTGTTTTTTACAGGGTTGACCTAGTTTCTGAGTTTGTGGGTGTTTGCTTAAGTTCGAGTTGTGGTCATGGTTAAAGTTTTATTGTGTAGATCTTAACTTGCTATTCGGCTGCACTATACGCCTTGGTTTCTAACCCGCGGAAGTTTCATACTCTCTCGTTCAAACTTTCACATAGATTCATGATGCTTGCATGTTTTTATCTATTTGTTTGTTTGTTTTGTTGCTTTCTTGTGTGGCTTGTAAGCATCGTACTAAAAACGATCTAGGCGGTGGCCTAGGTGTTGGTCTATCATTCCGATTTTTCCCTGGGCGTTATTCTAGGCGGCTATGTGGGTTGGGTGGGCGCCTAGGTAGGTTATGCAGGCTAGGCGGGTAGTGCAAGCTGGGTGACCATCTAGGTGGCCTAAATAGCTTTCTAGGTGCCTTGGGCGGACTTTAGGCAGACTCTATATTTGAATTTATACAGAGATATTATGATAAGATTGTTCTTTATTTATATATCCTTACCAATTAAAAATAATAACCCTATATAAAAAAATCATATCAATCCGCCTAATCCGCTCGAATCCCCCTAGCCGTCTAGGCGCTAGGCTCCATCCCACCTCTTAGCCCCCGCCTAGCGTTTTTTTAGAACACTACTTGTAAGAGTCTTTTTGCGTCTCACCAAGTAGGTCTCGGTCGCCATCTTCTGATGGCCTCTTCGTACACCAGACATACTTAGTGTGCCAATTTTTTCCTCATAAAAAGTATATTCTAGGTAAAGTGTATTTGGTTGATTTCTTATGCACACAAATTTTTACCTTGGTACACAGAAAATTGAAACGACTCATTAAGCATGCCGCTCGACGAAGCAGACATGCCTAGATTATAGCATATCCCCTTTGAGTAGGGAGGGCAAAGGGTGGGGAATACCTTCATCGTTCCCATCTTCGTTTAGAATTTTGATTCCCATTCCTACCTCATTCTCCGCTGGAATTATAGATATCCCCCCATTGGGTCACCTACCCTTCTGGGATTCCCCATTTCTATTTTATTTTATCTATTTACGATCCCATGGATTTTCCCGTGTAATTTCTCATTAACTTGTCATAAAAAACCACAAGTTTTGTACTTATTTTTTTAGAAATATAATTTCTCATTTATAATTAGAATTTCAACAAAATGAAAGACAAAATAAATTAATTTAATGCAGACACACTTAATTTTTAATATAAAAAATTTATTCAATGTACTATTTTCCTAACAGATTCCTAATCGAAGACTACCCATGAGATTTCCCATCGGGTTCGAGGCGGGGGCATGACGAGACCCTTATCCTCGTCCTCATCCATATCCCCGTGAGAAAAATTTATTTTTTCCCCGCACCTGTCTCTTACTCATTTAAAATTGATTTCCATCCTCATTCATTTGATGGGGATCCCTGCCCCATTGCTATCTCTAAATGTGAATGAAGAAATCCAACCTCACTAATTTAGTGAAAATAGTACTCCCTTCGTTTAGTTCTACTTGTCTTTTTAGGCTTAAAATCATGTCTATAAAAACTTATCCTTTTATATATTTTTAACACAATTTTTCCACTTTGACCTTTATATTTAATAAAAAAGGCTGAAGTTGTTTAGTTTTTTGCCTCTCAATTATTAGTTGAGGAAATGGGTTGAGTCAAAGATTTCACTCATTTTGTGAGATTTTTTCTAAAATTATCTAGGAATTTACTTTGGTCCATATGGATTTTATTTTCAATTCATGAGTTGTTAGTTTTTGTTCGGAGGTTTGACTATGCCTTCTTTGGCCAACGGTCGGGGTTGGCTCCCGATTTCTTATGCACGCAAATTTTTGTTTCGGCGTAAAAAAAATTGAAATGACTCATGAAGGGTACCGCTCGACAAAGCATACATGCTTGGATTATAGCAATCTCCTTTGAGTAGTGAGGAGGGTAAGGGGGTGGGTTTGGGATGGGGAAGACCTTTCTTGTTCCCATCTCCATTTAGAAGTTTGATTCATGTTCCTATTCTTCGTCGGGATTATAGAATATTCCCTTTCCTATCTCTGTCAGGTCCCTTTACCCAATTGGAATTCCCATTTATGTTTTATTTTCTCTATATAGGCCCTCATAGATTTTCCCGTTTAATTTCCTATTAACTTGTCATAAAAAACACAAATTTCATACTTATTTTTTTTGAAAATAAAATTTCTCATTTATAATTAGAATTTCAACAAAACGAAAGACAAAATAAATTAATTTAATGTAGACACACTTAACTTTGTAATATTTTTCCTAACAGATTCCCATCCAAGTGGAAATTACCCATGAGTTTCCCTATCGGGTTCGAGGCGGGGGCAGGGCGAGGACCCTTATCCTCGTCCTATCCTCATCTCCGTGCGAGAAATTTATTTTTTCCCCATACATGTTCCATACTCGTTTAATATTGCCATCCCCATTCCTATGATAGGATTCCCATTGGCATCCCCATTCCTATAATACTTAATAACGATGGTTCCACATTGGGTAACCCGATGGTGGGAGAAGAAATCAGAGATGGTGAAAGGTCCCAAGTTCAATCATCTTTCATCCGATCGAGCCAATCTGCAAAAATTAATTTACTTAATTCATGTAATTTGCCTCTACCAAAAAAAATCTTGTAATTTGTCGGCTAGTTTAGGAATTTATAATTTACCGTTAAAAATGGCTCCCAATAAAAAGCACTTAATTAAGATGTATTTTCTATTTCTCTGCGATAATGAGTTTCAACTTACAATTATCATTGTAAAACAAAACAAAACAATCATTTTATTTGAACATTTATAACAAAAAAATATTTTTTTTTATAGTCGATAGTTTTTCTTACAAAGTAACGAAATAAAAATCTTTAGTCAAATTTCCAAACATTGCTCAACCGCCACAAAAAAAGAGGGGTAACTTGCAATTTAGAAGTATAATGAGGGCCAATTGTAAAATATTTTTCACTCTTGAGATTTGAGGCCAAAAAAGTTGGGATTTTCCAACTCTTCGACCCAAGAAAAGAGCGCCCGAGTGATGAAAGAGGGAAGTGAGAAGAAGCCATAGCCAAAAACTCAACAAGCTCTCTCCCTCTCAAATCGGCTCAGGAAGAGGGGAACAACAAGAAGAAGAAGTGTAATTGCGAGGAAGATGTCGGACCTAGACAGGCAAATAGAGCAATTGAAGAGGTGCGAGCCATTGAAGGAGTCGGAGGTTAAAGCTCTGTGCCTCAAAGCCATGGAGATCCTCGTTGAAGAGAGTAACGTTCAAAGAGTCGACGCTCCCGTCACTGTGAGCTCTCGTGAACTCCAACTGTTCTTTGCATCTTCCGCATTTTTGCCTTCTTTGATTGCGACATCCGAATTGCTTTTACTTTTGTGTCTGCGAACTTTGCTTGGCAGAGAAGCGGATCTTTGTCGGTCTCGCGAGTTGAACTTTATCTTTTGAGTATTTGGAGTTCGCTTTAATGGCTGTTGAATGTTTGTTCGTTTTAGGTTCCGGTTTCATGTATTGGAGAGAGAGAGGTGTATCGTTGTCGTTTTAGGTCGGGAGTGTTCGCTTATCAGGCCAGTTAGAATCAGGAATTTTCCTCATTAATGGCAGACATTGAAAGAGATTCTTCTTTTAGGGTTCAAAGGAGGCTTAGTTTGTTTTTATCAATTAGAATATGTTTTAATGCTGGGAAATCTGATTACAGCTTGGATTGGAGAAAGTGATAATGCATATCTGTTCCAAGCACATGACTTGGAGCTGGAAAAAGCTTCTGATTCTGAACTCTGAAGTCAAGCTCTTGTTTTAACACTCCTGAGATGAGCTAAGTTGGATTGGTTAAAGTTGGAAGTGTTTATGGGTATTTGTTGTTATTCTGCTGCTTCCTTGATAATGATTGGGTCTGAAACTTGTGTTTTCTTTGTTTACTGGTGTAGAATCTGCCAGTCTTGTTAAGTATGCTATAGGCTAACCTTTGGTCTTCTTCTTCCATGTACATTGAAGAATGAGGATATGATTTTGGTAGCCTTGTTATTGACACTCCTTCCTGCCAAAATTTCAGTCGTGTATCCTTGTTTGAATGTCCATAAACTCAGTCTACTTCTATAAATAAAAGTTTTAAAATTTTCCTTTTTTTTATTTAAGTATATGATAAATGCTCTACCAATTATACTTCACTGGATTGTGGAAAGATTTGTATATCAAACTATCCGTGATTTATTAGTTGCAATTGCTTTTTTTTTTCCTGCAGCTATGTGGTGACATTCATGGGCAGTTCTATGATCTGAAAGAGCTGTTTAGAGTGGGAGGTGATTGCCCCAAGACAAACTACTTGTTCCTTGGAGACTTTGTGGACAGAGGATATTATTCTGTTGAAACTTTCCTGCTTCTGCTTGCACTTAAGGTATTCTTCTAATAGTATAGGATCTTGAATTCATTCCAAGGAGCTTTTTCCTGTTGATTGTTGCTCTATGTAGTTCTTTAGCTCATCCAATTCTCTTGGTTTTTTAATAGTTGTCATGTGAGATAGGAGGCAAGAAACATTAATTAGCTTTTTTTGTTAAAAAAAAACTTTTGGTTTTTTATTGGATTCTCCAGTAAGCCTATGTTAACTGTATGAATATTCACTTAGGCTTTAGCACTATAATATATCTATGTATCACAATGGGATAGTGGTTGAAGCACCATTTAACCTTTAATGCCACCCTCAGTCAGGGTAATGCTCAAATGTACATTATGCAATTTGCACTATTATTTTTTCTGCTAAGCTAAGCTACTTAAGTTTCTGGTGAAAATGACTTTTTAAATGATGGTCTTTTATCTTGTCTCTAACTGGCCTTTCTGGTTCCAGCTTTAGCCACAATTAAATGCTTCTCTTGTCTTTTTTGTACACAAAGTGTTGCCATTTTATCAGCTTCAATGACTGGTTAACATTCTAACTAACATGCAGTGTAAATCTAGGTCAGATATCCAGATCGAATAACACTGATTAGAGGGAACCATGAGAGCCGCCAAATCACTCAGGTTGGCCTTCATCTGTCGCCATTTTGGGTTCAGTATTACTGTCAGCTTGTCTATAATGATTAATGATCCTTTGTCTACCAGGTCTATGGTTTCTATGACGAATGCCTTCGTAAATATGGCTCAGTGAATGTCTGGAGATATTGCACTGACATATTTGATTACTTAAGGTATCCTTTCCTTTCTAAATAACATCCAGTGTATGTTTCAGAAAACCATGGTGATGTGTTACATGATACAAGTGCTGTGAACTTACAAAGGTGAAACTCTTAGGTGTTGATATTATATAGCTTTTATAAGTTTTAGCAAAGTGAAGTTGGTGCCATCATCTTGTAAAAAAGCTCATTTGATATCTCAAAAGGTTGAAAGATCTTAATTCTGGTGGTTCATTACTTCATTGGAGTGTTATACTAGTGATTGAAAATATCAAATCCTTTCAACTTATGAGGGACACATATAAACCACTTATTTAAAATGAAATTCAGTCAATTTCAAATCTGGTTAAAAATTCCCAAGTTTGTTTTTATCATGATTTGATACACTTTTTGCACTCTGATTGTCTCATTGATTAATTCTTATGTTTTGGAATTTGGCTTGGTTCCATACAGTTTATCAGCCCTAATCGAGAATAAAGTGTTTAGTGTTCACGGTGGGCTTTCTCCGACCATATCTACATTAGACCAGGTCGAGCAACTTCTAAGCTCTCTCTCTCTCTCTCTCTCTCTCTCTCTCTCTCTCTCTCTCTCTCTCTCTCTCTCTCTCTCTTGCTTAATATGAAAAGAAATGAATTGGGAAAATTTATTGCGTAGCTTACTTTGGAATTCAACATAATGTATTTGCCAGATTCGAGTAATTGATAGGAAGCAAGAGGTACCTCATGAGGGCTCCATGTGTGACCTCATGTGGTCAGACCCTGAAGATAATGTGGAGGGTTGGGGATTGAGTCCTCGTGGTGCTGGGTACCTTTTTGGTGGCGGTGTAGTTTCCACATTCAACCATACAAACAATATTGATTACATAGCTCGTGCCCATCAGCTGGTTATGGAGGGCTACAAGTGGATGTTCAATAACCAGATTATCACTGTTTGGTCTGCTCCGAATTATTGTTATAGGTACTGTTGTAAAGCCAAATTTCCCAATATCTTGTTGAACAGCATGAGGCATAAATTTATATATCTTGTCCATCTGCTTCTGTTGCAGATGTGGTAATGTTGCTGCTATACTTGAGTTAGATGCGAATCTCAATAAACAGTTTCGTGTTTTTGAAGCAGCTCCACAGGTTGGTATTCTTAACTGTCTGGTTGTTATTGAAGCTTGACTTCTACAACCTATTTTTGTCATTTTAAGAATGTTTGACTACTCAACATACTTGAAATCGTGTTTCTGTATGAGTTCTGATCCTAATTAACTTTTTTGAAAAGCCTGCAACCCCTACTTCTGAACTATATAAATATTGTAATTTGGGGCGCATCCTCATTGGCTTTTATACAATGCCTTTGATATGGATATAACCCCTATATCAATTTTGGTGCATTCTAACTAGATTTAGTTATCATTGTCACATAGCTGAATTTTAGTTTTCCTTGGGTCTTCCGTGCAATGATTATACTTGGGCCTTCTTCATACACCCTCTCGATTTTATATTGGGACAAGGGTGTGTACATCATGCCCCCCCCCCCCCCCCCCCCCCCCCCCCCCCCCGATCCCGCTTGAGGTGGGTTAACACTGGGTTAATGTTGTTGTTGTTGTTATCAAGGTTAAACAAAGAAATAAACCGGTGCTTGCTGGTTATTGTTAGGACTTTGGCTGCATTTGATGTAGGTGGTCAACTGTAGCTAAGAGATAGTTCTTATTGCTGAAAATCTCACTATTTAAAGCTATTATAGCTTTCATTCTAACTGATTGATGATGAATCTTCGTAGTTACACTACGGGGCAGGTGATTGAACGAATTGATCACCGAGTTTCTTCATTTAATGAATTTGGCCTTTTGTTTCTTAAGAAATTTGCTTTGATGGTTTGAGTGCAGGAATCAAGAGGAGCACCTGTGAAGAAGCCTGCACCAGATTATTTTCTCTAGAGACATTTTGGTTGATGGTGTATACTCTGTGGTGGATCGTCTCGAGCCCACTTTGGACTACGCTTGCTTGGTAAAGCTGTTTGTGCAGATAAAACCTGATGAATTTGTGCAAGTTTGAGTGATTTTTGGCCTTGTGTTTGACCTTGTGATGAATGATAGGTAATAGCTGCTGCATGTGTATTTTGTGGTACCAGACAGTAATACAAGAAACCCCTCTCTAATGGTTCATTTGAAGCACCATTAGAAGACAAGTGGGTTCCTTTGTATGTTTTACTAATGCAAATGCTTCTTATTTATGTTATTATTGCTTGTTGCTGTTTGACTACTCCTACCAATTAATCCAATTAAATACAGATTTTACCTTACCTTATAACATGACCATGATGCTTGCATTTCAAAACATCTCTTTTTCACTCTCTATTCCACATAATCTAAATATTTTCTACTTATTTCATTATATTGTATCAAGGATTCTTAAGTATTCAATGTGTGCATTTTTTATAAAATGGGTAAAATATAGTCTAAACTTGTGCTTATGGATAACCCAAAAAAAAAAAAGAATCTTCTAGCATCCCTAAACGAATCTTCCAAGCATTGATGCTTGGGTTTGGGATGTAATTTCTAGCATTTCTAATTCACTTTTTGGTTCAAAAGTAGAATTAGAAATGCTAGAAATTACATCCCAAACCCAAGCATCAATGCTAACTTCAAAGGCAACTTGTTTTAACAAACCGATTCACATGTCGTTGCTCAACTGAAGCCCAAATCTATACTCGAATCCAAGCCTACCCAAACACACAGAATTGTACGCACATGCATGATTCCATCAAACTCCCTACCAAAACAACTGTATATTTCACTCCAATGATCAAGACTAAACCATTTCTATCTATGCCTGTTTTCTGTGCCATACTATAGTAATTAGGCTAACTAGTTATAAGCTATCAATGAAGAAGTCTAGATAGGTGACGTCTATTTTCCCTTCTATCCCAGTTTTGTTATGGCTGTTGTTCAAGACACATGGGATGCCACATTCTCCTTTGAGATGGCTACAAAGTTAACCGGGGCAACAGGGCGAGATTCCTTTCTACTAATAGAACGCCCACCACCGTTTTGATTCGGATTCAGAGTGAGACGCCTTGGCGTTCCATAGGCATTGCTATTTGCACGCGCCACCTTCTTCATGCCACTGCCAATCTGCCTTGAACTAGACGCGGCTTCATGTTCACCAATTGACATATCTTGAAACTTCTTCTGTTCCTGTTATTAAAAAAACTTACTCCACTTTAACTTCTCCAACAAAAATATGAAGTACCTGTTTACAAAAGGCGAGTTAACATACCCTTAGTCTGCGCTTCTCTTCCTCTCTTTCATGTCGGAGCATGACGTATTCATCCAGCATTGTGAGAAGGAGAACGCCGTCATATGTGCATGGTGTGCCATGATCTTCCTCCCAAGCATGTGTTTTGGCAACCAAGGTGTCAACCATTGCTACAACACACCATATCAAAGACAAATTTTAGCCAGGAAGAAAATTGATTCAAAATTGTTTTACAAAGAATCCTAGCTTTTCTGATTTCTTTATGAACCTGGAATTTTGTTCACAAGAATCCTAGCCTTTTCTGCTCGCTTAAGATTTAAATGAGCGCCTCTGCTTGCACTATATCGGTTCTGATCCTGTATTAGAATGTACAAAGGATGATGAATACCAAGTCAAAATGTTGCATCCTACTAAAATGTGCACCAAAGAATACCTCCCACACTTCCAAACAAAGATAAAATTGTATGTAGTAACCGAAAATCTCATTTTACCTTCTTTTTTCAAAGAGCTTAGGATAATGACAAAAGAGGTTATGAGCAATTACTTATATAAACAAAGATAAAGAGAATGTTAAGTATGGAATGAACTTAGGTCTAGGTAATTAGTCCAACCAAGTACCAGCAATTCAGATTCTTATGAATGCACCTAAGTTTATCTAGCAAAGATATTAATTTACTAAACTTGCATTAAAAGAGTAAAGAGGAGAGTGTATACAATACCCGATTATAATCTTCAAGCCAACTCTCTTCTTCGCATGCAAACATCCATTTCTCAACCCTATCCAATATTTCTTTTCGGCTAAGGGCCTCTTCTTTGGCTTTGATGATCTGGCTATCCATATCAGCAATCAACTTGGAAGGGTCAACATTCCCTGAATCAATAAGCGCCAAGATTTTCTCCCTAGCAGCTTCAGCCTCAAATTGTATGTGTGCACGAGCATATATCTCCTCAAGTTCCACTTGCTTTTTAAATGCAATTTCCTTCATTCGACTGAACTTCAGTTCATCAAGCCTCTTAACTTCCACCCCAGCCTATTCATTCAACATCTCATAAATTTAGAAGGCCAGCAACAACTGCTTAAAAATTATAAACCCTGAAGCAGCAAAGCAGAAGATGAATTTACCTGCTCAATTAGATCAAGGGCAAGAGCCCCGGGAATGGTCACTTCATCAACTGTAGCTGATATATTACGCGTGACATGTTCAAACAGATAACGTTCTTCAACTGGGGTATCCATCAGATTCCAAAGCTCAATTAACTGCAAGGCTAACTTTTGAAGCTGTGGAACAAATTAACTTTCCATTAGAATATAAAGACCAACTATTGCACAAACAACCACCATTAATTCAAATTTCAAAAGCATGTTCTTGGATGTGACATCACAAAATTAAAGGACAAAGAAAGAAGAGCAATTGATATCATAAATCAATAACTTAAACTAAGAATATTCTTCACCTTTTCAAGCCTTTGCTTCTTATCTTCTTTTAGTGATAAGACTGTCTTGGTCAGCCTAGACAGTGTGTCATTACTGATGCTTTTTGATTGTGCAACAGTTGTATCACTCAAGCTTGGGTGAACTTCAGTGACTGTGCTCAGGAAGACCAGGCCAAGGACTGAACAAAGCTCATGCACAGTACTTACAAGTTCAAGGACCTTGTGTAGCCTTTCACTCTACAATATGAAACACAAACGCCATCATATTTGCATATCACAAAAATCATACAAAGGAGAGAGCGCTAGATATAGGATCTATGCTTTACCTTTTCTTTTTGAAGCTCATGAAGCTGGAACTGATATTCCTCTAATTTCTTTAGGGATAGATCAGTCTCATCAACTACAGGTGCTTGGTGATTCAAGTTTCCAGTAATCTCACCACATATTTTTTCAATCTGCGATTGCACATTGGAGAACTCCTTTAGCCTATCTTGTTTCAGCCTGTGAAGTCGCTCTAGTGCTGGAGCTATTGCTGCAAGTTGCTCTTTAATGGTTCCCGAAGTCTTCTCAGGCTGTAAGAAGACCAAAGAAATCAACAAAAATCGCCATAATCAACAAGTTTTAACAATTCCACACAGCAAATACTCACAATGCCAACAACGGTATTCTCTCCAAGAGCGCATTGGAGCCTTGAAAGGTGAACTTTTGCATCAGCTAGCTCCTGCAGAAGTTGGTTCCTAGATTTCACAGTCAATTCAACCCTCCTCTTGTAAACCTCAAGACATTCCCTCTCAATCTCTAAAAGCAGCTTGTCCCTTTCCTCATCGCTCTCACCAACCTCATCCCAAATTTGCTGCACACACCACAAATTATCCAAACACATGTCATTTTACCCCAGATTATTCACATCCTTATAAAAATTCATTTAAAATTATGAAAAAACGATTTAACTAATCACCTGCAACTGCATAAGAAGACCACCACAAGTTGTTTCCCCTAAAATAGGGTTTTGCATATCTGCCGTTGCCATTCAAGTAGCAACTCTCCTAGACTCCTACACTATAAAATAAAACGTATCATGTCTATCCTTTCAGCAACCTGAATCAAGAACGAAAGTCGAAATCCAACAGACAATTGATACAAAATTGACATTCGCAACAAAATTCTGATTTCCACCACGTCAAATTCACAACCAAATCAAAAAGAAACCCTAGCAATTGTGAGAAAGATTGAAATGACGCAATTAACGGTCATTTCTCCGACAATCAAGTAACCAGAATTTCAAGCGAGCAAGAACGAGAGAGAACACGAAGCGAGAGCAAGCACACAGAAGATTACAAAGAAGAAACGGGAAAATGTACAGAAAGGCCTTACCGAAATCGTCGTTGAACTGACAAAGGAAGTAAGAATTCGCTTGAGACAGAGATTGATTACTCGTTCGATCTAGAAGGTTCCGATTTCAGTAATCATTGTGCAGAATTTGAAAATTGTCTTGAAGGATGAAGAAGAGCAGAAGAGAGGGAAAAGATTGGGGAGTGTGGGCGGAGCGTACGGAACGAGAGTGAGTAGGGTCGTGTTGGGGAAGGGTGTGGGACCCACTGGGCGCGTTGATCTTGTTCTCGCTTCTGATTGGATGTGTCGAGAAAAAGTAAGGGTGACTGGGATAACATATGCCCAGAGTTTTCGGAGATATTTACGGACCCTGCCATGGAATTATCTTTTCATTCCTTGTTGACATTTTTATTTTGGAAAGTGAATAATTTGATACAAATATAAATAAGATGAACATTTTTTTTTTTGAAGGAAAGTATTAAATATTTTGGGTTTTTTTTATGGGAAGAAAGAGATTGATTGGGAGTTTTTTTTTTTTTTTTGGTAGGAATTGATTGGGAGTTTTTTGATATTCATCTTTCATTGATAGGAGAGTATAAAATACATTAGTAATTTAATAATAATGATGTAATAAGGAAAATTGGCATTATACAATAAGAACTCATCAAACTCAAATTACAAGAAACGCAAATAACTCACATCGGTAATATGTGCACGTCACTCATTCTCATCTCATTCATTCACCCATTTACATAAAAAATGGCTGTGAAATCCACATTTTTCAATGGAGGATAATGAAAGAATTAGGCCATTTTAACACAGGCGAATATTATACATAATACATCATGTATATGAACTAAACCACCGGCCACCGGGTGCCATTTTCACATAAACTCATCTTCAGAGAGGCAAATAAATTTGTGTAGTGTAGTTAAATTATGAGATGCCAACAGTCTTTCCGAGTAACCAAAGGAACAATGATAACTCGATACCAAAAATAAGCTGCAGAGAAGTTCTGTCCAGCATGAATCCGAACACTGTAATTCCTGCTCTGTGGTGCTCCAAATATGTCACTGAAATGCAGTAAAGAATTGGAAATCAATGTAAGAAAACAAATGTAAGAAAATGATAGTCTAGTGGTAAAATGTGCTCGATCAATTTTGATCTAAAATGTAGTTTTAGACTACATATTGACTATGTTATACGGAAAGGGAATCGGAAAACAGGAAACAACATGAATCCCAAGTTTCTGGTTTTCAGATTTCCGACACGAAATGGAAGCGCAATCAAACAAGAAATGATGTCCTAGTACTCTAGTAGAGCTTTCGGGTAACATATATGTTACACATATGTTATCAGAATTTTGTGCTAAATAAGTTTCACAGTTTACAGCTTTTGAGTTTTCCACACGAAATTTGATATATATTGATGATACTAAATCTGGCCACTTCAAGTTTGTGTTATCTAAGGTCATATTAGTGTTGAAACTATATGATCACAGAAAGAGTTGAAGAGCATTTGTAACTCACCAAGAGCTTGTCTTTTCTGGAACGAGATGGAGCTGTATGTAAACGCTGGGGTTAATCTCATGTTATCCAACTCATCATCCTCATGTGCAGAATCTTCCCCATCTGATTCTCCATGGAAAGAATGATGACCATTGTACACCGAATCATGGTTAATCACCACTGGCGATTCAGGCTCAGCTGTATCGAAAGAATCAATGGTTGCGCAGACGTGCCACTTGGCAGCCAACGACGTGATCGCCTGCCCCTTGTGAGTGATCCTAGCCGCGCTTCGTAGTAGGATCACCAGACCCGTCACCAATGCCATTGAACAGAGCTGAAAAACAAAACTTACTATGAGAATGTTTATGACACAAAACGCAGTTCTATTAGGGCCCGTTTGTTTCTATACTTGGAATCGGGTTGCATTCAGAATGGCTCATATCATTCATTTTCATACCTGATTCATGATATCCGCAGTATACAAACAAACGGGCCCTTAGAGTTTCGGGATAACATAGATAAAGAGTACATACATACCGCGAGTTCTCCAGCTCGGAAGATATTGACATTGGAGCTAGACTTGGTAGTAAGCATGAGGGAAACAAACTGGCTAATGGTGATCAAAATCAAGGCACATAGTATGAAGAGCCGGTAGCGGTGGCTGATGATCTTGAGGTGTCTTCGGATCCTGAGGTGCTCGCTTAGGACGGATGCCACGTCAGAGTCCTCCTGGAACACCCCGGCGAAGTCCTGTAGCCGTAGGATGTGGAGGTAGCAGATCAAACGGAAGAGGATGCAGACGAGGAAGAAGACTGTGGTTCGGTAGAGCCACGAGAGGAGCTCAAGGGTGCACGCGATGGTGTCGCTTAGGACCGCGTTGCCTATGAAGGGGATCTGAGACCCGCCTGAGGCGTACCACCAGATCTTGTAGCCACATTCGGCTGCAAAGCAGGGTAAAACGAAGACCGAGCATATCGATAGTGATCTCTGCAGGGGAATGAGTAACAAAACTATTGAATTGTGTGAAGGTTGAACTGAAGCAACTGTTCTAAAAGGCGAGCTAATGTCTAGACTCTAGGCGGCCCCTCGATTCGTCTAGTGTCTTTTAAAAGACTAGAAGTGTGTAGTATTATTTTCGCAAAAGCAAATTTTTTGGACCTACCATCACTAAGAATCAAGGAATGAAGATTATGCTTACAATTTGCAAGAAGCAATCTAAGTGCACGCTAGGGTCCACATCCACAAAATGTGGGATCTGATTCACTCGAATTTACGAGTATAGGAAGCAAAAGCAATCAATTATGATGGAGGAAGAAGGAATCAAATAAGCAAACAATGTCAATCAGTTTGGGTCCACTACAAAGCCAATTTGAGGTCTGAATCTGCCGTGTCTTGATAAGTCAGGCTAATGTGTAAGGAAATATGGATATGGACATACTTTAACCTGCAAGTTGACATTGGTTGATAAGTACTTGTGACTATTAGTATTTGTATTATTAAGATCTCACATTCTTTGACATTTGCCAGATCAAGCATGGGTTTGCTTTTCACTTTCAGTGAAGACTATTCTGGAAGCTAAAACTTTACTTTAGTGTTGGACCTGGCTCCCAACTAATACAGAATCCGTGATTTGAATAAATAAATAAAAACCATAAAGCACTAATTATTTGTTCCATTATTAAGTACGTTTACTAACTTTACTTAGCGTTGTATACATGGATTAGCAAAAAAGGGGGAAATTCAGCAACATTACGAAAATGAACAAACTGGAATCCAAATTCTAGAAACAGTTCCAATTAGGAATTAGGGAGAAATATCGAATTTCCGAACCGGAAAACGAAAACTAGACTCAAAGCGTCGTCAAATCAGGAGAAAAAAGAGGGGAAATCAGCAATCAAATTCATGGAATTTCAAAAGAGCAATCGAAAATTGAGGAAGAATGCGTACATTTAGCTCGTGAGTGTAATTCAATCGGACATTAACGCTCTCCTTGACGAGCTTATCAAAGAAGAGGAATCTGCGGAGGCCGTACTTATTGAGAAACCGGGAGAGGCAGAGGAACGAGAGCGCGGCGACGGAGGAGAGCGAGAGCTGGATGACGGCGTCGAAGGGGCGGCTGTGTTCGGAGTCGCAGGAGGAGCAGGCGAGGACGAAGTGAGAGAAGGCGGGGACGGCGATGCCGAAGACGAGGAACACGATCCAGGAGAAGGCGGTGGAGAGCCACGTGGACTGATCGACGCACATCCACCGGAGGTACGATCGGAAGGTCCGGAACTCGTCGTCGGCGCGTGAGAGCAACCGATCGAAGACCGCGTGTCTTTGCCGCGGGCGAGCGATTAGAGGATTTCGCACGCTGACGGAGGACTCTGGAGTGTGGCCGTCGTCGTAATCCTCCATTGATAGTGGGGGAATTGGGAGCGGGAAATTGAAGGAGAGGTTTGAGGGATTTATGAAGTGGAAGAAGGGAGTCGTGATGAAGAAGAAGACAAGATCGTAATTTAGAAGAAAGCTGGGCCGAGATTGGTCCAGTTGGAGTCATTTCGCGTGGCCGGTACAGCTACGCGATGGTTACGTGTTCGAATCTGGACGGTTCAGCTTAATTAATCATTAGTTGGTAAATCATGAAAATTACGGTGGATTAGTTTAAGGAAGGGCAAAATGGCAAATTGTTCATGGACTTTGGAAAAAAAAACACTAAATTTTATTTAAAATGTATCCATAAATCATTTTAATTAAATATAAGAAAATAAAAAAATGATAATCCAAAATACCTTATAGTTTTAAGAATTAATTGCTTAAAAAAATTTGGAATTAATTATAAGTTTATTCAAAGTTTAGGACCATGAGATAGAGCCATAGATGGGATTTTTTTCCAAGAAATGGTCATCTGTCAATTGACAATTCAGAATTATAAAATTTAACAAAATATTATAAAATTTTGAAAAGGTTATTTTTTAAGAAAGGTATACCAAACAAACTTGGTAGTTCGAGAGGTCGTGAAAAAACGAAAGAAAAAAATGGTTAGGCGGGTCAATAAAGAAGCCACATAAGATTGATAGAAAAAACTAGTCTAAAAAAGAAAGAGCAAAATGAGTTCGGAAACATGTGAGTAAAACACTAAGAAACTTAGAGCCACAAGCAACAACTTAACTTATTTTGGGGTGTGCGAAATGAATAGTTGAAGTTCTATCCAACGAGATGAAGAATCTTCAGAAGCCTCAGAGCACCAAGTGACTTAGCTGAAAACAACCCGATCTGACACCAAACACATATATGATATTCATAGTGTTTGAAAGTCCAAACAATCTCAAAAAAGAAATTCTAGAAATATTTAATAAAAAAGTGAAACTTTGTGTTGCTATTACTATTCTTCCCATGGCAAAATTAAGTTTACAAAAGATCCATTTTTTTTTTTTGATACAGGAAAGAATTAGGAGGATCGGTTCTTTGAGAAACTGGTCGTTCTAATGCATCCGCAAGGACGAGATCTTGAAGATTTTTAGCAATTGCGTCAATCAAGTCGCCTTCATCACGAGAAGTCTTCGCGAGGAAGTCTACCACTCTGTTGATCTCCCTGAAAATATAACTAATGTTGTGCGTTCTGAATCGCCTTAGTAGAAGGAGGATGTCAGCTCGTAGTATCTCACTCACTCATAGTTAGCTCCTTGCGCCATCGATGACGTTAATCATATTGAGGTTGTCTCCTTCGATCTCAATATCTTAGATCCCAAGACGGATGGTATCTTGGATGCCCGCTCCAAGGCCAAGAGCTTCTGCAATGATTATTAGCTAGAGCCCGCATCTCTCGTGGCTCCACATGATGACCTAGTAGTAAAAGACATGGGTGAATGTTGAGTGATTCTATGTTTGATCATTGTCTCCGCCCTTTCATTTGTTTGAAAAAATAAGTCTCACTATTCTTCCTACCACTAAGTTGAGCTAGTCAGTGCAAGTCGGTTTACTTGTTTTATATACTTTATCAGTTAGTTCACATATTCGGGATTTACCATAAAAAATGAGTCCTCTTTAAAAAGAAGCCAACAATTAGCAGGGGAATTGGATAGGACAAATATGACTCGTGATTATTTTTTTTTTGTCCTGTCTTTGGCTCGCCAGGTTCGATCGATCGGACACCGCTCTACATCCGGATCAGGTAGACCCTTCCAATATCAGTTTTTCCATACATATCGCCAAAGAGATTCGAATTCGAATCTCTTGAACAACACTTAAGGAGTCTAATACCACTTTATCACTAGACTAAACTGAGTATTTTTATATGACTAATGATTACAAGAGCAAAGAAAAGATAGCCACATGATTAACACCCAAATCCATGTTAAAACGCAATTAACACTTAACTAAAAACAACGGCCAATCAATCTTTAAATCACGCCGGCGTGCTGGCCTCAGCCAGCTGGCCTCATACGACGCCGTCTAATGCGCCGAAGAACCCTCGACAAGCCTCGCACCGCCACGTGCCTTGTAAACCCGGCTTGTTTTTTGAGCTCTAAACCCGGCTTGTTGTTTAAAAAGCGCAATACATTATTAGCGTAACAAATTATATTAATTTTAAACCATATCCGCCGAACATAGATAACTCTAGTAACCTTAAACAAGTGTATATCTTTTTTAATTTGGCGTTACATGCTAGAAACTTATGCAAAGCAATAATACATTTAAACTGAATAGCGACAGACGTGTATAGTATCAGTGACAAGCCACATGTAATCATCTCTTTGGGCTTATACCAAAATTACAAGTGTAAGATTTGCACTTGTACTAACAAGTATATAATTGCAACACAATTTTATAATATGTGTTGCTGTCTTATTGTAAGAATGCAAGTCTTTTGTGTAGCTGTCATATGCCTAAATGTTTCCATTGGACGCAAAATTTGTGGTGGATGTATAGTTTGAGTGCGTTTTCAGTAAATATTATAAATGTATTTTTTGCCAAGAAATTGACCAATTCTTAGTAGTTGCCGATTATTAATATAGTGAAAAAGTTCAAATAGTTTTAAATTTATGATTTAATTTATACAAAATTCTTCAAATTTATTTCGAACTGAGATTATGTTTGTGGGTAGTAAAAATTAATAACAGTTTTCCAACTAGTTGTAAAAACGGAAATAACATAACAACCGTTAATTAGTTATAAAAAACTGTTTAATTATTTTCAAAATAGAATATATTAGAAAGTGAAATTTAAAATTATCAATCATCAAAATAGATTAATTTAACATTATTAAATCGTATTTATATATTTTATAAAATTTTATGTACTTTTATAATTAATGACTTCACAAATACTCCGTATAACCTAATAAAAAAACCGGTCAAAATCAAAAAGCTTAATTCTTTCCACATAAGTTGTAAAATCAAAATATGACGTCATAAGCAAATTACTTGGACATTTGAGATGATTTTCTCATCTCACACTTGGTCTTTGGCAGTTGCAACCTGAAAAGTTTAACAAATTTCGCAAAATCACGATTCAATCGTGATCGATCTCCTACCTTCCTTCATCGATCCATCCTCAATCTCGAGATCTCACAATCTTTTGAATTTCATCAAATTCACCTCATCATCAATGGAAGACGACAACGAATCGACTACCCAATCAACAGCCAGCGTCAGAAACTGGCTCCTCACGCGCCGCCGAATCGGGAGCTTCAACGCGCCCCTCCCGAACGCCGACGACGAATTCCGAGCCTTCCAATCCCGCCTCCGATGTCTATTCATCGACCAATCCACCTGCGCCTCCGCCGTCCTCTCCTGGCTCGTCTTCGCCGTCCTCGGCGTCGCCATCCCCGCGTTCGCGCACTTCGCCTTCGCCTGCTCCTCCTGCGACTCCTCGCACCGCCGCCGGCCGTACAACGCCGTCGTGCAGACCTCGATGGCCGCCGTCGCCGCTCTCTCGTTCATCTGCCTCACCAGGATTAAGAGGAAGTACGGGCTCAGGAAGTTCTTGTTGTTCGATAAATTGCAGAATCAGAGCGCCGATGTCAGAAGAAATTACACCGATCAGCTCAATGTACGTCTTCCTAATCTATATCGATTGATGCAAGCTGAAATTTCTCGATTGGATGATTCCTCTATTTGAATGAATTGTATCATCTATGCGACTGTGCTAGGCTTTTCCCCCTTTCTTATGAATGTTGACAATTGGAGATCGCTCTCTACTGAAATATTTAAACCTAATTAAAAAATATTACAATAATCAATTCACTATACAAACACTGTTTTCAGCTCACTGCATAATTCTATACATAGAGACAAACAACTACTAATTTTTGGGAAGGATATTATCTTTGCAGACAACTGTTGTCCTGAAACTCCTCATAAAGTCCATTGAGCTTAGACGAGCAAAAACACATAGACTATTCACTTATGTACACCAAAATCAGAACAAATCCTTGACAAAAAAGTACTAATTGTTTGTCCATCCATTTCAGTTTTCCTTGGGTTTGTCTGCTTGGGCCTTCCACATACACCCTCTCATTTTTATGTCGGGGAAAGGGTGTGTACGTCTTGGCCCCAAGACGGGTAACACTGGGTTGATGTTTTTGTTGTTGTTCATATATGTGCATTGTTCATCCAAAATGGATAGATAACTGACCACAACTATGATCAGATTTTACTGTGCACTAAAAAATGCCCATGATTCACTAAATTTCTGCAGAAATCGTTGAAGACATGGTTAATGTTTACAATACCTTGCTTTGCCGCCCAATGTTGCTACAAAATCTGGTGGTACGCCTCCGGAGCCTCCCAAATCCCCTATATATACAACGCCGCCATTAGTGACACTGTTGCCTGTTCCCTAGAGCTCCTCTCCTTTCTCTACCGCTCCTCAATCTTCTTCCTGGCATGCGTCCTCTTCCGTCTGATCTGCCGCCTCCAAATCCTACGGCTACAGGACTTTGCCAGCGTGTTTGAAACGGAGTCTGATGTGGCATCTGTGTTGTCCGGACACCTCAGCATCAGGAGACAGCTCAAAGTCATCAGCCACCGATTCAGGTGGTTCATTCTCGGGGCATTGATCATCATCACCATAAGCCTGATGATTTCTCTGATACTCACTACTAAGTCTAATGCTGATGTTGATTTATCCAAGGCTGGAGAACTTACAGTATGTGCACTTTGAAATTTTTTAACAATAATGCGAAAATGTGTGACAATTGACATTATAAAATGTATGATTTTTTTTTTTGGGTTTTTATGCAGCTTTGTTCGACGACTCTGGTGACGGGTCTGATGATCTTATTGCATAGTGCAGCTAAGATGACACACAAGGGCCAGGCAATTACTTGTTTGGCTGCTAAATGGCATGTTTGTGCAACTATTGACTCTTTCAACCCAAATGATCAAGCTCGAAGCTCTGGGAGGTTTAAGAATACAAATCATGCTTCTGTTCTTGATGACTCGGATGAGGAAGCTTCTGACCGTGAAGAAGATGATTTTGACAACACGAGGTTGATCCCGGGTTTTAAGTCTGGCTCTATCTCATTCCAGAAAAGACAAGCTCTTGGTAAAAACTCCTGAATTTTATTGGGTCTGGCAAAAAAATTATTTTCATTTTTCTGATAATTTTCTAGTGAGACTTAAAGTATCATGGAGATGCCCATATAATGATATGCATCAACAAATGCTTTACAAGTAGTAGAAGTAAATATCTTCTTTGCCTTTGCAATGATCTGATGCATAAAATCTTCTGGTTTAATGTTCTGCAGAGAAGTATTTTGAGCACCATAGAGCAGGGATCACAGTGTATGGGTTCATGCTGGATAGAACTTCGCTCCGGGTTATTTTCGGGATTGAGATGGCTCTAGTGCTTTTCTTGCTCAAATTAACCATTACAATCTCATGAAAGGCTTTGCAGGTAATGTATAAACATCTTGCTGCTCAAAGTTTTGTAGTGTGGTTCTGTCAAAAAATTTTGAACTTGCTGCACAATCTAGTGAGTTTTAAAAAAGTTGTAATACTTAGGGTATCATAGAACCTCAGTATTATTCTTGTTGGCTTATCCAAAAACCATAGTATCTAGTAAGGCAAGTAACAATAAATAGTCTGTTGAATGTGTATTTACTAACTCTGTTTAGGAAAAATTATCATGTTTGTCATTTATGAGCTTTAGGTAATGACTGATTAGTGGGTTACTGCATTTGTGATTGGAAAAATGCATTCTTTTGATGTAAATTCTCTTTGTTTATTAACTGGAAATGATGCGGGTCTTTCATAACTTATGTTAAAAGCTATAAAGACAACTTGTGCAAATGTTAAAGTGTGATTCAAAATCTTCCCTAGCTGAAAAAACAGAGAGAATATCAATTGTTGAAACAACTGTGCATTCATTTTCATCAGAAAAACACTTTAGCCAGTTTCTCCTAGAAAAGAACAATTCTTCCTCAAATGAACCCTAATTTGCTAGGAATGCAGGCCACTCCCCCAAGCTTTTATGCTTTCTTGAGCTCATACTTCTTCTGAACATGAGACTTAGCCTCTTGAAAGAGCTGTTTGGTTCACCACTCTCTTCTCGATGCTTCATCATCCTCGCGTAATCATCTGGCCGTACTAACATAGCCTCTAACGACTCGTAAGCCTGCATACACAGGTAATTTATTCAACTAGATTCATTCAGGCCAACTTTGAGCAGTCCATTGACTTTTATACACTGCCTTTGAGATGGATTTAGTCCATATATTAATTTTGGTGCATTCTAACTAAATTCAGTTATTATTGTCACATAGCTGAATTTCAGTTTTTTTGGGGGTTTATCCGGCGTACCACCTTTCCCTTGGGCAGGGGTACCCCCATCTTGACCCCCCAGATTCCGCTATAGCGGAGCCTCACTGGGTCAATGATGATGATGATGATGATGAAGGTATGGATGTTACATGTTACAAGTGGTAAAACTTGATTTTAGGGGTACCTGACAAAGATCAATTTTCTCAGTCCAAGAACCAGATCCACATGTTGAGACCACAAAATCTTTGTATTCATAGAAGTGCCTCGACAAATTAATATTTTGGGACAGTGTAGCCTCGGCAAGCACAAATCCCACACCAAGCTGAAGGGCAGAATTTGTAAGTAAAAAAAGTTGGGAAAGATATTCAAATGGATCATAATAAGTTGCAGGAATACTTAAATATACCAAATTTTGAAGACTTACTAATGTGAGGAAGAGCTGCTTGAATAGGCTGGAAGGAGAAATGTTCTCAAATTCAAATAAAAGGCCTTCCCTACACAAATGTCACAAAAGTGTCCTCAGAAGTAAATAAAGCTTATCATAATTATAAAATTAAGCCAAATTAAGAGACCTTTATCTTACACTGCTAACTCCACATCAAAGAGAGGCACTTGTCTAACAGCAGGCACTGGCTTTGAATTTTCCCACAATTTATGCCACAAATTACCTACAAATCATTGCTTAAATACTCATCAAATACAGACAGAAAATGTATAATCAAACTAGTATAAGGGCTATAATCAAACAATCAAATTCAGAGCTCAAACTTGAATTTAAAGTTGTACAGACTGTTTTTTTGTTGTCATTATAAAGACATCATTTATAAAAAAACGTTTTTTATACCTTGAAATTAGAGCTGTCAAAAGCTGATCCGACCCGAAAAATCGACTCGAACCGCCCGAAAAGTTTAGGATCAAGACCCGAAAATTTGAACCCAAAACCCAAAATAAACCGAACCCGATAGACCCGAGACCTGTTGGGTTCAAACCCCGAAACCTGTTGGGTTGACCCGATTTTTTTATATTTTTAGAATATAAATAATATATTTTGAAAATTATAATATATTTTAATATTAAAAAATATAAAAATAATAGATTATTATTAAATATCAATTTTTAAATAAAATAATATTTTAATAATTGTATAAAATTCGATTTTTTTGACCTGTTGGGTCGACCCGACCCGCCCGAAAACCCGCAATGTCCCGACCCGATTTGACCAATGACCCGTTACGACCCGAACCCGATTCAACCCAAACCCGAAATAACCGAACCCGAACCCGACCTGACCGACCCATTTGACAGTTCTACTTGAAATCGATGTAAATGAAAAATGAAAATGTCTTTATAATGATAAAAAAGAACAAACCCATGTTTCCCCTGTTTGGGTTACAATTTTAATGCATTAAGTTACATTAAATTATATTAAATGAGTTACTTAATGTAACTTAATGTATTAAATTGTGTAATTCAAATGGAGGCGTTGTTTACCTTCTTTCTGCATTCGAATGCTTAGGTGACCTTTTCGCGATCCTTCGATTAATACAAATTCTCCATCGTCACTCGAATCGGCTGACCAATCTGGAGGAGAGTACCATCTTACAAAATCTTCAAGAATACAACCAGGATTTGCAGCCTATTTTCATAACAATGCATTGTTGGTAAATTATTTGATGACAAAACTCTTATAAGCTAGTTAAGCACATTAGCTAAAAGAGAAGAAGCTTAATTCATCTCTTCTGTAACTACCTTGAATGCTTGCATATCAGAAAGAAGTTTTGAACAACCAATACCAACACTGAGGAATTTACAAGAATATTAGAATTCAACCACAATAATGCATTAAATTTAACACTTTATTTTTTTACACAAGATGACTTGACTCACCTTCCTGTCCGTAGTATAAGCTCTTCATTTTCTCTAATGAAATCTTCTGTAAGTAAAGGTCCTTCCTACAAATTTACATGTCTCAATAAATGGTTCAATCTCAACAAACCCTATTAAATGACTCGGTCTAGACCGGAAAACCTGGACCGGACCAAAATATCATGGTCCGGTCTCCGGCCTTAATATTTAGGGATTTTGGGTTCTAGTCCGATGCAAACCGTGATTAATAGGGGTGTTTAAAAATGACTCGGCCTAAATCGGAAAATCCCGGATCGGACCAAAATATCACGGTCCGGTCTCCGGTCCTTAATATTTAGGGATTTTGGGTTCTAATCCGATGCAAACCCTAATTAATAGGTGTGTTTAAAAATGACTCGGTCTAGACCGGAGAAACCCAAACCAGACCAAAATATCACGGCCCGGTCTCCGGTCCTTAATATTTAGGGATTTCGGGTTCTAATGCGATGCAAACCCTAATCAATAGGGGTGTTTAAATTGGACTCGGTCTAGACCAAAAAAACCCGGATCTGACCAAACTATCAAGGTCCGGTCTCCTCCGGTCCTTAATATTTAGGGATTTCGGGTCTAATCCGATGAAAACCCTAATTAATAGGGGTGTTTAAAAATGACTCGGTCTAGACCAGAAAAACCCGGATCCGACCAAAATATCACAGTCCGGTCTCCGATCCTTAATATATATTTAGGGATTTCGGGTTCTAATCCGATCCAAACCCGGAATTTTCTGTGCCTGGTCGGAAAAAGTGATTATTATATATATAAAAACATACAATACACAAGAAATTAGGAACTTGTAAAATCATTAATTTTTTATTTTAAATGTAATTTTAATCAAAAAAAAATATGTGTCGATCCAGCCTTAATCCGTTTTGCCGGTGCACAACCCTACCAAAGGCCCGTTTGGAACGTCAATTTAATGTATTAAATGATGAATTTAATGCATTAAATTATGGGAGCTAATTAAAAGAAATAAAGATGTTTTTTGAGAAAACTAAAACCTGTGAATCTGGAGCATAAATTGGTTCCTCTGTCTCCAACAATGTCAAATTACCTACAGGATGTTTAGCACCTAAACGAAGAACGAATTCACCGGTTTTCAACTTAGCATAACAAGCTTGATTTGAAGCTTTGTAATCCTTGGAAACATTTGAATCTTCTCTTTCTAAAGACTCAAGCAATCCAATTCTGGTTTTAGTATGCTTTTTCCGTGAGAGAGATGAATTGATGACTTGAAGCTTTTGATAAACAAGGCAACAATTTAGATCAGGGATCGCGTCTTTAGGAATGTCGGGTACGTATTTGTCTTCATACCATATTCTTCTCAGCTGTGCCATAAATGAAGTTGTGAGTAAGTTTTGGCTATATATCGTAATTTATTGTTATGCTAGGGTGCAAGTGTAATTTCATGTATTTGTGGGCTGTTTGTGCAATTTCTGGGGTTTATATGCCTGTCTTTAGACATATCAAAACCTGACCCATTTGACAATCCGACCCGTTTCGTTCGAAGTTTTCAGAGTTAAAAACTCAATCTAGCAAGCCTCATCAGTACGTCTAATTGGTAGTGATGACATTTGTGACCATTAGGTCGTGACTCGTGAGATCGAATCCTTCCAGTTATAATAGCCAGTTATAATAGCCCAAGTGTCTCCTATGGACCAACCGACCAAAGAAAACAAAACTCAATATGAAAAATTAATGAATCAAGAGCAGTCCGACTAACCCAAATCTGATTGTGTTGGGTCGACCAGCTTACATGTGATATATATATCATTGTTCTTACAAGTAGACTCGACTCTCGAGTCTTAACCAATTGGATTGACCTGAATCTGCAACAATCCTGACTCAATTGACCCATAAATGTTAACGACTAGATGACCTAAACTTTCTTTTACACCGAACACATCAACTCAAACCCGAAGTTGATCCACCCGATCCATTTGACAAATCTACTTGTTTTTACAAGAAGACCTACTCTTAAATCTTAACACGCTAGGTTGACCTGAACCCGCAACAATATGACCCAATTGTAACCGCTCGATTACCCAAACTCCTTTTCTACTCCAAAGTCCAAACGCATAACCTCAAACCCGGAGTTAATCCACCCGATCCATATGAAAAATCTAGCTACTTATCTCTATGATTTCAAATGGGCTAAAAGGCCCATATATTACTTACTTCTCTGATGGGCCCACAAGCCCATATACTTAAAAAGCCCAATTTTGAGGCCATGGCAAAGTAGAGAAAGAGAAAAGAACTTGCTTACTTGAAGAACAAACTTGGACCAAAACAATGCCATCTTGTGAAAAGTCGTGAAGCTTCCCATGATCTCGGCTAGCTTAGCAACAAGGCAATCCGGAGGAGCACCGCGGATATCCCTCGACAACATCGTTGAGATCGACCGGTTCTTGTTAAAACATCCGATTCTCCTACTCGGAGTAAGTACCTCTGCAATTATTACATATTTTGCACATTAATGTACAAAATTCTATAGAAACGGAGTTCAAGGTGTGTTTTAGATCGCACATTATAATGCATTATAGTAACAACATCTACTCAATGTATTATGCACAATCAAAGTCTTTGGGGCCGAGTTACACGTTACCCTTATCTCAAATAACACAAGAGTATGCTTTCGATATATCAATAAAAAGATCGAAAAGTAAATGGTAGTCATATAACGTATAAGGGCAAACAATGCTCAATAAAGGGAAGCGAAACAACCACGAAAAAATGTGCACTATGCACCCAAGACTCGAAGGACACAAAAGGCGAAAACTAGCTAAAGCAATAAAAAGAAACACCCCGATATTAAATGTTCTCTACCCTGGTCTTATCCGTCCACTACAACATGTCTTGAGTCATATCCTTTGTAACTGCACACAATGCACGATAAAGGGGAAGCAAAGCAACCACGAAAAGTGCACACGATGCACTCAAGACTCGAAGGACACGAAAGGCGAAAGCTAAAGCAACGGAAAAAAAAACAAGACTACATGTCCTATACCATGGTCTTATCCTTTCACTACGATCTGTCTCGAATCATATCCTTTATAAGTGCTAAGAAAACATAACATTTTACTAATACAGTAATGCGCGATCCAAACAAAACCTTAATTTTATAAAATATTCAACATCATACCGTCATTAAGAATTGATTGGAAAAAGGAGAAGACGTGATCATCATGAATGCCACTTTTTAACCTCTCGCCTTTCTCATTATACATAAATGAGTTTAATGCAAATTGCCCCAAACTCGTACTTTCTATCGAAGGTGAGGATTTTTTAGAGGAGCTAATCATATCCTTAATTGTCCCACAATTCTTCCCAGACCTATAATTAAATAACAAAACCAAATATAAGTAAATAATTAATCATCTTGTCAAAAATTTATACATAATGACAAAAATAATTACTTACTCAAAAGCACTAGCTAATTGCTTCAACACACATGCAGGAGGAATAATATCTCCATTATAGCTCTCTAAACCCTAATTAACAAAAATTCATCAAATTAATATTAGAAAACATAAATTTAAAATTTAAAGATAATGGATTGAAAATATCGGTATCAGATATGAGATATCGATATATGTATCGGATATCGGTATCAGTATCGGTATCGGATATGGAATATCATTCATATCTCATATCCCTCGTACCTCTTTTATTTGGGGTATCGGATATGGAAAAGGGCTTGTTTTGGTATAGGGATATGACCCGATATCCATATACGTACTCTCATACCAAACACAAGATATGGCCTAATACCGATATCTGAATCCATATACTTCCATACCAAACACAAGATATAGCTCGATACTGATATCTGATATCAGGATATCAATACCAAACGGGCCCTAATATTTTCATACGTACCTCCAACCCAGCATCAGCTCTTTGATAATACAAGGATATATTTTTTTTGTGGTTTATTCTAGTTTCCTTTGCCATTCATCTTCTAATTAAGCTCCCACAAATTAAAACTAAGAATTTCAAATTTAATTGAAGTTGTTCATCAACCTGAGCTCCCAAACAAAGGACTCAAACAAAATTTTGGGGAAATTTGTTCTATGTCTGAAAATAGAAATTAGAATTTACTAGCCAATTGAGAAACCCTAATTTCTATATATTCATAGCATGAGTGTTTATGAAAATTAACTCCATAGAAATTAAAAGAAGAAGAAAATCTCTCTGAATTTAGGATGCAAAGGAAGACGAACACCTGGATGGTAGGAGGATCAGCCGGAGAGGAAATCTCTCTCAATTATTATTTTCTAATGTTGCCAAATTTCAAAGCTTGATCATTTTTAGTTTTATAAAACCGTTGTATTTATAAAACTAAAAGTATTGTTTTAGTTCTAAATAAAACAATATATTTTAATTAAATTTAACTAAAGAGGTCTAGAGTTTGGATGATTACAAATTTTATGGTCTATAAATTTGTAGTTTAATCAAATGGGTCAATTTTACAGGTTGAATGGGTCAAATTTGACTCGTTTGACCCTTTTCGACCCCTTTGACCCAATCAAACGGGTCAACCCTTAAACACGTAACTCGTTTTACGGATTGCAGGTTGGATCACGTACGGGTCAACTTTATTTTTCTACGGGTCGGGTCGGTCGACTCGTTGGACAACCCTATTTACATATCTTTGGACTTGTTTTCTAATAAGCTCGGCCTAAGTCCGCTTTTGCCTAGTTCTAGTCAACATATAGTTTCTATAAATTATTTAAGGGTGCGTTTGAGACAAGTGTTTTTGGAACTTCTTCCCTATAGCGGGAACTGAAAATCTCCAAATTCTGCACCCTTCTACTTACCTCTAAGGGGGGTAACGTTTCAACTAGCTTGTTGGGGGTAGCGTGAGAAAGCTGCCTAAAATGCTTACAAAGAAAACATAACCCATAGGTCAAGTAATGAAGCATGCATAACAAAATAAGCCAAACTTTTTATTCTCTTTGTCATGAAAATAAGCCAAACTCTATACAACAACAACCATCAATACAAGATCCATCAATCAAATGGAAACCAACTTCCTTAGGTTGATCGGGTATGTGTACTGACTTGGACCATCAAATGCAATGTCTATGACAATGCGATCAGCCTCTTGTGTGGGATGGAACAAATCCCGAACAAGTACTCACTTCTATTGGCACAATATTGCGAAATCGGTAGGCACGCCACCTTCGCGTTTAGGTTGCCTAATCCGCAACATGCCACTTTCACCTCTTTAAACCCTGGAATGAACGATAATATATACATTATAAACAAAAATATCAAGTATAAGAAACTAAGGGCTTGTTTGGTTGCAAACTATGGAAATGAAAACAAAAAGATAACGAATTATCGAGTACTTATAATGGATAAATGAACTAGATTCGTTTTTCTTCTTCCTGTTTTCGTAGTTTGCAACCAAACAGGTTCTAAAACTGTTTGCAGATAATCAATGCATACCATAAATTGCAGAATTCTGGATGAAGTTAAGCAAAACATTGTAGGTGTCGAAGTAAGTGTAGCGAAATCCTCTAAGATTTGCTCTTAGTCGCTCTAGAACCAATCCAAGTCCTTGATTGTAAGCAAATGTCATTGCGTTTGCAGCTTGATTGCATTCCCCGGTGCTGACTTTATTCCTTTGTGACGGGCAACATCCTACCGCTCCTAACCCGATTATAATGAACTTACGTCCCCCAATTTCGTATATACGCTACACCAAATGCAAGAAATTCATCATTTTCTCATTCATTCACATGTTTAAATTCGTTTCCATTGTTTAGATTACCTGAAGTTGCGTTTTGATGGTATTGACCATCAAGCTTACGAATTGTGTAGGGTTCATGTTCTTACTAAAGTCGGATTCCGATCCATAGTAACCAAATATGTCATTGCTTCCGATTATGATCGCGTGGATTGCCTTCGATTGAACCTTTCGTAATCGAGATTTGCCAAGTTGCATGGTCATCACGTCGCTAACTATGGTGTAGTAGTCTATTTGTTTGGTCAAGGGAATGGACTGTTTCTAGAATTAATCAACACATAAGATAATGCATTATCTTACTCAATTCAAACACACCCTTAATTAATTTAGATGTTGCTTATTTAGCATGTAACAAAATATTTCTTAATGATTGTACAGGGCATATGTTTGACACTTATACCTAATGTCATTTTAATACTAAATCAAATGAATATTTGTTCTTCCTAGATGGAGTTTAAATTAAGTCTAGTGTATAGTACGTAGTTGTATTAGCCATGCATTAATAACATGATATCAACTCTTAAAGTACCAACACTTTACTATTAGACCAACTTAATCAATATTCTCAAAATTGTTTTTTTTAAAAGAAGATACGACACGTACTCTCCGTCCTTTGAAGGGGAAGTTTTATTAAAACCAGAAAAAAGGTTAAGTAGTCATCAAACAAGATATAGTTCAACCCCCTAACATCATCGCCAAGAAATACATACGAACCAATAGGAAAAGAAAAACACATAAAAGCAAGACAATCCGCTACGCTATTCGCTTCACGAAAAATATGACAAAGTTAGACTTATCAGTTTTTTCGAAATTCGTCTCTATTTTGTTGGGTCATCGAACAATTTAATGAAAGTATGTAAATCAAAAATTTAATCCCAAAGACGAAGATTATAACAATATGATTAAGCATGGTCATTTGAAGCGATGGAGAAACTTACATAGAGTTGATCGGTGCCGTTGAAAATGGCGGCCCCGCCGGAGGCAAAGCTAACGCCTTTGTAGAAGTTATTAATCCTACTACTCACCAAGCTAAGATAGGGTGGTGGACTTGGTAGACCTAGTTTCTCAGCTTCATCCATCAATATATAAGAACAAAAATTGATCACATGAATATATATAAGTAACATCATAGTGATTTTGTCGATCACAAAATTTAGTGTTCCATATAGGATTGTTTAAATGACCCAATAACCTGTAATTGGACTCGGAATTTTCGGTTTAGGTTACGAGTACGTCAATATTTTTGGGATTATAGATTAAGGGTTGGGTTAAGGGTTGATTCGTAAGACCTGTAAATCGTAATACTATTTTTAATAATACGGAATAGTATAATAATATGTACTCTTTATAATAATATTGAACTCTAAAATCTTTAATTTGAACTAGTTGTAAGTAGTTATTTTTTTTATTTAAACAGGACAAATGAATTAAAATTACCCATAATCAAGCCAAAAGGTTCAAAAAGATCAACAAGTCAAATGGCTCATTTTGACCCATTTGACCTGGTCAAACGGGTCGACCCGTAAAACTCGTAAACCAAATTAAAAGTCGAGTCACGTATCGGCTAATTTTTTTTTATGTGTCAAAAAGTTAGGTCGGATCGACCCGCTAAACAATCCTCTAGTTTCATGTATTGAACATTTGATTATATCATATGGATTTGTATACCAGTATATGCCTTTTGTTTCTAAGAACATATATTGTTTAATATTAGAGGTTAACTAACCACTTAGCTAAATGCCAAAAGACTACGTCTTACATAGTTAGACGTTTAATATTAGAGGTGAACTAACCACTTAACTAACCACTTATTTGTTTTGATGGTTTAGTACTTTTTCATTTGTTTTATTCTGCCAAATTGAATTTTGCAAAACGTGCATGTTGCAAGAAAACAAAACAAATTGGCTTATGAGGGTATTAACAATTGCAAATTAATACTGACACTTGGAATTCACGGGTTAAACAGGCAAAAAATCCTTGTCCCTCTCTGAATATAATCAATATATATATTGAAAGCATATATACATGCATCATGCATGGCACCGAATTAATTCAGAATTTTAGTGTCCTTTTTGTAACACGACAAAGAAACATATACAATAGGGTGACATAAATCACTATATATCAGTCATTTTCGTCTCAATTCAAACTGATAAGTTGGCATGTGACTAAGTGACTAAACGTAATTTAATCAACAAAACATGTGTAGTTAATCATAACCCATGAATAACCCTAGCTTTAATAAAGCTACTTAATTCCAATTATCACTTGTTCTAGTGATATGAAGCCGTTAGATTCTGTCAAGTATTTGTTTAAGAATTTGGATTCAAATCTCCTTGACGGTGTATATATAGAGAGACCGAATAGTGAGGATCACTGCCATTAAGAGGCTTTTAGTATCTGATCCGGACATAAATTGATTCTAACCGATCAAATCGGACGAGAAATAGGAAAAAAAAAACAAAGCTACTTATCAATGGCGGAGGCACACTAGGACGAGTGGGGCTACAACCACACTAAATTTTTTTAAAAAAAAAATTAAAAATATATAAAAATACTAGGTTATTTGATAACTAGTATATTAGGTTAGAAAAGGTTAATTTTTTTAAATGAAAAATACAGAAAAAATTTCTAAAATACAGATTTTTTATATAGAAAAATATAAGATTTTATGAAAAAAAATACAAAATTTTTAGTATAATTTTTTATCCAAATTTTTTTTCCATAAAATATAGAAAAAAAAAGTCATTTGAAAAATATAATTTTTTTTTTCTATATCCAAGAATTTGACCCAGAGAAATTTAGCCCCCTATGGATAAAATTCCTGGGTCCGCCACTACTACTTAGGGTCCGCCACTACTACTTATTACCGACCGTCCGAGCTAAATATATTCAATGTTCTAAAAAAATGCTAAATCAGATCCTAGGCAGAAAGGGACTACCTAGTGCCCAGATGGCTAGAACGATTGCCTAGGCAGACCTAGACGGAGTGAACGGCTAGGTGGGCTCGAAGCCTGTGACCTTCCAGTGCGTAGGCAGGGTCTAGATGAAGCCGATACATATTATTAAATTTATAAAGTTAGGACTAGAAGGTAACTTAAAAATGAACGTACCCAAAAAGTCAGCGGCGTTCTTGCCATTGCTGAACCGGCCGGTGGGTGTGGCAGCCGGAAAATCGACGCCGTTGTGGGGGAAGTCGGCCTTCGCTAGCGACAGCTGGAGGTAGTTGTTGTTTCCGACGTCGGCCAACGAGTCTCCGAACACGAACAGCGACGGGGCCAGCTTAGCCGCCGCCGTTGTTATTAATATTGTTTCCATCGTCAAACTTCCGACGATTAGTATAAGCACTATAGTAAGAATAATAACGCAAGAATTGTAACATTTATCAACTCTCATCTTTCCCATGTACACTTTATTTGTAATGAATTTTAATTGTTTCTAGCTTGCTTGATTTCTTTTAATTTTGAGAGAGGGATTGATGAGTATGGGAGTGGCTTACATTTGCTGAGTTTTGGAATTTATAGGAGATCGAAAGTGTCGTGTTTTTTGTCTTGCAAATTTTGAGGTGACTTAGCGAGTCAAATCCAAGTTGTGGCCATTTTTGGTTAGGGTGTTAATCGGGTGGGTTGGGTCGGGTCATCGGTTTCGGGTAAGTTCGAGGCCAATTCGAATATTTTTGACAATCTAGTTACATTGGGTTAGATCATTTCGGGTCGGGTGTATCGGGCAAAGTTGGGTTTTCGGTTTAACTAGATTTTGAATAAGTCGGGTTTCGGGTTTAGTCAGATTTTGGATTTAGTCGAATATATATAAAGTGAGTCTGGTTTCAGGTATGTCGGATTTCGCGTGAGCCGAATTTTGATTGAGACCATATATCGAATGATGATTTTTGTAGTTTAATTACTCTAGAGTCTAGGGTTTAAATATTTAATGTAACATTTAAATTAAAAAATATATAATTATAATTAATATTTTAAAACATAATTCGGATGATTTCAGGTCGGATAATTTCAAATGTTCGGATGATTTCGAGTCGGGTACCTTCGAATTTCCGGGTCGGGTAATATTGGATTTAGGTGACACTCTTTGACTTTACACATTTAGTAATAAATGTCAAATTTAATAATCTCAATTTACCACAAACAACTCTAAGTGTCATTAATAGGAGAAACCGAGAAAGGTTATCAGGATCGGGATCCTAGGTCAGATCGTTGAAGGTTTTTTGGATCGGATCGTAAGATCGAATCGCTGAATCGTAAGATCCTACGTTATAACTAAAAGTATGCAAGTATAACCTAATAAATTGTATATTTTGTTATATATAAAGTAAGAAAATGATAAACATTATTACTTTGATTATTAAAAATGTCATAAGATGAACTAGTCAACTATTTTAATGTAAATGAAACATTGATCTTGAAATTATTAATAATATATAGTTATAATTGTCATTTTATAAGATCGTAAGAATCATTTGTAGGATCATTAGAATCGGTTATAGGATCGTTAAAATCGTATGTAAAATCGGGATTGGATCGATATTGTATTGAAAATCATTTAAGATCCTACATAGAATCGTGGATTGTTTCGCGTGTTATGGATCGTAGGATCGTTAGAATTGTAGAACGGATCGGGATTCTGATAACTTTGGTCGGGAGAAACCCACCAAATGATTGGGGGCCATGGGTATGGAAATTGTGTTCTGTCCATCAATCCACTTGGAAAAATCCAAGTAACCATGTAAAACTTTGGTTGCTGAATTTTACATTTGGCATTCAAAATTAGGTCTAAGGTCGGCAATTTTGTGTGTTGATGATTTGATGTGACCCCAATCCTAGACGCCAGCCAAGAGGAAGATGCCTTTAGCTTACAAACGGATGGACCAGTCACGCGTACCCAAGCCCGTTCCATTGCATCGGCCACCCAAGCCATCGTGGCTTGATGCATCGCGGGTCATGGCACGTACCACACTGTGCCATTTGCATGTGTGCGTCCTAGCCCTAGCGCCACGAGACACACCGTTGTGCCAGCCGTCATCCTTGCTCGCGCCAACAACGCCATCGTGCCTCGAACCTCTCCAGTCGACACCATCGTCCACGCCAATGTCAACGCTGAGTCTCCCTTGAGTCCGAGGGTGCCTAGCGTGCATGCGCGCCTTAGTCTTCGATCTTGTCGCGCCGCGCCGTGCCATGTTTTCGCCATGTCGTGACACCTCCGCGCCATTGGCCATTGACATCTCTTTTATCCTATCTATTATTAGTATCTTGCTATGTTAAACATTTCTACACATTTTTAGATTATTTTTAGTATGGTTTTATGGGCCTAAGTTGGTGTTGGGCTTTGATTGCATCAAGCCCTAGCCACCTTAATCTTGCACCGCAGCCTTCCCTTAGCCCTAGTAGACCGACGCCTCTCTCTTTAAAAAGAGGGCCGAGACTCTTGTTTGAGGTTACACAAATTATAGACCTAATTCATAGTTGAGGCACTCTCCTAGTTGGGTCGTGCGTCTTTGGTTTGTTTATCACAAAAACCTCTCAAACTTCTAGTTCCTAACGTGGATCTAGACCCACGACTCATCACATTGAGTCGTCGTCGTGCCATAACGTTGGTCATGACCCCTTTTGGCGCCATAAAATTGGTGTCAATCCTACCATCAAAGCCTTATGTCGCGTTCTTCAGACCCAATACACATCCCACGCAAGGATCTGCCGCACCTTTAAAATCAACTCGATCTAAGGTCGCATCATGATTGCTATTTTTGAAAGTAGATGGTGAAATTTGAGCCTAGGATGATGTTGGGCTATGCTTTATTTATCAAAAAAAAGTTGAATTATGCATTTGATATTTAAAATTAGGTCTAGGCTCAACAATTAAATGTCCTGGACTATGATTCAATTTGCAAAAAGTTCAGTACTTTGAAATTTTGCTGTTACATTCAAAATTAGGTCTAGGTACATCAATTTCGTGTTTTGTGATTGCAATTACTGAAAGTAAATAATGAAAACATGAGCCTGAATGTTAGACTATGATTCAATTTGCAAAAAGTTCAATACTTTGAAGTGTTGCTGGTTGTAACCTATGTTACCCGGAAATTCTAATGAGACAATGTTTCCATTTTTGCTTCATTTAACTATCCAAGGTTATTTGGGTTTGTATTCATTGAAGGCATCTATGAAGTTGTAATGAGTTCAATCTACCCAATCAAAAGACAAGATTATTTTATACTAGAGTTGGCTTCAAAATTGTTCAATGTACAAAAACTTTAGTACTTGAAATTTTGTTGTTGTAACGTACCTATGTTACCCGGAAACTCTAATAAGACAGTGTTTCCCATTTTCGTTTCATGTAACAATCTGTTTAAGGCTTATTTTGGTTTGCATTATTCATTGAAGGCATCTATGAAGCTGTGATAAGTTCAATTTACCCAATCAAAAGACAAGACGGTTTAATACACGGGTTGGCTTCAAAATGGTGCTAAGAAACCAACACCTTTGTCTTCACATGGGGCGAATCAACTCTAACATTAGAAGATATGTCTGTCTTGGGCGGATTTTCTACTTCAGGAATCTACGCTTTTAGCTCTCTAGAGAACGATCCCGGGTCACTCAACATCAAGGAGCAATTAGAGCTAGCTAGATTGGAGATTGAAAGGAGCCAATATAAAGCGAGACAAACCAAATGAATAAAGAAATTCAGATAGAGTGGAAATGACTTAGAAAACGTGGCTTTCCTTTCGACTTGGCTCTCTTGGTTTCTTTTCCATGTGAGTTCTTCTTTTAATTCGGCCATTGTCTAAAAGTGCGTCTTTCCCATTGTAGCTCAATTTTCCAGAGGGATCAAAATCGCTCTTGGTCTGGTTGTTCTTGCAAATATAGAGAGTTGACCGCTTTGACCGAAAGGTCGGTTGATAATCATGTTCTTCGAAGTTATATTTTTACCCCGTTTTATCTCGTTCAAATCTGAGCTTGGGAGAGATTCCCTAAGCTGAGCCACTCCGAAATCGAATGTTTATTGCTAAAATATTTCTAGGAATAGCTAGATGGAGCAAAGTGGAGATTTCAAAACACAAAAACTTAAAATTTTCTATATAAGACTCTTTTGGATAGGTTTTTTTGTGGCGCCCTTATGATAACGCGCTTTCTAAAACAAATCCCGAGTCTTTTGCTCTATGTATAAAGACGAGTGAGCTTAAAAAGTCTGATTCCTGCATTGAAACATATCAACCTCAGCGCGTAACAAGGTAGTTTAGATTGGATCATGATATCTCCTCATCTGACAATGATACTAATGCTAATATGTCGGGTAATGTGAAGTTGTTTGTTCTTATATCACCAACTTTTCAGCCAACTATTACCACCTTCTATGAAAATATGAGAAATGACGAAAGCAGCAAAGGTTGACACAAATGAAGGTGGAGAACAAGGTTGAATGTGGTCATCCTCCACTCCTCTAAGATTCGGTCTCCGAATTGAACCCCCAAATGTAGGTGATGACAAAAGTAATGATGGTCAATTTATACAACCACAAGTTTCAAACTTGGTCCCTCCAAACTCCAATTGTGAACCAATGGAGGTTGTGAATGGAGTAGTACACAAAATAAGGGTATAAGAAGAAGGAGAAGTACGTGAGGTTAAGCTTGCTACAAGTTGTGACGTTGAGAGCCACACGATCGAAAGATCTCTGGATTCGGGTTTGAAGGGGAAGAGTATAAGCAGATTGGAGAATATAGTGTATGGTCACATTAGAGCACTTGAGGCGGCCATGTAACTCTAACAAGGATGTAGGAAACTAAAGAACTAATCTTGTGCGAATTTTCTATGTTTAACAAGGTAAAGTGTGTGAGATTGTTGACACACAGTGTTGGACCCAAGATTGTTTGAGCGGGAGGGGGTCGAACAACCCATTATAAATAATGTAAATACTAATGTTATTGGAGATATATTTGCTATCAAGTGGAGGTGCCCCTCCGGATTGAGTGATCATTTTTGTTTGCAAGCTTCCTTCAACTTCCTCAAAACTCTTCTCGATATGAGTAAGTGTTAATTAATTAGTTAAACTAATTTAATATCTAAAATTTTGATAATAATAGGTTTTAAAACACTACAAAATAAAAGTTAAAAATAATAAATCAGAAGACAATGTGAGATAAAGCAAAACATTCTTTTAATGGAAGATGACCTTTATTGTTGTATCTTTGTGTGCACATTAATAGTTAAGTATAAGTTATTTTCACCTTATTTCCTAAATATGATTGAATTAAGCCTAAAAATCTTTGAATAGATAAGACTTTATACACTAAAGAAGAAGTCATTTGACCACATGTCGACAACTCATTCAATTCACATATATGTTGAACAATAGACGATGTCACATTGTCATGCATTTTAAAATAAAATAAAAACATTAAATTCTCTTTTATGCTAATCTTATTTCTTCATTTCTAAATCATTATTATTAAATATTTTTTATGTTTATTTATGATAAAATTTTAACAACTTTACAACCTCTATACGATGATATCTTTTACAATTAGTTTTAATCAATTTTTAATTTTATTTTTATCTAAAATAAAGAAAACAATATAATATATTAGTTCATAACGTAATTAGTATATAATATATAATTGTTAGTGTTTTTGTAAATTAATCTTATTCATTAGAATAAAGTCTTATTAACTACTCTACATTACTTAATTTTTTTTGGAAAAGTTGAAATTTTGATCAAATTGTCATAAAATTGATTATAAACAATAGTTGATTTAATTAGTAAATGAACATAAACTCGTATAAAATGAGACAATATTGTTTCATTAATCAAAAACTTTGAGTTCTATGTTTATTTTCACCGACTAAATTATTTTTGAAACGCAAACAAACACAATTTTGATCACATCATTGACTTATTTTTAATCTAAAATAATATAGCTCATTGAATTCTTAGTCAAAGCATAAGTATTTTATTAAATATCAAGTTCAACTAACGCTAATACACATGATAGTACATTAGACTCATACACATGATCTTATCATGACAAAGACACTAAACAAGTTATATAATGAGTCACAATGTTACCCATTCTACTAACACAAGATGATCTAGAACCCATAAAAGTAGATAAAAGAGATCTAATATCTTCAAACAAGCAACCTAAATATACGAGGTTGGAGTTGAAATTGTTAATGATTTGAACAAGTGATAGAGAATCACTTTCCACGTGAATAGAAGGTATATGGAGCGGGAAACATACTTCAAGACTAAAAAAGATGGTCATGGAGTCATCAAACTCAACCAACCCCATTTCACCAACAATCGATGAATTATTTTAATTGTAATAAAGACTTTGTTGAGATAGGTGAATTGTATAGATTTTTTTGTGTCATAATTTATTTTTATTCATTCCTTTTTTTAACCAACATCATATCTAAGGTGAAGATGAAGATCTTTTAATAAGATAAAAGATATTTTATTAAAAAGAATATTTAAGATTCTATTTTATTCAATAAGATTTCTAAAAAAATCTGATATATTTATTTTGAGAGTTTGTATGATACCATTAACTTTCTTAGTACAAAAATAAATCTTAAATGATTTATATGAAAATATATTCTAAATTATTTTAATAAAGTTTTTGTAGAATTACGTGAGTTTATAGATAAAATATACTCCGTATATTTTTATATTACTAATGTTACTAGCAAATTTATTGTTCTGATTTAGTATATAGTTTAGTTCAAATTTCTCTATATGTATAACATAAAATATTACGATTTATACAACCATCACTCTTCATAGTAAGAGTCTTAAAGTAATTAGCCATTTATAATGTATACTAAAAATATTTAGATCCAAGTACACTCATTTGTCTATAATCAGATCCAAGTAGAGGTGGGTCCGGTTCCAAGGAACCGGGGAACCGAACTGGAAAAAAACCGGCGCTTCCAGAACCAGAACCAGAACAGGTGGAATTGGGGGTTGCCGGTTCTGATCCCGGTTCCACGTTCCTTGGAACCGGAGAACCGGCGGTTCCAGAACCGGAACTGCCGATTCCATTCCTTAAAAAAAGGAATATACCGTGAAAATGGGGAACCACGATCGCGGTTTTGCAATTTCAATTTTTTTTAAGGTTTGGAACCGAACCGAAACCGCATCGGAACCGAAAACAACCAGAACCAAACCGGAACCGGGAACCGAACCGATGAACCGGGAGGTTCCCGGTTCCGGAACTGAACCCACCACTAGATCCAAGTTCATTCAACTGTATTTTTTGTCTAGCGGGCCAATTACAAGCTTGTCCAGCGGGCCTTGTCTTTAAACAGGCCGAAGTTCATTCAATGATTAGTTTTAGGAAAGTTCATTCATCTGAGAATCGGGATTCAGGACGGAACGACAGACTCGGGAGAAAGAATGAAGCTCAAAGATAATGTGTGCATTGACTGATCATGTCAGACCCCTAAGAATACGGGGTCATTTCAAAAACAGCCTTGAAAACAAACAGACATTGCCTAACTCAAAGATATTTGAAACTCAATCTTGCCAAATCTTCGCTTCTTCTACTAGTGTTCTCGAAGCATCGTCTCCTCTCGCCACTGAGCTTAGCGTTAGTAGCAGATCAGGTAAATAAAGACTCCACCTTGAAATAAAGATTCGATTTTTTTTTATGATTCTGGTTCATTCGAGTAAATAGCTGGTTTTAGGGTTTGATTTTTGTGTGTTTTGGCTACCTAACTGCTGATTTTGAGATGACAATCCCTCTTTGCATCAATAATATTAGTTTTGAATTCGGTTGATTGTTGAAGAAGCGTGTGAGATTACAATTTTTAGGGTTCATTGACTTCATTCCATTTGCATGGGTGATTTGGTGCGGAAAGTTCATATTTTTATGGGTACTTTTGTGCAATTTCTCTTCTTAAGGGTGGTTTTGTGAGATTAACCCAAACTCATGTGCTCAAGGATGAAGAAGACAAGTTCAACCCCAATTATGAAAAAGAGGAAAGGCGCCTCCTTGAAGCTCACGGAGAAGGAGGATAAGAAGAAAATGAAAATGGATTCTGCAACTCGTAAATTGAAATTTGTTGGATGGAGAGCAAGACACCACAGAGATTGGGAATCCTGGGTTACAAAGATGTGCTTTGCTCATAAATCCACCTGGGAAAACGCAGGTAATCTCAATTCTTCTCATTTGAACATGATTTGAATTTCATGGTAGAATGCATATACAAGATTTTGTGCCTAAGGCTTTGTTTGGTTGGATAGGCTTTTCTTAGTGAAAAGCAAAGGGATTTCCTTGTGTTTTCTTAATGAAAGGGCAATGAAACAGTCTTTTTGTCTGATTTTTTACTTATTATTTTGCCATTTCTCTCTATTTTCATGCATTTTGCTTCATTTTGTTAGTGAATTTTGGGCATTTAATGAAGAACAAGCATGCTCCTTCAATTGCTATGATTAACCGCTGAAAAAGAAAGTATCTTTACACCAAATATGATACTACTTGGTACCAAATCTTCGCTTATCTGAATGTAGCTATTGATCGTCATCCGTTTAGGCATCTACGAAGCTATCATGAGTTCAACATATATAATCAAAAGACAAGACGACTTGATCATGGAGCTAGCTTCAAGATGGTGTCCACAAACCAACACCTTTGTTTTTCCATGGGGCGAGGCAACTCTGACTTTGGAGGATATGTTGGTTTTGGGTGGATTTTCATGTTCGGGAATCTCGGCTCTAAGTTCATTAGAGAGCGATCCCATGTCGCTCCATATCAAGGAACAGTTAGAGCTAGCTAGGAAGGAAGTTATAAGAACTAAAGCAAAAGTGACATTGCATAGTAAATGGATGGAGAAATTCAAAGAAAGTGGAGATGACTTGGAACACGCCGCTTTCCTTTCGCTTTGGCTATCAATGTATGTTTTTTTCCAAAAAGCTATACAACTTTCTTTTTAATCAAATTAGTGAGAATGAGAATGAGAAATAATAGAGAAAATAACACACACAGCAATGCTCGACAGATTGTGTTTATGTCTCTAATCTGCTGCAAAACTTTTACTCTAAGATAGAAATATACAAGTTGTAGATTTTCTCTCTTGTGTTTTGGGATATATTAAAAATGACACTTTACAAGTTTGTATAGGTATGTTTTCCCATTGAAGTCTGTTAAGTCTGGTACCATCAACAAGCACGTATTTCCCGTTGCAGCTCTGTTATCAAGAGGAATCAAGCTTGCTCTTGGGCCGGTTGTTCTTGCAATTCTATACAGGGATTTGAGTGATTTGTCAAAAAGGCTGCGTTTCACTCAATTGGTTGATCATTCTCATGACAACATTCGGCAGACCAATCTCTGTGCTTTATTCCATCTTGTTCAGATCTGGGCTTGGGAGAGATTCCCAATTCTGCAACCAATTCTGGATTGTACATCTTCTGTTCCGAGCTCTCCTAGATTAGCTAGATGGAGCAATGTGGAGATCTTGAATGACAAACACTTGAGTTCTGTTTTAGACTCTGCTGAAGAGGCGTTTTTGTGGCGCCCATATGGTAATGGCTCGCCTTTTGGTCAATGTGTAGAGACGGTTGAGCTCGTAGGGTTTGATTCTTGCGTTGAAAAATATCAACCAAAACGCGTAGCAAGGCAGTTCGGGTTAGATCAGGACACGCGTAGTGAAGACGCGGTTGATTGTGTTCCTCCGGGATTCGCTCCCCGAATTGAAGTCATACATGTAATTGATTCTGATTCTGATGATGACTGCGACATACCGATGACAGAACTTCTGAATCTTCCTATTTTGGCAAACGGGTCAAGAACTCCATTCCCGTCTTCAATTGCATCTCCAGATGAAGAACTGGGCAAAACCAAAGAATCTGAAAGAGTGAGTGTACAGATCAAGATGGAGGATTGTGAAGAGGATGACATCACTAACAATGATCAATTAGAACAATTGCAACATTCAAATTTGGTTTCTCCAGATGAGGAAGAAGTAGAAGATGCGTTTTTCGTGAACAACACCAATGCATCTGAAAGAGTGAGTGTACAGATCAAGGAGGAGGATTATGAAGAGGACGACATCACTAACAAAGATCAATCAGCAGAATTGCAACATTCAAATTTGGTTTCTCCAGATGAAGAAGTAGAAGAAGATGAAGAAGTAGAAGATGTGGTTTTCGTGGACAACACCAATGCATCTGAAAGAGCGAGTGTACAGATCAAGTTGGAGGATTATAAAGAGGATGGCATCACTAACAAAGATCAATCAGCACAGTTGCAACATCCAAATTCAGTTTCTCCACCCTTGGAGAATGAATTTAATGAAGCAATGGACGTTGTGAACGGATCAGATGAAACAAGGGGAGATGAAGGCGAGGAAGTTGCAGACACCAACCAGATGGACGTTGTGAACGGATCAGACGAAACAAGGGGAGATGAAGGTGAGGAAGTTGCAGACACCAACCATGATGAAGTACAGGGTATGGAAGATGATGGTGAGCTTGCCACGAGTTGTGATGCTCAGAGCTATACGAATGAAACTTATGAAAGGTCAAAGGATTCGGTTTCAGACTTGGAGGCGCGAATTATCAGATTGGAGGGTATAGTGTATGCAGCTATCAAGGAACTCGAGGCGGACTTGTAAGCTATGTAGCGCTAACAAGGTATGGAGCTGATGAACATATGTTAGTTTGTAATTCTGATGGTGGCATTTTATTGATAGTCTAATTATGTGCTAATTCCTGTAGTTAAACTGAGGGTAATGCACACTTTTGTACTAGGGCGCTCTATAAACTTTGCTCTACGGATCTAATTGAAGAAAATCAAGGAATATGTTGTGCTTTCCTGCTTTTGTTCAAAAAAAACAAGTGTGTTATATATAGGTCTATAAATCTTAATGCTTTATCAGGAAATTCACCAAGGATCCATGGCTGGCGAATTAGAAGTATTCTGGCCATTTTTTTGTTCAGTATTAATGCTATGATAGAATAATAATCTCATTTTTTCTTATCTTATACCAAAGGCTGAAATCAGACTATATATCCTTACACAAGGAAAATTCAGTGCTTTAGATTACTGTGAAATCAGCATATACCATTTACACTGTTTCCAAGCAAACAACATCAGCAAATGACCATTTCCACAATTGAGCAATTACATCAGCAAATGGCATCTTACAATTTGGTACTCTAATTTCTACATCAGCAAATGTGCATCTTACTCATTGAACACTTGCTTTATCTAACAAATTGGTAGTGTACTGAAATTGCCTAGCAAAACAAGAGACCAATTGTTGTTGAATCATTTCATCTGAAGGAAGCTCCAACTTTGTCTCCCTACTCAACGACGTCACGTCTTTGTCAGCAATCCCACAAGGAACAATATGCTTGAAATAGGCAAGATCAGGATCAATATTAAATGCTAGTCCATGAGATGTAATACCAGATTGAATGCGAACACCAATCGCGCCAATCTTTCTGTCGCCTACCCAAACTCCAGTCTCGCCTTTTCTCCCAGGATACGCTCTAACGCCATACAAAGACGCCAGTTCAATCATTGTTAGCTCGAGTTTCTCCACATAGCTCCGTGCACCAACACCCACGTCCCGAAGGGATATGATTGGATATAAGACAGCTTGACGAGGACCATGGAAGGTAACGTCTCCTCCTCGTTCTGTATAGTGAAGCTCGGCCCCTATTTTCTTTAGCTCTGACTTGGGAATGAGGAGGTTGTGCTCGGTTTTCCTTTTGCCAAGAGTGTATGTTGGTGGATGTTGCAACGACAACAATGTGTCTGTAATCTTTTGTGCTTTTCTATCTGAAACAAGCCTCTCTTGCAACTTGAGGGCGTCTGCGTAGTTTATGGTTCCCATCTTCCACACGTCGAGACACGGACGAATCCTCATTTGATTTTCCTGCAATTCACACAACATAAAACCTCCACATTCACACCCTTACTTGAAATCAAGCAGCATCACATATCACACCACCAGGCTGGTTCCATCATCAGTTCAGTTTAGCAACACAGGTACATAACCTTCATTAAAAGTTAATGGTCTTGGACAATACAACCCCATTGCAATGGAAGAGTTTATAATCATCAAGCACCTATAACAATGAATCATTATACATTGCACATGTCAGATTTAGCTTTATAATTCTCCTCTAAGTCTTCAGTTCTGTAACTTGAGCAACAATAATCACACTTTTATAAACCCAACACTTTTTCCCTGAATTTTCAACAATTGAACCCTATTCTAGTAAATGTGGCTTGTTTCTTCTTAAAACCAAAATTAACAGCTCCACTTACAATTACCACCTTCATCATTTAATTTCCTAATTTTCACAGCATATCTCCAAAGAGGATAATGAAAAATTTGAAGAAAAAGCCATCAAACTGTGTATTCAAAATAGAATACCATAACATCACATTTTAACAGAAGACAAAGCCAAGAATGGTCAACTTAGCAAACTCAAAGTGATTCCATCATCAGTTTAGTTTAGCAACACAGGTACATAACATTCATTAAAAGTTGATGGTCTTGGGCAATACAAAACTATTGCAATGAAAGAGTTCATAATCACAAAGTACCTATAACAACAATAAAATGGAGAAAATTTGAAACTTAGGCATCATTATACATTGCACATGTCAGATTTAGCTTCAATATAATTTTCCTCTAAGCCTTCATCTCTGTAACTTGAGCAACAATCACACTTTTACAAAACCCAATTCTTGTAAATGTGCCTTGTTTCTCCTCATTACAACATTTCAACCTCCACTTACAATTCCCACCTCCATCATTTTAATTTCCCAATTTTTACAGCATCTTCCAAAGAGGATACTACCAATACCTATACTAGCTTGAAAATGTAAAGAAGAAGCCATCAAACTGTGCATTCAAAATTGAATAGCAAAACATCAAATTTTAAGAGAAGACATAACCAAGAATGGTCAAATTAGCAAACTCAAACACTGAAATTGCACACTACACACAGATTCACACACAATAGAAAGTCGGTAAGCAAGCAACCTGGCGCCAACTCCCAGTTCTTTCTCTTCTTTCTTTTTTAGTTTAATGACCGTTCATCAAAACAATTGTCCAAGATTGCTAGATCGAGCACGCGACGCGCATAGTCTTAAGTTATCAGAGGAGTTATCGTCCGCTCATCGAGAGGATTGTCTGAACCTGGAACGTTGTTCAAAAAACTACTTTAAGAGGCTGGCCGAAGTTGGCGGTCGCCGGCGAATGTTGGAGAGGCGGGCGCCGGCGCCTGGTGGAGAGGAATGAGTCGGTTAGAGAGAGAGGCGATAGGGCAATGGATTTGGGCGAGAGAGATTTTATTATTTTTTAAAAAAATAATAATAATTCGAGCCTGCCTACGTGTCCCCACGTTTGATAGATCTAAATCCGGGTCCGGTTTTGGAACCGGCGGTTCCGATTCCTCTTAAATTTAAATCCGGAATCATCACTGAAGTGGGTTGATTCCACGATTTCGGAATCGACCATAATAATGATGAACAATTGTCCAGTCGACCAATTTGGGTGAAATCGAGACCGCGATTTTTCACAAAATGTAAATCCTTGATCGCGGTCGCAAAACCATGACCTTAGTTTCACCTCCTACCGTTGTAATCGACGGTTTTAATGGGTTTTAAACTGTCGGTTCCACGGTTTCAAATATGAAATATGGAAAAATCGAGACCGTAATCGCCTTCGAAATCAAACCGACTGTTCTAATTCCTACAATTTCGATTCTAGCCAGTTTTCCTGTTTCGGTGGAACCAGCCCAGGTCTTACAAGCTCATATATCTTATACCACCATATTATATTATTATTTAGTCATATATAAAGTTTTTGTGTAACATAACAAGTTCATATATAGTAGTTACATACATAACAACTTATTTATTTATATAGTAAGCTACGTTGCTCGTACACACCAAACCCATGATCTATCGGGCCTGACGGGCCCGATCACTTGGTGGCTGGCCACCAAAACCCGCGCCAAACCCCCTGCCGCCGTCGCCTCCTCCCCAAGCAAACCCGGATCCACCACCACCACCACCACCTCCGCCGCCGCCCTGGCCCGGTTCAGAGCTGCTCCACCCGAATCCAAAGCTGGGCCCGGGCCCGGGCCCGGGCCCGGACTCATCAGGGCCACGGCCCGCACCCGCGCCAAACCCGAAACGGCCACCATGAGGGCCAGATCCAACGCCCCACTTGTAGTCCCAGCTTCCGTCCGGAGCCGACCCGCCGCCCCACCGGTAATCCCACCCGCCTTGTCGGCCCGATCCGCCGTCGTGTTGGCCACCACCTTGAGGATTATTCGCCATGGATGAGGCTATGAAAAAAACTAGTAGTAGTAGTAGTAAGAGACCCGGCTTCATCTTGATCTTTGATTTAACGTTATGTGCCACTTTAAAGGTGAGAACTTGTTGATTAAGGAGAGGAAAAAATAGCCGATAAAGTCAAAAGTAGTGGGTGGGATATTAAAATTGTAAATTATGCAAATGCCTTGTATTGGACTATACCATTTATTAGTACCACTGATTTTTCATGCACATCTTGTGAGAGGTTCGGTTGAATTTGATCATCATTATCTCCTTCTAGGGCTGTCCAAAGGGCGGGTTTACCCATAACCTAACCCGACCCACAATTTTATTAGTTGTGGGTCAGGTTTTTTCATATTACAGGTTACGGATTAGGTTTTTTCAGATTACGAGTTGTGGATTAGGTTGCGGGTTGACCTGACGGGTTATGGGTCAACCCGTAACATTAAAAATATTGTTTACGGGTCAAATGGGTTAAAACGGATCGAAAGGGTTAAACGGGTCAACTCGTAACCCGACCCTTAAAGTCGTAACCCGTTTTACAGATTACAGGTCGAATCACGAGTCAATTTTATTTTTTACGGTTCGACCCGTAACCCGTAAAACGGGTTGCTCGTTGGGACAGCCTTATCTTCCTCTCTTTCTCTATGTGGGACAAGCCATTGTTTCATTTAGATAATCCACCTACTACACGGCCCGTTTTCATTTGCTTAATTGGGCCGGGCCTTTATAGCCCATTAATTTGACACATGGTAGGTTATCTTAGATATGGCAAGGTTAATTGAACCTTGGTTCCGGGTTCGGCCAAACCTTAATCTAAACCGTTCCCTACCGGATTTGAAGGTTTGGGTTCTGATTTTGACATATTTCGGGTCGGTTTTGACCCATTTGGGGGTCAATTTCGGTTCCGGTTTGACCTAAAAAATTTAAAGAAAAAAGAGCAAATCGATTGTTTAACTGATTAAATTGGCAGTTAAATCAATGGTTTAGGTTCTGATGGGCCGGTTTGGTTTGGCGGTTCAAACCTAAATCATGTCATGACTAGGTTACCTCATATATTTTTCATAGGGATGAGTAATGAGTGGTTTGACCCAAATGCATTTATCTCAAATTTTAAATGCATCGAGGTTAGAGGTGGCAACCCGACTGTTAGTAGCTTCATTGAAGTATTCCAAAGTTTTCCTTTGGAGATTGGAATCCTCATTTAATTAAGCTTATCAAGCTTGAAATCCGAACTTAGATCGACCTACTAGGGACCATGTTTGTGACATAATTTAAAGAAGTTTGAATTTTGGATATTTATAGAGAAGAAAATTATGTGAAATAGTTGCCCATCCTTTTGGACTCCATTTAGTATCATCCAAAACTTAAAGTTCTCATTTGTTAGCATGCTTTAGATCAACCTTCAATACACAAAATCAAAACTCGTTGGTGAGCAGCCATCGGACGGCAAGTTCTATTAGAAACAAAAAAGAGGACGACGAGAGATCGAGCCCACCTCAGCACACAACCGACAACGTCCCTCTAAGGGGCAACAACGTAAACAAGCAGCACCCACTGCCCCAAGAAAATCTGAAAAACTCACACATTCAGTCGAAAAACAAGGTCGGGATAGACAAATCGAGACCGCGATTTTACATAGAATTTAAATCCTCAATCGCGGTTACAAAACCATGATCTTAGTTTCACCTCTTACCATTGGAATCGACGGTTCTAACGGGTTTCAAAATGTCAGTTCCACGGTTTCGAATGTGGTGAAATTGGGACCGTAACCGCCTTCGGAATTAAACCGGCTACTCTAAGACCCCGTTTGGTATGACGTTGGAATCGGATTGAAATCCAGAATCGAAATGAAATCAAGAATCGGAATGAACCAATCATGTGACATGTTCTTTGATATGATGTCGAAATGAACCATTCCTAAGAATTATGATTTAAATTTTAGGTTTTAGACCATATTATATTATTATTTAGTCATATATAAAGTTTTTGTGTAACACAACAAGTTCATAGTAGTTACATTCATAACAACTTGTATTAAATTATTATTTATTTACATCGTAAGCTAACTCATGATCTAACGGGCTTGGCGGGCCTGATCACTTGGTGGCTGATCACCTAAACCCGAGCCCAACCCGCCGCCGCCGTCAGATCCTCCCCAACCAAACCCGGATCCACCACCACCACCACCACCTCCGCCGCCCTGGCCCGATTCAGAGCTGCTCCACCCGAACCCAAACCCGGACCCATCTGAGCCACGGCCTGCACCCGCACTAAACCCGACACGGGCCCCATCAGGGCCCGTTCCAACGCCCCACTTGTAGCCCGAGCTTCCGTCCGGAGCCGACTCGCCGCCCTCCCGGTAATTCCACCCGTCTTGTCGGCCCGATCCGCCGTCGTTTTGGCCTTGAGGATTCGCCATGGATGATGAGGCTATGAAAAGGGCAAGAAATAGTAAGAGCCCTACCTTATAAGGTTTTTGCTCCATCTTCATCTTGATCTTTGATTTAACGTATGGGCCGCTTTAAAGGTGAGAACTTGTTGATTGAGAGGGAAATCAAATCAAATAGCCTATGAAGTCAAAAGTAATGGGTGGGACATTAAATTGTAAATTATAGATACAAATGCCTTGAATTGGACTACCATTATTTTTAGTACCATTGTGTCATTTAGATAATCTTGCCTACACCACACGGTCCGTTTTCTTAGGGAAAATAGTGGTTCACACAAATGCATTCATCCCTTGTTTTAAGGAGCATTCGAGGATGACAACCTAACAATTATTAGCTCCATTAAAAGATGGTGAAGCTGTCTTTAGGAGATTGATAATTTTTTCGATAGATAAGTATCGGAAATAAGTATCTTATTTCAAATGAACAAGTGTTGTCGAACACGTACAACGATATTTATTTTTTTTCCAAATAAGCAACTGGGTACTGATAAGCAACCAAATAAGTGTTGTCGAACGGAGCCTGAGATTCTCATCTTGTTTAATACTTATCAAGCTTGAAATCCGAACTTAGGTCTACTAGGACCGTTTCGCGACATTATTCTCGATGACAACCTGACAATTATTAGCTCCATTAAAAGATGTTGAAGGTCTCTTTAGGAGATTGATTATTTTTTCGGTAGATAATTATCGAAAATAAGTATCTTATTTCAAATAAACAAGTGTTGTCGAACACGTACAACGATACTTATTTTTTCCAAATAACCAACTAGGTACTGATAAGCAACCAAATAAGCGTTGTCGAACGAAGCCTGAGATTCTCGTTTTGTTTAATGCTTATCAAGCTTGAAATCCGAACTTAGATCTATTAGGACCGTTTCACGACATTATTTAAGGCGGTTTAAATTTCACATATTTGTAGAGAAGAAAATTATGTGACTACAAATAAGCTACCTTTCCTTTCGGACTCCATTTCGAATCATCTAAAACATGTAGTTTTCATTCGTTAGCGTGCTCTAGGTTGACCTTCAATTTCTCAGATGTCAATCTAATGTTTAACTTAAAAGAAAATATTTTTCTTCCTAACTAGCCATCACATAGTGTGCGTAATATATATATAATGGACATGCCACTTAGAGCTGTTAAAACCTGATCTAACTCGCAAACTCAAATTGCCCGATAATTTTAGGGTCGAGACCCAAAATTTTGAACCCGAAACCCGTTGCGCTGACCGATTTAGTATATTTATAGAACTTATAAAATTAATTTTGAAAATTACAATATATTTTAATATTAAAATACATAAAAAATATTATATTATAATTAGAAATGATTATTTAATTATAAATTGTTTTTAATAATCATAAAAATTTGATATTTTGGACCCGTTGGTCAACCCGACCCGACCGAAAACCTACAACAACTAGACCCGATTGACCCATGACTCGTAACAAACCGAACCCGTTTAAAACCGAACCCGAACCCGACCAATCCGACCCGATTGACAGGTCTACGTGCCACCAAATAGAAGTAAGCCTTATAAACCTTCATGACTCATAATCAAACTATAACACTATTCCCACACGTACTTAGCCACATTATATGCATCTATGTTGTTATAATAGAAAGGTAAGTCGATCTTAATGTCTTACACAAGACAAGATATGCAATCCTTATCTTATCACCATTACTATTTATTCATGACACATACTAGATGATCAAGTTGGCTTCTAAAGAAGTGCGTTCACAATAAGCCGGAAATCCTCAAGGCTCACCGCGCCATCCCCATCCATGGATCCAATGATCTCTTGGCAAACCGCCATGGGCAACACCATCCCGTTCTCCTCAATCACCTCGCAAAGCTCTTCACCTGTCACGAAATCGTTTGCATCCATGTCCAAATCTCGAGCCGCAACCCTAAGGATTGTCGCTATGTTTCCAAGCTCCATGTTCTTAGTGTTGAACTCGAGAAACTCGGTCAGAGTCAAGAGCCCGTCCTTGTTCTTGTCGTTTTGTTGCATGATGGATCGAGCCTCTTGGTCGGTCATGTTGTAACCGAGTGAGCCCATGATGCCCGCGAGCTCCTCCGTGGTTATGAGCCCATCGTTGTTAGAGTCGAAGGCCCGGAAGGTCTCTACGAGGCCTAGGACATGACTTAGGGTTTCTGCCTCGGAGGAAACTGAGCTTCCGTCCGGGGCTGATCCAACGTCGTATTGGCCACTGCTTTGAGGATTCGCCATGGATGAGACTATGAAAAAGGCTAGGAGTAGTAAGAGCCCTGCCTTGTAGTTGTAAGGTTTTTGCTCTATCTTCATATTGATCTTTGATTCAACGTATGGGCTATAGAGAAATATTGTTTTGTAAAGTGTCCTACTTTGATTAATGAGTGAAGTGTTTATTTATATAGGAAGAGACTTGATAAAAGATATGCTCTAACTAATAGGAACTACTAACTAGGTTTATGTAACAAGAAGATATTATCAATATGGGCCACTTTAAACTTCACCAAACTGATAAAGGTGAACTTGTCGAATATGGAGAGGAAGAAAGTTAAGAAACCGATGAAGTCAAATGTAGGGGTGGGACATCTAATATAGTACAATATTAAAACTAAACTCATATTTGTGTAAGAAATTATGACATGTGATAATTGTTGAAAAAATATAGAAATTAATAATTTTTTAATTAGGCCATGATCACAACGATGTCAACAAACATGTAAATTTTAGAAAAAATTTAATTAATAAAATTTCTATTTGTTTTGACATCCAATTAGAAACTACCCTCCTCACTAATACATTAATAACAAACCACTTGTTCTCCCATTTAACCACAAAAATCTAAAAACTACTATGTGTCTATCTCTAATCATTTTAATCGCATTTTCATTATTAAACAAAATGCGTAATCAAGATGTTTGGTTCATTCATTATAAGGTTAAGTTCATGAATAAATTTGATTAGAGTGAATTGGTTTGGACCATATTATCGTCTGTTGTTTAATTCATCTTTTGTCATTAATTGATTCGACTCCACTATTTTCTTTCTTCTTTAATCTATTTTTAAAAAATTTATTAGATGGTCAAAAATGAGAAAATAATTGATTGAAGACATGACATAGTGTTTACTATTTTTTTTTATTTCTCAATTTTTTTTTCTAAAACACTTTCACCTCATCACTTTCTTCACCATCTAAAAAATCATTGTCCACTTTCTCTCCTAATCAAATCAACACTTTGTAATTTTTATTGTCGAAGAAAATATGATTCTGACGTGAAAGTTTCTCGGGGAATAAGGTTCTAAGAAGAAGTTAAAACAATGCTTATAAAATTATTTTGAATTAGACCCGTACAATGTACATGAATTACACTAGTTAAATTGTAAGATATCCATACAAATGCCTTGTATTGGACTACCCATTTAGTGTTTGATTATCTATTAAAATCCCATGATTTAGAAAAACCCAAGAAGTACCATCTAATATATGTGTTTGGTTAAATTATTTTTATGGATAGAACGCATGAAGTTAAATTCCTATGATTTTCACTTCCTACATAATGGATGAATTACAATTACCTAGGTGGGTAAGATCAAATTCCTTCATTTTTTTCATAAAACTTTGTTATTTTCTATTTAAATTGCAAATTTTCTATTTACCCATTAGTCAAACTCTAGATTTTAATAGATAAAGATTATAATAGTAATAGTAAATAAATTCACATGAATTTTTACATTCGACCAAACAAAAGGTAGTGATCTTAATTACTAGGAATTTATTTCAACTATACATATTTTTTTAAATTTCCGTGATTTAAAATATCCGAGAAATCAATTCCCATGAATTAAGTTCCTATGAATTGTAACTTTTGTATTTAACCAAACGAACACTTAGTACCACTTATTTCATGCACATCTTGTGTGGGATGGGCCGGTTGAATTTGATCATGATCTCCTCCCTCTTTCTATCTGTGGGTTTCATTTAGATGATCCACCTACTACAAGGCCCGTTTTTATTTGATTAATTGGGCCGGGCCTTTATAATGCATTAATTTGGCATAGAGTACATTACCTAAAACATGTCACGGGTTTCAACCAAAAAAGACATGTCACGGTTAACCGAACCGGCGGTTCTGGATTTGGCCAAACTTTAACTTAAATCGCCCTCTCCTCGGTTTAAAGGTTTGGGTTCCGGTCCGGTTCTGGTTTTGACCCGCTTCGGGCCATTTTCGACTAGCTTGGGAGCAAGTTTTTATTTCGATTTAAATAAAAAAAATAAAGTAAAAAGAGCAAATAAGTGGTTTAACTAGTTAAACCGGCAGTTAACTGATCAACCGACAGTTTAGGTTATGGTGGTCCGGTCTGGTCTGGTAGTTCAAACCTGAATCATGCCATGTCTAGGTGTTACCTCAAATATATTTTATTGGGATGAATGGTTGACACAAATGTGTTCATCCCAAGTTTTAAATGCATCGAGATTAAAGGTGACAACTTGACTGTTATTAGCTTTATTGAAAGATGTCGAAGTTGTCCTTAGGAGATCGAAATCCTCATTTATTTGACACTTGTCAAGCTTGAAGTCTGAACATAGTTTTATCGGGGACTATCTTCACAACAACATTTAAGGCAACTCGAATTTTGCATATTTATAGAGAAGGAAATTATGTGGCTGACATAATAGCTACCCTTCTTTTTGCTCTCATTTAAAACCATTCAAAATTTGTAGTTCTCATTTATTAGCATGCTCTAAGACGATCTTCATAGTGTGTATAATGGAAGTGTCATGAATAAAAGTAACCTTTATAAACCTTCATGACACTTAATCAAACTACAACACTATTCCCACACGTACTTAGCCACATTATATGCATCTATGTTGTTATAATAGAAAGGTAAGTCGATCTTAATGTCTTACACAAGACAAGATATGCAATCCTGATATTATCACACCATTACTATTTATTCATGACACACATACTAGATGATCAAGTTGACTTCTAGATGAGGGCGTTCACAATAAGCTGGAAATCCTCAAAGCTCACCGCGCCATCCCCGTCCCCATCCATGGATCCAATGATCTGTTGGCAAACCGCCATGGGCAACACCATCCCGTTCTCCTGAATCACCTCGGAAAGCTCTGCTCCCGTCACGAAATCGTTTTCATCCATGTCCAAATCTTGAACCGCAACCCTAAGGAACGTCGCCATGTTTCCAAGGTCCATGTCCTTAGTGTTGAACTCAAGAAACTCGGTTAGAGTCAGGAGCCCGTCCCTGTTCTTGTCATTTTGTTGCATGATGGATCGAGCCTCTTGGTCAGTCATGTTGTAACCGAGCGAGCCCATGATGCCCGCGAGCTCCTCCGTAGTTATGAGCCCATCGTTGTCTGAGTCGAAGGCCCGGAAGGTCTCCATGAGGCCTAGGACATGACTTAGGGTTTCCGCCTCGGAAGAAACTGAGCTTGGTTGAGCTTGAGCCATGTGTGTATGTCACTCACTTGCTATAGGTTTTGATCTTATTATGGCAAATTGGCAGGTGTATATATTGGCTATGCATGCAGACCTTACATGATTTCTTTTTAGTAATGTAGAGCGAATAAAGGTGCATATGTGTGGATGTCTTGAGCAGGAATCTTATGCTCCTACTTTTAAGGCATTTCACATTTGTATGCCTATCTTTTGTGATGGATAGAATATTAGAATGCATCTGATGCTTATTGGATTATTATGAATCACACAAATTTGAATGATGATACTCATTTTCCACAAGATATGTGTGTGCATTTAGAGTCAATGTCCAGGCCCAATAGGCCCAAGTTATGGCACATGATGATATGGGCTCAATCTATTATTATACTAATATAATGACCCAAATTATTCCATTTTAAAAGGGTAAAAGATTTGAGGGAAAAAAATGCTAATCAATACATAGATATGTAAGAAAAGTCTACTTAAATAGCATAAGGTTATTAGCCAAAATAGATAATATGCCATTTGTTATCTATCAATCAAGTCATTGAGTGAAGAGTAAGATGTGCAATTTGGTCAATTAGGCCACTTTGAAACTATTTTAGTCTGTACTTGAAATCAAACTATTTTACTCCACTAGAAAAGTTCAGAGTACTTGAGATTATTGAGAAATAACATATATCACCACTTACCCTTCACACTTTTGTCAAGCAAATACATACTACTTATTCAAACAGCTTGGTACATGACCTGTATGTAACAAAGTCTTTGATCTCTTCAAAGATGCCGTTTCCATCCTTCCATGGAACAACAGCTCAAGGCTGTGTTATAGAAGCTACCGAAACTCGATTTACTATCTTCGCTCCTCTTCCTTTCGCCATGTACAGCCCAACATGATGCATGAACTCCTACACTCACAATTAACCAATTTCATCACCAAATGCCACCCTGTTACATTTTGGTTCACTAATTTCTACATGTATATCAAAAACATCCTCTCGACTTGTTCAAAGTAAGGGCCCCGTTTGGGGCTGGGCCCGTCCTGCCCTAACCCACATTTGTATAGGTCTAATTTTTGGTTCCTTGATAAGAGTAAAGAAATAGTAGTTTTTACCTGAGGATGAGCTAAACCATGTTTGGTGTTTTGTGCAACCTCAACAGGAAAATCAAACGTGGCGCATGCATTGGATTGGATGACTACGTCTTCTAAGGGATAAAGAAGGCCTCTCGTCTTAGCTGACATGGTCGAGCAAACGAAATCCAGAAGGCAAATGTCCGTGCACACCCCCACAACAATCATCTGCATATATAACAGCACACAACATGTCATAAGTGAAACAACATGAAAACTAATTGGAACAAACTTAATTGTTGTTTTTCTTTTATGCATATCTAGCTGTGAAAATTTGAATGGCGGTTTCATGATGAGCTTACGGTTTTTATGTTGTTGGATGCTACCCAGTCTATGAACACATTAGACCCGTCGCGCTCAATGGAGCCTATGAATCCATCATAGCAGTCTTTTCGCCTAATGGTCACAATTGGTTCTTTCTCTAACCATCTCAAAGCTGGTGGAAATCAACAAAAGCAGCACATAAGGTCATATCAGAAAACAAGAAATGCCTAATTTGCCAATGGTAAACTTTATAGAAAGAGGGAAAGAACCAAGAGTTTAGACATAAACCAGAAAGATTATGCCGCAAAATACAACTCAAGACTACATGATGATCATATCTAAATGATTCAAAGCACTCCATGTCAGCATGAGCTTGATGCAAAAAGAAGGTCTCAAAAGGAAATGCATCCTCATGCTCTAGTTTACACTATAAACACTCAGCAAAGCTCAATTGAGGGGATGCAAACAACACTCCTAAGGAGGGCTCAAGAAAAGAAACAAAACAACAACTCAAAACACACGGAAAAGTTGCACAAAACAAGTTCAAGTGGTATTTGGTTAACAGTGTTTATTCACAGCTTATTTGAACAAAAAATCCAAGTTTTCCAGTTCAGTAACAAGTACCAGGAACTAAATTTGATTCATCTGAACCAGAAATGCAGTGAGAAGGATAAGGCGGCTCAAGCTTATCAGGATGATGAGAATCCAAGAACGCCATGACAGGCCATTTCCTGTCACAGAAGATCCTTGCTAGCGCTGATGATTCATCGATCATCCTCGTGATCTGAGAATTTTCCTCTCTCGGAGCCTGTGAAATTCGAGCACCAAATAACTCAAAACCCTAAATTTGGAGCTGAAACGTGTTAACTGAATTTCTGGTCTGATTCAAACCCTAGATTATTCAATTACACGAAATTGAACTCAATCGGGCGTATAATCATCAAATTTAAAGTGAATTCAAGTGAAAACGCTTTGATTCAGCTCAAATTCTACTCTCAATTGATAGTCAGGGAGGAATTGGAAAATTGGGGGGTGAGAGGAAAATACCAGAGGACCAGCACCGATGGTGCAGAAGCCATTGATGACGTCCACGAGAACGAGCCCAGGCTGCTCCGCATCGGATAATTCCACTTGATCCAGCTCCAATGGAAGCTCTTTCTTCAGTAAATCGATGGTTGGAGATACCATTTCTGTGATCGATCAATCTTCAACTCCTTCGGTGAATACAATACTGAAATTTGCTTTTGTATATGCTCGGATCCTGTCAAAATCAGATAAGAGTCAACAGAGAGTCTGGAATTCAAACTTATACGGCTATTAAGATATTTTTGAAAGGTATTAACATTATCCTTTCGTGTGAATCATGGGCCTCGAGACCATATGCAGGAATGTGCATGGGCCGGCCCAATCAAACCAAAACTTAATGTTGGCCGTTAGTTTTATTTGATGGTAAAAAATGCTAATTTGTGACCTTTCAAAACAAAAAAAAATGGTGAAGATTACTACTAGTCTACTATATTAACCATTTTCGGAAGTTAAGAGACGCAATTTGGGGGAAAAAATAAATAATATATTTGATAACATTATTAAAACATTCCTCTCAAAAAAAATATTGTTAAAACATTTTTTAATAATATTAAACAGAAAAAAACGTTTGTTACAATTCTAAAACGTGTTATTCCTTCATCTATCATATATGTCTTGTTTTTATGATTACAGAACAGTTTAATATTTAAGCTTAATGGAGTTTGGGATGATTAGAGATAATATACGCAGAGCCTGATATTTGCAAATTTTCATCCAAGTGATACATGTTTTTATATATAAAATTACAATTTAAACTTGTAATGAGTATATTTAACATGTCTAATGTTATCATAAACAACTCACTTCTTCACTCTTTTGCTTACCTATAGTCCTTGCTTAGTTAATCTCACTTGATTTGCTAGCATCATTCAGCTCAATGCAGAAGCCCAAATTAACATTATCAAGTGTTTGTGTAAAAAAAAGGAGCTAGCTATCAAAATCAATGCAAAAGCCCAAATTAACATTATCAGTATGTTAGCATTGTATTCATCCAATTAGGTTGTATAATTTGATATACATGCGTACTAAAACCCCAAAAAAAATTCAGTTGAATTGACCAAACTTTGGAGGAAACGGGAAAAGAACACTTGAAAAGCAATTTAGTGTCATCACCAATTCACCATGAGGTCCATGATGAGAGGACCACCATTTTTGACATGACCATAATTAAAGCCACCCTTCAAGGAAAAAAGTGACCCAAAGAAAGAAACTACCGGAAAAGTCATCGGTTTCGGAAAATTAAAAAAGGGAAGTTTTTGCTGAGTAATACTTCCATAGCGGCGATCTTTTTCCTACTTTAGACGTCTTCTTCTGTGCCCCTCTTTGGGCTTGAATCCAATCCCATGTCTTTTCTGTTTTAATTTTGAAGCTCCTTGTCTTCTTCTTCTCTGGGTTTAGGCAGATCCAGTTCAAGGCTTGCTGGGAACATAAAATTTGACCAGATTAGGAAATAGGGCTCTTCTAATTTTGGGTGTTTAGTTTGTTGTCTTGATTGGATTTTGGGTTTTGTTTGTGGGATTCGTTTGGTGCTACCATGAAGTGTTATGGTAGTGCCGATGAACCTGCAGACTCATTTTATATGGTCAAGCCTGAATCTACAGATCTCCCTAAAACCAAGTTCAGAATCAAGGTTTGTTGCTCTAACCCTTGTATTAAATCATTCAATTTTGAATCTTTTATGTATTTCTTGTGAGATTGAAGCTGAAATGGGTTTGTTATTCTATTGAGAATTTGATCCTTTTTGTGGGTTTTAATGGGTCTACCAAATGCTGCTTGAATCTAATCAAATTTAACTAGTGTGGCCTAAATTAGGCTCATTCATATTCATGGATCTACTTTTCTGCTGTTTAGCTATCAGTGGATAATTGATAGTTTTGCAATGTGAGAAGGGTAGTTTGATCTTGGTATGGAATTCATTAATTTGCCACTGAGAGAATAAGGATGTTTTTTTTGAGTAATTAGTTATTGTCTGTTTAAGATTTGAGCTGTGTATGATGCTTTGCTCCTCTCTCTTAATGTATTTTTTATAGGCTGGTAAAACATTGAGTGTAAGAAAGTGGCAGGCTGCATTTAATCCTGAAGGTTATCTTGACATAGTCAAGATTCTTCATCGAATTCGTCGTGGGGTATGTTCAATTGAAAGGCTGTTAAAATTTATATGTTCACCTTATGCCTTTCAGTTTTATTTTTGCGATTATAGTAATTCTTAGAATTGAAAGGAGTTGCAACTGAACTTTTATATATATTTAGCCCTTGAGAGTCAGGGAACAACTTGTAACCCTTTTGTGCCCTTGGCTTATATTATAGTTCACTGAACAATAATACATCAAATTTTGTATCTTGGCTTATGTATGTACTAATTTCCTTTGTAATTTGCTGGATAAATTGTTAGTTCATTACATTATTCTTATGGGAAAGGATCGTTTAAAGTGGCGACTGAACTGTACATGTTGCCCTTGTCAGGGAATCCATCCCCAAATCAGAGGGGAAGTTTGGGAATTTCTTCTTGGCTGCTATGATCCTCGTAGCACTTTCGAGGAACGGGCACAAATAAGGCAAAAGAGAAGGTAGCCCACTTGCAATTATGTATTTATTGTCAAATTGATGCTTTCGCTACCTCATTTTGATCTGAATCCACTGTCTTTTGTGGTTACAAACAGTTCACTGCTCTTCTTGTCAAAAGGGATAATTTTTTCTTGATGTCGATAATATATCAGTTATTGATACCAACCAATTACATTTTAGGGTTCAGTATGCTCAATGGAAAGAGCTTTGCAGACAGAAATTTCCGCTAATTGGAAGTGGTAAATATATAACAGCACCAGTAATCACAGAAAAAGGCGAGCCTGTTCAAGATCCTTTAGTAATTCTAGAAACAAACACCAGGAATGGAGATGCTTCACACACAGATGCTTCAGTTGGGCCCATTCTGCAAACGGAAAAAGAAACAGACAACAAAATAATACAGTGGAAGCTTACACTACATCAAATAGGTAACTTTTATAAGCTGTTGCTTGATATTTCATTAATATATCGGTATGTTTGGCATGACAGCATTTTGGTTCTTATTTGATAGCTTCAGCTTTAATGCAAACTTGTTTTTGTCTTTCTGAGAGAAAGATATGTTTGTTATCCTTTTATTTTTTGCAACCAATTAATCCTGTATAATATATATTGCAGGCCTTGATGTGATACGTACTGATCGAACTTTAGTGTTCTTTGAGAAGCAAGAAAACCTTGCTAAACTCTGGGACATGCTAGCTATTTATGCCTGGATAGATGAAGACGTCGGCTACTGTCAAGGTCAGTACTTTTGTTTCTGGAAAATCGCTTTTATTGCTTTGTGATAATGAGAGTTAGAGAAGGTCAAATTGAATCAGGTTATTTTTTGACAATACTTGATGTGATCTAATACTTTATACAATGCTGTTTTCTTAGTGAGGATGAGAAAAATCCACAAGAGGAGGCAAAGTAGGCTAGTTTGTCAATTCACTTGATTGACTAGTTATTCTGGTGTTATATGCTTAGATTGGGGTAGCATAATTTGAATTTTGCTATGGTTGATTCTGGTCCATACATAGTAATATGTTGTGCATGGATTTTTGTAGGAATGAGTGACCTGTGCTCCCCCATGATAATTGTTCTTGATAATGAAGCAGATGCCTTTTGGTGTTTTGAGCGCTTGATGAGAAGGCTGGTAAAATATCTTTTTCATAACATTTTGACCACAAATCCTCTCTCCCTATACAAATTGGAAAAACTGTTCCCTTTTCTTTTCCATATATTATATATGACTAGTTTATTATCATTCTCATGTTTGTTACTTGAAATTCTAAAGCGAGGAAATTTTAGATGTAATGGTAACACAGTTGGAGTGGAGGCTCAGCTTACGACTTTAGCATCAGTAACGCAAGTTATTGAACCGAAACTGCATCATCATTTAGGTATACAATTATGCAGTCTTTTTCCTTCATTCTAACTTTCTAGTTTATATTGCTTCTTGAATCTATTCGAAAAGAGCTTCTTCGGTCACTCTACTTTGGTTCCGCTGTGATACACTTGAAGAAGACTAAAAAAGGGAAAAGTTATTTTACCTGGGATGTATGACAGTATAATCAATCAAGCATCAAATGTTTAATTCAACATGTTAAAATTATGATTTTTAGGTCTGTGCCCACTACTTGTTAGCTTTAGATCCAGAGTTACAAGAACTGGACTCATTTTGTTTGTGCTCATCAATAATTTGTGATATTAATTTGCCGACTGATTTTTCCTTGTTAATGGAGAGCAGAAACGCTTGGTGGTGGTGACTACCTATTTGCCATCCGGATGCTCATGGTCTTATTTCGTCGAGAATTCTCATTTTGTGACTCATTGTATCTTTGGGAGGTATGAGTAATAATGTATATTCTGTTTGGTTTGACTGAGATTCTGAATTTATCTTTGTTTTCTCTCTTGGATGATTTGACCAATGAAATACTACTAAAGATTAGAAATGGAACCATCAAAAAAAAAAGATTAGAAATGGATATGCATCAAGGCCTAATTACATATTAGTAGTTGCTTAGCTCTGATTACTTTACCCCTTTCTCGGTTTATTGACACCGTGATTGTTTTTTGCTATGAATCACAGATGATGTGGGCATTAGATTATGATCCCAATCTCTACTTGACCTATGAAAAACTAGGTGGATCTGGTGAACAGGAAGAGAGTTCTAGAGTAAAAAGAAAATCATTCCGTCAGTATGGCAAATATAAGCGGGAAATTTTGAAAAATGGTGCAAAAGATCACCATCTTTCCATCTCTATCTTCCTTGTAACCAGCGTTTTGAAGCAAAAGAGCCGGAAGCTTCTCACTGAAGCTCGGGGTCTTGATGATGTTGTAAAGGTGCATATTCTTTCTGTGCTATTCATAGACTTGATGCAGTGCTGCTGTATGATTTACCGGTTCAGCTGATTTCATTACCCTTTTCTTCTTGCACTGTCCAGATACTGAATGAGTTGACTGGAACCTTGGATGCCAAGAAATCCTGCATTGGCGCTATGAAGCTTCACAAGAAATATTTAAAGAAGGTATATTCTCTATTCGTCTTGTATTGACTTCAAAAATTGAACTGGACCCATAAGTGAACCAATGGATTTTTTTGGCTATGTTCTTAAGATGATCCTAGCTATTGTTTGTTGGTGCAAAATGGCTTCATATCGAGATATTGCATTCATTGGTTATAGCTATCCACTTAGAAGTATGTTTTGAGTCTTTTGACCCCATTCAATGATATGAAACTACTGAAGTTTTGTCCATTGATGAATGGGAATTAATGTCTTGGTGAATGGTTGAGATGATGAGATCAATGAATGCAGTTTGTTTGAATTGGTTTATTACAGTTGTAACTTAGCATTAATTAGTATTGTGCAAATATTCTGAAAGAGTTCTCATCAACCTTTTTTTCTGCTGTGATTGCAGGTGAAGCAAACATGACCATGAAATACACTTACACTTTGTAATTTCCAAGTTTTTTGTGATGAGAGATTAATCTACAAGTTAAAGAGAAATCCCTCTATTGTTCACAAGAGTAGGGGTTTGGATCCAATATTCAAGCCACTGGTGACACTTTTACCCACTTATTATATGCTACAACAAGAGTAGGGGTTTGGATCCAATATTCAAGCCACTGGTGACACTTTTAGTGTTGGAAGAGAGGTGCTCTTGTTGTAAATTAAAAGAAAAGACCTTGTTCACACAAATTTTATACAAGTCATTTAAGCAAATTTCCTTCTCAGTTTAGTGAATTGTCTTTGGCTTTTTTTGTCGTTGAATTGATGTCAGTTCTTTGTTTGGTAAAATACAGCTATCATGATCAAACAACATGAAAACCAGAAAATAAGCAGAAAGCATTGTAAACCTAATCACAGCATAATTCAAAACAAATCAAAACAATGATCTCTCAGGACAATTTCATACTTGACACAATCGCGATGTTACCCAACAAACATAGAATTTATTGACATAAGCTTGATCAACTACTAAACTTCGAACACAATCAGAGCAAGTATAGCATACTTGCAAGTTGCAACACAGCAACTGAAAATATAGCATATAAATAGTTTGAACAAGACCCCAACAAATGTTTGATTTTATTCACAAGTGATAAACTTCCATAGTCTCTTCATCAGAACAGCCACACACAATCAGGCAACAAACGCCCATCAAACAGAACATAAAACCAATTCAAACTAACATCATCATCAACCAACTTCAGAGAACATCAACAAACAGACAGACACCAGAGAGATTCTTAAAAACCACCACGGAGACGAAGGACAAGGTGAAGGGTGGACTCCTTCTGAATATTGTAATCATCAAGAGTACGGCCATCCTCCAATTGCTTCCCAGCAAAGATCAGACGCTGCTGGTCCGGGGGAATGCCCTCCTTGTCCTGAATCTTAGCCTTGACATTGTCAATTGTATCCGAGCTCTCAACCTCCAAGGTGATTGTCTTGCCAGTCAACTTCCTCACAAAGATTTGCATACCACCACGCAGACGGAGCACAAGGTGGAGGGTGGATTCCTTCTGAATGTTGTAGTCAGCTAGGGTCCTTCCATCCTCGAGCTGCTTCCCGGCGAAGATGAGCCTCTGCTGGTCCGGTGGGATCCCTTCCTTGTCCTGGATCTTAGCCTTGACGTTATCAATGGTGTCCGAGCTCTCGACCTCGAGGGTAATCGTCTTCCCGGTGAGCGTCTTGACGAAGATCTGCATGCCACCACGGAGCCTGAGGACAAGGTGGAGAGTTGACTCCTTCTGAATATTGTAATCGGCTAGGGTTCTTCCGTCCTCAAGCTGCTTGCCGGCGAAGATCAACCTCTGCTGGTCCGGTGGGATACCTTCCTTGTCCTGGATCTTGGCCTTCACGTTGTCGATGGTGTCGGAGCTTTCCACCTCGAGCGTGATGGTTTTGCCGGTGAGAGTCTTGACGAAGATCTGCATCCCTCCTCTGAGACGGAGCACCAGGTGGAGAGTCGATTCCTTCTGGATGTTGTAGTCGGCGAGGGTGCGGCCGTCCTCGAGCTGCTTTCCGGCGAAGATCAGCCTTTGCTGGTCCGGTGGGATCCCTTCTTTGTCCTGGATCTTGGCCTTAACGTTGTCGATGGTGTCGGAACTCTCGACCTCGAGAGTGATAGTCTTGCCGGTGAGGGTTTTCACGAAGATTTGCATCTGTAATACAGATTCAACACCAGATTAGGATCATGGAGAAAAAAAAGGTAAAGTTGAGATCTAAAGAAATCAAAGAACGATACGAAATTCGCGATGTGATAATCAATTAGATGAGAAATCGGTCGAAAACAAGCAGCCTTTCCGAATCAAAATTCCAATTGCAATCATTGAGAAAACATGGTAAAGATGAGATCTAAACCCTAATTCTACAGATTAAAGTATAGAAATCAAAGAACGATACGAAATCTGTTCTTGAGATTAAAGACGCGATGTGATAAATCAATTAGATAACAAATCGGTAGAAAACAATTGCAAATCAAGCAAGGCAAACATCAAAGAAATTAATCCGGCTCAAAGAGAACACGTTGAATTCGCAATTTGGAAAACCGATTTCGTAACAAGGAGGAAGGAGAAGGGGGAATGTCGAACCTTGAAAGATTAACACGAACGCTTTGAGAGAAAATTTCTTAGATTTCTGATGAATGAATGGTGTGAAGGATGACGAGAGATCGGAGAATTTAAAGGCGAGTTATACCGACTCAAGAAAGTTTCAACCAATCAAAGGAGGCCACGTGTAATTTGCGCGGCCACGGAAGATTTTTTTTTTTTAAAGATAAATACTTTTCTTTTCCTGGAAGAAGAGGTAATCTAGAATGTGCTCGGGTGTACGTTGCTTTCCCACTAAATGATCTGAACCGTTCAAGTTGGGGCTAGGGACCCATTCAATTCATGATGATAACGACGTCCACACGGAAGCCAAGGCGGATGATAGATTAGTTTGGTAGCCGTGAAGTTACGGCGTTATAAATAACGTGAGACGTGATTAAAAATCTTGAGTTAATCATAATATCGATTTTAGTTATGATTTTTCGGTTAGTTGTATCTAAATATATAATGAAACCACTGAACTTAGTCAATGCATACATCAAAAGTTTCACAAATTGGCTCGTCAAATCACCATAATAAGCAAAGCTTATCTAGCTAGATCAACTTGCATTGCCCACTACGCAACTTGTTTTCATTATTGTTTTGTGTAGAAAAACTTAACATTACTTTAATTTTAATTCAAAGTCTCAAGAAAAAAAAATAGGCAAATTTGTAAAAAGAAAAACTCCATTTTTTATAATGGTTGAGAAAATAACCTAAAATTGTAGTAAAAAGTAAGTTTAAGGATATGTTTGGCGCTTCAAACCTGATTTTAAACATGATATTAGTATGTGAGTCGCTAATATGGGGTGTAACCGTGTAAACAATTGTCCATGCGCATATGCATGTTGGACTCAATACACAAGTCTAGTGGGGTCCATCTTAAAACCAATTAACAATAGGCAGAATACATAAATAGCTCCCTGTACTTGGACCAATTGGTCACTTGGCCCCTTGTACTTTAACCCTAACCGTTTGGCTTCCTATAGTTGTACATTGCGACCTATTGAACCCCTATTGAGCCACTTATCCCAGCTTTTTTAGGAGTGTAGTGCACTCGCGATGATGTGTTATATTATGTTGCCACAATGGCGATGACATGGATGTCATTGTGGCAACACAATATAACACCTCATGTCATCGCCATGTCATCCATGTTATCGCCATTGTGGCAACACAATATAACACATCATCGCGCGTGCACCACACTCCTAAAAAAAGCTAGGATAAGTGGCTCAATATGGGTTCAATAGGTCGCAATGTGCAACTATATGGGGCCAAACGGTTAGGGCTAAAGTACAGGGGGCCAAGTGACCAATTGGTCCAATTACAGGGGGTCGTTTATGTATTATGTCATTAACAATATGAATACTTGAAGAGTAAGCCATGAAATTATATATTGGTCTTGTTTAGTTTCCACTTTTAAATGTGGAAGTGTATATCCTCAACACGCTCCCGCAAGTGCAAGTAAATCGCGTACTAACAGACAATATAATTGACCATCGTGTCGAGAGAGTGACGAAGGCATCTCACGCACCCATGCGAAGAGTATCCCAAAGAATCCAACGCATGTGATACCGATAGAGTTTCTCATCCCCATCAAAACACATAGCAACATATGGGCAAAATCACTTTAACATAGACAACACACATATCTTGTTTAAAGTGTAGAGTATTGGGGAGGATTAAGATCCAGGAAGTCAAAGGAAGTTGAACATTATTCATGTACGCATAACGCACATAAACAACTAAAAGACGCATGGCTCCAAAAACACTTATAGTATGCAAGGCATACCAAGCCTTACAAGTTACAACACACATATCTTGAATGGAGATCAGACGCTTAGCCTAAACAATGCGGTGACCACAAATATCCAATAAAAACTGGTCAATAAAATCAAGCAAAGCTCTCCCATGCACATCGAAAGATCTGACAAAAATCAATTGAGGTCACACACTTGACCAATCATAGTGCGTCGCATTCCTGCCAAGCAGCACCCAACATCTTCTCAACCAATCAAGTAGCAACACCTCTCTTGTCTCACATCGGAAACACAACACAAAGCTTGCCTTGGATGCCTATAAATAGTTGAAAAGGGTGAAGACCATGCTACTTGCGAAAAGGAGTTATAAAAAGACTTCAAGTGTGTAATGTCCGGGTTGTTATATGAATCGTTACAAATTATATTAGACGAACGGTAGATCAGGATTAAAAATGGTGACCTTGAGCATCCACTAGGGATGATAACTGGTTACTAATTAATTATAGAGAAGAATGGACAAACCGCTGCCCGTGGAATTCGAAACAGTGACCACAAGGTACTATCTCAAAGTTTAACCGTTGAACCATATACCAAAGATGTAAGTCTGTCTAACAATGATTTTGAAGTATTAATAATAATATATGCAAATGTATATTCTTAATACTATATTTTCGAGTCCAACAAATAAATTATTTTTAATAATTTTCTAAAATAATAATAAAAACCAACAAAGCAACCACTATTGAAAAGCCCCCAATGAAAATTTAGAAAATAAAGTGAGGAGGTCACGTCATTGCAAAATGGTGATAAAAATATTCAACTTAACTGATAATACCTTATTAAAATATAATTTGATGAGAGGATAATTAATTGACATACGTGGAAATTTTATATTATCCATAAGGCCACGATTGATTATGACCATATATAATTATGATAACGAAACTTTATATATCTCATTGATTTATTGCATGCATCATTTATATTCGTTTGCCCTTATCGATTATCTTATTTCATGCAATCCATATATAAATGTCCTTATGTACTTGTATCGATTCCTCAAAATGAATATGCTTATTAATTAGTTATCCTTATTGATTGATTGTTCATTATTGGTCCATTTCACGTAAAGTGACCTTCATTATTGAATTAGATTAATAGTATTTGGTCTAATAATATCCAATATAAGACAAAATTAATCAAATTTTTGCTTGCCATACCACGAATTTACACTGTGCGTGGGTCAAAATGCCAGCCAGCACATAGACAATGCCATCTAGCACGAGCTGGGTTACATTTTTTAGGCTCGAGCCCGTTACATCTAGGCTAAAGCCCATACTAATTTATCAATACTCTTATCTAATGATAAAGTAGTGTTAAACTCTTTAAGTGTTGTCAATGAGATTCGAAGTTTGAATTTCATTGGTGACATGTATGAAGAAACTGATATTGGGAGGGTCTCCCCCAAAATGGGGTCACGAATTACTCGGTCTGGATGTAGAGCGATGTCCGATCGATCGAACCGGACGAGCCAAAAGGTAAGATAAAAAAGAAGCCCATACTAAATTTGTTTTGAACGTAAGAAAAAAAAACCAATATTTTGTTTAACGCGATTTCTAGGGCTACTAACACCCGACTAATCCGTATCCAACCAGGACCGAGGATGAAATTTCGATACCCATCACTAAGAGCATTTAAACAAGATACCTCTAAATACTTCCTAGGAGGAGTCTTAAAAATGTGACCCATCTCGCGAGATGGCATTATTAATAGAAATATGACCCAACTCATCACTAAGAGGATGAAATTGCCCTTGAAAGAACATTATTTTGCATTATAATAGAAAATAATATATTATCAAGTTCGATTTAAACATGCCCTAATTGTCTTTAACTGTTTTGGTTGTAGTTTATGTTTTTTTCGTTACTTTTAATTGGTTTAAAATATATACTGTAAGAATATTTAATCTGATAAACTAAATCATAAAAAATATAAACACTATAAAGAAATCTCAAATAATTAAAAATCTTTATCATGTGTATTAAAACCCATTATAAAAAAAATAATTATAATATAATAAACTTTAACTATGAATTTCTTATATTTCCTTTTCATATTTTTTCTCAAAACAAGTTAAATACTCAATCTGTTCAGATAAACTTATTGTTTTAGAGTTTATTTTAAGAAATTCATTCCGATAATGATAAGTTTAACTTCACGAAGAGTAATGTTTAACATGAACTATTAAGCTCAATTTTTTTTCAATGCAAGTTATAAATAAACTGTCAAATAAATTAATGATGATTGATGGAAGTTACCAACTTACCATAACTAATGACTTAGGTCAAATGAAAGTTAGTTTTAAAAAAAAAGTCAGCAAGTTTACTTTCACAAAAAGAAAAGCCAGAAAATTATAATCGTGGATTTTGCTTTAATTTTCCACCTCCTCCACCAAACCACAATCCACCAATAACATTTTAGAGCTGCCTCAGATTCCCTTCTCGCCATTATCTTACACTTTTTTTCCTCTCCCTTGTCTCTTTCCCCCCGAACTCCCACTACTTTCTCTCGTGGTGCACTTCTCTCTACGGAAGAAGCTCGAACTCGAAAGCGCCTTTTCTCTCGTTCTTCATCCTTCTTGATACTTCTAGTTTCGCGGTGATCTGGTTCGTTGTTTACTCCTTCTTCTTTTCGCTGTTTTAGATCGTATGTGCTGAAATTATTGTGTGAGACATTGCGAGTAATTGCTTGTGTTTGATTTTGGTACGCATTCGTTCTGTTGATTGCTCGTCGATTACTTGAATGCTAGGGTTTCATGATTTCTGTATTGGTTTGGAGATGTTTTGGATTCTTCTGTTTCCGATTTTCTGTATCTATTGCTTGTTTTCCGCGATTGCAAGCCGTCTTTTGCGCTTTGACTGGATTCTGATCTCCGACTTTAGCGCTTGACCTTCTATGTCCTGTTTTGAGGCCTCTCAGCTTCATAGGTATTGCGTGCTTAATGCGTTTGGTTATGGCCTGGTGGTTTGCTTTAATTGGAAATCCAGTTAATCAATCTGCATGATTAAGATTGTGTGGAAAGATCCGTTTTTTCCTTTATCGCTGAAGTGCTGAAGTTTCTTCTGTTTGTTTCCTCACTGGTTGTTTTCGCAGCTTTTTATTTTTTGTTTGCTTTAAACAAATTTATTGTTGTGACTATAGGATGTTGACTTTTTCAAACGAATATTCTTTTTTTTATTGCATGTTTTTTTTTATCTGATTCTTTCGTGTTTGTTTGGTGCTGGATGACTATTTTTTTTTTTCCAGACAAATTACCTGCACATTTTGAGCTTAGTTAGGGTGTTTATGCTATGTTGGTGCAGTGTGGGAGACTGATTTTTGCATTCTTTGGTTTAGAGTTGCTAAAATATGGTGAGGAAGAAGAGAACTGACCAACCTAAGAATGAAGAGAGCTCTTATTCCCAGCAAGGTGGTGAAGCTGGTGGAAGAGGTGGAGGTGTTCAACAACCATTGCAACAACAGTTTTCCGGTGGTTATGAAGGCGGTGGAAGGGGTCGGGGTTCAGAATCTCAGCATGGTGGTCGAGGGCGACATGGTGGTGGGCGTGGTAGAGGCCAACGTGGTCCTGGACCTGTTGAGTATGAAGTCAGAGGAGCTCAGCAGCAATCACATGGTGGGCCACCATCTCAGACTCAGCACCGTGGAGGAAGTGGCAGAGGCAGTGGCCATGGTGCTGGACCTTTTACTAGGCCTACAAGACCCTCAGTCCCCGATCTGCACCAAGCTTCTCCGGCTTATACTGCCGGAGCTTTTCCTTCTCAAGCTTTGACTTCTGGGAGTCCATTGGATTTTCAGGCTGAGGCTATTTCTGCACTTACACTTGATCAAGGTGGTCCCTCTGAAGTCACAGAGAAGATGCAGCAGCCTATCCCTACAAGTAGCAAGGGAATGAAGTTCCCTCTGCGCCCAGGAAAGGGCAGCATTGGCATTAGGTGCATTGTGAAGGCCAATCACTTCTTTGCTGAGTTACCGGATAAGGATTTACACCAGTATGATGTGAGTTACCGAACTTCCAACACGTTCTTGCCACTTTTTTTTTCTGCATACTGATATTTTTTTAAAATCTTTTCTTCACGTGCAATAGTATACTAAGTTTTCATCTAATCTTTGGTAGGTTTCTATGAGACCGGAGGTTACATCAAGGGGTGTTAATCGAGCTGTGATAGGACAATTGGTGAAATTGTACCGAGGATCTCATCTTGGAGGAAGGCTTCCTGTTTATGATGGCAGAAAGAGTCTCTATACAGCAGGGTCTCTCCCTTTTGTTTCAAATGAGTTTAACATCACTCTAATCGATGAGGATGATGGTACTGGGGCTCCAAGGTTCTGCATGAGCTCTTTATGTCATGTATCAACTTCCGTTAACCTTTTGAGTATGAGTGCTTAATGGTGATTTGTTGATGTAGGAGAGAACGAGTATTCAATGTAGTGATTAAGTTAGCTGCAAGGGTTGACTTACACCATTTAGGGATGTTCTTACAAGGTAGGCAGGCTGATGCACCTCAAGAAGCTCTCCAGGTTCTTGACATTGTGCTGCGTGAACTGCCTACTTCTCGGTATCCATATGCTGCTTTCTCTTATGTTTGATTCTTATTTTTTATTTATACCCTTTCTGCTTGATGATGGTCTACTGCTCATCTTTAAATGTTGATTACTACAGGTTTTGTCCAGTTGGAAGATCATTCTATTCTCCTTATCTTGGTCGGAGGCATCCATTAGGGGAGGGTTTGGAGAGCTGGCGTGGTTTTTATCAGAGTATACGCCCAACTCAAATGGGGTTATCATTGAATATAGGTAAATGAATAAATATAAATATTTGAAAGAACTCACTTTGGTGTACCGCATTATTGTAACCACTTTACAGATTTTCCTCTGCAAGCCTGCTAAATTATGCCTTTTTCCCGTTTCTGTTTGCTGTTGGTAATGCTACAGACATGTCATCAACGGCTTTCATTGAGCCATCACCTGTGATTGAGTTTGTATCTAAATTGTTGAATAAGGATGTCATTTCAAGGCCTCTCTCTGATGCTGATCGTGTCAAGGTGAGTGTCACTTATGTGAAATCATTTTGAAATGGCATACCATATTTCTTTGTGTCTACATGCTTTAATATTTGTACCTAATTTTTCTCATATCTTACACATAGTTTATATATAATGTACTCACTGTTTCTTCTGCTAGGCATATGATTACAGACTAAATACTTAAGTGATGTTTGGTTTATGTTATTAGATAAAAAAGGCTTTAAGAGGGATCAAGGTTGAAGTCACTCACCGTGGAAATATGAGGAGAAAATACAGGATATCTGGATTGACATCACAGGCAACTTGTGAGCTCACGTAAGGAAAACGCTACATCATGTTCTTTTGTTATCATAAGTGAATTTATATAATATGATGCATTTGCATGCTTATTTTTGAAGTACTGCTTGTGCCTTTGGGATAAGCAATGTTCTGTTTGTTTCTCTAACCTGTCCAAACCCTTCTTGTTAGTTTCCAAGATGAGAGTGGTACAGTCAAATCTGTGGTCAAATACTTCCTTGAGACCTATGGTTTTTCTATTCAACATACAAACTGGCCCTGTCTACAAGTTGGGAATCAGCAGCGTCCAAATTATTTACCTATGGAGGTTTGTTACACTATTTGATGTCTTTCACTAGTCTTAAAAATTAGTAATAAATTTTGTATTTGATTTTGATGATGTAAAATGCTGATTTTTATTACCTCCTCCCAGGTATGCAAGATCGTTGAAGGACAAAGGTATTCAAAAAGATTGAATGAAAAACAGATAACTGCTTTGCTCAAAGTCACTTGTCAGCGTCCTCGTGATAGGGAAAATGATATAATGCAGGTTTATACCGTTACTACAGTATTGTTTGTTTATCAGCTCTGGGGCAAAAATCAGATAACTGCTTTGCTCAAAAAAATTCACTTTGGTGTGCCACACTATTGTAATCACTTTATAGATAAGATACTTAAGTGTAGATTAATTATTGAGCTGTTTTCATTGAATCATTCTGATTTTTTTAAATGCTTTCCTACAGACTGTTCAACATAATGCATACTATGAAGACCCTTATGCTCAGGAATTTGGCATCAAAATCGATGAGAGGCTTGCTACTGTTGAAGCACGTGTTTTGCCTGCTCCATGGGTGTGTATGCTTTATATTATAAAAAGTTCAGGGCATTCCATGTTAGTTGTCGCTCAAGATGCTTTTAATATGCTTTGTTGGATGCTGAGTGTGCTTATTTATTGCCTTTGCAGTTAAAATTCCATGATAGTGGTAGGGAAAAGAATTGTCTCCCCCAAGTCGGGCAATGGAATATGATGAACAAGGTGATTCTTCGATAACATATAAAAGAACGTTATTTTTTTTTGCACTATTTACACTTCTCTAGTTTGCATGACAATTTGAACATGCCCCAAATCTTCATCTTTATTCCTTATGGTCACTTCTCTTCTGTGGTCACAACTCACAAGCCTCAAAACCCTTACTCTTCCTTTTTCTATGGTGGGATAGGTCTGTGTATTAGCCTCCGTTTCATCATCACTCGGAGGAAGAGTGGGGGATTGATACAAGGCCAATGTAAAACCAACACTAAATAATTGGTTTCAAATTCACTTCTTGGATTTTAACTTGGCCCAACCAAACAGTCTTCTAAAGTATTTGTTGTATCATATAAAGGCTTCTGGCTCCCTTCTTCAATAATGAGACTTTGCATATGCAAACTCTTTGATTACTTATACCCTGGTTAATGTCGTGTGAAATTATTTTCGTCTTGTTTTTAGTTCTTAGTTCTATGTCAATATAGCTTGTTTAGCAAAATTATTAAGAAGCTAGGTTTAAATCGTCTCTTTGAAGGACCAAAAGAGTACATTTGACTGCTTTGGTAGTTTGGCTATTGATGTTTTGTTTTAAAAAAACTTTGATGATAAGAATCAACCAATAGCTATTTGTGAAATCTGTCTGCTATGCATCATTATTCCTAATGTATGTGTTTTCCCCCTCTTATTGATAATCCAAGTCTGTTTTGTAATCCTTGATACAGAAAATGGTCAATCCGGGCAGAGTATCTAATTGGATTTGCATCAACTTCTCACGTAATGTGCAAGACGGTGTTGCCCGCAGCTTCTGTTCTGAGCTTGCACAAATGTGTCAAATTTCAGGCATGGTATGTGTACATATTCCTTCTAAGGCCTTGAAACACGTAAAATGTAATTGTTTTTCACTTGTTTCTACATAAAAGTAATTTTTGGCTAAAAGTGAAGCATGCCTTCGGTCTTTATGTAATACTAATATGTTGTACTTGTCATTTCTATTGTCAAACTGGAAATGTTACAGTCTGCATTCTATTTATCCAAGCTCTTTATCAGAAAGTTAGCTAATACGTTCAACCTGATATTAGGTCTTCAACCGTGACCCAGTATTGCCTATATACAGTTCTCGCCCTGATCAAGTGGAGAGGGCTCTAAAAACTCAATTCCATGATGTAATGGCCAAACTGCAGCCTCATAAGACGGAGCTTGACTTGCTAATTGTTATTTTGCCTGACAACAATGGCTCTTTATATGGTATCCAATCTTCCATCAAAGAATTAATTTATGACTTCTATTGTTAAGCATTTTCTGGGAAGCTCACATGTTTTGTTTCCAGGTGATATAAAGAGAATTTGCGAGACTGAGCTTGGTATTGTTTCTCAATGCTGCTTGACAAAACATGTATTTAAGATGAGCAAACAATACCTTGCCAATGTTGCTCTTAAGATTAATGTTAAGGTCGGTGGAAGAAATACTGTGCTTGTTGATGCATTGTCGAGGCGCATACCTTTAGTCAGTGACCTGCCTACCATTATTTTTGGTGCTGATGTCACCCACCCTCATCCTGGAGAAGATTCTAGTCCTTCAATTGCTGCTGTACTTATTTCGTTCTACCTTGTTCATCATACTATTATTCCTTACACAAACGTGCATTGACTAAAACAATAAAATTCAACTAAATTTTGTTTCTTTATCAGGTTGTTGCATCTCAGGACTGGCCTGAAGTTACAAAATATGCTGGTTTGGTTTCTGCTCAAGCCCATAGACAGGAGATTATCCAAGATCTCTATAACTCCTGGCATGATCCAGTTCGAGGACCTCTATCTGGTGGAATGATAAAGTATGTGCTAATTTATATCCTTTCTTAGGTTAATCCAGTTTTTTTTTTTTTGCTATCTTATCATTTTTTTCTTCTTGTGTTCAGGGAACTGCTCATATCATTCCGCAGATCAACTAACCAGAAGCCTAAGCGAATTATATTTTACAGGTGATGCCCCATATTTTCCACTTAATGCAAATTGACTTCATAATGCTATTAATTGTTTCATAGGATCTAATTCGTTGGACTCTGCAGAGATGGGGTCAGTGAGGGGCAATTTTATCAAGTTTTGCTGTTCGAGCTTGATGCTATACGGAAGGTAAAAAGTAACCAGTTATCTCGTTGTATTCTTATTTATATATATTTTGCAGTTACATTGTTTTGGATAAATTATTTACACACACATCCATGGTATACCAGGCATGTGCATCTTTGGAACCTAACTACCAGCCTACAGTGACTTTTGTCGTGGTTCAAAAGCGTCATCACACCAGATTATTCGCCAATAACCACCAGGATCGCAATTCAGTTGATAGAAGCGGGAACATTTTGCCCGGTATGCTGCACAGCTAATTCTGTCATCTCATTCTTATAAATGATCAGGGTTATAACTTTGTTATCTTGCTTAACATAGGCACAGTTGTGGACTCTAAGATTTGCCATCCTACAGAGTTTGACTTCTACTTGTGTAGTCATGCTGGAATCCAAGTAATGAATTCTTTCTATCCTTCTATTTCAGGATTTTTCTAGTTATTATGTCCTTACTTCGCTCCATTGAAAAATATACCAGGGAACTAGCAGGCCTGCTCATTACCATGTTCTGTGGGATGAAAACAACTTCTCAGCCGATGAGTTGCAAACTCTCACAAATAACCTCTGCTACACGTATGCCCAAAACTGTCATTTATATTTGCTTTATAATCTTGTCTCCATGCTTGTTAATTTTAATCTTGTGTCTTTCTAAGAACACCTTCATAATAGCTATAAGCCATACTCACATCTGACAATGTCTCTATAAACTGGTCTTGTATTCATGGCAATGTTCTCTTTTTTCTTCAAAGCGGCGAGCTTATCTAAGCTGTGTTATTTTGTTTTCAGGTATGCTAGGTGTACTCGTTCAGTTTCTATTGGTTAGTGCTCTCATTCTCTTCCACTCTTTCATTGTTAACTTTGCCTTGTATCACTATGATGTTCTGTTTATACACTGCATCATCATCATCGCCCAGTATGGTCCCGCTCAAGCGGGATCTAGGGGGTCAAGATGGGGGCACCCATAACCTGAACATGTCAGGAGGGAGGGTGCGCCCGATAGACTTGAGAAAAACTGAAATTCAACTATGTGACAATAATAACTGAATTTAGTTAGAATGCACCAAAATTGATATAGGGGTCAAATCAATCTCAAAGGCACTGTATAAAAGCCAATGAGCATGAGGATGCGCCCCTATACTTCATTATCTGACCATTGACATCTTTGCATTTCATCGTTTGAACATTGAGATTTTTGCATGTGACTAATTTATTGGTTCAATAAATCCACAAGACTAAATTACTTTCAGAAATAGCATTCAAAATTTGTTTTGCCTCCTATAGTTGGATTTCATGGCTAACATGTGTTAAAATGTATATTGTTGATGGTTTTGCAGTGCCACCAGCATATTATGCTCATCTAGCAGCCTTCCGGGCACGGTTCTACATGGAGCCAGAATCTGACAGTGGGTCCATGACTAGCGGAGCGCCTTCTGGTCGTGGTGGGGCTCGCCCGACAGGTGGACGAACCAATAGGCCTCCAGCTGGCGGCACTGCCGTCCGTCCTCTTCCTGCCCTCAAGGAGAATGTGAAGAGGGTCATGTTTTACTGCTAAGCCTGTGTCCCCTCTTTATCATTTGGTGGTGGACGTTCTGATTACTTCATTTCCAGGATGATAAATGCAAAAACTTGAACTTAGTTTGTTGAACAAACAAAATTATGTGTTTTTGTGTGTGCTTTTTTAAGATTCGAACAAGATGGATTGTTGATTTTTGTGTGTGTGTGTTTCAAATTGGATTTAAATCCGATCTAAAAAATTGGATTTAAAGAGTTGTGGGGGTGGATTTGATGACTTGGTATTGAGTTTTGGTGATATCATTAAACTGCATAATCAAACAGTCTGGTATTAAAGTTGGAACTAATTGGTGCTACGAACATAAACCAACATCATTGATTTTAAATGCAACATCAAGTTACATCATTGATTTTCATATAATACTTGGTTTGGTTTCTACCAAAAAAAAAATACTTGGTTTGGAGAAAAATGTTACATCCTTTAAAATTTGCTAAAAAAATGTTTGTTATTTTTTAATTAGGCAATGATTTTAATAATGTAAATTTTTTTATTCATACGTTTCAAACAATATAGTAATAATATATATTCCAACTACGGTATTAAATTATTTTTATCAAATATTAAAATAACAATTTTAGTTATGTCTTTTTTCTCTCTCACACACCCTTACTGGGTGGGCCCTATGATGAAACAAACGCAAAATCATTATCCTTTTATTTCTTGTTCTTATTACTCTTCACTCTTCTTCATTCGATATCTGTGTAGGCTGGCCCTAATTCTCCGCGGTAGCGCCGTTCAACTCGTCATCTCTATCTCCCTCCCGATATCTCTATCATCCTTCTTCATACAAGGTATGTGCACGATTGTGTTCCTTCTCATGCTTTATTCATTGTTTGTGACATCATTTCTAGGGTTTTTCTGTGGCTTTTGCGGTTCCATGGATTTTTGTTGAATACAGGTTCTGAATGTCTCGCCTTTGAGCGAGATATGGATTTGGTTTGAGTTAATTCAAATTCCATTTCAATTCAGAGCCTATCTATGGAATATTTTAGGGTTTGGGAAGCGCTTAAATTTTAGGTCTTTCGTCTGAAAGGTAGCATTTCTGAGTGCGGGCAGTTTCTTTTGTGAAGTGGGTAATTTGATAGGTTTATTAGCTTCTGTTGTGTGCAGGTGTGGGGTTACAGATTTGTGCAACATTTTTTCTAGTTATTAGGATGCTAAATTGTTAAATACGAAGGATTTAGGAAGACCTAATTAGTGAAATATTTGGATATGATAAACTATATCTGTATTGCAATTTGTGAGAATGCGCAATAAATCAAATAGGGTAATTCAGCTTCTTGTTGTGTCTAACGTTTTTAAGAAATTTAGATTGGCCTTGAGCCTAGTCAAATTTTCATTTGGAATTCTAGGTATCATGTCACTCAATAACTATTTGAATTTCTTGAAACTCGAAGGCATTTATCAAAAACGCGTTGGTCGCCAGATGAAATTAATAAACTGCATGTGCACCAGGAAGAAATTCCGATTGAATTGTTATACGTTATTTTCTAAGCTCTTAGCAGGTCTTGGTGGATCATAGAATTCTCAGACTGGGAGAATTACAGCATGCCTCTTAGATATATTATTCTGTTGTGCATACTGTCGAATTGCTTCGTAGTTTGAGTTTGCGATTCTAAAAGAATGTGTTCAAGTAGTATACGCATGTGTTGGCTTCTCATGTCTAATTGGGTGCATTGGATATTAGTGTTGGTCTACTTTTTCTTTTAATTTGATTTTGTTTCAATAGATATGGTTTGTAGCCTTGCCGGTGTTTAGAATTGTATATTATTGAGTATTTGGCTGACACCTCATGATTTTGTGTCTGCAGATGAATAGGGAGAGGCTCATGAAAATGGCTGGTGCTGTTCGCACTGGTGGAAAAGGTAGCATGAGAAGGTATGGAACCTAAAACTATGATAACACCTAGTTTAGACCCATATTTTTTTACAGAATCTAACTTATATCAGATGATACTGCTCAATATTATGTCATAAAACTGGAATTTATCATCTCATATGCTTGAATATCTAGTCTGCAATTTCTTGCGGGCTGTCTTTGTTCTTTGTGTAAAGAAATTTACTCTCTTTATTTGGGTTTTCATTGTTGAGCTACATTTTGCATCTAAATCTTTCCTTCTCAATCAAAATGTGGCAAATTCAATATTACCTTTGTGCTATGTGTTTTAACGATGACTAGTGTGCCTCTTATAAGTTATGTTTTTCAGGATTTCACATTGCTATGTACACTTTTTTAATCAGTACGTTTTGAAAATTTGGCCATAATAACAGAAAGAAGAAGGCCGTGCACAAAGCTACCACCACTGATGACAAAAGGCTGCAGAGTACGTTGAAGAGAATAGGAGTTAACACAATCCCCGGGATTGAGGAGTTGAACATATTCAAGGATGATCTAGTTATTCAGTTCATAAATCCCAAAGGTCAGTTTACGAAAACACCCTATTTCGGCTAAGAGTTCACGAGTTATAAATTCTTAAAGATGATTGTAGTGTTTGATCCATTTCCTTTCTCTTTGCTTTGATTTCACAAACTTTTACAAATCAGGCATAGCTTTATTTGCTGAACTATTGATAATTTCTATCTTTCTCTTCAGTTCAAGCTTCGGTTCCTGCAAACACCTGGGTTGTCAGTGGCACTCCACAAACCAAGAGTATGCTCCAGTCAATTCATAATGTTTATGTGTTTTATTTTCCCCATTTTTCAAGTATTACAATGCTTCCGGTTTTGCCTTTATTGCAGAGTTGCAAGACATCCTGCCAGGGATAATCAACCAATTGGGTATGTTTAAACTTTAAAACTCATTGATTGGCATACTTAATTTGCTATATATTTCTCAAACATTTGTTAATCTTGTTTTGTATTGCAGGCCCAGATAACTTGGAGAATCTGAGGAAACTAGCAGAGCAGTTCCAGATGCAGAAGCCTGGTGCGAACACGAATGCTGGTGATGCTAAGGCACAAGAGGATGAAGACGACGAGGTTCCAGAGCTAATCCCTGGAGAGACCTTTGAAGAAGCTGCAGAGGAGAAGGCATCTTAGACCTCTCTCTGCTATGGGTTATTAGGTTCTTTTTCTTCTTGTGTTTTGAAAAGTTGAAATCTTTTTTAAGTTATTAGAGGAAGATTTAATCTTTTGTCCTGTGGATTTGGTGGAAAAGCTGTTTAGTTATATTTTGATGAGACACATCAAATCATGCAAATTCCCTTGTTGCATTTCCTGCAAAGGTGTTGATGAACTTTATGGTCCTTGTTTTTAGTATCTCAAGATTTCAATAGTGACTGCCTAAAGCCCTAAACCACTGATTTATAAGTAGCAGCACTCCTTAAGCAAAAGTTGTGAATTATGTGAACATTAATGTTTTCAATATGTATTTAAAGAGATTGTCATGAGTCCAAATTAGATGAATAAAAACTTGTGAGTTAAACGAAAAGAAGGCAAACAAGGAGTACAAAGAACATGTTTGGGAACTAAAGACCTTTCCATGTGTCAACTTCTTAGTTTGAAATGCCATGGAAACCAAATTTGGATCCCACTATTTAACTGTTAGAAATCATTACCTCTCTTGAGTAATGAGATGATTAAATCAATCATCGAATTTAACAAGATGGGTAAGTTTATCAAATTAGGCCCTTTTTCAGATAAAAGGATAAGGACTGTCAATGGTAAAAAGTTATGTGAAAGTCCCTAGTCAGATAATAAGGCTATGAAACATGAAAGAGTACCATGTATGGTAGCATATCAATGATAGCATACCTGTGACAATTACCCTTTTGAAAATGAATTGTTATGTCATTGTTGTGGAGTTGAACAAAATTGTCATATTATGATAATTCTAATCCATCAAATTAAAATGAACACAATTTAAAGAAAAAAATAATACAGTTTTTAAATTCTTATTTAGCATCCAAAAGACAAAAGGCACTATCACAAAACAAAAGACAAAAGGCAAGCATTAACTCAATGTACTGAAGTACTGAACACTCAATATAAATTATAACTGATTGGTCTGATACAAAAGGCACTGAAGCAGTCTCAAAAACCCAAAATCAGTCACAAAGTGACTTAAACATTCAAAAGGAGCCATAAAATGCAGAGTACTAAAATCTCAGAGCTAACTCAAAACGGCCAAAGTAAGAAATATAACTAAGCAAGAAGAAACCAAACTCCACCGGAGAGATTAATGAAACAGCAAAGTTTTTACTTGAAGCACTTGGCATCAAGCAAAGCTTCTCCCTCAAACGGCTCGGCATCTTCAATCATTTGGCTTGCACGCTCCTTCTGTGCCTCGTCGTTGATGTCAACCTTGGTCCACTCGTAGAGCTCCATATCGTAGCACTCTTCCATCACAAATTTGGGAATTTCTTGTCCACGGAATAGCCACAATCCCTTGACCTTGTATGGCGGTTCAGATCCGATGATCAGCATCTTTCCAAACGCGTACTTGCGTGCCAAATCCATTCTTTGCAGGAATCCGCCAACCTTGTTGAGTGTAACAAACGAGACGGTGTTCTCGTCATTGTACTTGTAGTCACAGAACCACAAGGAGTATCCTTCAGGATCATACATATCCCAGAACCCTACACAAGCCCATACATTAAAGTCATAAGTTTCATACTTCCAAGGGCTAATGTCATAAACACATGTTGCTTCAACAGAATTAGTAAGAATCTGTTTTGCTCAACAGTCATCAAAAATATATATGATTTCAGTTGATGTAACCCAAGTCCTACAGGTAGTCAGGTACTCGGGTATAGGTAAAATTCCTACTTTAAGAAACTATTTCCACACTTCAAATCCCTAATTTCAACAAAATCATTCAAAAAAAGGTTCTTCAGCATATCTATAGATGAACCATATCTATATGAGATTTTAATGCTTATAAAATGTAGAAGAAAGGAACCAGTCATAATTTTTTAAACTTCCAAGGGCTAATGTCAAAAACACAGTTAGCTTCAACAGAATAAGGAATCTGTTTTGCTCAGCAATCATCAAAAATAAATATGATTTCAGTTTTAGTATATACTATGCACTTAATATTACGTCTTTCTAACCTAAGACCTAAAGGTTTAGCTAAAATTCCTACTTTAAGAAACTATTGCGCTAAAAAGAAATGTATGAATCCTATTATTAAAAACACTTCAAATCCCTATATTCAACAAAATCATTCCAAATAACGCATATCTATAGATGAACCATATCTATTTGACAGTATAATGCTTATAACATGTAGAAGAAAGGAACAAGTTTCATCATACCTTTGATGGCAACCTCACGGAAGTTGGATTTAGTGTTAGAGTAAAGCCTCTTCCACTCATCTAGAATCATCTTGCTAGGAGGAAGAAGATCGAGAGGATTCTTTGCTTTGGGCTTGGGAGCCTCTTCCTCCTCAAGAGGAGCTTCTTCTTTGGGTTTTGGTGCTTCCTTCTTTGGTGCTTCCTTAGGCTTGGCGGGTTGTGCCTGCTTCTTTTGAATTGCTGGAACAGATGCTGCTTGTTTCGCTTCACCCAATACCTTCTTGACATTGGGCTGGTTAACCATGGTCCAGAAGTATCTCTCAACATGTGGGAAATCCTTGGTGAAAGTTTTGGTCATGATGTTGGTAAACCCATGGTACAAGTTGCATGTCATGATAATGTCGGCCAATGTTACACCGTGTCCAACCAAGAATGTGTTGGAGGCAAGATGAAAGTTCAATGCTTCCAAGGACCTCTTCAATTGAGAAATTGCAAATTCCTCAGCCTGAAGATCAGATGCAAAATAATACAGGAGAATAAGTTACATAGAGCACAAGAATATGTTTAACAGATTATATAATACATGAGAAAGAAAGAAACTTTTACTAACCTGGGGAATGTGGGGCATGTAGCCAAGACGGGGATATAGCCATCTGCCAATACTTGAGTCAATCTCCGTGGCTGCAAAATCCATCCATTGCTCAACATGAGCCTGCAGAAGAGGATTCATAAAGAAAATAGTTCAGATATTATCACAGGTCAGTGAATCAGTAAAAAAAAGAGCTAAATTAGTTAACTATAACTCAATTCAGGAAAAAAAGGCACCAAATTACTTACGTAATCAATCAGTGATGAGCCATAGAGTGTGTTGTCACCATTCGAGCGAGTCACTACATGGTAAACATGCAAAGGTAAGTTCAAAAACTCCAAAATAAATAGGCCAATTGAGAAAAAGTTCCATTCTTTCTTTAATCCCAAAGGTTTAGCATAAACACCAATTACACTATCCTATATGCAGACAAACTAGATTTCAAGCTTCTTTACAATCACCAAATCCAAGCAAACATAGAAAGCTCTATTTCTTACCATAGCGGGCAATAGCATTGCTCTCAAAGACGGGTCCCTCGGGTGTTTCCAGTACAGGAACCTAAGTTAAGAAATCAAACAACCACGATAAGAAAATAGAGATCAAAACACTTAAACAAAGGGATGATCATAAAGATCTTACCTTTCCGATAGGGTTCATCTTAAGAAACTCTGGAGTTTTGTTGGATTCACCCATCTTGAAATCCTTGGCTAGCTCAACCTTAACGCCAGTGTATTCAGCAGCAATGAGTGCCTTGTAGGCATTCTTGTTGTTGCTTCCGGCGTGCAAAATCTGAAATCATCCATGCAACGATTATCATTACAAGCCCTAGATGAATCTCAAAACCCAAATCGCAACAATATTCAATCTTGTAGAAATTAGAAAACTTAGCTATGGTTTCTAAGCATGCAATACGAATCACAAACCAATTAAGTTTATAATTAAAACGTCTGAATTGCAGCTAAATAGCTTAAACTCGATCCAAAAACCTCAGGACACAACAAAATCGGATTTCCAGCTTTCAAAACTATGATCAATGGCAGATCAAAACTCGTCCATACAACGAATCAGATACCATGCCAATACTCAAAATATGCAAATTGGACATCCTCAAAGGCCAAAGCTGTGGATCACAGAACTGCCATAAACTAGAAATCATAGACAATACGTTAATTGTAGACACGAAAAGTAGATGAAATTGCTTACCAGAGCCATGTTTGCGCCGGATAAGCTCTACGACGAAGATAGATCTGCCAAAATCAACGAGAAACAAATCGAATAAATCAGAAGAGCTATCGGAAGTAGAATTGGAGTTGAGAAGGGGAAAAGGGATGAATCGTACTCAATTAGACACAGAAGAATCGGGCACCGGAGAAGAGGACAGCCGCTATGGAGAGAGGAGGGGTTTTGTAGAGGAAATCGATTTCTAGGGTTTGTGTCCAAAGATAAAAATAATTGTTTCGTTGGGCTGTACTGATATGGACCCAATTTTAACAGATGACAAGAAAGAAGAGATCTTTTTAATAGCCCACCTTAACAAATTACAAAGCTTCTCAAAGAAAGGCTCTATCTCTAAAAATAATCTATTTTTTAAAAATCTATTTTTTATCAAATAAAAAGTCTACCAATAAAAGAAAGATAATCGTGAGATACTACTTAACCCGTTTCTTTATTAATAAATTTCTCCTTTAAAGAGACGGAGAATGTTGCCTCTACTTCTACCAATAAAATATAGTTTATTAAGAAAATACTGGTATAATCTGAAAGTTTATTATTTATTAAACAAATAAAAGGGATTAATTTAGATTATATGCAAAAAGAAAAATACAGCAATTTTTTCCATTTGAAATTAGAGTTGAATTTTATCAAACCACTAGGTTGGAACTCGGTAATCGAGTTGAACCGAATCGACCCGAGTAGGGTTTGGAGTGTTTAAGATCGGTTCAGTTGAAAGTAGGAGCTCGAATTCGGACGCGAGCTTGATTTGAGATCAAATTTTTGTTTGAGTTTGGTTATTTAAATGTTCACCGAACTCAAGATTAGTTCGTGAGTCTCTCATTTAGTTTCTTTATAAGGCAAGCTCGCAAACAACTCATTTACTTGGATATTTATATAAGCAAATATAACAAAAAAAAATTGAATTGCGTAGTTTGTGAAGACCACCAAATTTATGTAGTATATATTATAGACGATATATATATATATATCGTGGAGCTTAGATATGAACGTATAATCTAGTTTGTTATAAACGTGTAATCGAACTTGCTTATGAGCATATAATCAAAGCTTGTTCGCGAACAAATGAGTCGAGTTTTCGTACACCCAAGCTTAGTTTAGTTATCTACGAGCCTTAAAATTGTGTTTTAGCTTAGCTCATTTACTAATCTAGCCGATCACAAATAAGAGTTAATCGAGTCGAACATCTAATTGCTCGCAAAAGATCCTGTTCTTTTTCTTTTGGGGTTTAGGGTCATGTGATGTAACTATCTCATCATCTAGCAAAACATAGAATTTAAAAGTAACTTGATATGGACTATATATGGAGTATATTGAATAGTCAAAAAATGTACATTGATTAATCAAATAACATCATCATCATCATAATAATATATAATATAATAAATAAATATTTATGCAGCTCCAATGTAAATGATATGAAATTTTACATAGTTTTGCTATGATTATGATCATATTTTTCACTTTAATACGTAACACATTTTTTTTTAATTAACCGCGTTTGAAAGCGGATTTTCGTAGCGAGTAAAATGTTGGCGCAGTCGATCCGAAGCCTCGAGGAGTGATTCCCTGCGGGCGAACGCACTGACTCGAATGTACCCTTCCCCGCCGGGCCCAAATCCACGGCCAGGAGCCACTGACACGTGTGTAGCATCCAAGATCTCGTTGAACACGTCCCAGGAGTTCCTGCCAGGAAAATGAACCCAGATGTAGGGTGCATTCTTGCCACCGTGGACCTCCCAGCCTAGCGATGTGAACGTTTCTGCCAGGATTTGTGCGTTTTGCATGTAGTATTGTATGATGGATTTCAATTCCTGCACACAACAAAAACACACCATTGTAAAATAAGTTGGTTTGGGCTTTGGGTTATGTATTGGGCTTGGGCCGAGAATTTGTTTTGATGTGTAGGCGGCCCAAAGAGTGAAATGTTATTTTTAACGAGGTTTGAGCATGGATCGGTTCAAACCGAAAGTGTATGACGAACCGAAAGAACTCAACCAAAACCAAACCGATGTTATTCGGTTTAGAATTTTATCGAATGTTGGTTAAATTTCAGTCCGGTTTGAATTTTTCAAATAATAACCTTATATGCATATCGGACCGACAAAATAGAAACCGAACTGAATCCCTTAAATCAAATTCCGGTTTTCGGTTCGGTTTGAATTTCTCAAAGAATAACTTTATATCCCTCCTAGCCTAACAAAATCGAAACCGAACTGACCCCCATAAACCAAATTCCAGTTTTCGGTTCAGTTCTTGTCGGCTCAGATCGGTTTCGTTAAGTTTCGATTGGGTTTGAACTTCTCAAAAAATAATCTTCTATCCATCTCAAACCCGAGAAAATCGAAACCGACCCCCCTAAACCAAAATTGGGTTTCAGTTCGGTTTTCAATTTCTCGAAAACAAATCTTCTATCCATCTCAAACCGACAAAATCGAAACCGAACCCCCTTAAACCAAATTTCGATTTTCAGTTCGGTTCAGTTTTTGTCGGTTTAGTTTGATTTTGAACCGATGCTCAGTCCTATTTTTGAGTCTATTGGTACCTGGGAACCGGGTGGAGAGAGGCAGGCAAGGCCGCCGACTTGAGAAATGATGGACGCGCCATTGAAGCAAGTGCAGACCACGCGATTGTAGTCGTGGATGATCGGGAAGCCATTGGAATAGAGCAACTCCTCCGGGACAACCGTCCATCCCAGTCTCACTCCGGTGAACCCCGCCAATTTTGAGAAAGAAGATACTTCTATTGCAACCTGCAAATGTTCATTATTTCTTGTTTCAATGAATAGCTAGAATACTCAAAATAACATCATGGATACATAGAATTATATTGTTCACAAAGTTATGTATCATACTATACTTTGGTAGGTCATTAGCATAAGTATTGTTAAATACGATATTTTTCATAGTTAATGCATGTCACATGACATTTTCATTTACGGCTTCTCAAAGTTAAATTTGGTTGATTTCAGCATTAAATACAATATCATATGACCTTTAGCGATAAAAAAAACATCATCTTTGATAAAACTGAGGCTAGTGATCGCAACCTTGAGCGAGAGAGGCTAGTGATCGCAACTTACCATATAGTTGGAGATATTAGGTTCAATTTTTAAAGTTTGGGATATTTTTTGTGATTATCCCAAAAGATTGGGTTGCATTATGCAACTTTCCCTAAAATATAAAGAGTATGCGGATATAATTGTGATCTAGGCTTGTTGTATTGGTTGGTTGAAAGTAATTTTTGGTTAAAAATTATTATTTATGTCTTGAAAAATATAAAAAGTTGAACTAGTAAAAGTAGTTTTAAGGTGAAAATTTATTTTCAAGCAAACAAAAATCTTTTGTCATGATCCAACAAACCACACTCTAACTAGTTATTTTCTTAGAAGTATAACATAATATGTGTTATAGATACGGCATGTAACGATAACTCATTATGTTTTTTTAGGTCTTTCGCTCGGTTCGATTAGTCGAGGCCAATCTACGTTCAGATCGGGTATTGCAGAGGTCCATTGTTGAGGGCGACCCTTCTAATTCAATTTTTTTCGTACACGCCGCTAGGAAGATTCGAACTTCGAACCTCCTGAACAAACGCTTAAGGAACCTAGCACCTCATCTCACTAGACCAATTGGTTTTTCGACCCAAAAAAACTAGACCAATTGGTTATTGGTGATAACTCATTATGTTGTAACTTAGGCCGAAGCCGAGTTTGTTACTTAGAGCACCCACATTGGTGAGAGACCCATTTGGGTCTCTCAACAATATAGTAACATTTATTTAAGTGAGGGACCGTCCCTCTCTTAAGGGACTCTCACACAATAAAAGCCATTTTTAATAATATTTTATACTTTTTACTGTTGTAGGGACTCTTTGAGAGCCCATTAATGGAGATGCCCTTCGTTGGAGCTATTAGGTGCAACCTTTAAAATTTGGGCTATTTTTCAAAATCATCCCCAAAAACAGGGTGCAGTATGCAATTTTCCCCAAATATAAAGAATACGACCCGGCGGCGGACGTGCTACTATAACAGTATAACTCATTACTTAAGCCGTGATCGCCAATCACCCTATTATTAGTTGGGGCTATTAGGTGCAAAGTTTAAAGTTTGGGCTATTTTTTGCAATCATCCCCAAAGAAGGGGGCGCATTATGCAATTTTCCCTAAATATAAAGAACACGACATGCTACGATAAACTCATTACTAGTAAGTTTGTAACTTCTTCGACCAAAAAAAAGTAAGTTTGTAACTTTTATTTAATTACCTTTTTGGCCCCGGGTATTTCGTAGATAGACCTAGGACACTCATCGTCGTCGTCAGAGATGTAGGCCGAGTAAGCCGCGTCGTAGACGATGACAGAGCCGTTGCGGGTGGCGAAGTCCACCAGCTGCCGGAGCTGGTGGCAGGTGGCGGCGTGGCCCGTGGGGTTGTTGGGCGAGCAGAAGAAGATGAGGTCGGCCGGAGCGACGCTAGCCAGGTCAGGGAAGAAGCCGTTGGCCTCGCCACATTTCATGTACACGATTTGCTTGTACTTGCCTGCGTCGGGCTCGAATTTGCCAGCTCGGCCCATTATCACGCTCGAGTCTATGTAAGCCTGCCACGTGTCATTAGTAACAAATTGTATTTGTGATCATAAATCGTGAATGTAGAATAACGGTTTTTTTATAGGTTAAGCATATTATTTGAGGAGCTAAAATCAACAACAATAACAACATTTTATTCAGTGGAACTTTTTTTATGGAAAAATTTGGGGGTCGAGATGGGGCACCCCGGATTTAGAGTAACAGGGGAGCGACTAAAAGACCCGACGAGACCACAGACACCACATATCACGGATAAGAAACAAATATTTCTATTTAAAACCGTATTAGGAAAAAACCACGTAGCATATTATTCGAGGAACTAAAATCATATTAGGAAATTAATGAATCTTCTTTAAAAAATTAATTAATCTTAAATAATTATAAACTTATTAAATATTGCTATTTTAAGGAGTTTGGACTATGTTCGGTGTAGGTTTGGGGGAAGTTTAGAAGGTTTTTGCTATTTAAAACCTACAAAATAGGTGTTTGGTAAGGTTTTCTAGAAGGTGGGGGTTTTATGAGATTTTTGAGAAGGTTTGGAAAAATTAACAAACCATTTTTTTAAAATTAATAAAAATTGATTTTCATTGATAATTTAAAGCTAAAATCTAATATAAAAAACCCTTATAATGTCAAATATTCAGTTAGGTTTTGGAAGATTTCAAATAAAAAACCCTCTACTTACCGAAAAACCTTCTAAAACCTCAAACTTCTCAAAAACATTTGTTATCTCTTCCCAGTCGGATATACAACTACAACAATAATTGTTTAGTATATGAGCGGGGAACTGGGGGTTGGGATATACGCACGCCTTCCCTTCATAGGTCATAAGTGTTTCCAAAAGATCCAATAAGAACCAAAAACTACCAAGATGATACCATTTAATACAGACAATATGTATCAAGATGAATGGAAATGAAATGAAATGAAGAACAAGGATGAAAAAATGGAATTTGTGTGTTTATTGATTGATAGAAGGAGACTAATTAATGTTCATTGAACAACAATCTCCAAGTTACAAAAACTCTCAACCTAATTTCCATACAAAAAGTCTTAACAAACAATGTCCATACATTGTATACATAATATATATGTTTGCTCATCTAAGTAAGGAAGTTAATAAAAAAAGGGAAGAGTAAAAAATTATTTACCGGAAAAGAAGGGTCTTGGACGGCTACGCTGACATTTGGTCCAAACAGCATCTACACATCATCATACAAAACAAGTAATTAATGTCACTTCCCTAAATTAGACTTACGTGACAAAAACAACTATAATTTGCTAGCTTTTGACTCGTCATGCATCACATGTGTGTTCAAAGTTTGAGTTCAAAACTAATAAAGTTGAAAGTGACATATATATCTACCTATGATATCATATAAAAAGTTGAATCATTTATATTTTTTTCCAAAAAAAAAAAAGAAGTTACCTTGTGTTTTCTTAGACAAGAAGACTGCTCATTTGGTATCGATATCATATATCAGATATCAATATATGTATCGGTATCGATATCGATATCGGTATCGGATATGAGATATCATTCATATTTCATACCTCTCATACCTTTTTTTTGGATATATATCAAATATCGTGGAAAAGACCTTATTTTGATATCAAGGATATGACCCGAGATCCATAAACTCTCATACCAAATATAAGATATGACCCGATATCCATAAACTCTCATACCAAACATAAGATATGACCCGATACCGATATATAAACCCATATACTCCCATACCAAACACAAGATATGACCCAATACCAATATTTAATATCAGAATATCAATACCAAACAGACCCTAAGAAGTTCATTCTAAAATTACCATAGGGTAAATTTTTTGTAAGAAAATCACCTGAAGACGAGAAATGTCACATTGAGCACCATCAGAAACAAAAACCTCGTTGCCTTTAATTCCCATATCTCCATACATTTTTTGAGCAATCGCCTCTCTTAATTCCTGCACTTAAAAACTCTCTATTAACATAAAATTTAACCACGGAGTAATTGTTTTTTCACCTTGAAAATTTACCTGTTTGCCTTGTTCAGCTCCATATCCACTATAACCTTTCACCGTGGTTAAACCATCGGCATACTTCAAACCACAAAAAAAAAATTGCTCATTTCAATATATCATTAATTTAGTATTTATAACATTTTATAATTTAAATAAAACAACACATGATTAAATTAATTACATGTGTAATTATAAATTTACCTTTGACATAGCAAGTGCTATAGATTGAGGTATTGGATGAGTTGTATCTCCAACGCCTAGTCTTATAAGCTTGGCATTTGGATGTTTTTTCAAGTGTTCTTTCTCCCTCCAACATATCTAATTAATTCGTGTTAAATGCAATTTTGAGTAAAAAATGCAGAAAATGTATTTTTAAGTATTTTTTAAAATTAATTTTGTTTAAAAAATCAATTAAATTAGTTAATTAATTAATTACCTCAGGGAATAAGTATTGATCTTGTAACTCCTCCATATGGGTACTTCGGTGGAGTTTGGTACAATTGCTTCTTATTTCTTCAACATTATCTGCTCATATTTCCCAATTATTCATCTTTAATTAAAAACAATAATGTAAGAAAAATAAGTAAAATCTGAATAATTATATTTAATTTAATTTAATAAATATAAAATTTATATTAATATATTTAACCTTATGCTAATGATAGTGACCGCTCACCCTCCAAATTAATTAAGATACAAGTAAGTTAATTTTAAAAAAAAAAACGTTTCGAGTCCAATATCGACAATCACTTATTTTAAAAAAAATTTAAAAAAAATTGAATTTGATAATCTAGATTAGTGATTAATTAATTACCACATGTTCTTGCGTTATCCACCATGGCTGCGTTGCACGGCCTGCAATAAAATAATGTGCACATAATAATAATAATTAGATATAATAAAAATTGGGAAATATTAAATTGCTAATTAAGATATAAGTACATAATTAGATGGTGATAATACCTGAAGGCCAAGTTAATTATGGGTCGAGTTGGCATGTGTTTCAAAACAGAAGCTTGAGGGTTAGAACAAGAAGATTGAGAGTTGCAATGCATTATAATTAATAAAACTCTTAATATCAAAACACAAAGCTCTCTCAAAAGTTTTTAAAATTGTGTTTGTGAATTGTGATCAATTTGATCTTGCCTTAGTTACATATATATATACACGACGGCACGTGATGATCACGTGCTTGGCTTGGCCAAATGTTCTTTAACTTATAGTATTAATTTTCTTTTGAACCACTTTCATGGAAATAGCCCAAGAATTTTCTTGTGTATTTTCGTCAAGTATTGAAAAACCCTACAAAAAGAAATGCCTTTTCATTTCTCCAAGTTGCATACTAACTTTTTCGTTGATTAGTACTCTATTTTGTTCAAATTAAATGTCGTTTTAGCAATTTAAATTTGAATAGAATTGATTAAAATATCAATTCAACAAAATAACAAATCATCGAGAATAACGAATCATAGATTGGATTCAATTAATTAAATACTCAATTAGATTGTATTAGAAAAAATTATCAAATTGAATTCGAACATGGAATTTAAATCCATAATCATCAAATCACAAATTGAATTCAAACCTTAAAACTAAAATTATCCAAGTTTAATTCGAACCTGGAATTTAGGAAAAATTACAGTGATTGTCGGGCTGAAAGGCAGAGGTGATTCTTCAATGGGGGCGTCGGGCAAGGAATGAGGCGGGAAATCGTTTTTCAAGACGATTGAATTGGCATGGGAGAAGAAAGGCAAGCAAATAGCTGTAATTGGCCAATTAGGTTTCTCTCTCGTCTAAAAATTGTAACATAATATTAGATTTTTTATTTTTGAGTAGGAAAAAATTAGGATGAAAACACAGATCAGCCTAGGCATCCTTATGGATGAGGACACAAAGTTTAGAGTGAGTCTGAATTTGATTGACACTATATGAATGACGTAGAAAGACAATCAAATCAATTGCCTTGTAACAGTCGCGAGACTCACACGTGTTGGATTCGGATTGCCTCAAAAGACTACAGAAGTGTCAAAGTAATAGCGATCGTCATCTCGATTTCCCAGAGACAATGCTTATTGTCTTTCAAAGCATTTATAACAATGAGATTGTCGTCTTCTAATTCAACGTTCTTCAAGCTTCTCTTTTTAGCTTCACATACGACATCATACATTCTTCTTGCTTCAACTTGTAGTATACTCCTTTTTTTTATAAACAAGATCAAAACGAGTGTTTCACTCCTTTTATTAAATGAAAGCCAAAATCAAGTCATTTTACGCTTTTAAATTAAAAAAGACAAATTGACATAACATTGTTGACTACTAGGACATACCATATGTCAAGTACTACAATATTATATTAACTATAATAATATTTTGAAAAAAAAAACTTTTTTTCAAAATTCTAGACTCTTAAATTTGAATCAAACATGTATACTTCATTAAGTTATTTATCATTATATCATGAAGATCGGGTATTAATTAAGCACCCCCTTTTCTAGCTAACAAAAAAAAAATAGAACCAGCCAATCACCAATTGATCTAATCGGATAAAACACTAGGTTTTTCTAATCACTTGTTCACGAATTTCCCCTCCCCCGAGAACACATATAAAAAGGTCAAATTGGAAGAGTCGTTTTCATTAAAAACCTCTACAGTATTCAGTTCGGACTTAGAGCAGCTTTAATCGTCAAATCAAACGAGAGAAAAAAGAAACCCAACTTAGCTAGCTAATATCAATAAAACACAAGTAAAAAGGGATATATGAACATGTTAACATCATATTCAATGTTCTAAAATACTCTAGGTGGATCTTGGACAGAGAGAGATAATCCAACGTCTAGGCAGACTGAACAATTAATACCTAGCTAGCTAGGCTGCCTCAGACGGATTAAAAGACTAAGTGGGTTAAGATCTTTCAACGTTTAGACAGGGTCAAGACATTGTTCTCAGACCAATGTATGCATGAGTTCAGACGTAGATCGAGCGGCTTTTCTCGATCAAATTGAACGAGAGATAAAGGAAAGAAAGAGTAGGACCCCAAACCTAGCTAGCAAATATCAATAAAATGCGAGTAAAAAGGGATATATGAACATATTAACATCATATTCGATGTTCTAGTTAAAATACTCTAGGCGGATCTTGGACAGTGAGGGATAATCTAGCTAGCGTCTAGGTAGACTGAACAATTACCTAGCTAGGCTGCCTTAGACGGATTAAAAGACTAAGTGGGTTAGGACCTTTCAGAGTTTAGACACGGTCAAGACATTGTTCCCGGACCAATGCATGCATATAAAAAAACAACAGTCCGAGCGTAGGCGACTTTGATCGATCAAGTTGAACGAGAGATAAAGGAAAGAAAGAGTAGGACCCCAAACCTAGCTAGCAAATATCAATAAAATATAAGTAAAAAGAGATATTAACATCATATTCAATGTTCTAAAATATACTAGGTGGATCTTGGGCAGATAGGAGCTATCTATCGTCTAGACATCCAACCTGAACAATGAACAATACCCTAGCTAGGCTATCCTAGACTAACTAAAAAGTTAAGCGCGCATGATAGAATCTTCCAACGTTTAGACATGATCTAGACATTGTTTTCGGATTGCATGATGAATGTACATAAAAAACCGAAAAAAAAAACTCGTTTTTATACATACTATACATCATGAGTACTATTCCAAAATAACCATCTTTAGTTGCATATTTTCCACAAGAAAGTTGTTGAAATTTATTTGTGGAGTTTGTTTTTCCACAACAGATGACAAAACGAACACGAAGAACCCAAATTAATTGTGTTTACGTGTCTAACAATAACGTCCGAAAGTGGTCTTTGTACATGCATGCAAATTTTTCCCAATTGTTTATATCTTCATCATTTTTTCTCAATGTATCACAAAAAGGGATAATTTTAAAGAGGACCACTATAATGGTATCAATATTTTGTTTTGTTTTGAATTCTAACCTCATGATTTTTTTAAAAATATTTTTCGCTATGTTAAAATGTTTTAGATGAACGTTTGGTAGAGTTATTAGTTTTCTTTTGAGGGTTTAAAAAAGAGCCAGACAAATAACAAATTAGTATATAAAGTTATGAGATAATTTTTCTTAATTGGTTTTTCTATAATGTGCCCTTAAGGCATATTTTAAGTAGTTTTATTGGGAAATATTTAATTATATTTGATATTTTGGAAAAAAAATATAGGATTTTTTTTTATATAGAGCTTAGTTTTTATTGCAAGTAGTTTTATTATAAGTTTATAACCCATTAGGGCACAATGACATATTATAGAAACTCTTTTTTTTAATATTGTCAATTGATTTAGGATAGAATAATTTGATTTGTATATTGAGGAACCCATTTTATGTAATTAACAAGTACAGTAATATCTATTTAACTTAATTATAAATCCGAATATCATTAGGCTTGGCATATGGTCTTGTCATTTATCACCGAAAATGGAGTTACGAAATACACGGTCCTGATGTAGAATAGTGTGATCGACTGATAGAACCGGGCGATATAAAGGTAAGATATGCGATCGCGTGTACTGTGTTGGGTCCCTTCTAACTCGCGGAATTGCTTTTCTCCTACCTCGTCTTTTGCCTCTCCAACTTCCTTGTTCGGTGTTTGTGTCTTGATTATCTTGATGCTTGTTTGTTTTGATTTGTTTGTTGTTAAGTCCTTTATTTCTTGTCGGTTTGTCCGGTTGTCGAGTTTCATCTCGGTCTCTCGATCTACCGAGCATGTCTGATACATCAAATCTCTTTCCATATAAAAAAAACAAGAGCACATATTTCCTGGTTTATAGTTTAATAATTAAATTATTTTTTTCAGTAAAACTAGACACATCACACATGTACAAATTATCGCGTACTAAATGTTAAATGACAACTCGACCATGCATATATAATATCGTACATACATTATATTCACATACATATATATCAGTTGTTATATATATATATATATATATATGAAGTTCGAACACATTTGCAATGTTAATATTTAGGTCGATTTTTACGTTTATTTTATGTATGAAAAAAGTTCTTTTACCAATTAAGTCAACATGTGTTTGCTCGATAGGAATGAATTTTATGTTTGAAATTGCATAAAGTTATATAAAAATTCCTATAAAACTTTAAGCAATTTTGTCATAAAGGAAAAATAAAAGTTGAGGTGTTAAACTTTATCCCAATTCGTAGCAATTTGTTTCATCACTAATCCACGTACTCATTATATTAATTAAAGTTGTACGAGAACAATCGATCAAACACGATATTGGTTATATATAGAATTTTTTTTTATATTTATACAGATAGCACAAAAAATAATAATTCAAATTCATTTTTCTAAGAAACTAATTAGTGAAAACGTTACAATTTTAAGACAAAAAATAAAAAGAAATCGTGGACGGCAGGATTCGAACCTGCGCGGGCAAAGCCCACATGATTTCTAGTCATGCCCGATAACCACTCCGGCACGTCCACCTATTGAGCTTATAATTGAAACGATAGTTAATTATAGAGGTTTTTGTCGGAAACCACCCATATGATACACCTTAATAGAGATAACCACCCGGCCAATAACAAATTACCGTAAACCACCCTTATACCCATCTTCGTTAACAATCAACCACCCGCCCCGAAACTTCCGTTAACAAGTCGTTAGATACTTTAATTTTTGCTTTTCACTAGTACAAAACACAAGTATCTCGGGGGATTTTTATTAGCGGTTAACTAAAACCCTTGTAAATATAGACAAGGTTGGGGTTTTTGTTAAATAACCCCTGAGAATGACTTTCTAACATTTTATTTTTGAAAAAAATAAACACTCTAGGGAGTTTTAATTCAACCTATTTAAAAAGATGGATTAGTCTTAGGATTTATTTGTAAAACTCTTGAGAAATATATATCTAGCCAATTTTTATCGATAATTTAAGTCATATTTTTTTCGTATCTGCGATAACTTCTACCCTAATTACTCGTTCCAATCAATTAAGCAGTTACCATCTCTTGAGAATTTCTAAGCCCTTTCTAGATCTCCATCGCTCATCCGCTCTCCCTCCTGACTACAACGTTCAATTTCCGACTCCTGCGTGTCGTCGCTAATCTCCCTCGAATTCAAGGTATTCAATTTCAAGGTATTCAATTCGGAGAAGAATAAAAGAAGCTCGACTTCCACATCTGAAGGTTTTCGACTCCTCTCTCTATTCATAATTTGCTCTGTTCATCGCAAATTGCAATTTCTTACGTTATTTTGATGTAGGCAGGGAGGTAAGCAAGAGGCAAAGAACTTCAGACGATGAGGAAAAATCTGGAAGGAGCAGTAGAAGAGACAAGGCAGAGGACGGAAAGTCCCATAAGCGCTCTAAGCATCATTCTGATAAGGTATCCTTTGTGTTTCTTTCTAATCCGATTTCTAGGTCGAATTTGAGATCGTTGTGGTTGATTCTTGTAACCTAGGGTTTCCGTAATTTCTATTGCAAAATCTCTTTGGATGGTAATTGACGAAAGACGAAAGGGAAATCGGTTGAATCTTCAATATGCTATGTTGATTTTATCTATCTATATAGTTCTACACGCCTGATTCTCTATCTATCAGTTGGTTCAATATCTATTAGACTTCTCCACCCTTTTCATTGAGTACTAGTGGAGAAATATGTGCATCAATCTGCAATTGGAACTCTTTTCATTGAGTACTAGTGTTTAAAACCAGCAGCAAGTAATTCTCTTCATTGAGGTTATTCATAGTATTGTATCCTGCTAATCCTTCTCATGCATTCTTTTCTTGATTGCTAGTTTTAGCATTGTCCTCCATTTTTAGCCCTTTGAGTGTCAACTTTTTATTTAACATAGGATTCCTGCAACCTCAGAGCTCCCCATGATTACTCCACTCCATCCTTAAATGTTTTGCATTATTCTCTACCACTTAGACTTGTGATCAGATGCTCTTCCAACCCTATGACTATGAGCTTGAAACTCTTCAATAGAGTAATAAAGCCAGACAACATTAATCACTGCTTTGCCAAGTTTCCAGCAACTCACTCCTGTTCACCAAGTCCAAGTCCCTTCTTTCGTTGCGAAGCCAGGTTGCTTCCGTTTAAGTGATGACTGTACCCCCAAGTTCTACTAGGCATGTTTAATTAAACTGTGTTTGGGATTCTCATATACATGTCTTGCAGAGAATCTTATTAGTAAAACCTATGCTATATGGTTCCTCTTTCATCAAGCTCTATTAGTATGGGTCCAAACTGACTAATAAAACGTTGGAGAGTTTTTTATGAGCCAAAGTAAAAGTCTAGTTTGTATGCTTAATGTGGCTATTTGTTTGTGTGCGTTTGGTGTTGCAAGTTTATTTGAGTAGCTTAATTTTCCTTGATTTTCATTGTTAATGCTCTGGCTTTATTACTAGCTTCTTATTGTGATGTGAGTAAATTCATATTTGAGATGGCATGACATTGAAAAGTGGATAAGTTGAAGTGTAAATGCAGCTTACTGACTCTTATGTTTTGGTTATGGAAGCTAGTTGTAGAGTTCAAGCTCTTAATGATTGTAGTTTCAAGAAGGTCATGGGACTGCTAATTTGCTTTTGTTGTTTACTCTTAAGCTTCTTGTTGGCAATGTGCTATATTTTATTGTACAAGAGCACAAGTGATCTTGATACTTAGTTGAACAATGTGTTTTGCTACACAGGGCCCTGCTCAAGGTGGGTGTAGTAATTAGTAATCCATATTTAGAGCTATTTGTAGCCATTTAAAAGATTGTGTTGCATATGTTTTTTGGTATATTCCTCTGATGGTTCTTTTTGCATTGTACATTGCAGATTGGCATGCGTAAGGGATCCCGTTCCTTTGTTGAGGCTCATGCTGCTGGATTCATAGAAGAGAGTGGGACTTTGGGTGACATGTGGGAAACTATTTCCTCGAGTGACCTTGTTATGTTAGACTTTGGAATTTAGAAGTTGTAAAATAGCAGAGAGTTTTGTATTTTATTAACATTAGATAGTTATTTAAATTTGTATATAAGGCATGACTAGTACTACTAATTTTTATTCATTTTATTTTGGTGAATTTCTTAGATGCAGTTGGTAAGTATTTTATTTACTATGAATTTATTATTTATTATTAACAATGTAATTTACAAAAATAGAAAAAGTCATAATTTTTTTTTGAAAATGAAAACCAACTCTCAGGGGTTTTTAAAAAACCCCTCACCGTTCATTTTTTGCTCAAGGGTTTTTCAAAACTCCTGAGAGTTGTTTCTCGGCCACAAGTATAAGGGGGGTTCAAAAACCCGTGAGAGTAATGCTAAAAACCCCCCGAGATAACCTTGTTTTGCACTAGTGTTTATTTAATTCCAAAAGTAAACTAAAATTATTAAAATCAAAGCAAAATCCCTAAAGAAGAAAACCTAAAATGAATCTGCTACTTCCCATTGTCACTCTCCCTCAACGCCTCCATCTTCAATACCCTTTGCTTAATTCCTAGGCTTCAATTTCGACAAGAAGATCTCCGATGACAAGGGGGTGGGTTAGTAGGCTCAAGGTGCAACCGGTTAGTCTCAAAACTCGGATATGAGGGCTACGCAGATGAGCGGTTCTTCTTCTTGCTGGTGCGAATGGATCCCATGGGAGGCTACGAAGGCACCGGGAAGCACCGGGCAGCCCTGGATCCCATGGGAGGGTACGAGTTCCTCCACCGCACATTCTTTCTCCCCCTCTCGACCAATGCCCCTTCCAATTCCAGATATGTGCCTCTCACCCTTGGTCGTCCTCCCTGCCTTGGCGATTCAGCGAACATGAACATGGCGCTGGTTGTATCCTCCTCGTCCTCCCTGCCTTGGCGATTCAAGGAACCGAAATAATCTTGAACTCAGATCTAGAACTTAATGGCGATTCCACTCCTATCCTCCTCGTCCCCATCGCGCTGCTCGTCGACCTCCGACAACTCGCTGGTGGTCGTCGACCTCCGACCATCGTGGCACCTCTTCGAGCGGTGAAGAATTAGGTCAAACAACTCGAAATTAGGCTTAGATTTGAGGATTATCAGCAAGAAAGAGGTTATTTGAGAGCTCAAAAGGGGTGTTAATGGTGGATTTTAATTGATTTTACCCTCTCCCTACGAAACCCTAAGCCCCAATTGTGCAACTTGCAGATTGGTTGCAGAACGCAATAACCTTAATTTTATTTTGGAGAAAAAGGTAAAATTAAAACATTTTTTTCTCTTTTTAAGAAATGAAACTCCACAAATATTATAAATAAGAAGGGTAAAATGGTATTTTCAATCTTATAACGGATTTTGAGACGGAAAAGTGAGAACGGTTGGTTGATTGTTAACGGAAATTGGTATAAGGGTGGTTTACGGTAATTTGTTATTAAACGGGTGGTTATCTCTAATATGGTGTATCATACGGGTGGTTTCCGACAAGAACCTCTTAATTATATTATGAAAAGTAAAACCAATACATTATTATATATAAGGTTTATCTTTTAAATCAAAAAGTTTCATATAATCAATCATCAGGTTGTGTGTGATTCATTAATTGTTGGCTCCATCACTACTCTCTAGCATTGTTTTTCGACCGTGCTAGATGGATTATTGATTTGGACAATACAGATTTGTCATTGAGATGTTAGTTACTTGACTATTCTATTGTCTTTTGTTGGTATTGAGCTTTATAGCGGTCCTTGTACTACTTATTGCCTTATTGGCATAAAACTTGGAAATTCATATTGACATTTAATCATGTTTAATACATGATAATTCACCTGCTTTCTTTTTTCCATGCTGTAACATTTTTCCTGAAGTGTTGTACTAACATCTTTCCACAACCATCAACAGTAGCAAAAATAGTCTTCCAAGGAACAACATCAAAGACCCTATCACTCAACAAGCATTTTTAGAACAGGCCGACCTCTTTCTTTCGATTGATTTGCTTCCACCTGGGTAACTTGTAAAATGTCTCCTTTGTCACTCCGAACACGGTCTGAAATTCCTCTTCGGATAGATAGGCCTGCAAAAAAAGGTGAAAATCAGGGATAATGTAGATAAAAATGTCAAGACATGTAATCTACTAATTGAACCTGGGATTAATATGAATAAAAAGACTAACCTCTCTACGCTCGATATCAATTGCAGTTACAGGGTTGTTGGATTTAGCTCTGAGCTGCTCATAAGTGAAAGTAGTCTGACTGCCTAGAGAAGAAGAAGGCATTTGTTCAATTGCCTGAGACGACGAGTTTCCGGCTTCTACTTGAGAATCTCCAACTACCTCAGGCGGTGGGTTTCCGGCTTCTACTTGAGAATCTTCAACTACCTCAGTCGTCGGGTTTCGGGCTTCTAATTGAGAATCTTCAACTACCTCAGTCGTCGGGTTTCCGGCTTCTAATTGAGAATCTTCAACTACCTCAGTCGTCGGGTTTTCGGCTTCTACTTGCTGCAACAGGAGATCACAGTCATTCAAGGAATTCTAAGATATAAGGGACGTTTGTATATCGGGAATGATTCAGCATTACATCAGCAATTAATTCATGGAACTTATCAGAGGTTGAAACCTCTTTTCTATTGGCCTGGCATGAAGAAAATAATTGAAGAATATGTCATGTATGTGTTGTATGAGCTCATGACTCATGTTCACAAACTACATGGACTGTGTCATATCCCGAAGGATTATAGAAGATAAAGGAAAGATTAGGGAGAAAAGAAAGATTAAGAAGAGAGATTAAGGAAGGAAGAGACGAACACAAAGGAGTTGCAGGGAAGAAGATAAGAGAAATAGTGATTTTGATTAATTGTTCAGATATCCGTACAAGTCAACATGGACCAATCTCTTATAGGCTTTAGCCTATTTACAAATTGTGCCCATATTTTCCATATATTCGCATTCATAACAGACTGCCAGAGAGCATAGTTTCTGATTGGGAGTTTAAGGTACTTGCTCAATACTAGACCTGATCTTTCTTATAGTGTGGGTGTCTTGAACAAGTTCATGGACTCTCCCAAGACTTCACACATGGACGCTTTGAAGAAAGTTGTAAGGTATGTAAAGCGAACACTGGATTATGGTGTTGTATTGCAGAAGAATCTAGCATTTACACAGTTAGTGGGGGTATTCAGACAGTGATCTTGCAAGGGATATGGATGATCGCAAGAGTACAAGTGGTGTCATATATTTCCTAGGCAAGAATCCAATAACTTGGCCGTCTAAGAAGCAGAGGATTGTTGCACTCTCCTCGTGTGAGGCAGAGTATGTGGTTGGTAGTACAGGGACATGCCAAGGGTTATGGTTGCAAAGTGTGTTGGACTCACTAGAAGGAAGAAAGAGTGGAGTGCCAACAATGTTTATGGATAACAAGCATGTGTTCCATGACAGAAGTAAGCATATAGATGTGAAGGTTCATTTTATTAGAGATTGTGTCGAGAATGAGGAGATTAAGTTGGAATTTGTCAGGACAAATGAACAGCTGGCAAATATTTTAACGAAACCTTTGGCAAGACAGAATTTTTGTGAACTGAGAAGCCAGATTGGTATGAAAGTACCAAATCAAGCTTAAGGGAGAGAATGAAAGAACATAAGCTTGATTAGTATTCTTAGTTCTTATAAGTATTTACTGTTATTAGTAATATGTGTATGTAATCGAGTCTGTAAGTAGTTAAAACAAAAGTTAAGTGTTTTGGCATGTAAGACAGGGCAAATAACTGTCACATGAACTGGTTGGTTAACTGTCAAGACAATTGCTCTAGAAGTTAGTTAGAGACGGTTGGTGTAGACTTGTGTTTTATATATATATATACGTGTGTGTGTATAACTCATGTAAAGACATACGGTTGGTTCTGTTAACAAAGAGGATCAATACATTAGTGCAGTATTGTTCATAATTTTAAAAAGAAAAATTAAATAGAGAGATAATTACCTGTAATTGTCTAAGATGAAGGGTCCTAATCTCTCCAAGTATTCCACGAATTTCAACCATATCTTTGTGGAGAGGCTCGACGGCTCTAGTGACAGCTGCGGTGATGGCTGTAGTGAGAGCATCAGGGTCGAGAGCAGCGGGAGGGGCAACTGGAGGGGCAACTGGAGGGGCAAAGAATCGGTCTAGTAAACCCGATACATAACTGAGCAGGATCAGGTTTCCAAAATACAATAAAGTAGTAAACCCCATCTCCTTTGGGTTGACCGGGTGCATATCTCCATAACCTGTTACACAAGAATCAGTTAATCAATAGCATGTAGAGTTGTCAAAAGCTGACCCGATCAGCAAATCCCACCCGAATCGCCTCAAAATTTTAGTACCAAAACTTGAAAATTTGAACTCGAAATCCGAAATAAGCCGAATCCGATAAACCCAACATTCGTCGGGTTGACCAATTTATTATATTTATGGAATGCATAAAATCTATTTTTAAACTTATAATATATTTTTATTATCAAATTCAATTAAAAATTTAAAATTTTAAAAATAAATATGATTATTTAATTAAAAATTGATATTAAAAATTATAAAAAAATTGATGTGTTTGACCTGTTGGTCAACCTAAACTTGCCCGAAAACCCGCAACGACCCGACCCGATTAACCCGTGACTTGTAACGACCCGAATCCGACTCAACCCAACTCGAAATGACCAAACCCAACCTAACTCGATCCGACTGACAAGGCTACTAGACCATATATTAAATAAGAGTGGTAGATGTCATAAGTTGACCGAACACGAAAAGTAGACTCGACTGACATGCTCTTAAACCTCACCCGACCGATTGACCGACTTGGAATTTAATTTTGACTCGAACTTAATTCTTAGTTTCTCACATATGACCCGAACCCAACCGATTCGAGACCCAATTCGATTGAATTGTAAATGTAAATTTTGATTAAAATGTTAACATTTTGTTTTTTTTTAAATAGTTTTATTTTATTTATATTATTATATAATAATTTAATTGCAAAAATAACATATAAAAATGACGTGCTTAACCCGTTGGTCAACCAGAATCCACACGATAACCTGTCATAAACCGACTCGATTCAACCGGTAACCTAATTGACCTAAACCCGACCGCACCTACCCGATTAACTAGTAAAATGTATATAAAATAAAATAAAATAAAATTATATAAAAAATACAACATACCTACGGTAGTGAGTGTGGTGGCGGCAAAATAATAGCATGGCACGTAAATCTCTAAAACTCCCATACTTGTGAAATTGCTATACTTCTCTAAGCTCCCCAACCATGTGTTGGCTGGGTCCTGCTCCGTAGTGGCTAGGGAGTAGAATATGCATGCTACCGCGTGCGTGGCCAGGAGATAAATCAAGAGAACGCAAATCGCTCGTCTCCCTCTGGCAGAAAGATAGTGCTCGAGCTCGACCAGTGTCCTATGGATAAAATAGCAATGGTACAAGCGGGTAATAAGGAAAAACTTGTAACCCTGTAAACAAAAAGAAACCATGTATTTATATCAAATTGGGTGAAAATATCAACTTGGTGAAATTTTCAAATATCAAATTGGTTGAAAAATCAAATCGGGTGAAAATATCAAATATCAAATTTGGTGAAAATATTAAATTGGGTGATATTTTGAAGGTATGGGTTGGGAAAAATTAAATAGAATGGGGCCTACCTTACTTATATTTTGATAAATAAGTTTACTTATTTGAAATAAAATAGGGATTTTGATTATTTTTCATCAGATATATATCGAAAATAACTAAATAAGTAACTTATTTGTTTTACCCAAATTTATTTTTTTCACATAAGCAACTGGATATTTATAATTACCCGGATAATGAGTTGTAGGCATACCTCACTTATCCAAGCAAAAAGACTGATGAATGCTAGAATATCCAAGAGTGCGCTCAATATCCATAGCTTGAAAGCCCAAGTCTTCCTGTCCCGCATGTTGCCCAACTCAATTATGATCCGAAAGGAGAAAAAGAACATTACGATAACAGCTGCAAATAAATCAGTGAGGAAAAACGCCATAGAATCATAGCATCTCTTATAGAAAGAGAACACAAATCCAGCCGTAACAAGCAAGTATAGTCTGCAAAGCCCAGTGCAAAATTTCATCAAGTCCTCCAACCAGTCAGGAGCCTCCTGACTGCGAAAAGACAAGCAATTAATGAAAGCAATTAATTATATTTAGTACGAAATGACATCGATCAATTTTTTAAAGGAACATCTAGTTATATACTGACTGTATTATAGAATGAATGAATATGAAAGCTCAAAAGTTGTCATTATTTTATTCAAGTCCGAAATAGATAATTTGACTAGGACTTTGAAAACTAAAAGATAAAGACGTAAAATAAAAAAAAATTAATTTTTTTAAATCAAAGTGATTAAAAATCAATTCAAAGTATCTAGAAAAAAAATTAGAACACAAATTTATTCAAGTCCATACTCTCTTAAATTTTAACTTCAAAATAACAATTTGTAATATGAGATGGTTAGAATAATCATTTTTTATGATACAATTTATTAAAAAATAATGTTTGTTAGATGAATTTAAAAAATGATTTGTGTTAGATAAATTAGAATATTAAGATATTTTTAATCAAGCGTTTATTAAAAAAAGGTTTTAGATAAATTTATATACATTTATTAGGATAGTAAAATATTTTTGGAATCAAATTTTTATAAAAATTAAATTACCTGATCCCACCTCCTCTACCTCCTCCAAGTCTACGACGCCAAGAACCACCTACATTGATCACAATTAAATCAGTATATTTAGAATTTAAATATTCTATCTATTTTTATTCCAACACAACTAATTTTACTTGTTTTCGAATATTCTAACGGAGGCATACCCTCATCGTCGGACGGCTGATAGGGGCTATCCTGCTGGGTCGTGGGGGCGGAACCGGTGCCGGTGGGGGACGACTGACTGGTGTGACGGTGCCTCATGGGGTCGGAAACCAGGCTAAATGAACAAAAGAGTAGCATGAATGTATGTACTCTATTTGGCGAATCTCAAAATTATCATTAACTCATGAAAATTAGATTTGGCTAATCTCAAAATTTCACATCCAAAACAATTTGAAAATCGGAGGTATAGTGTGTAGTGACATCACCATCCAAACCAATTTTTTTTTTTTTTTTGATCCAAAAAACCAGTATCAATTAAGAAGAAAGGTCTTTTACAGCAAGACAAATAAGTTCAACTGGACACACAGGCCACAGCAACACTTGAATAAAAAAGACAGCAAGCAGGTCTAAGAGACGCCAACCAGTGGGCGGGTTCATTCGCCATTCTACGTACAAAGGACCATCTGCACGTTTGAAAATCCCAAGCTTTTGCTAAAATCTTTCCAAAACAATTTTAATTAACAAGATAAGTGTAAATCAGTAAAAAGATGTACGCTGCCGGAGATGTACGGGAGATGGCACTTCTCGTCGGCGAGCTAGCAAGGAATGCTGCCGGTGAAAGAGCGCTCTCCTCTAAGCCTCAAGCTCGCAGCGGAACGACTCCTCTCTCTCTCCCTCTCCCTCTCCCTCTCCCTCTCTTCTCAAGCCTCTCTCTTCTCAAGCTGCGCCAACGAAAAATATCTGGGCTTGCACCCGGCAGGCACTCCTATTTATAATCCCAATGCCTGACAGCTGTCCAGCGAAAGAAGGTTCCGGAAATATCGCGAGGGTGACAATTTTCCGATTTTTTTTTTACTTTTATGTGTTACGGCTCTAAAAGAAAAAAGAGGCACGTAAGTCGCTCTTCTACCCAGCGACTTATCCTTTTATATTTTTCCCTTGAGAGTAAAAAAAATAAATAAATAAAATGATATAAAACAATTGTGACACATGTACAAATCACGCTCAATGCATAAATAAGATAAGGTTTCAGAGTATCTTAAATAAAAAAATATATTATCCTTTAAAAAAGTATATTATAATTGTTTATATGCTAATTAATTACTACGGAGTATTAGATTTATTAATTAGATCTATTATTATATCCTTCACAATATATAATTTTTTTTTTGTTTCTTGTTCGGTCATTAAACTTACCAGTCAAATCGGATCGGATTATGATAGTTTATTATGCAAGTTTGGGTCGGGTCGGGTCAATCAAATAATTAGATCTTTCCGACTCAAAGGTCGAAGTATCGCAAATTGCCTCTTGGAAACTCCAAGAATGACGGCCCATCATCCAAATAGGAATTCGTGACCAATCCTCGACTAGAGGTCTTCCATATTTTAGTGATCCAACTTGCTTTCAAACTTTCCAACCTAGAAAGTTTTTATACACATCCAATGTCTTATGCATCACTCATATCTTTGACAAATGGCCTATGTCAAGATATCCACACCTTAATATTCACTTGAGCGTCCTCAAGCCATGACACACCTAACTTATAACCGTGTATTCACCAATCCGTAGGTGTTCTCAAACATGTGTATAACCATGGAATTCTCTTCCGAAGATTTAGACAATCTAATTCACCTTCACCTCTATACATTGGCATCTTCATAATTTATCAATGAAGAACATCATAGACAAGATCCTTACTATCTTATCCATTTCATTTGGTTTCTTACCAAATAAACCATGTCATTTCATATAGATTCATTAAACACTCTTTGACCAAAGTGATTAAACTTACTATATTATCTCATGCTACAAGCATATAGAGTCTTTAGAAAGGCTTCCAAATGACATCACTAAGATTTTGGCCATTCAACACAAAGTATTCCACTTTATGTTCCACTTTCATCATAACCACCAATTCATTGGGAGTTTCCATAGGATCATCATCCATGCAACAACACGAGATGATTCAATTCTTCCTTTTCATTAGAAAACTTTTACCAAGAAACCTAGAAGAATTATGCACATAAGACAATCATCTTATCACAAGTGTTCTTACACATGTTAAGATTTGTCTTTTATACAACCATTAGTTTTCATTAATCCTTTCAATGGTTTTCTTAACCATAAGACTAATCAATCAAAGTTGTCAATTGTAAGCCTTCATAGTCTCTTCTAGACCATAACTTGTTAATTTGAAAGTCCTAAAACCAGCCTTTCAAACTTCTCAAACAAGTTCTATCCATATAATCCAATGACATATAACATGAGCCTTTTCAAAACAATCATATGGAACATGTGATGATACAAGTTTTTAAACTCAATCACATCCTTTAACATTTCCAAAACTAGGAAAACATTTCATGACTTCGAATATAGTTTCATTGATTTAATCAAATCAATTTGAATGCCTATAGTAGGCGAGCCTTATGCATCCACCAAATGCACACCGACGCAAAGTCTCAAGCACTCATCGTAGCCAAGGCTTGGTTTCAACCAGCCTTGGCGCGCCTAGTGCACCCCATAACCGTGCCATGGTTTTAACCCATGCACTGCGTCGCCGAGTGCCTAAGGGTTTTGCACTTCGTTAGCGACACTTGGGTCCGTGCACACCCTCGCCTTGACTTCGCAAATCCAGCCATGCCATGCGCCGAGCACCACGACTCGGCGTGCCTAGGCATATGCGATCCAACATCGTGCCAAGGCCTTGGCCTTACGATGTCACGACGCTCCATGCGCCGAGGGGTTTTAGGCAGTGGCCCTACATGGGCGTGCTTTTGATGCTCCGTGGGTTTCACCACCATGAGCGCCTAGCGCTGCAAGGACCGATGCCAAGACTTGAAATCGTCCGACGCACCTATGGCCAAGCCAAAGGCATATCTAGGTTTTAATCCTAGACATCTAGAGCGCCTATCCTCTTTATCAAGGCAATTCTTTTGACATTTATATGTTCATACAAGGCAAACATCATGCTAACATTTATACAAGTCAACATCAAACCATACTTCTAATTTAGACAAGTCATTAATCTTTAGGATTCAACTATATGACATAACGGTCTAGACATGAACATCTTTCATCATGTCAAAGTATCAAAATTTTCATTTGACACTTATATACCTAGTCAAACTTTACTTGACTAGGCCATGAGAGATTTCACTCTCATATGAACATTGCTCACTACAAGTATACCAAAGTTTCAATCTAAGCCAATCAAGACTTTCATATTTCCTTTTCCATAAGAAGCATGATTTCTATGAAATCACCAAGTGAACTTCTACATGCATCTTATCAAGAAACTCTTACCATCTCTTTTATGTGTTCTTTAGTGCATTTATGGTCAACATGTGGATACCCTCTCACGCGAGGGGGCAATCCAGTAGACCCTTACATTAGTAGACTCGAAGGTAGTCTAATTACTCTAGTAGACCCGAAGGTAGTCTAGAGCATGAGTCGTCCCAATCTAAGAATGGCCGACTCAAGGGTAGTCTGGTTAGGATCGTCCATAATGAATGAACCTATAATCAACCTTTTAAAGTAATTCTCAAGAATTGAACTTTTAGTTCTTTTCTTGCACACATGTCGTTAAGATTATCATTGAATCAAACCATTTGTTTATTATGAACCATAAACATTACATGATCTTATTTTGATCAATCAACACACTATTGCCCTTTAATCAAGGCATACAAACACATACAAGTTTAAAGCACACTATTAATGCTAAAACACACATACATACGTGCATAAGGAAACATCACAATACTTATGTTTAATCACGGCGTTTCACGCCACACAAAGAGCAATAAATCGGCCTAATTGGCCTTCGGTCTCCATAGACAACTTGCCAATAGTTGCCTCCAACCGATGCTCCTCCATCACCCAAAGGCGCGCCCCTAGGGACGCTACTCCTTGGCTTGGCACGTGAGTGCTTAGCCCTTGACCTTGTACGACGCTTGAATCTCGAGTACCCTTGCTTAGCCTCATGTCCACGCCTTGGATCACGAGCCTCCATCTCCTTGGAGGGTTGAGGCGCAAGAACCTCATCTTCGATAGCATCTTTGAAATTGGGTTCACACCTCACATTAGCGAGGACCCAATCCCAATACAAGTTGCTTTTGTTGTACTCCTCAAGCCATTCATCAAAGTCTTGGAGTCCACCTTGATCCTCTTCGATCGACCTTATGGGACTAGGAGGCTCGATTTTGACTTCCCTCAATTGAGAGGTAACGTCATCGACCGTTTTATCTCCTCGTTTAGCCAAATCCTCAAACTTAACAAGACAAAACCAACAATGCAAACATAAACATATGAAAGCAAAATAAACAAAAATGTACGTTGAAGATTGTTGAGTTTTAGGGGTTGCTTGCAAACATAAAAGCGTATTCACATTGTTAGAGTTGAATTGAAAGTCGACCCTTGTACATACAAGGCGGTTTGAGTAGATGTTGAAAGGGTTTCTTGACAACAAATAAATTTATATCAAGACCCCGCTGAGTACAGGGAGGTCAGGTTCGTCCACGGGAATTAGAAGGATCTATGTCTAGCTATTAGTCATAATAAAAGAAAAGAAAACAAAACACTCAAACAAACGCTCGACACCGACCCAAAACAGGTCGTAACCGACCAACACTTCAACACAATCGCAGGAGAAAACAAGAGACACAGGCGCTCGGCACCGACCTGACAGGGGTCGTAACCGACCTATCCAGGTATGAGAAAATTCCGAGAAACCAAATTAAAGAAGATCTAGGACAAAGGATTCACCACAACAAGTTTATGCATGCAAACATGAATCAAAACCAACCATAAATAATCCCACGTATGACTCTCGTCATGATAAATCAAGTAAAAATCTTAACTTTCATAAAGATCCAAACTTGCAACCCTACTTGTTTCCTAAAGGTTTAACTTTCGTTTCAACCAAATATAATCCAAATTCACAACTAAATCTTTCAATTCACTCATAAACATGAACATGCTTTGATTTTCATCAAGGAATTGATAGCAAACAAGAGGATAATAGATAGAGATTAAAAGAGATGATTCATTCAAATATTCATGCCTTAATCATGCATAACCCGTCGGGTTTCACCCCAACCCTAGAAAGTAGACTACTCACGATCCATAAAACAATCAACAATCACAAACGAAAGAGAAGACATGATTCAAATTCAAACAAACTTCGATTAAAATAAAACTTACAAACTTAAGCAAACCTCCAAGTCTCTCTAATTGTCCAAGAGCTTGGAATCCAAGAAAACTAGAAAACCAAACTTGCCACTTGTCCCGTTTCCACAATAAACCCTAAGAACGATTTTCTCCAAATCAGCCCCCCTGAAATAAAACCCTAAAGATCCTTATATAGTGGTAGAAAATAGATCTATATGGAAACTAAAATCTTATCTTAAAAAGGCCCATAAATAAAACAATTACTAAACCAAACTTAAGGCGCAAGCAATAATTCGGCAACACACGGAGTGGGTCGTCACCGACCATGGCTGGGTCGTCACCGACCCTCTGGCTACACTTGATTTCTTCATTTCTTCGCTCAAACTTGCTCCAAAGTTCGGTTCTTCTTCAATGTTTCTTCTTAAATCGCTCTTGGCCTTCTAAGACTTCCTTTAGCTCCTTCATAAGCACCTTGATCTTGAAATCTTCAACTCGGAATCCTCTATTGCACCGACTCTTACTCTTCTATCAACATCACCACAAGACCGCTTGAGCACCACCTCCTAGAAAGCTTTTAAAAACCGAAATATCTCCTCCTCAACGCTTCAAAGACCTACAAAACATCAAACACACTTATGTAGACTCCATATCTTAATATAATATGAAAATCCACAAGAACGACTCAAAACAGCACAATAAACTTAGAAAAGACTCAATCCTAACTAGAAAACTACCCATGAAAACTAACTAGAAAGTGCGACATCAAAATACCCCATACTTAGACTTGCTTGTCCTCAAGCAATCACTTAGCATGCATCAAAACCAATAAACAAAACTCAAGAATCATCTTATAGGAAAAATAAGCACAAGTAGAATAATGAGCAAACAAGTTCCACATCCTAGCATACATGAACATTTCAAGTAATCACAATCCAACCTTACCAAGGAATGTATTTCACTCAACTCTCAAAGTGTTTAGGGTTATAGCAATGATCTCTCAACTCAAATTCCAAGTACAAAACCGCATAGTCAATGGAACTTATATAAACAAACTCTCCACCGAAGAAGTCAAAACAAGTCAAATCATCAAATGAACTCGGGTGGCTCAATAAAAACTTCAAAGAAGTCTCTATTCGGTCGGGTTGTAATGGGGCTCGGTAAAACAAAGGGTGTGGAAATAATTTGGCCTTGTGGTGCTAACTAATCAGGGAATCAAGACTCCTAGACTATACATCACTCATCCAACGTTCTTTCCTCTTCTTCAATCACCAAACACTTCAACTTTACAATGCACTCCCCTTTTTCACCTATCATCATTTGTCTTTCTTCTATTCTTTTGAAGGCCTTGGACTCTTTGCATTTATTATATGGAACTTCTCTTCTCTTTTCTTTCTTTCCTCTTTTTTTTTTTTTTTTTTCGTGGGTGGTCGGCACCGACCCACTTTGGGTCGGCACCGAGCTACATATATGCATTTTTCGAGTCCAAAAACCTTTCATTCCTCTTGGTTTTCAAAGACAACACCCATAATCTACCTTCCATAATCTCTTTGTTTTTCACCCAATTAAATCATAACAATTTTCAACAATTTCTTCTAAGTCCTGATTCCCGGATCAAAGAGGTCAAGCTTATCATGGCTAGGGAATTCTTTTTGTGGAGCTAGAAATAGGCTTTAAGCTCAAAAAGAGGGGCTACAAAAAGAGGGATCATGTATATGTAGGAAAAGGAATATAATAGGCTTATAAAAATGAGTTCAAGATCATTTGATTCAATCAAGTAATGAGCATATCTCCATTGGTCTCAAATTTTACAATAACCATGCCATTGTCAATTGGTATATTTGCACTTGGAAGAGTATTTCACACATGAAAGAGAAAGGAGTAAAAATGAACATCCTTTATAGGCCAAGAATATCTCACTTAGGTTCACATTTTGTTGGATTGCTTTTACTTAGAAATATGTATGCTCAATTTTCATTATAAGCTCAAAACTCAAAAAGCAAGATCATGGTTTAGGTGATTCTTAAAGCATGTCATTGGGATTACATGATAATGCAAGCAATTTCCGTCCTAGGACATCTAAGGAATAGGGCATTTATCCATCTAAAAATTCCAAAAGACAAAGACTCAAAACAAGACTAAACACAACTAAACACATATTAACACAAAGCAACACATGACTTAAACAAATAAAGACTCATGCAAGTAATCTCCCAAACCACCCCATACTTAAACATCAATGTCCCCATTGATTAAGAAAGTAAGGCGAAAGGAAAGAGAACTTACTTGGACACAACTTGAAGCGATGACATAGGCGGAGAATCATTCTTGAGGAGGTTGAGGAGGTGGTGGAGGTTGGTAAAGGTGTTGCCCCAACCAATGGTTGAATTCCTCTTGAGCTTCCCATCTTGCGACATCTTCTTTATGGCCTTCATAATACTCGACTCGGAAGTCGTGGAGCTCTTGTTGGTGGTGGATGAATTGGTTGTGGTGGTGGTTGAGTGCTCCATAAAGATGGTGTTGGTGAAGCATAAGAGCATCCATTTTAGCCGAGAGAAGAGAGATATCGGGGTTACCGCCCGAGCTTGAACCGGTATTGTACGTGCCTTGTCCCTGGAAGTTGGAGCCACCGGACCCATCAAATCCATACGGATGTGGATAGTAAGGGACCATGTCAGACTGAGGTCCCATGGTGTAGTCCATCGGGTCGACACCGGACTGGTTGTGGTATTGGCTGTCCACTGGAGGGTCGCCACCGACCTCATGTTGGTCGTAACCGAGCGGGTGGTGGTCATCACCGACCCTCTGGTGGTCGTCACCGACCACCCCACCATGTGCCCGTGGTGATTCCGGCTCGGAGGAGGCTTCTCTTAGTGGGTCAATTTCGGCTCTTGGAAACCTGCTTGCCTGGTGTCTGATTCTTCGATCAAGCCGGACATTTGGCGACAAAGGGTAAGGGGCGGGTGCCCACACATCATACCAATTAGGACGGTAGAAAAGTTCAAGATTTTCGGGGGTAAGGACCACATCATGAGTCTCATGTTGGCTAACATAGAACTTGTTGATGAAACCCTCGGAAGATTGCGCAAGCATTTTAGTATTCAAGAAGTACTTCACATCCATAGCAAGGATCTTTCTTGAAGAGTAAGCGGAAAGATTGACTTTCAAAGACTTGGCTAGAATGGCCACAAGCCAACCAAAGTAAGTGGTGGTGTAGTTCTTGAGGCCTTGGTGACTCACAACGGCATTAGCAAACTCAAATCCCAAATTCATGTGAATTGTTGGCTCGAAGAGCATGGTGGAGAGGCAAGCAATTTCGTGCTTGTGTGGGCGGGAGAGCTCGTATCGTGGCCAAATGGTGGAGCCAAGGATGCGTAGGATAAGCCGGAAAACCGGGCTAGCAATGCATCGACCGGGAAGGTGATTGGTGGGGTATTCGGCCCGGCCAGTGAGGTAATGCCACAAATCCTGGGTGGGAAAGCTTGAAGAGGTATATGCTTCGGAAGGGGCACGGAAACCAAGATGGTGGTTAAATCTTTTAATGCTCATAGTGTGGTCCATGTTGCCAAGTTGAAAAGTAACCCGTGACTTGTTGAAGTCGGTTTCATTGCGGTATAAGCGAAAGTTGGACATGAACTCGCATGTGAGCGCAATGTAGTGTTCCTCGATTGGATGCAAGATAAGGTGTTGAGCGCCAATCCAAGAGAAAGCAGTGAGCACCTCCCTATGCAAACCCTTCATCGCCCCTCCCCTATGATAAGCTCGGACGGTAACGTCCCCATTCCACATTTCAAGAAATCTTGCCTTTTGCTCCTCATCATCAAAGATCACACTATCCACTTTTTGCTTGTCTTTCTTGTGCTTCTTGGCGGGGTGGCGAGAAGAAGAAGAAGCCATAGTCCTACAAAACAATCGAACTTTCCAAAATAATCTCCATAGTTTTAAGGGCAATGTCAAATCAAAGAACATACATGCCACCTCCCGAAGAAGTACCCCATACTTACTCAAAGAAACATGCTTAAATTTAGGAAGAATCTCAACCTAGCATGCTTAATTCATGAAAAGTAGGTACGGAGGAGGAAAGATCATGCTAAAAACACCCAAAGCATGGCAAAATACCAGGTAAACGGGGTCGGAACCGACCCTTGGAGGTTCGGTGTTGAGCAAGATACCCGGTAAAGGACATTGGTGGGTCGTCACCGACCCTTGGGGGGTCGGCCCCGACCGCTTCGGGCAAGATTATGCCCACAAATTCGGCCTTATGTCCATGGAATTGGTACCAAAAATTCCGGAAAAATCTAACATTCTCACAATCAACCAAACAACCAAGTATGCATCAAAAATTCCACATACAACCCGCAATTAATCATTATATCATATAGATCTATCCTCTTAAGCATACAAACAACCCAATTTTCCATATTCAAACTCAAGAACACCTAAAACCTAAGTTTTCAACTAATCCCTCAAACATAAATCAAGTAAACTTGAATATAAGATCAAAGGAGTAGAGAAACATACCAAGGATGAGTAAAAATAGAAGAATGAAAGTAGAAGGGGGTCGTAGACGAGCACTAAAGCGGTTCCAAAAATTCAAAATTTGTTGGAAGGGGTGAAATTTCCGGTTTTTGTGGGATGATTTGGAGGGCTTGTGAAGCACAAGGAAGAATTTTGGTAGATTTGGGATGGGAATGGAGGATTTGTGAGGTTGGAGAGGCAAAGAAAGTGGGAGGAGGCTATGGAGTTTTGAGGGAAGGGGAGGTCGGCCGTGTGGGGGAAAAGAGAGGGAAGGGGGTAGGGTTAAAAGAGGTAAAAGTTTGAGGGACTTACCTGCAATTTCCAATTTTTTGAAAATTTTATCATAATTGCATGGAAGTGGTCGGTGACGACCCACAATAGGTCGGAGACGACCATCCAGTACCCTTCCTTTCCCTATTGTTCGAGCCTCTTAGCCCCTTTTGTCTTCTTCAGCCGTTCTCGTATCCCTACAAAATGTTAGTGGAGAACCAAAACAAAAATCCTACCTATTCTAAACTAAGAAAATCAAAAGAAATTCAAACTAAAAAGTCCAAAAGAAACAAAAGAAAAAGCGGGTTGCCTCCCGTAAGCGCTTAATTTAACGTCTTTTAGCTAGACGTGGAGTACCTCAGCTTAGTCAGAAGATGTGAGAGCCCATGTGGCTCGGATTTCCTCATCGGGTTCGGCTCTTGCATAGTATTTCTTCAATCGATGCCCGTTGACCTTAAAAATCCCTCCATTCTCATCTAAGAGATCAACCGCTCCATGTGGGTAGATGTGATGAACTATGAATGGTCCACTCCATCGAGATCGTAATTTTCCGGGGAAGAGTCGAAGTCTAGAATTGAAAAGGAGTACTTGATCACCATTGTGGAAGGTCTTCGGGATGAGCTTCTTATCATGCCATTTCTTGGTTCTTTCTTTGTAAATTTTGGCATTTTCATACGCCTTGAGCCTTAACTCCTCCAATTCTTGCAAGTCCATAAATCTCTTTGCTCCGGCCGCGTCAAGATCCATGTTGAGCTCCTTGAGAGCCCATAGAGCCTTGTGTTCGAGCTCGACGGGCAAATGGCATGACTTGCCATACACAAGATTGTAGGGAGTAGTGCGGAGTGGCGTCTTGTAGGCGGTGCGGTACGCCCAAAGTGCATCATCTAACTTGGAAGCCCAATCCTTCCTTGAGCGGGAAACCGTCTTCTCCAAGATGTTTTTAATTTGCCGGTTGGAGATCTCCACTTGACCACTAGTTTGGGGATGGTAAGGAGTTGCCACCCTGTGTAGGACCCCATACTTAGTCAAAAGTGCCTCAAAACTCCGCTCAATAAAGTGAGAACCGCCATCGCTAATAAGGGCTCGGGGAACACCAAAGCGGGGAAAGATATTGGACTTCATAAACTTGGCCACCACTCGTGCATCATTAGTTCTTGTGGCAATGGCCTCAACCCACTTAGATACGTAGTCAACCGCTACGAGGATGTACCTGTAAGGGCCCGAAGAGGGGAAGGGTCCCATGAAATCAATTCCCCATACGTCGAAAAGCTCAACTTCTAGAATTCCTGTGAGTGGGTTCTCATTCCGCCATGTGATATTCCCCGTACGCTGACACTCATCACAAGCTGTGACATAGGCGTGGACATCCTTGAAAAGGGTGGGCCAATAGAATCCGCTTTGAAGAATTTTTGCGGTAGTCTTGAATCCCTTAGCATGGCCGCCCGTTTGAAGAGTGTGACACTGTCGGATTACTCCCTCAATTTCGTCGTCCGACACACAACGCCTAAAAATATGATCGCTCCCTTGCTTGAAAAGGTAGGGATCGTCCCAATAGTATTGCTTGGCGTCGTGGAGGAACTTCTTTCGAGCTTGGGAAGTCAATCCATCGGGGATAATGCCTTCTACAACATAGTTAGCAAAATCCGCAAACCAAGGGGTTTTCGCCCCTCGAATAGCATAGATAGAATGGCAAGAGAGCATGGAGGAGAGAAATGAAGAATAGTGGAAAGTACCGAAGAAGGGTTAGAAAGATGACCTTGATTGGTGGTGGTGAGGGTCGGTGCCATCCGTCCTAGCTCGGTGCCAGCCAAAATCTGCATATGGGGGGTCGTCACCGACCCAGAAATGGTCATCTCCGACCCAGAAATGGTCGTCTCCGACCCAGCCTGTGTTGTTTCGATCCGTAATACTTCATTGCTCAATAGAGTTTCATCCGGGCGAGAGTCGTTGATGGGAATTGAATTACCGGACTCCTTAATATGCTCTATAGGTAACCGAGAAAGGTGGTCCGCCACAAGATTTTCCGCTCCTTTCTTATCCCTTATTTCAAGGTCAAATTCTTGTAATAGAAGCATCCATCGGAGCAATCTCGGTTTGGCGCCCTTCTTATCCATAAGATAACGGATAGCTGCATGATCGGTGTAGACGATTACCTTGGAACCCACCAAGTACGACCGGAACTTTTCAAAAGCAAACACAACGGCTAGGAATTCCTTCTTTATGGTCGTGTATTTGCTTTGGACCTCATCTAATGTCTTGCTCGCATAATAGATAGCATGAAGCTTCTTCTCTCTTTTTTGCCCAAGGACCGCGCCCACGGCGTAGTCACTAGCATCACACATGATCTCGAAGGGAATGGTCCAATCCGGAGGTTGCATGATAGGCGCCGACACAAGTGCATCCCGGATCCTGTGGAAAGCTTCAAGACACTCGGAAGAAAACTCAAACACAACATCCTTCATTAATAGGTTAGTTAACGGTTTGGTAATCTTAGAGAAATCTTGAATAAACCTCCTATAAAACCCGGCATGTACTAAAAAGCTCCTAACATCTTTTACTGAGGAAGGGGGTGGCAATTTTTTAATTAATTCAATTTTGGCTTTGTCAACCTCAATCCCCCTTTTTGACACAACATGACCTAGAACAATTCCTTCTTGAACCATAAAATGACACTTTTTCCAGTTAAGCACTAGATTAGTCTCCTCACATCTCCTAAGTACTCTAGCAAGATTGGCAAGGCAAGAGTCAAACGTGGTACCGTAAACCGAGAAATCATCCATAAATACCTCCACAATGTCCTCAATCATGTCGGAGAAGATGGCCATCATACACCGTTGGAAAGTGGCTGGGGCGTTGCAAAGCCCGAATGGCATCCTCCTATAGGCAAATGTGCCATAAGGACATGTGAAGGTGGTTTTTTCTTGATCATCGGGATGTATCGGAACCTGCCAAAAACTACTATAGCCATCGAGATAACAAAAATAGTCATGCAAAGCTAATCTCTCTAGCACTTGGTCAATAAAAGGCAAAGGAAAATGGTCCTTTCTAGTGGCGCTATTTAGCTTTCTATAGTCAATACACATGCGCCAACTAGTGGTAGTCCTAGTGGGAATTAACTCGCCTTTTTCATTCTCAACAACAGTAAGACCACTCTTTTTAGGTACAACATGAACGGGGCTTACCCACTTACTATCTGAAATAGGAAAGATGATACCTGCGTCGAGCATTCTCAAGATCTCCTTTTTTACCACTTCCTTCATATTCGGGTTAAGCCTCCGTTGGTGCTCTATGGTTGGCCTGTGTCCTTCCTCAAGAAAAATACGATGCATACACAGAGAAGGTGAGAGGCCACTTAAATCCTCAAGTGAGTATCCAATGGCCTTCCTATGAGCCCTAAGAACATTCAACAACTTTCCAACTTCTTCCTCATTAAGGTTAGCATTAATAATCACAGGAAAAGTGGAATTAGGGCCAAGAAACTCATACCTCAAAGAATCGGGAAGAGTCTTAAGCTCTGGAGTCGGTGGTGGTGGTGTAACAATATCGTCAACCTTCTCCATTTTGAAAAACTCTTCATAGTAAGTAGTATCATCCGCTTCCAGAAGGGTCGGCTCCGACCATAGGGAGGTCGTCACCGAGCCAGAAGCAAGCATAAAATCTTCAGCAACAATCGGAATGGGGGTCGGTGCCGAGCAAAATGTGGTCGGTGCCAACCTTGCAGTTTCTTCTTCGGCTTTAGCTTCACTTGTATAAGCTCCAAACAAACGTTCGATCGGATCCTCACAGTCAATGTAGTCCGAGCGAGTGTACAACATCTTCACTTCCATGGCTTCACCAGTTTCCTTCATCGTCGGATTGAACCGGAACTCAACCACCTCATTGCCGATTTCAAAAGTAAGGAGACCTTTCTTCACATCAATAATAGCTCCAGCGGTTGCAAGAAAAGGTCGCCCAAGAATGATCGGGACGACAGGGTCTTCCGGCATCTCCATGACAATAAAATCATTAGGCACAAAGAACTTGCCGACCTGAATAGGGAAATCATCAACAACTCTAGTGGGTCTAACACAAGAACCATCCGCCATATAAAGCTTCATATTCACCGGTACCAAAGGACCCATGTTGGTTTTGGACCATATAGAGAGAGGTAGAAGACTAGCACTTGCTCCAAGATCACACAAAGCTTTAAAGCGATGGGCACCTATGCCGATAGTGATTGCAAATTTACCCGGATCACCGAGTTTCTCTGGAAGCTCTAAGGATCGCACCTCATCAGTTAGTTCGGACATAGACCGCTTTTTGGACAAGATCTCTTTAAGAAATTTGGTGTAGGCGGGCATCTCATTCAAAGCTTCAGCAAAAGGAATGGTGATGTTAAGACCTTGAAGAACCTGCACAAAACGCTTGAATTTGCCCTCCGTGGAATCTTTAGCTTTCTTGGATGGGAACGGAAGCACTTTTGTTGTTGATGTAGAAGGAACGGAAGGAAAAATTACGGGAATGAGGTCGGCCACGACCCTTGGTGGGTCGGTTACGACCTTGTCTGAAGTAGGGAGAGGGTCGGCCACGACCCTTGGTGGGTCGGTTACGACCTCCTCTGAACTAAATCGGTCCTCATCGTCCGCCGCTTTCTTGCCTGTTTCTCGATCCGGCAACTTCTTTCCGCTTCTCAAATGCACTGCAGGAATTTGACCCCTTGGATTCTCATCAGAATGGCCCGGTAATCGCCCTTGAGGTCGTGGAATTTGGGCCGCTAAATCACCGAGTTGAGAATTTACATTTTTCCTCCAAGCTTCAAAGTCTCCTAGTTGATTTTGCACCCCTTTAAGATCGGTTCGGATGCCATTCATTCCTTCAAGGAGTCCTTGAGCCCAGGTTGGTGGATCTTGGAAACCGGGAGGTCTATAGGGAGGGGCTCTTTGCTCTTGTGGTGGTGCTTGAAAACCTTGACCGTAGCCATTGTTGTTCCATTGAGAAAAACTGTTGTTGTTCCTTGTCGGATAAGCATTGTTTTGGCCACGATAGGCTCCCCTCATATAATTAGCCTCCGCATAAGCCTCGGCGGCTCGGACTTGTTCTACGTTTGTGCAAGAAGAAGTAGGATGAGCATGGGAACCACATTCTTGACAAGGTTGAGCGGTGGATTTGTAGTGGCCCACTTGCTTCTTAAGCCGGTTTATCTCATCTTGCATAAATTGAAACCTCACATCCGGATCAATCGGCTCAGCATTAGGATCATAAAGTCTCTTTTGTGGAATTCTGACGACTTGTTGGGTGCCATACATTGCATCATAGTTGGTTAGTTTGTCCAACAAAGCCCACGCTTGATCGGGATCCATCTCATTGAATCCGCAGTCGGTGTGAAGGTTGATCCGATCTTTTGTAGCAGCATTAATTCCCTGAAAGAATATTTCTTGAAGTACGTAAGGAGGCTGTCCATGAGTTGGACATTGCCGAAGAAGTTCTTTAAACCGCTCCCAAGTTTCCACAAAAGTCTCATTGGGAAGTTGATGATAAGAAGTGATGCGCTTCCTTAACTCTATAGTCTTAGCCGGCGGAAAGAACTTTGTCAGAAATTGATCATGCAGAGTCTTCCATGTAGTAATAGATCTAGAGGGTAAACTTTCAAGCCAAGTAAGAGCTTTTCCAGCCAAAGACCATTTGAATGCTTTCAAAAGCACATATTCAAGCGATACATCATCAACGACAATAGTGTCATAGAGGTCAGTGAAGTTCTTGATGTGCTCCATAGGGCACTCGGTGGGCTTGCCTTCAAATTGAGACCTCTTAATAAGAGTGATGAAGTGTGACTTTATCTCAAAAGCGTGCTCGATAGCAGGGAGCACAATAGCAGATTCGGGAACCTTGAATTCAGGATGCATGTACTGCTTTGCATTGCGCGGAATAGCATCAAGTTGTTCCTGAAGACGGGCAGCAACCTCTCTTTCCCTCTGTGCAACATCTCTCTCTCTTTGTGCAGCAGCAGTTTGAGCATCACGCTCTCTTTGAATGCCTTCCATCTGAAGGCGAAGATCAGTCATCTGGCGAGCAAGTTCCTCAGCGTTGGCCATTGCTCTTCGTTCTCTTAGCCTGCGATGAAGGGTTCTCTCAAGTTCGGGATCGAAAGGAAAATTATCGACTCCCCTTCGTGAACTAGAGGGCATACACCTGCACACACAATTACGAGAAAACGAATTAGTAAAGACAAAAGGGTATGGGCTATTCCCAAACCCGAAAAATAACTAGACAAGAAACTAAACTAAGTCCCCGGCAACGGCGCCAATTTGTTGAAAGGGTTTCTTGACAACAAATAAATTTATATCAAGACCCTGCTGAGTACAGGGAGGTCAGGTTCGTCCACGGGAATTAGAAGGATCTATGTCTAGCTACTAGTCATAATAAAAGAAAAGAAAACAAAACACTCAAACAAACGCTCGGCACCGACCCAAAACAGGTCGTAACCGACCAACACTTCAACACAATCGCAGGAGAAAACAAGAGACACAGGCGCTCGGCACCGACCTGACAGGGGTCGTAACCGACCTATCCGGGTATGAGAAAATTCCGAGAAACCAAATTAAAGAAGATCTAGGACAAAGGATTCACCACAACAAGTTTATGCATGCAAACATGAATCAAAACCAACCATAAATAATCCCACGTATGACTCTCGTCATGATAAATCAAGTAAAAATCTTAACTTTCATAAAGATCCAAACTTGCAACCCTACTTGTTTCCTAAAGGTTTAACTTTCGTTTCAACCAAATATAATCCAAATTCACAACTAAATCTTTCAATTCACTCATAAACATGAACATGCTTTGATTTTCATCAAGGAATTGATAGCAAACAAGAGGATAATAGATAGAGATTAAAAGAGATGATTCATTCAAATATTCATGCCTTAATCATGCATAACCCGTCGGGTTTCACCCCAACCCTAGAAAGTAGACTACTCACGATCCATAAAACAATCAACAATCACAAACGAAAGAGAAGACATGATTCAAATTCAAACAAACTTCGATTAAAATAAAACTTACAAACTTAAGCAAACCTCCAAGTCTCTCTAATTGTCCAAGAGCTTGGAATCCAAGAAAACTAGAAAACCAAACTTGCCACTTGTCCCGTTTCCACAATAAACCCTAAGAACGATTTTCTCCAAATCAGCCCCCCTGAAATAAAACCCTAAAGATCCTTATATAGTGGTAGAAAATAGATCTATATGGAAACTAAAATCTTATCTTAAAAAGGCCCATAAATAAAACAATTACTAAACCAAACTTAAGGCGCAAGCAATAATTCGGCAACACACGGAGTGGGTCGTCACCGACCATGGCTGGGTCGTCACCGACCCTCTGGCTACACTTGATTTCTTCATTTCTTCGCTCAAACTTGCTCCAAAGCTCGGTTCTTCTTCAATGTTTCTTCTTAAATCGCTCTTGGCCTTCTAAGACTTCCTTTAGCTCCTTCATAAGCACCTTGATCTTGAAATCTTCAACTCGGAATCCTCTATTGCACCGACTCTTACTCTTCTATCAACATCACCACAAGACCGCTTGAGCACCACCTCCTAGAAAGCTTTTAAAAACCGAAATATCTCCTCCTCAACGCTTCAAAGACCTACAAAACATCAAACACACTTATGTAGACTCCATATCTTAAGATAATATGAAAATCCACAAGAACGACTCAAAACAGCACAATAAACTTAGAAAAGACTCAATCCTAACTAGAAAACTACCCATGAAAACTAACTAGAAAGTGCGACATCAGTAGACCATAAAGATAATCTTGTGAGTAGACCCATTTAAGGGTAGTCTCGTTGGGTGTAGGGCCTAAGGCAATCACCATCGACCCAATCAACATCTTATTACTTGGATAAAGGCTACGAGTCACTGGATGAGATCCCACTTTCTTTCAACGTATATTGCCCCTATTCCATGCCAAGGGTTTATGCAATATCCCTATTCCATGCCAAGGGTTTATGCAATATCGTTGTGAGATAAAACGTACCATACGAAACAATAGACGTGTTGGCAAGACACATCTATCAAGAATAGCATACCTTATTCGAGTCCCATGATTCCGCTTCATTCTTGACTTGAACGAAGTCTTCTTCCCAATACGTTTGTGGTTCATCCTTCACACGAAGGAATTGCCTTTCCAACGCCTCTTGAGGTTCCTTCTTCATGCTTGAAGATCAATCCATGATCACCACACTTGTGTTTGAATCATTCGTGTTTAACCCACTCAAACATCGCCTAGTCTTACTCGACTATATGTGTTTTGTTCTCACCGAATTTATGTGGACTTGGGACTGATTTTCTCATGTGTTTCATGCCCTCATGTGTTTCTCATGTGTTTCAGATTGAGTCGAGTTCGAGTCAAATCGGGTTGGGTCATTGTAGGTTTCTGGGCGGGTGGGGTCGACCCAACAGATTAAGAAAATCAATTTTTTTATGATTATTAAAATATTGTTGTTTTTTATATTTTTAATAATAAAATATATTATAAATTTTAAAATAAATTATATATTTTAAAATATAACAAATCAGGTTAACCCAGAATTTGCGGGCTTTAACCCAATGAATTTCAGATTTAACGAGTTCGAGTTATTTCGGATTTCGGGTTCAAATTTTCGAATCTTGACTCAAAATTTTTTAGGCGAATCTAACTGGATTTATAGATCGGATCAGTTTTGATGGCTATTACAAGAGTATTTTAAAAGGGGTTGAATATACAAAAAAAAAGTATTCCTTACTTTCTTTTTATAAATAATCGTCTACAATAAAAAAAAAGGTTCGGCTAACATGGGCACACAATAAAAGTGTTAATTTTAAAAATTATTTCAAAACTATTCCCTAAATTAGAATTAATGCACCCTTTTTAAAAAATCAAAATTAACAAATAATATCCAAATTTACCAAAATTAGAATTCTAAATATGTATCCATGGACACTCATTAAAAAAATCCATAAAAAAAAATATTACATCATTTTCAAAACATGAGAGAAAATCCTACCAACTTTCTTTGCACACAAACTTACAAATTCTAATCATTGAAAATCTTAGATTCCCCTGACGGGCCCACCTAACAATTCTAGAAATAAGAAACTTAATGAAGGGAAAGGGAATGAAATTTGGACCACTGCACGGCCCCACCAACGTCAGATCATGTAAAAGGCCAAAAGGGAATGAAATTCGTTCCATTTTTTACGTACCACATGTCCCAAATTGACAAGGCCCCTCCTCTCTTTCTCCACCCCATTCTTGAGTACTACACTACTACTTATCAACTAGCACCAATTACAAAGATGACGCATATTAAAAATTACGGAGTAATTATTAGTATTAAAGATGACATTAACTTGATATAAAGTTCATTTATTCTACCAAACACAGTGTATTTTTCAAGATACTGATATTAAGTTGTGTTAATGTAGTTCGATTTTGAAGCCCAATATAAGATGTTTCATTTTTGTATGTTATACTCCCTCCGTTGTTGTCTTATTTTGATTTTCTTGTTTAATAAAAGTTGTCATTTAACATATTTTAGTTCATTTTTTCAAATAATATCCCTACTAATTAAAAATATTTATAAAAATTTACAAAATACGATAAAAGATCTTAACAGAATGGATGATGTTTAAGACAAATCATGCGATTTCCTTAAGTTTTAAGATAAACTCTAAAACGACAAGTTTAGCTTAACGGAGGGAGTAGTTTTCACTTTCATGATATATGATATTCACATGTATAGAACAAATTATTCATGTTTGCATATTACATTTTATCAAATAATTATGATGTGATGTTTATCTTCAATTGGATATGGTATGACATAGGTGTATTATTCATGGATGCACATACGATTCATTTGGTTGCTGTATGTAGTAAGTATGTGTTACATTTTACAGGCAGTGACGACCAAGTTGTTTGGGAAAGATTCAAAAAAATGTGCTTTGGGTACTTGCTTTTGCATCAAACCCGACGGTCGATGCATATGCACAGTAAAATGACTCAAACATCATACCAATCACATGCTTCATTCCCAATGGACACCTAGGAACCAATGCTTCATATTCACGTCTTTGTCATCGATTATGCAATCTTCACCGTACACAAATTCCGGATTATGTTCATCAGTGTATTGGACTTGATTTGTATCGATTTCTGGCTCTGAAACTTCCATGACATCCTCGATCAAACACATATTCATCACACTTGCTTCCTCCAACTGTTTGATTTAACAATTTAAGACATTATTAATAACAACATATAATTGTTAGAATAACAATTCACGTTTGAATGAATAATATTACATGAATATTTGAAACATTAGTAACACACAATTGAATATCATAACAATAATAGTTCAAAAATTATACAAATTACTATAAATATTGAATAATACATTATGGAATTATAATATTACACGACTAAGTATACAATTACATATGATCTATTATACACAAAAAACTAAAGATATTATTCTACTTTAATGAAATTATTTATGAATTTTGCTCACCATACAATTGTCTAAAGATCTAAACACATATAGTTGAACACTTGTGATCTTGACGTTGAACAATTACATACATAGGTGCAAACAATTATACATCAATAAATCTACACAAATAGTTAAATAATACAATAACAATATACTATGAATAACAAAGCCTACTTGTTGAATATCGCCAATTGAGTTCATAAATAACAATCCATCACTATTACAAAAATGCTCTTTTAACACGTGAGATAATAACACGGACTTATTATATACGGTATAATATAGGGCTTAACACTAGAAATTGTTTGCTTGTTATTTTCTTTTTATTTACAGAAATAAATATAATACGGATATGTTATATACGCCCGGGCTATTTAAGTGCAGAGCAATGTAAGTGACATGGAAATATAACACGGGCGTGTTTTTTTGGGTAATATCCGGGCTATTATTAAGGATAAAGAAAAAATAAATTGAAAATTCTATTTCAATTTCGCTCCTCTAAATAAAGAGATTGCGTTCTTCTCTACCTCTGAATTCCGGTCTCTGTAAACCCTAGGAACCAAAACCCCCAAATTCCCCATAGAGAGCCGAGAGATGGTGAGAGGTGACAGTTCGACGCGGAATTGGCCATGGCAAGCACAAGCGCGCAGATCCAGCTCTTCAACTTCCCCTCACATCGGTGAGAGGTCGTGCTAGTTCCATGGGTGCTCAATGGGTGCCACGTCGCCGACAATCACCATCAAGAACGGAGTTAGGGAACTAGCTCATAGATCCTCCTCGGGTCGCTCTTTTGTATCTCCCATCGACATCTCGATCCGCCTCAAGTACTCGACCCGTCTCCACCACTCCAGATCCATCACCATCACTCTTGTGTTGATGTAGCACGACAGCCTCTGACCAGAATGGGATGATGAAGTACTTGGTGAAGTTGGCGTGGCAGTATTCCGGCACCGATGGTCCGAGAGCCGAGGATCGACTACCATAGTTTGGCTTTCTCTAATTCCATTTTTAGGATAGGCTAATTTTTTGTGGGTTTTAATTAGCTGGGTTGATGATTTAAGGTCTCGTGTTGTGGGTTATGCTCTTGAAATCAGATTTAATTGCTCATTTTTTCTACCAGGGTTTGGCATTTGAGGGTCGGTAGGAATGTTGCCAAGTCCAACTTCTAGTGTACCATCAGTATCAATGTACTCAGAAGTATCAATGTACCATCAATATACTCTGAGAAATCTCAAGCAGGCTATGCACAACACCAGAATTCTCTGTGTTGTCATGATCAACACCAAGTTATGCTTCTTTGCATCCTTATGGCTTGTGTTCATATATTTATAATTATTTTGAGAAATTACATAATGTTTAGTTGATTCTTCTTTATATTTAGAGATTGCATTGTTCTTGAATTGCAGATGTGGATTTAGAGGTATTATTTGCTTATTTTGATGTTACTTGTATGCATTAACGCAATGTCTAAAATTTATGCTAGCATGTACATGTTTTAGCCTAATACTATAGTTGATCTTATGCTTAAGGTAAATGGAGTAAAATAGGAGAAAAAATGGATATCTACAATGCATACTACTGTTGATTTGCATTTCATTCTTATCAAGGAATGTACTCAACTTTGTAGATGGAAAGTGACATTTGTGCAATATTTAGCTTTCTAGTTTAGTCTGTTTAGAGGTCAAAGCACTGTTTTGATTTTATATGCAAAATTTTAATGCCACTTGTGAAACATTTCAAATAATGATTTGCCTTTATTTATCAAGCTTGACTTTGCTGAAGCACTTGCGTTTTTTAGAGTTTTGTTGTAAGAAATTTTAGTTTTAACATTGTAAGAATGATGTGATAGACCATCAATGTTGTATTACATGAGTTGTATAGAAGCATTTAAAAATTTTGACCTCTCTTTCAAGTTGAGCAAGTGAAAGTACTCTAATGAGATAGGCATACTTGTAATTGTTGATGATCACCATATCTAATTTCGTGATGAAAATTTGGGCCGAGGCATGAAATGACTACTCATTTTTTTACAACTCATATTTAAGTGAATTAGTAATCAATTCAATCTTTTTTGAATTTTAGTCTGACTTGGTTGAATGTTAAGATTCTCGTAGTCTGACATGATACAATTACTTGTACTAGCAGCCATGTTTGCTTTGAGTTTGCTTGGACTTGCTGTCTTCCTAAATGTGTTAGCTTTCTGAAAGAGTAGGGCACCATGTGTTTCACTATCTGAATCTACATTTCTTAGAGAAGTTTACATTTAAATTTGAGTTAATTCTCTATCTCTAATCATAGGATTTCCCTAATTGTATTCTTACATTGGCCAAACATGTAGTTTTTCTCATTTATTTTTATCCTATTGCAGGTTAAAAGTTATCTCCCTAGATTGTTTACAAAGACTAATAATTATTTCTTAATGAAATAAATGAAATTTGTCATCTCTTTTATGACGACATGTGTTGAGAGTTTTCTCTTCTTGTGTCAACTATGGATTGGAGAAGGAATTTAATGATGACCTTTTATGAGCACTTTAACAATGGTATTATTGTCTCACCTTCTGTTGTTGTGGGTTTCTCTTCTTTTCAGATGACCTTCTATGCAACTTGAGACTTAAACATTCAAGTTCTTAGAGCTCACAATTTTGAGTGCCTTGTAGAGGATGGATCCCTAGATGACAACGAGGAATCTTTTTTGTCCCATGATGATGCAGATCCTAGAGATGTAGTTAGTGGTGGTTCTAATCTCAGAAAAGGTAAGTGGTACAATGGTCTCTTTTACAATAGAAAATTTGTTCTGCTAGTTTTTTTTTTGGTTTTTAGGCTGACCTTCTAGATTTCTACGGAGACTTTTCTTTTATTGTCATGGTAAGGTTAGGTGTTGAATGTTGTGTTGAAGATTCTTTTTATGTACTTGGTTATATGTGCTCTTGGTTATTACTCAAGGCATTGGAACTTTGTAATGATGAACAAAGGAAGTTGTAGTTTGTAAGAAATGACTGTCAAGTGTGATGCTATATTATTGCAAGCAACTAGATTCAAACTAATATCTAATTGTGACTGGTATCTTCACCTAGGTACAATTATTTAATTGGTCATTGCATAGCAGAAATTCTTTTTCTTTAATTAGTATACATGTTAAGTTGGATGTGTTGAAAGTAGTTAACAAAGATTTTGTAGGGTTCTTGATAGATTCAAGTCAAGAATGACTCGAATTAGTTGAAAAAGGGAAATAAAAGATTAAGAGAAAGAGAGGCAGTTAGAGAGAAGAATTGTGTTGTATATTTCTGAATGAATCTCCCAGCTAGCTCAAACCTTCTTTTAAGGTCAATCCGAGCTCTTTACACTTTCTACCCCATTATTCCAGTATTTACAACATTTCTCCCAAATTCCCTATTACACGGCAGATTGATTCTTAATTTTAATGGAATAAGTGGCTACTACTATGTTTGAATTTGTAGAACCTTATAGTTTGTACATCTTTCTTGATTTTAATGGAATTAAAGCTCGTTGATCATGGAAGTAATCAAGCAATTGCAGGTCACTTTTTGAGCAAAATAAACTTTCGGAGCAATGGCATGTCGTACACTACCACCTGGTAGTGCATTAATATTTTTTATTTTTAAAAGATGAACTTTTTAGTTTTTAGCCCCGACCTTTCAAATCCGGGCTAAAAAAGTCTATTTTTTTTTAAACCAAACGCACTTTTTAGTTTTTATACCGGATATTAGACAATCTGGGCTAAAAGGTCAATGTTTTTTAACCCCGGCATGTTTTTGAGATCGGGGTTATTTGCTCTATTATTACACTAACCTGAAGCCTGGACCTATTAAGGTCAATGTTTTTTTAACCCCGGCGTGTTTTTGAGATCCGGGTTATTTGCTCTATTATTACACTAACCTGAAGCCCAGACCTATTTTTGTGTATATCCGGTATATATTTGAAAAAACGCCTGGGCTATTTATGGTATTTTGTAGTAGTGCAGATATGAATTTTAACACACAAACAAATGAAAATCTCTATATGAATCATTGAATAACAATTACATCACAATTGAAAAATGCGAAGAATGATAATTCACAAACGTATGAAAAGCAAAACACATATGGATGAATAACAGTTAATGAAGAGTTAAACAATTATACATATACGTACGATTAGTGATACATTTCTGTATGAATAAATCTAACCAACTTATTGAATAACACAATAAAAGTACAAGCATAACACGTAAATTCTCTTTATTATGGTCGATTAAATGGTGAATTGAGGGTATACGAAGATTAGAATAATCAAGAACTGTTTGTAAGATTTTTCTTCGAAATCAAAAACGATATTCGATTTTCATACCTCTATCCATTGTGATACGTTCACTTCAATTAAAAGTAGAAGCACAAACCAATGTATGAATCTGAACAAAGGTGCAATGAAATGGTGTTAATACTGATTTTGTGACGATGGAAACCACCAGTATTCTTGAGATTATGGAGAGTTTTTTTATTACTCATTTTCTGATTTTTTCACTTTCGTAGAAATGGTAACTACTGGATAAGATATGGTAGTTTTCAGTCATGACCTCCCTAATTTTCGGCTAATCAAATTTAATTATTTTAGTCATGTATTTATTCCCTTTTGTTTATGATTTTCACCATATACACCCGATTTTCATGACCATCGATTTACCCCTATCTAACGACTAGAAGGTGTTCCCTGTTCCTCCTCAATTTGTGTTTCTCCTGAGCATCCCTCTTTATAAGTTTAAGTGTGTAAAAGAAAATTGAATTCTTATCATTGTTCTATTAGAAAAAATATAAATATATGATCAAGGATATTTGTTATAGTAAAAAATATTACTTTGCTAATATAACAACTAAATATAATTGTTAACTAGAAAAACTGTTTTTAACGACGAACAAATTTGTCGTCACATGTTAAAAATTTTATCGTTAAAACTTTTAACGATGGAAATAATATTGTCGTTTGTTCGTTGCAATAGCTTCCTACATTATTGACTTGGATTTTGTGGGCCCGCGATTTACTTGGAGTAGAAGGCTTTCTCCGACGTCGGTTATGTCTAAAAGGTTGGACCGGGTTTTCATGAACGATCTAGGGAAAAGCTTGTGATCCGATGCTCGTGTTAGGCATCTACCTAGGTTCTCGTCTAAGCACAATTCGCTACTGCCCTCTTTGTGTCTGACCGTGGCTCATAACAGAAGTAGAAGACCATTTAGGTTTGAGGCAGCTTGGTTCTCACTTCCCAAGTTTGATGAAAAAGTTAAGAAGAGTCGGTGCCCGTATTTTGATGCACCGAGCGCGTTGGTTGCCCTTAAAGAATGTCTTTTGAGGTGGAATAAGAAGACGTTTGGCAATATTCATATTAGAAAAAAAAAACACTTGTTTGGACAGGCCCGAAGGGATCCAGAGCAATCCAAACAGAACGACCTCTAGATACTTATTGGATTCGGAGGCCTGTATTCAAGGAGAGTTGGAAAGGGTTCAAGAACAAGAGGAGATTTTGTGGATGCAAAAATCATGACAAACACGCGTTATGAAAAGGCGAGTGCAACGCAAAGGAACAGAGCGCCGTGACAAGACGATCAAAACGGTTAACATTGGTAAAGAAAAGGACCCTTGATGTTGTACCAACACCAGAATAAAGGATTTTCAAAAGCCTCAAACATCCACGAACACGCTCAATGAATCATACCACACCCAACCACAAGTCTCGAAACAGAGAAGTAGACGGCCGAGCTTAAGCTAAAAAAAAAATACCCAAACGGGCTTAAGCCCAACAATCTAATGTATTCCAAGAAAGCCAACACAAGTCCAAGAAACCACATCAAATGGGCCAAAAGCCCAATAGGTCAAACTAGATCACAAGAGCCACGTAAAAACCAATACCACACCATACCTGGGTAAAGAAGTGGTGGTCGGTCACGAAGTCAAAACAAACAAAGGACAGTGAAACGCCATCACAGGCCCACGCAAGCAAGAAAAAATAAAACAAAAATAAAACTTGGTTCAAAAACAAGCCACGTAGGCAGACTCAAATCAGGATCGGGTTGTCGTCGCCCGAAACACCGCACCAACACCGGATAAGTGAAACGGCCGGCACCAACCAAGTGGCGGACAAGGACAAGTGGGACGCACCCACCGAAACAAATGGCCAGTGCAGGAATTCAGTTTACCTTTCAAGGCCGGGAATTGGTATTTCCTATTGGAGGAACCTTTTTTCTCCGAGGATTTGGACATAGGGTTATTATATGTGCAGTGTTAGAGCAGTTGCTCTGCTGAGATTTTAATCACTTATTTCATATAAGATTTCAGCGAAGAATATGTTAGTTACATATTATTTGGGGTTTGGATGGAGTTGATTGTTCTCGTTGTTTGTGTTGTCTAATATCTTCACTCTTCATGATTAGGTACTTCACAGTAAGAGATCTTGGACAGGATTTGAAGAACTACAGCAGTGGTGATGAAAGAGCGATAAAGGAAATAGTTAAAAAGTTGATATACACAATGTATTCTCTCTCAACTCTCCAAATTTCATGATTTATCTCAACTCTCCATGATTCCCCTTCTGTAATCACCAGGACTGTACAGAAGAAGGTTTCCTTTTGATAAATTTCACGCCCTTTCTTGATTTTAGTCGCTAATTGATCATTGGAATGCTATTTTGCTGAATCTTAATATATCCATTACATATAAGAAATTGTGATATCAGTTTCATCTGCTGGAATACCGGTCTTTGTGACTTGATTCAATTAAGCTACTAATTTTGCAAATCATTTCTTACTGGAGGCGAGAATACGCAGAGAAAAGTCAACGGGTCATGTATATGCTTAGAAGAGGACATTTATGTATCTGGTTAAAGTATACTTAGTGTGTATTCTTGGCTTTACCTAACTATTCTGACTGCTGAGTCCCACTCCAACATCATTTCCTTGTCTGCACAGGTTGAACATGTGAAAGCAGAAAGGAACCTATTAGCAGAGGTTGACAGCAATTATATTGTTAAACTTTATTGCTCATTTCAAGATGAAGAGTACCTCTACTTTATGGAGTATCTGCCTGGTTGAGATATGATGACTTTACTGATGCAAAAGGATACACTAACAGAAGATGAATCTAGATTCTATATTGCTGAAACAGTTCTAGCAATTTAGTCCATCCATAGGCATAATTATATCCATAGGTTTCTGCTTTCACTACTTTATGCACACACATCTATCTGCTATTTATGGCTTGTTATTTTTTATGAAACGTGCTTGAAAGGAATTGAACTTTTTTCACAATACATGTAACAGGGACATCAAGCCTGACAACTCGCTGCTTGATCGATACGGTCATATAAAACCTTCAGATTTTGGTTTGTGTACACCGTTCGACTGCCGGGATCTACAGGAAAAAGACTTTTCTGTTGGGAATAACCTCAGCGGAGCCCTGCAAAGCGATGGACGCCCAACACCCACAAAACGCACTCAACTTGAGCAATTGCAGCATTGGCAAAAAAACAGAAGAATGCTTGTAAGCAATATCACTATTAGGATTCTAACCTGCTTCATGCTAAATATTTAAGGTAATCAATTACTTTCCCTGCTAAATATTTGGCTTTGCTTGAATCATGTTGACAGAGTGATCCCTTTTTGTTTATTTTAATGTAGTAGGCTCACCCATGGTTTAAAGGTGTTGAATGGGACAAAATCTATCAAATGGAAGCTGTGTTTATCCCTCAAGTAAATGATGATCTGGGCACTCAAAACTTTGAAAAGTTTGAAGAGGTTTCACGAGTTCCCCTTGTTTCCAGAATTTGAAGTAAATGATTATTTAGTGTTTCAGTTTCATGACTGTGCTAATTTGTTTCAGACTGAAGGCCAAGCTCCAACTTGCACAAAATCAGGTCTGTGGAGAAAGGTTAATTAAAAACTTGTATTTTTTATCTTGAGTCCATGATATAGCCAGTTTATTATGCTATGTGGTAATGTGGTTTGTTTTCTTTGTTTGTAGATGTTGCCCTCTAAAGAGGTCAACTTTGTTGGATACACGTACACGAATTTTGAGATTGTTAATGATCATGCAGTAGACGGAATAGGTATGCTTTTGTCATCTTCCTTGTATATTACATGCTCATGCAGTTTGCAAATGCTTTCAGAGCATGCCCACCATTCAAAATCAAAACATTGACTATTCTTTTTTCTTGCAATTTATCTTCTAGAAACTAAAAGGATGATTACATGCTTGATAGCTGGTACTTCAATATTTATCCTTCATAAATTTTTTATTGATGTTGCAGCTGAACTGAGGAAAGAGAGTACTAAACCCAGTCCCTCTTTGGTATGTAAAAAAAGCTTCTCTTCAAAGCATCCACATAAATCATATTGCTGCACTGCTTCATCACTTCCTGTCGTTTCCAACATTGTTTTTTTCGTTTTCTTTCTTTCTCTATTTTCTTCTTTGACAGATGATTACTTATCCAGTTCATTTTCTATGATGCTCATTCTGTTAAATTTTTTTTGTCCATTTTGACAGATGTTCATTTTGTTTTCAGATTTCAGCTTGACATTAATGCATTGCTTTTGAATGATGCTATCTCAGGATCACCAAGGTACACATGGTTTATATTTGTTCCAATTTCTTGTGTTTATATTCGTTGCCTATTTTGATTGTCTTAGGATTAAACAATGATTTAAAGAGAAGGAAAACAGTATACATCAGATTTCTGGACAGTGCTGAGAGCTTGTGCATATCAAGTCTTTATTTTTCTTTCCTTCTTTTCTGGATCATTTATATTTATGGTTTTTATGACTATTTTTCTATTTGCAGCTACTTTATGCTGTTGGTATGAGAATATTGATTAGTTTTGTCAAACTGACCATAATTACAATACGCTTAAGGGGTAACTGGAATTTGTTTTATTTTATCTTACAGAAAGTGCCAAACTCACTCCCGTTCCATGTCTTGGGGCCGGATTATACGTGATTGGAAATTCAGTAAGTTGGTGTTTGTGTTTTCTTTGATTGTCAAAGAACCAAAACTTGATGATGTTGTTGGATGCAATTATATGATAAGTGGTCATCTGTTGATGATATTGTCTCTCTGGCAGTTGTGCGTCACATGCTGTCAAATGACCCAGGAATGAGCCTCCTGCGGTTTCACCAGTCTCTTCTCCTACTACGGTATATATTGGGGATTTTTTTTCATGTATAGGCTCAAATTTTACCGCATGATTCTCTCTTTTCTTTCTGAAATGTTACCATTTCTTCATTTGATGTCATTATTGTCATCTGTGGCTTCATTGGTTCTTATTTCTTTCGATGGACTGGTTTCTATTAACATGGTCACACACGAGCACTAAAAGTTGTGATTTAGAGTATGAATTGACGCAACTGCAACTTGTTTTATATTGAAACGCACGTGGTGATAGGTTTATTGCTCATCAAATTTTGTTAAACACCATAATTAAAGAAATCTTGTGTATGCTGGAGGCAATCTTTATTGGGGAGTTAGCTCACCACTACTTTCCTGAAATAATTGTTTAAATAATATTGTATCTATCTGTAGGTCAATTGAGGCATTTTTTCTCAAAGCATATGCCCTGGAAGATTCAAATCTTGATGATGATCCATCATACATAATCTAACTATTAGAGGAGGCTCTTAGATGTCCCTCTGATGGTTTACGCAAAGGGCAAGTAAGTGCAATTAGTGTACCTCATCCGGCGCTACGTTTTATTTTATGCTTTGCTTTGTTTTTATGCCTTATTCTTCTTCCGGTTTTTGTTTATGTTTTCGGCTTTGCATTTTGGTTGCTTTGTTTTTTCCTACCTGTGTTCTGTGGTCTTGTCGGGTCTTTTGGTCGCTCCCCATTGCGTTAAGCCAGGGGTGCCTCCATCTTGACCCCCAGATTTCCTGTAAGGGGAGCTACAATGGGTCAATGTTGTTGTATATTATACGGGCCAAGCTGGCACTTATATGCAACATCAAAAACCAAGGAGGATTCCAAATACATTTGCAAATATATATAACCAACAAAAGTTTGCAACTGTAATACAACCTATGCCAAATAGTTAAAACTGAAGGGACAGAAGCATATACCTGAAATTGTTGCTTCAGGCCTTATTATCATTTTCTTATTATACATTTTAATATGGTTTGAGAGGTCTGGCTAATTCAGTAGCTAATGAAATTTGAATCTTTATTAGGTGGACTTGCCCTTAACCCCCATATTCACTTGAAAGGACAGCTTCAGTGGTGCTTTGCAGCGCAGGTGGATTCTAGTTGAGGTATTTCATGAAACCACATGTTACTTTGTAGATTCTGTTAGGTTGTAGTTGATGTATTGCACTTAACTTGACTCTAAAACAATTAGTTTACTTTTTTAACTTGTAAAATATGTATATTTGGTCAAGGTTTGACTGATCAATATTAATTATTGAACCCTAGTACAATTGCTTTATAATCACACGAAGTGACCTCTAAATATATTGATCCATTCACTATTTGACATTTTTTTTTGTATCTTTAATTTTGCTACTGGATACTTGTAGGTGAGGATTAATCCTTATGAAGATCAAATATCCACCGTCAAATCTGATTTGCATAAGCTTTTTCTTCCTCTGCAGGTACTAAATAATCTTGGGAGTATGTATTTAGAGTCTTAGACCGTGAAAAGCTGGATCTTGCTGATTGATATATGAATGCCCTTACTATCAAGCAAACCTGAGCTCATCAAGGTTTGGCCCGTGTGTCATCTTAAAAATCAGCGCAAAGATGCATATGATGAGATGACAAAATTGATAGAGAAAGCAAGGATTAATGCTTCGACTTATTAAAAACGATTAGAATACTGGCAAAGAGTGATTTGAGCAAGGCATCAATGTTGGATCCCCTGAGGACATACCCGTACAGATACAGGACAGCTGGTAAGTTTGAGCAAGAAATTATTTTTTTTTTCTCCTGAAATATGGTTGATATAATTTTATTTCTAATCGATTGTTTCCTGCTTCAAATATCTGGACTGGAATAGGAAGTGACCTCTTACTGTAAAACCAGTTAGATATTTAGATATTCATATCTCCATAGTTGGTGGGTCTATGTATTGGATGGATAAGTATAGACGTATAGTCAGTCTTCACACATTTTTTGTTAAAAGTGTTGTAATATGGGAGCTTGAGCAAACAGACTTTATGTCCATCCAGAAACATAATCACCATTAATCCATCCTCTTGGGAGTTTATATTCATAGTGTCTAACATTATGTACATGGGAGTTGGGAGTTGTCTATTCATAGTGCAATGTCATCTTTGCAGTATTGATGGATGACCACAAGGAAGATAAAGCTATCGCAGAGCTCTCAACAGCTATAGCCTTTAAACCTGATTTGCAATTACTCCATCTTCATGTTGCTTTCTATTATTTGATGGGTAACACAGAAGCCACCCTCAGAGATTCTGAAGCCGCCCTCTGTCTTGATTCTGACCATTTAGATACCCATGAACTCTATAATAGAGCCTGAGAATGGTCCAAGGAAAAGCAAGGAATTTTGTGAATTCATTCTTCTCATTCTTTACCTACGCAGGTATATTAGGGGGTTCGAAAGGGCTAGGTCTTGTTGCCAAAATCCTTGTGCTGAGGGTTTTTCTTGACTCAACGCAAGCTGGCTGATTCTTTGAGGTGACTCAGATGCTAAGCAGTTGTAAGGGAGACAAAACAAAAATGGTTCTAGGAATGAAACGGTGGAGTAGAGGCATGAAACCTGGCAGCCAGAATATTTCAGCAGCTTTTGCACGGTATGATACCTTCTCCAAGGATGTTATTTAGGAAAAATAGCTTACATTTGGGAAATAAATGTATTTGTGAACAGATGGATGGCAGCTGTTATAACAAAGTTGTGCCCATTATTAGGTATATTGATCATGCCATTTGTTATGAAAAAAGCAAACATTTTCCACATTTCTTGTGTGTGTTGATTCATACGCTTGAGCTTGACAAAATACTAAACTCATGAGGGATACAGGTTTTCTTATTTTTTTATTCTTCTCTTGGATTGATTGTCATTCCAAGTATCTGTTTAGCCTTTGCGCTGGTATATATTTTTTTTCTTTTTTTTTTTTTAAATTTAGAAAGTTTGGAGCTTTGCGAATGTTGTTTCTATCACGTGGTGATGGGACGTTGCTATGTAATTGTGCTTTATCGGATCGAAATTTTTGCAAAAAATGGGATTTAACGTTATAATTAAACCTTCAATCACACCTCTTCTATTTTAAAGTCTATTTTAAAGTCTCTCAGTTCTTTATCCAGTTCAGGTAGCCTAGCTTTATATTTTTTTTTTTTCAGACTTCTTATCATGATTTGCAACAATTTTATGGTAAAAATATGAAGCCCTCTTGTTCCAATTGGATTTTGCTTGCCCCCGTATGCAGATGAACGCAAGAGACAAATATTGCTTGCTGTCAGAGCAAGCATCAATCTCGTATACCTCAATCATGCCACTATATATCATGTAAGTGGTGGGTTAGATTAGATTTTATATTTCTAAAAGTTGTAAGAGGGATTATCTAAACATTGTGGGTCATTGTATGCATTATAACTATGTAACAATGGCTGATTTTCAAAGGTATATGGCTCATTTGCTGCAGCATCTAAGAAGGCTTTTTACTTGCCATGAACAAGAATGTTAGAACCCTAAAATTAAAATAAAGGTACAAATCTGATCTCCTTCTTTTATAATAGATAAATGCAATAACCAACTCCTAAAACTAAATAAATAAGATAATGGGTAGCTAGGGTGTGGGAGGATAGGAAATCATAAACTAACTAGAACAAGAAAGATAATAATCATATTTTATAGAAATGATTTCTGGGTTTGTATCAGAAAATGGGTGGCTACAGATTTTACTATCCATTTGGATGACATGTATGTTTTTCTCTTTTAAGATAACTCAAACCTCAGTATTGACTCAAAGATACATTTTCATGGTTTTTCTATTTTGACATTATTTTATAGAAATGATCTCTACGATCAATTTTGAACTTGTTTCCATCATGTACTTACCTTTTCATGGTTTTTCTATTTTGACATATATAATTGGAAGTTTCATTATTATCTGCAGGTCAACTTCTCTAAAATAACTTAGAGAGAGTGCACGAGGCTTACTATTCTAAGATACACCTCAAAGGCAAGGGTGTTTCATCATGTTCTTATCTTTGGGCAATAATGTTTAAACCCTAAAACTGGTAGTTATGTGGTTCCTTTTTCATACTTACAGGTCAATAATCAAGCAGGGTGTATCCGATGGCTTATTATTAACAGAGATGGATAGGTATATAAATATGTATTTGACTTGTTTGTTTCAGGTTTGGACAACCTTTTAGAGAGCCAGTTTATATCAGATACTGCTAGGAGTCTTTGGACTACCGTACAGAAGCAATCAGGAACCGAACTTAGATAGTGTGCTTCAGTTTAGTCACTAGATAGTAATTAGTGACCTAATAATTAAGTTTGTTGCGGCCTCAAGGTGATAAAAGGAGGAATTAAAATATATGCACATTTTTTTTTTCTTGATTGCTATATCTCTTTTTACAAACTCAGTTTGTGATGACCCCCACCAGTTTCTTCTATTCAGGCTATCGTTCAATCCTCTGCTGTCAGTAACCATAAGGGAAACAACATACAGGGAAGCTCAATTACTCCTCAGAAACATGGTAGTCTTAAGGAATCTGAGTTCAGGCCCATAAAGGTGAGAAAAATGATTGATCTTGAACTTCCAGCTCAATTACTCTCAGACTACAAGCCTTTTTATAGCTTCTAAACTGCATGCATTTGTGGAGGAGTTTTGACATGCTTCTTTGGTATATATTCTGACTAGGAGTGATGACAGTAGCCAAGTAAGTAGGATATTTGTTCATCACTTTCAAAAGAGACTGCTTGTCTATCTTTCTGAGTTTAAATCTTAAACAAAGCAAGCTAAGTGGAAATGACCTGCATGTAGGCATATATATATATATGAGGACCAGAATGGTGTCTTCAGCTCATGCTTTCGTTTGCTGAAGCTAATCACTCAACTTGCAGGTTGCTGACTATATAATGTGGCGGCTGCACAGCAGGGCATTGTGTATATTGATCAAGTGGAAAAGATCACCAAAAAGGTTTTTCTTTTTAGTTTGTTTTTATATTTTTAATCCAAATGGTAATTTTTCAAGGGTATTTTGAATTCTGTTTTCTGATTTGCTGTTATTACAGGCTGAAAGTCTTAATATTAGCATAGATGTATCTGGAGAAGGTGTCCAACAGGCTTTACTAAAAATGATTCAAGGAATTGTAAGTGCGTGAACTAGCTTTGATTATATATATATAACCTATATATATATATCCTATATATTTAATGAACCTAGGTATTAGGTTTGAGCTTAAGAAGATACTCCTTTGAGCAAACCAAAAGAGAAGACATTCGATCTCTACCTTCCTTATAGAAAACACTCTGATCTGTATTTGTTTTCCGTGTTAGCGTGACATTCGATCTCTTAGCTGCAGGTAATTAGTAATCTTTTTTTGGAGGGGGGTGGGGGTGGAATAACCTTATGCCTTTAATATTATACAATGTGTTAAATTCCTTGTATCCATAATCATATGCGTGATACTGGAAACCATTTTATAGAAGCATCCCAATAATATCGTTTCCCAATCTTAGGAAACTGCCATTTGTACCATTTCTAGCCCTCTGTCAACAAACTCCTGCCACTTTGTTTGTGGAAAATGAAAGGCTTCCTTCCAATGGTTTAATTCTAGGGCTGAATTAATTCCAATTAGTTTTTATCTTCTTAGATAACAGGGGAATTTAAAAATTCCTCCCATGATGTTGCCTTGGGAAATTATTTCACTGGCCCCTCGCTTGTCAAGCAGTTGAAAATTAAGGAAGACAAAGTTGGTTTTTATATTTTTCCTTTCTCTGTGACTGTGAAGCATCATTATCTTATGAGTTCATTATCAATTTAATGGACTATTTCTTGTAAATGATAGGCAACTGATCCTTTTGCCAATGTGTACCCTATTTATTTACTACTGCTGCTGCAATAATTAGATGCTGTTAATTATCTTCATTGCAACCAAAAATGCCTTTCTTATTACTGTATGTCCAATTCTAATGTTTCAAGTTTTGAATAGCTGTTTTCAGTATTTGTTGATCAATCTTGCTTTATGATTTATGCATATTGATCACTAAATCGATCACTAAATCTTGACCCCCCAGATTCCGCTGTAGTGGAACCTCACTGGGTCAATGATGATGATGATGATGATGATCACTAAATCGATCTAGAGATAATAATTAGAAGAGACATATCTAATCTGATATCCCATCAAATTACCTCCACTGATGGAGATGATCTCTACTAGGCTTACAATCCATCAATTCCAGACAAGAGATTCAAGGAGCTGCTAGAAGCCGGTACATTTACTGGAAAATATGCTCAACATATCTGTTCTATGTTCACTTGTCTTGATAGCCATATAATTGAAGCTGAAATTATTTTTTAAGTAATTTTATAAGACAATAAGTATGTATTACACACTTTCGACTTTCAAAGAAGGCAGTTTCCAATGGTTGTTTGTTTTGCCCTGACCATCAATAATTCTCAAGGACAATCGCTTTCTTAAGTGGCTTTATTTTTTCTGAAACATGTTTTTACTCATGGTAAACTTTACATTGCATTTTGAAGGTGTTATTGAGGTGTTTCAAAACCTGTTGTGACTATATAGGTATTTGGAATTTTCAGAACCATGTTTTGTGCTTTATGATATTCTTTGTTCCCATAATAAATTCACCATTACGTTGCTAAATGATGGTTTTAAATCTCTATGTGTTCTTTGTTTTGGTGGATAAAAGTTGAGTCCGGTACTTGCATCCATTTTGATACACAATACAGTGACATTTATTTCTAATGCTTTTTAATTTCCCATCTCCATCTAATAGATGCAACATATTTTCATATAGTTTCTATTTTAATTATATACAATTAAAACAAATTTCAAAAGTTATTAAAATATATTATATATTCGGTTGTATTTAAAACTAGGAAAAATTGCATTTAACCACCCCTTATCTTACCTTTGTTATATTATCGTATGTTGTTCAACCACCCTTTGATAGAAAAGTTAATTTTTCTGTTAAATATAGCCCATTTTACTTTCTTTTTCTATTTTATTTAGCAAGGAAAAACATATCTGAGTATTAATCTTCCTCTCCCAAAAACAATATTTATCTTTCCATTCTTCTTTCCATTCTACAGCGAAGCGGATCTGGCACAAGCTTCTTCTCTGGAAGCTTTCAGATCTGGTCGCCATGGTTGGAGAAATTATCGTTCTCTCTTGGAGCCAATACTTGTCTTCCATGGCTCCCCTTCACTGAATTCTTGTAGGTTTGAATAAAGTTAGGGTTGTCTAATCCTCCAAGTAAGGGGTAAAGGAAGAAGCCAAAGGGAATATGAATCCTCCACACAAGCACACAATGTATCTGGCCATAATTGCCGGCCAAGGAGTCACTTTCCCGGTCTCCTCCTCATCTCCAAAAGTCCATTTTATGCTTTGGCTTTAAACAAAAGCCTTTTTCTCCCATGGCCGCCGCCTCTCTCACCTCTCTGCTATCGACCTTCTGACTTTCGCCCTCTTTTATTAGCTGGGAAGAACAATTCTTTTTCTCAGTACCCAATTCGGAAATTTTGAATCTCTATCAACTTATCATGGCATTATCCAACAGGTTTCTTCAATCCTCTCACTTTCCCCGTTTTCGCAAGCCCAATCCTCACCCAAAATTTCCGTAGAATCCATTTTGCTCCTCTATCAATTTTGCTCCCGAGGCAGGGGGCATGGGAGAATTCTTCTTCGGAACCGGAAGCGGTGGCAAGGGAATGGGTGCGACCGTCTTCTCCGAACCGGTTGATGGCGACGATACTTTTGGCACTACCCCAATTCTGGTTGCTGATTGTCCTCCTTTGTTGCTGGAACCGGTAGTGGCCTGGAAAGGAAAGGTGCTTATTCAGATGCTTCGTCGGGACTATTTTGGCCAAGAGAAGACGATGACCTTCCCCTTGTGACGACAGATCTGCCGACAATGCCGTGATTGAGAATGGATAAAAGAGTCTGGTATTGTTTAGGGTATCAAATTGACGAGAAAGATTTATGAAAGAAATAATCACAAAATAAGAAAAAATGGTGCTTTGTAGTTTGTACGAAGAAAAGATGGAGTATTAACTAGCAGAGGTTTTTTTAAATAAAATTAAAAATAAGGGCAAAACAATCATTTCCTATATGTCACATACTTATAAATAAAGGGTGGTTATTTGTAAAAAAACTTATAAGGTGTGGTTAAATGTAACAAAGGTAAGATAAGGGGTGGTTAAATGTAACAAAGGTAAGATAATGGATGGTTAAATGCAATTTTCCCTTAAAACTATGTTAAATTAAATCCCGTGCTTGCCCTATCTACTCAACTAGCTACTAAAGACACTGCTAAATAGAGAAAAATCTGAGTAATTAGTTTCATCCAAATTGACATCCAAATTAACTAGTGTTATCTATGTACCTTATACATATCTAATTTAAAATGATTTTATAAGAATTGTATTCGACTGGTTTTTAAAAAAAAAATTGAACAAATTTCCACGACTAAATCATACTTCCTCTAATAAAGAATTAAAAATATTAATTTATCAGTGGGCGGTTGTTTTGAGATAGTGAGAAAAGTGGGTTAAGGTGAAGTTGGTTTAAAAAAATTAAAAAATTAAAAATATTTCTTGTAATTAAATATTATAAAATATTAATTTATTAGTGGAGTGGTTTTTAAGATAGTGGGATAAGTGCCTAAGGTGAAAGTGTTTTACAAAAATGAGAAAAATATTTAAAAAGATTATTTATAATTTACCATATGACTCAAATTTTTACAAAGTATAGTACTAGGCAGGCCGTCTCAAAGATTTTTTAGTGGCCCTATGCAAATTTTAATTTTAGGCTCTTTTAATAAAGTTTTGGTATTTTTTCTAATGCATCAAAATAAAATATATTTATATATATAACTTGATGAATAATCATCTTATAATAAATTGTTAGTAATTAATTCATAATTATTCCTAATTGTTTTTCATTAATTACTTTTCATTAGTTAATTAGGTTTGTATATTAAAATAAACATATATTGATTAAAGTATTAGACAGCTTAGCTAAAAAAAAAGCAAAAATCAAATTACTTTATACTTTAATTCAAGACGAAATTTCCTATTTATTTTCAAAACAACAGTAGGGGTTTATATTGTTTAAAATATGAAAATGTTTGTGATGATATTTCAAATAAAATAAAAGTGAATGTATAAAACAAAAAAATGCAACTGAAAAAACATTTGATGACTTATTATTCTTCATGAAGGTAAATAGCACAACAAACAATTTTAATAAGAAAGATAGAGATACTGAGGTCTACAAAGAAAATGTGAAAAAGAGCCAGCCACATGCATGTACATAACAAGTATCGAACCTTCAACAAAACAAAACTTCGAACATGCCATATGCCCCTAACTACCACTAAGACAACAAAACAATGTTAACTTCTTTTCCACATTAGACTATATGAGGCCCCATTTATTTTGGGGGTCCTGTGCCATTGAACCACTTGCACCGCATACTGAGACGGCCCTGGTACTAGGATAGATGAACAATTTTAATTGTGTTTCGCTCGGCAATAGAGACGCGACAAATTGGACAATTGGAGCACTTCTCTCCGCACGTGCTGTCACAAAAAAAAAAAGGAATGTAAAGATTATAATAAACATATCAGGTGAAATCTACTCTAATCTACTATATATATAAAACCAATAAGGTTTGGAGCAACCACATTGCGCCACATCATCTTTTGCCACATGTCATTTCTAAAATGCGCCACATCAGATTTTAACACATGTCATCTCCTCATTAATTCATATAAATTAGTAGTTTTGGAAACAAATCTTATGAATTCAAATATCAGATTTGGAAGTTTTAATATCATCCAATATTTTATAAAAAAATCCAAATTGTAAATTTGAAAGTGTATAGTGTATTTAATTAAACATTAATTTCTATAAAAATATAAAAAAATATGGTGGCTTTTTTTACAACTAGATTAGCTTTAATCTACTATATAAAAATCAACTTAGAAGATTATTTTTAAAGATTAATTCCTTAAATATTTCTTAAAGATGTTATTCATAATTTTAGATAAACACATCAGATACAAATTTTTTGATTCTTTATATATTCCTTAAAGATTATCCATTCCTTGGAGTTTTCCACTATTAGGATTTGATATTTTGGTTCTTATTATTTTAATTTTTGTTATAAAATAGATAGCTTTAATAGTATATTTTTTATTTAAAATATATAAAAGATTTTGGTGAAGATAATACCTAACTAAAATCGTGAATTTCCAAACTACAAAATTATGTATTAAATATAAAAAAATAAAAAAGATATACCAAAATGGAGAAGATATTACCAAACTAAAATATAGAAAATATTTTTTTAATAACATCTTATAAATAATGAAGATTCTTGGTTAATATTTAAACAAACTATAATCATCTAGTATGATATTGACAATTAATTTTATTTTAAATGAAAAATGATATATAAGTTAGAATTATTTTTAGTTTATAAAATCGTTAATTACCACTATTTTAAATTACCACTGTTTTGATTACAAGTTTTAAAATTATGCTCAAATCGATAAAAATTGAAATAATCAACAATATCAAGCTTGATATTATAATTGCAAGTTCTCTCTTCAAACCTACATATATTCATATATACTTTATTTCATTTTGTACCAAGTTCTCAACCATTAATTTTTTTTATTAATCGTCCACATAAAACATTCACATTATTTTTTGTAATTTACTAGCCTTTGTTCATGTTAATATATTTTGTAACAATTAATGTCGATCCATTTTAATCAACTATGGAGTATATAATATTAAAGTTGTAACATATTATGCCACATGATGAATTCACATTCCACCTCATTTATAACGTGTTACGTCATATAAAGATATCCATTTGCTCCGTGTAATATTTGGAAAGATAACTGACAATATTAATATACTTTCATTATTTTTTCAACTATTTTTTAAATTATACGGAGTATTGTTTAAGTGTAATCTTTTTATTGGATATTTGCAATAAAAAAATGTGACAAACATAAATGTCAATAACTAAGGGGTAAGAAATAACAATCAAAATAACAAAATATTATATATAAATGTGACTACAACTATAAGAGATATTACACGTATAGAGACCCATAATTAATCTTTGAATTTTTTATGTAATATATAATCTTTATTATATGTATAAGAGATATGTAATCCAATTAAGCTAGATGTTGATTGGTTGTATAAATAAAAAAATATTTTTTATCATCATGTTGCATTAAAATCACGTGTCTCTTTAATATATTCAAATTTATGTATGAATAAGTCATTGTGTCTTCATCACATATTTTGGGTAAGAAATAAGGTCGTCAAATTAAGTCGCCTCATTTTCACCACATGTCGTTCCCACATTAATCCATCTAATATTTGTCACATATCACATGTAAGAGATAAGGACACCATATTAAGTCGTCTCATTTTTGCCATGTGTCATTATCATGTTAATTCACCTCATTTTTTGTCACATGTATCGGATAAGAAATAACGTCACAACATTAAGTCATCTCATGTTTTCTGTCGCTTCTCCTTAAGCCACCTAATTTAAAATATTGGACCATGCGTTACATATATAATTGATAAAAATTAATTACTTTAATTAAATAAAATTTATGTTCAAATATTTTATTAATTTTTTTTAAATGTTGGTTGATCATCATATTCAATTTGTAGGTCATACTTAATTCATATTTGTATTTAATATTAGTATAATATACGTATAAGGACATTTTATTTTGTATATTTAGTCTATTGATCATCTCCAAGAGATTCCCCATATAAATTGATATTTGTATTTTTAGAGATTTTATAGTCCAACATATTCTCTATCTATTTCTCCAAAATAGAGAATTCTCCAAAAGATTGAAGTGTTTTACCTAGATTTAGAAAATTCTCCAAATTTATTTGGAGAATGCATTAATTAAAAGTGTATACATGGAAACTTGTGATTGGCCATATGAGATCTTATAAAAAAAATTATATGTAAATAGAACTAATAAATATAAGATTCTCTAAAATGAAGAAGATGTTGGAATTAAAGTAAATTTTATTTGCAGAATATGACTTTTGGCTCTTTATTTTGGAGAAATTTTTTGAGAAGTTGTTGGAGATGACCTAATATCGGTAATCGAGATTGTTGTTTCATATAGTCGTGTAATAGAGAATCAACTACCATATTCTCTAAAAAAATTCAACCAACTCCAACAAATTCTCTATTTTAAATAATTGCATTTAAAACTTATTTTTTACCATATAAAATAAATAAAAAAACTTATAGGGAATGTGATGGAGAATTCCCTATTTCAAGGGAAGATGAGATAATTTTTGGAGTTTTACTCCATTATAGAGAACGTAATGAAGAAACAGCAGGGGCAACTTTCTAGATCAAATTCTCCAAAAACATAATTCCCCATAATATGGGGAAATTGTTTGAGATGGTCTTAATATGACTATGCATTGAATCAATATGTAAATGAAACATTTTCGATATAAAGTTCAAGTAAAATTTTAACAAGATCCGCGCATGGTCGAGTACTTACGCTAGTACAATATTAAAGCACAACTCATATTAATGTAAAAAATTAACCACATGAAAATTGGTGAAAAAATTATTTTTTTTTTATTTGGGCTAAATTAACACAAGATGTACATCCTCTCAAAAAAAAATTACAAGATGTAAATTAACTTTCCCACTTTACTAAAACATAAATACCCACTTTCCCACTTTTCTTAACTGCCACATCTTTTCATTAAATTAAATTTAACTTTTTTATTTTTAATTTAAATTGACAGAATTTTTTTAATATTTGAATTTACATTTTGAAATGAAAGAAATTGAAATACCCCTATTCCTTGAATAACTTCACCTTTTGTTCCTGGATTTAATTTTTCTCATATTTAATTTAGAATTAGATAGATTTTTTTATAGATATTTTATTTTAAATTTAGAAATAAAAAACTAGAATAATATTATAATTAGAAAATCATAATTTTACTTTATTTGTGAAAGTGGCCATGGAATATTTTTTTTTTGTGAACGATATTTTCCATAAAAGTCAATTCAGAAATCTCTAAATATCTATAACTGTATATTAAAGTTGTTCCTTTTCGAGCCACCAGAACGATTCTGGCCCCACCTCATATTTACAAAATTAATTTTTATTTCTAATACTTTAACTTTATCCTATTATATTCTTCTTTAACTATTTAAATCTATCTTTAACATCAAACAAATATTTATTTAGTATAACAACTAGTTATGACCCGGGCCGTGCCCGAGGGCTTTTTAAAAAAATTATAATATATTTATTACGTATGATATATGTATTATAATTTATTTAGTGAAAAAATAATAATAAAAACAATGATATTAATAAATAAATATATAAAAAAAATAATTATTATAATATATTATTTATAAAAATATATTACATAATATTTTATGATTAAAAATATTATTACATGTAATATCATTTTCTTAATCATAAAAAATTAAGTGTTCTTGACACATTAGGCCAACCTAAACCCGCAAGAAATGTGCAAATTATTGATCTAATCAACCCGTAAATTTTAACAACATGAATATGTACTCGATCCTAACCCGAAATGACCGAACCAATTTTTGAACGAACCAATCTGGTTAATTAATTTCACATTAAGGAATCATTAATTTTATTTATTTTGTTTAGGGATCTGTAATCTAAAAAATCAACATACTTATATATAGAAAATTTGAAAAATTGTCATACTTTTTAATAGAAAATTTATTTAAAAAATCCATAAAATAATAAAAATAATATTATTAATATTAATTAAAAAAGTTGTCAAACTGGAGGAATGGAAAATAAATATAAAAAAATTTATGACTACGTATATGGTGATTGAGATATTAAAATTTAAGAATAATAGAACCTTTAATTGTCATATTTGTAGATAGAATATTAACATAAAAACTCAACATAATTATGGATGAAAATTTTAATTTATAGAAAATTTAATATAAAAATTCTAGAATTATTTTGAAAATTGTGATTAAAAATAGTGTTCATAGTTCATACTAATTAAAAATGTTATCATGATTATAGAAAGAAAATTAATATAAAAATTCAAAAATAATATTAAAAATTTTTACTAAAAAATATTGTTCATAATAGTTAAAAAGCTTATCATATTTAGGGGTAGAAAGTTAATATAAATAAATCCGAAAATTAATGTAAAAATTCCGTAATTCAAAACATGTTTCATATGAATTAAGGAGTTGTCATACATATAAATGTAAAGTAATATAAAGTAATATAAAAACAAATCATAATTCTAGATAGAAAATTGTTTTGCAAAAAATGGTTGTCATAAAATTATGGATAGAAAGTTAATATTTAAAATCCAAAAATCAATATAAAAAATCACTACCATATTATAAAAGTTGTCATAATTATGTATAAAAAAATCAATAATTAAAAAATATGTACCATAATAATTAAAAAATGTCATACCTAATGAAAAATATTTTAAAATAAATCAAAATTAATATAAAAACTCAAAATTAAGCATATGATTCGTATTATATGATAGTGCAAAAAACTACTAGTAGTTAAATATGAAAATTCGTAATTTTGGATAGGTTTCGAACCCCTTGATAAACTTCTTGTTTACTAGTATAATTATTGAGCTGCTCCTTGATTGCCACTTGTAAAGTACAGACCTATTGTTCAGGCCCGTCTCTAGTACGGTTCATGTGGTTATTTGGAACAGGGCCCCAAAAATCTGGGGGCATCATATATATTAAATAGCTACTCTAATGGTTCGGAAAAAAATAGTGTAGATGGAAAAGAGTTGATGTCATACTCTTGAGACCAGTGTTCGAGGCTTGTCCCTCACCAATTTTTTAATAAATGAACCTCATTTTTTTTTTCTACCATAAATAGCAATGTGCATTGATGCACCTGGGAAATAAACATAGAGTCTATTGAAATATAAAGGGCCCCAAGCCCCAACGTGCATTTTCTTTCTTTTGTTTTTTTGAAAACCATTAACACTGAGTGTATTGAAATATAAACTACTTAAATTTGAATTAATAACACATATTTTTTTATAGTTAATAAAAAAAATTCCAAACTAGATATATAATAATTTAATTTAGCTATAAAGTATTAATAAAAAAAATTTATTTTAATTTTTAAACAGGGCCTCCAAAAAGGTTGAGACGGCCCTGCTATTGTTAAAACAACGATTGAAATAATTAATTAATGTACATACAAGTACAAAATTCCATAATATATAGCTATAGTTATACTTGTAGCACACAAAGTGAGAATTGAATGCACCCACCTCTTGGACAAGATCTTTATTTGTCATTTTCTTGACTACATCAGGATGACTGCCGCAAAAAGTAGTACACCTATTCGATCATATATTAATGATGATAAATTTAAATACATGTTGCTAAAAATAAATACCAAAACAGTTTTATATTAATGAGTAGATTACATGTATTGCATATTTACAACGTAACTAGGTTTTTTTTGTTAGGGCTACTATACCTAGGTTTTAGGATTTTAATATTTTATGCAGTGAGTTATTTCATTTGTACATTTGTATGCTTCATGCATACGAAAACCTACTTAGATCTTATTCTACTTGGATCTTATTCAAGGATGCATTAGCCGGAAACAAGCTAGGGCTAAAATTAACGGAGCGTCTTTCCTATATAGAAGGTTATGAAGATTGAACAATTCTAGAGTTAAAATGTTGGCCTTTAGTCTCAAAGCTGAAGGCCTTAAAACACTCTATAATAAAATAAAAGGGTGGAAGTGTAGACTGAGAAGAACTGGCTATCAGAGAGAAGCTGTCAAAGCTTGGCGGGCCACAATACGGACGGAGGGGGAGACCGTCCCAGCGCACATGCGCGACAGGCCCGTCACATAAGCCCATGGCCGGGGTTCCATCCTAAAACCAATTGGTGATAGGAGGAGTAGCCCAAGGGTATATATTTAGGCAATTCATTACTTGATTTCCCGATGTCGGATAGACTTCTTCACAGAAGCATATTAAGTTCATTATAGGGATATGCAAATAAAAAAGACTAACCCTGATCCTGAATCGAAGTTGTTGTCATGAAGTCGACGTGCTTGCATTTCTGTAATTCCTTGATCAATTGACCACTAACTTAGAAACCTTGAACCGTGACAGATGAACTCCAAATACTCTCCAGCTCTTGCACTAGTAAATATTTTTGTATAATACTTACAAACTTGACGACGACTATTTATCATAACAATTCCTAATTCCACAAGTTGTGATGCATAAAATACAACTCCAATCCCCTGCATGAGAAATAAAGGGTAGAAAATGTATCCAAGTAGGACAGTCTCTCCAACCTGTGCATTAGTTTATTGCAAAACAGGTCAATCAAAAATCATTCAATCATACATACATACTAAATTTTATATCTTATAATGTCTTGGTTCTATTCTACTTGTCCTTTTGACTAAATTCACGCATATTAATATACTACAATATCTACCAAAATGCCTCTTAATTTTAAACAAAAAGTTTAATTATCTTTCTTTAGCATCTAAAATTGATCTACATTCGGTCTGGAAATTTGACAAGTAAAGGAGAAGAAAAAAGATGAATAGTTGAATGCGGAATAGTTGTTCATGGAAAAGTGAACTATAATTAAGTTGGGAGAGAGATTTATGTGAGTAAATGAAAGAGTACATATGAAAAAAATGATTATATTATCTAAAATGATAATTTTTATTCAACAAAATCAAAGCTAAAATGACATGTCTTGATAGTTTTTTTCGGTCAAACAAAAAATTTAGTATGTCGAAAATATCACTCATATTCGTATATATGATTGTATCCGTACCCGATACAATTAATAATATCACTTATATTTTATATCTCGATAACTATTTCGATACCGATATGGCGATATCTCATAACTTTATATCAACTCCAATTAAATTAACGATCCCTAAATATGCATGCATGTTAATACCTTCGAAAAGAGAACTTGGAAGACAAACATCGAAAGCACAGTAATTAACGATCTCTGACGAGCTGGTGGCTTAGGATAAAATTTGTAAAAGTTGATTTTAAAAGCTGATCTACACTCTCTCGTCCAAGGACCTGATGATGACAACCCAAAGATCATATTAGATGTGGGTTTGGTTTGGGTGGAACCGTGGAATCAAACCGGAAAAAATCGACGGTTTCGGACCGAACCGGATCCGGTGGAACCGAGGATTAGCCGGTTCCAGTTCTACGTTCCTTTGAACTAGAGAACTGACGGTTTCGAGCCGTTGGAATAAGCCTGATTCCCAATGGTCAGAACCGACCAAATCGTTAAACCGCCATCGCGGTTTTGCTTTTTGTTCAAAAAAGCGCGATCGCGATTTTGGATTTCAAATTATTTTTTTGGGTAAAGGGCATGCCCGGATTAGGTATTCATTCCTCTATGGGTGAATGTTCCTCTTTGGGCACAAGGGTCAAAGCATTTATTCCTCTATGGAAAGGGGATTACCCTCATTCCTCTTTGAAAGGGGATTCCCTTTTCAATTTTTACAACCAAGAGAAGCTCCTCTTTGAAAAAAGAGAGTGCAAAGAGGAGGTTGATTCTTCTTGGTTGCACATGCTCTTAGGTGAAAAAAGCAAATCATTATCTCTTCTATTAATAGATCAAACTAGTTGTGCAGGTAAACTGTTGTACAGGCGTTCTTCATCAAAGATCGGGTCTGTGATGCTACTAGGGTTGTAGGTAAGCTGTTGGTTTCTAGTGGCTTGAGCAATAAAGTTGTGTAGGACATTGCTTGGAGTACTCCGGATGAAGGTTGGACGAAGATTAACACTGATAGTGCAGTTAAAGACGATTTGGTGGCTGTTGGGGAGTCCTAAGGGACTACAATGGGGGCTAGGTAGGGTTTTAGTCATAACATTGAGTTCTGTACGATCCCATGGCGGAGGTCTAGGGGGTGTACAATGGGTTGGAGTTGGCTTGAGACAGTGGGTACCGTCAGGTAGTCCTCGAGTCCGACTCTTAATTAGTTATACATCTCTTGAGCTCTCGGGTTTGCCAAGACTTCATTAGTAAAACTTGGGCCATTCGATTTCGACATATATGTGTACCGAGAAGCTAACGTAGTCGCTGACCAACTAGCTTCCCTTGCTTTTCAATTTCCATTAGGTTTACATGTATTGAGTGTCCCGCCTAAGAGGATTTCCTTATTATTCTTTGATGATGTTAGGGGGTGAGCTATCCCACGTTTGTTGACTATTTAGGCCATTTTTCTCATTATTAATAAAATCCCCCTTGAGGCGTCGGAGAGTACCGCCTCTCATTCAAAAAAAAAAAAGAACCAAACCAGTTTACCTAATTCATGTATTTTACAGTCTATTTTACGAACCCGGATTTACAAAAAAAAAGTATATTTAATGCAACGTGTAATAAAATTTTATGTAACAAAATCAACCTACACGAAATATTCTACATAAAATTTTATGCAACAAAATTTAAAATTTTATGCAACAAAATTTAAAATTTTATGTAACAAAATTTAAGTGTGAGGGTAAATTTGTCTAATTTTATGCAATAAGTTATTATTGTCCTGATTATAATAGAGGGGTACATTATTGGAAACAAACATTGAAACTAGTCTATTTTTGTCTTTTCCTCTTAAAGTTTTGACCACCAATAAAATTTCGTGAATAATTTTGTTAAATGGGTCGAATTGGGTCAAACTTTGCCAAGCCCAGTTCTGCAAGCCCAAAATCTGGTCAAGCCCCATCCTGTGAGAACCTCGAATATCTTTTTTTTCGTATAAAACCTCGAATATCCTTTAACCTCGATATATAGTGGTCCTTCTATAAAGTTTCGGGACGAAACTTTCTTAAGGGGGTAGTATGTAATATTCGGATTCGTTTTTCTTCTAGGTCGGAAAAACGAGTTCCTTAGAACGCAAGAAATCGAGTTCTTATTTCACAAGTAACCTCGTAAGCCGGATTATTAGTTATTAATCCCTGAAATTATCCATTAAATGAGTTAAAAATATAGGAATACAAATACAAATAAAATATATATATATTTCTCTATCTAAAGCCTACCTTATCTTCTGTTAACTAACCCCGATCAAAGCTATCAATCCCAACAAACTCTATCCTATCTAATTAATTAATCCAAATCCTAATCTACCTTTCACAATCGTTCCGATTTAAACCGAGAGATCAGCGTTTTTTTTTTCGCCACCATGGCCGAAACTCACGAAGGAAGCATTCTCAGAATTTCGCTCTTCGTTCACCGCTTCCATCTCCCGAGCAGGGCCGGGCAAGCGCCTTCGCGCCGAAATCGACGGCGATCTTCGCTACCGTCGCATCCAAGGCGAGTGCCGTCGAGATCAAGCGCCGTCGTGACCAGCAAGCCACCGGTAAGTTTCGATCTTTCTCCAAGGGACTCGTTTTTTTTTTTTTTTTTATGATGTGGGTCTGGTGGGGGAGTCGGGGGCTAGGCATTGTGGTGGCGCGGCGGTGTGAGTCGGACTGAGGCAAGGGAGTGTTTGAAGAGGGAGGGGGATTCGTCGCAGGACCGCCGAAAAAGGGGACGGCGGGCTGGCGTTGTCCAGTCGATGAAGCGGGGTGGTGAGTGTTTTGGACGGTGGCAGCCGGTGAGAAGGAGGAGCGAAGATATTTGGAACGGTTGGGGCGCGAACAGAGGCGACAGGAAGTGCTCGGAACTTGCCCTCCTCCGTTACCACCGGCGTTTGGCTGGTGCTTTGATTAGTCGAGCAAGAAGGAGGCGGGTCGGAAAAGATAAGAGGGTGGAGGTGAGGTGAGGCCGAGTAGAAGCGTGTACAGAACGGAGGAGAGGCAGGGGATTGATCGGCGTTTTTTTTTCTCTTCCGATTTGCAAGGTTGAAGAAGGGTGTGGGGTCCATCACTTTGGTCAATATTCCTTGTCCGGTCAAACTGGGGGTTGGAGAAACGGGCTCGGGTGAATGGGCCCAAAAAGGGATTGGAGTTGGGTACAAATTCTCTTGATGTTGGGCTGGGAGATGGACTTTAAATCTGACTAGTACAAGTGGATTTGGGTTTTGTTGGTGGGCTAAGTTATATATATAAATAAGTTAATGAATTAAGTAGCTTGGTGTAGTTTGTCAATTAACAAAAATGGTTATAAATATTCGTTTGCTTAAGGGGAATAAAGGTGGCTCTTTAATTGAGGTAGTTAGTTCGGCTCGTATTTTTAATTAACTAATTTTTCCCTTTATAATTCACTAGAATTTATGCTTGTGCTACGCACGGTCTTTTTTATTATTTTTAAAAATTTCATTTTTATGTTATTCCTTAAAAGATAACTAAATTTAAATATTATTCATTTCGAAACATATCCTAGGACATTAATTAGTTTAATTGCATATTGAAATTCAGTATTTTAATTACATGTTTTTAATAAAATAAAAAAGTATTGAATTTTTTCACATAAATTATATTAAATTTGGTATAAATAAATATTTACCATTGCAAAAAAAAATGAATGGTAGGATTTTATCTTCACATAATCATGTTGCAAATGTTTCTCTCAATATGTGTAATAATAGGACTAAATCCATTTAGGTTAAAAGCTACACCAAAATTATTACAAATAATATTCATATTTTTATATGAAATTAATACAGAATCTCGCAATCCTAAACTTAAAATCATATAAACCTCCTAAAACTATTCTTTAATATTTTGAAAACAAATCAAATTTTATCAAAGATCTCAAAGTTTTTTTTTTGAAGAAACTTCTTTGCGTCCTATAAACTTTTTAAAGCACTCCTCTACCAATTAACAATTTTTCTTTACATGTCCAATTTAATCGCTTTCAATCTTCCCTTCTTCTCCATATCTTACATGAGACATTTTCTTTTACAATTTATTATCGATAATGACAAATTCAAGAGATAATAGCGCAAATAAATATAATATATTTATAGAAAAATACCAACCTCTCAAGCAGATCATATCTTTTACTCCAATCATTCACCTTAATGTAATCGCCTTATAGTATGTATCTCGCCATTGAATTAAATTGGCCAAGGGTTTGCGTTCATGAGCCCATGCTAAATGTAGAAGAAGATGCAATATTATAATTGACTTGGTTAATTCTAAATAACCAAGATGTGTCTTGGTTAGTGGTATATAATATATTGCATAATATTAATTAATATTGTAGTCACATAGAAAAATAAAAAAAATCAATATTGAATATTATATATAATTGACTTTCACTAACCCTACAAAAAAATCAAATAAAAAAAAAACTAACCTTCATTAGACCAAAATGGCCATGTTTATAGATTCTAAATTCACATAGAAATGATCATACACGATAAATAATGTCTCATCTTCTCCCTCTCGTGTACACTATATATATACATGCTAAAGATTTTTTAATTTAATGATAGATTAAATGTGCTTTAAAAGTCATACACACGTTACATATATGTATGCTAAATATTTTTTTTAACGATAGCTTGAATGTGAACGTTACACTTTATATAAATTATCAACAATTGAATGTGTTTGAAAGTCATACGCACGTTACACTTTATACTCCCTCCGTTACAAAGTATTTGTCATTTTAGCTCATTTCACACTTATTAAGAAAATTAGTAAATTGACATATATGACCCTATTTATTATTCTATTTTGTTTTATTTTCCAATATTACTACTAACAAGTCTTTCCTCATTAATTAAAAAGTAACAATAAATACAAGGACATAATTGTAAAGTAGATGACAAAAAGTTTAAAATGACAAACACTTTGTAACAAAAAAAAGGCTAGAATGACAAATATTATATAACGGAGGGAGTATAAATTACGGAGTAGCAATTAGCAATTAGCAATATTCTTCTTGAATACCACAATAATTTAATAATTAAATAGTAGATTCATTAACTATAATCAAGTTTCAAAAAAGAGGTGTTAATATTTACTTAATTTGTATCTCTACTAATGGCTATTATTAATTAGAATTGCTTTTTATTGTCACCTTTTGTATTTCCTAATAATATGACCTATAATTGTTGGAGTTATATGTTGATATTAAAGTTGTGATTATAGTTTTTTTTAACGTTAGAAAATATATGTTAAATCTTCTTTTGAGAGAAGAAATGTTATAGGATTGGATATTGTAGATTTGTTAGAAAAAAAAGTTAAATTTATTGTAAAATATTAAATATTTATTATAGTAATAATCTTAGAGTTGCAACCCTCAATCTCATATAGATTAACTTTTTTTAATGATGATATCGATTGTCATTGTATACGTTTGTTTAATTTTAGTTATGATTAAAAAATTAATATATAATTTTCTTTTCCAATGATTATGTTGATTTTTTATGTATTTTTATGATTTTAGAAGATTTCTCAACTTCCCATTCAAATCATTATAAGATAAAAGCAATATTATTTTTTATCTAATATCTCACTAATTGTCTTTTTTATTTATTAAATTTGTCATAAGAAGATAGTTAATTTATCTTTTTTCAAGAAAAAAAGAGATTTAAAATGAAATGTATTAAAAACTATTTAGTATATAAAAAATCCAATGATATAATCAATTTTAATATGTCATTAATTTTGATAAAATTCCTTATTAGTTGAATGGGCATTTATTAACAAAAAGTTTATATTGAAATCATAAAATATCTTATTAATATGTATAATGTATGTTTTCAATGACATTATAAAAAATCTTATTATTTGTATGAGCATTAATTGTCAAGTTATTTAAGTTTATAGTATTATAGATTAGGGAATCGTTCCGTTTGAGATCGTAGTTCCGTCTTTCCGAGGATCCTTCGTTCGAGGTAAGTCGTTCTTCGACTTGCTCGGTTCTTCTCTGCCTTGTTAGATTGCGTATCGTTATTGTAGGGCGGGTTTTGGGAACTAGTCCCGAATACCTTTTTAAATTGTTTTTAAATCTTTGAATTGTTGTGTGCGTAAATTGTTTTGAATATATTTATCGGAAGAATATTTCTAGAACGTTTTCTCTGTGTTGGTACCGTTTCCGACACGGCCCATCGTAGTTGGTGTTGAGGAAGAGTTGGCTACGTTGACCCGTGTGACTGGGAAATCGTGCCCCTTCAAAACAAAAATTATTATCTGTGTGTTTTTGGCAAGTGCTCCAGTGGAGGCTTAGCTAGGGTTTAGAAGGGAGATTGTGAAGTGGAGTGAGAGGGTCTGCCTCTGCACTCGGCGCAGTGATTAGCGCCTTGGAAGTCGGATTGTGGACAAAGGAGGAATTGCATTGTATGGGATTATGAATGTGAATGCGTATGTGGCCTTGTGTGACTGATATAACTAACTTAGGTATTGACCTTTAGAGTTATGATTGCGATTGTGGATTTGTATGCTGACTTTAGATAAATAATTTCAAAGCGTTCTACCATATCCGTATTCTTTCTAGCTTGGTAGATTAGACGCTGACCCTTCGGGGAATATTTTTCAGTTCCACGTATGAACCAGGGAGCCGTGCAGGAACCGAGGTCAGATGGCGGGCCGGAGCGGTAAATAGCGCGTGTCATAGTGGGATTGGTTTATACTAGTTTACTAGGTAGTGATGCCCGTGCTACGCACGGAATAATTTTTTTTTAATTTTTTATAAATAATGTTTTAATATATTTTTACTTAAAATGTTATTCTTATGTCATGTACTTAATGCTTGGATTGGCTATTGTAGTAAATTATATGTTTTTGCATTCCTAGGGTATAATATTGTAGTTGTAATATTTTTATACATTGTAATCAAAAAATTGATTTATGTTTAAAATTATGATTGTACATTCATGACCATTTGAATTTGTTTTGCTTGCATAATCTCTTCTTTCATTTCTAATCCCCCTTTTCTTCCCCAATCATTGACAAATACATATTTGTATTTTACATTGATTTGGAAAATCATTCTTATGTCCAATTATGATGATGATTGTTATCAAAGCCCTTTTGACATGTCATAGCTCGAGATGATGATGATGATGATGATGACGATGATGATGATGATGATGACACAAAAGTTCATAATGACAACGCGCAATAATAATACTTTTGTGCAAAATAAATGAATGTATAATGTCGCACCAAACTTCTAACACTTGGATCTAATCTCTCCATATATTTCTATATGTGTAATTGTTTAATTTCTCCTACATTATTCACTTTCCAACTTGGCTTCTCATAAATTCTTTCAAATTTCTCCTCCAATTAATGATTCATTCACTCTATGAACACGTGTTCTAGACATTCTTTATAGCTAGTTGGGTGTCAAGGTGATGAGATGACTTTTATAATATAATAATCGAAGGTTTCTAGAATTTAAAATGTTGTTTGAATTTAGTTATATATATTTAATTAATTTAGTTATTGAGATTACATTAGATAGATGATTATTAATTGTGACAAATTTAGACTTTTATAATATGTAAATGTATGGTTAAAATGAAATTATAGAAATCATATTAATTAATAAGTTATTTTTTTTAGCAAATATCAATATGGTTTTTGTGCTTATATACTCCATTAACTCTTTTACATAATAATTACTAAAATAATAATTTACTAATATATCACATTAAAATTAAATAATTATTCAATATATTTGCAAAATGAATAATAATACTATTGCCTTTGTCTCTTTTTTATAACAATCACCTCTCTCTTGCTTCTTGGAGGTAATTTGAGAAAAAAAATAGATTTATTAATATAAGCACATAAAAATAATATAATTATTCAATATATTTATAATTAATAATAAAAAATTAGAAAATAGTAAATTATAATTATACCTTTATTTTATGGTAGTCTATTTTTCTTTGATGTTGGGAGAGTCTAAATAGTGATGAGGGAGAGGGTAGAAGTGTATCAGGGTGAGGAAGCAAGAGAGAAGATTAGGGTGAGATCGAGTATATATAGTGATAAAATTAAATGAATGGTTAATCTCATAGGAGATTAAAGGTCAATTGTAAATTCCCGATAAATTCTTATTATGCTCATTGGATACTATAAATTATTCTTTATGCTACCTTTTTATGCTCATTGGATGCTTAGTCTCATAGAAGATCAAAGGTCAATTGAAGAATGTTAACAATAAATTCAATTAATTTTTTACTTAATTTTTTTTCTATATATGACATTCAATGCTTTGATTAAAGTTGTTTATAATCTTGTATAGAAATCATATATTATGTATAAAATGTGTGACATTAATTGTCATTGGGATTTAGTCTTATAGTCTTATAGATTTATAATAGTTAGGATGTTGATTTTAATATTTGTTAGACGGAGTTAGAATTATGTTTCGTTTATTATCATTTTGTTCGGATAGTTCAGTTTCAATAGGCGTTGTGACGTATATGAATATTTATGATTTTCGGGGATTCATGCATGATTACGTTTTTTTATGTTTTATTAAATTAAGTACCTTGTAAGGTCTATTTTTATGTCAACCTAATTAATAGTACCTTGTAAGGTCTATTTTTTTTAGTAGCGCCTCGTCGAAAGTCGGGGTGTTACACATCCTTCTTATACGACCATCACGGAAAAAAAAAGAAAAGAAATGTGTAATAATTAAGGGGAAAAAAAGATTCTACCAAAAAAATTAAGGAAAAAAGGGAATTGTAAATTGGGGATTATGATGTACACTGTTTTGGGATTTTTTTTGTAATTGTTGTAAACAGATATGAATAGATTTACCTTCTCCATTTCACAATATATTTTATTTTATTTTTTCATATTTTTAAAGAGAAGAATGAAAATTTAATTTTATAGTATTAATGTGTTTAAATAAATTTGTACTTTCTATGCATTTTGAAACTAGATATATTATTAAAAAAAAAGGTTAAATAAATGTGTTATGTTTGAAAATTGCTAATACTAATTGAATGAAAAAAGATTTATATTATAAAATATGTCCTGGAGCTAAAAAATCTTTACTCCCTCCGATTTAAAATAAGTGTCATTTTAACTTTTGACACAAGATTTAAGAAAAGTATTAAATAAACTCAAAAATATAATTTTTTATAAATTTTACCACTCATCACCTTTTTTAACTAATGAATGAATAACATTAATCAATAAAAACACATTCCAATAACAATTCTAATAACTCACTCCTACACAATTGCCTAAAAAACCTAAAACGACACATAAACTGAATCAAATTTAAAGTGCTAAAACAACACTTAATTTGAATCAGAGAAAGTATATTGCAAAACGGAGAAAATAGAGAATTTCTTAAATAAGGGTTTTTATGACAATAAATCCCTCTTATTTTTACCACTCTAGACTTTTTTTGGTAGACTAAAGACACTAAATAGAGAGAATAAAATCTGAGTAATTAATTCAACGATATTTCTAACCTAAACAGATTAAAAAGTGAAAAGTGAGGGATTAGCCTTAGGCTCCGTTCGGTAACAATGTACTTATATGAGTTGATGTTGATGTAGTTGATGTAGTTGATGCTGAAATTATGTGTTGAAATTTGTAGTTTAAATTAGATGTTTATTTTTTATATAAACTATATAGTGTTCGGAAAAGAATAATTTATCAGAGTTGAAAATTAATGTAAAATTACAATTAAGGGCATAAGTTGTAGAGAAATCTGATGGGCTCCATTTCGTAAGTTTAGTAGTGTTTTTGTTTTTTTTTTTTGGTAATTTTTTATACACTTGCATGCACTCAGTCTGAAAGAAAAAAAAACTCAGTCTGGAAGACATTAACTTAGCTACCATCGAGAAGTTGCGCATGAAGTTTAGTGGTGTTCTTGTTTTTTTTTTAGTGTTGATATATGCAAAATATAGAGCAAAAATGGAAAATAGGAGTCGAGAACAGAGAAGAGAAAACCCGGCGTGAGAGAAGCGAACGAGAAAGAAGAACAATGGTGAGAGTATCGGGGTTACGTATGGATAAAAAAGGAGGGGTAGAAAAAGGAGCAAATTTTTAAAAGGGGAAAATAAACTCATATCAACTCCTTAAGGTCCCTCCCCCACCTTATTTTTTTCCTAAGATTTCAACTAGTATCAACAACATAAACACGTTTCAACTCTATCTACCAAACATTCACACTAGTTGAAATTTTTATAGGATCAACTATATAAACGCATTTCAACTAGCATATCAACACTAAAGAACGGAGCCTTAATGACCAATTTTAATTTTCAATTGCGTTTCGCTGGGCAATGGAGACGCGACAAATTGGACAGATGGAGCACTTCTCTCCGCACGTGCTGTCATACACAAAAAAAAAGATCGGAATTTAGAAATTATAATACTAACACATGAAATTACAAGTAAAATTGGGTTTTTCTAGTGTGGCCATAAATTATTGAGTTTTTCTTAAGTAGAAGATTAAAGGTATATTAGTATGATTTTTCTAACCTAGGTTCTTAAGAATCTAATTATAATAATAAATTAATGATTTTATATTTATAGTTTTTTTAATTATTTTTGCACAAGATTTATGATTTTCAAAATAACATTTTAATTTCTAAATTCGGATTTTTATCCTAAAACCGTATTAGTAATAAGGAGAAATAACATCCTTCTAAAATTGAGTTAACAATTATCATAAATTTGTCATAATATTGAATTAAAGCAAGATGTAGATAAATAACCTGCAAATGAATCGGTGCCTGCAGGGAAGTAACAAAACATCAATTTCCTTCTGAAAGCATATTTTGCAAAAAGTCCTTTCCTGAAGATTTTTCATATGACCAACATTATAAACATATATATTCCTTAAAAACACACTTTGTAAAAAAATGGAAAAAAACAGCATTTAGCTTTAAATTCTAATAGTACTATTTAAAAAACTATTTTTAATACCAAATTTTATCATATTTAAAAAAAAGATAATATTTCGGTGAAATTTTTGGCAAAACAAATGACGTGATAATAAAGAAATATTTTTTGGGATTAATGAAGATTATTGTCTTGGATTTTCATATTTAAAAATTAAGTTCACCCCATGTAATATTTTTAAAAAATAAAAATAATATCGGAAAAAGTATAGTAAAATATGTCAAATGACAAGTATTATTGAAAAGAAAAATCAAGCTAAAACAACATATATTTATAAACAAAGAAAGTAGTTAATTTAAAAATTCGTACTTTTGAATATAAATTTTTTCAAATAGAAAGGTGTTAGGTTTCTTACCCATTGATACTCCTCTAATTGTTTACTTAAATTATTCAGCTGCTCCTTGATGGCCACTTGTAAAGTATGGACCTATTGTTAAAACAAAGATTGAAATAATTAATTTGACCCCAAAAAAAGATTGAAATAATTAATTTGACCAAAAAAGAAGATTGAAATAATTAATGTACATACAAGTACAGAATTCTATAATAACTAGTTATAGCATGTAAATAGTCTGTTTGGATAGCTTAGAGTATCTCCAAGAGCTTCTCCATTTTCTTGAAAATGATAAATTTAGAGATTTTATTTTATATTTTGAGTCCAACAACTTCTCAATCTATTTCTCTAAAATGGAGAAAGTTTTCAAAATATAGCTAGTCTTCCCTATATTTAGAGAATTCTCCAAAACCATTTGGAGAATGCATTAAATACATATTGTAAACATATCTTCATCCAATTGGTTAGATTTTATAACATTATATATAAATTAACATAATAATAATATAAACATGATTATTCAAAATAGAGAATTTGTTGGAGTTAAAGCATAAAAAATTTACAGAATATGGAATTTTGTTCTCTATTTTAGAGAAAATAACTAGTATGTATTCTCATACCTTGTATGAGTTTTTATTAAATAAAATATTAATAATTAAATATTTTTAAATATATTTATTATCCGAGAAAAATAGTCATCTAAATGCTTAAATATAAATTTTTGTTATGATCAGATAAAAAGATAACGCAATTATCATATCACTAATCAAAGTGTTTTCATATAAGGTAACAAATGATTGGATTATAATAATAATCAAATTGGCAAGGAGATTGCTAGTAATATACTGTTACAAAATAACTACTCAATTAAGATATATTAGTTAAAAAACGATTCTATCTAAAAATTAAAAAAAAAATTCTAGAATTTGTATGATAGCATAAAAAAATATACTAATGATCTTCCTATCTATCCTATCCAAAAATAAAAGATTATTTAATAATGAGATTTTCTATCCTATATTCTAAAAACATGAATAAGAATTTATCATATCCAAAAAAAAAGATTATTTTTTTTGAAAAAAGGTGATGAGGTCCAATCTAAAAGTAACATGTGTCGTTTAATAATTTTTTTAACGACCGCTTTAGGTTATAGTTATGATAGAAAATATATTGGAGATGCTCTTATGTATTAAAATATACGGAGTATTCAAAACATAATTTAATAGATTAAATTTGCGATCTAAATAGACCCAAAGAAAAAAAAATTGAATACACCCACCTCTTGGACAAGATCTTCGTTTGTCATTTTCTTGACCACATCAGGATGACTACCGCAAAAAGTATTGCACCTATTCGATCATACACGAAAAATCCAATGATAAATGTAAATACATGCTGCTAAATATAAATACCAAAACAGTTTTATACTCCGTATTAATTAATGAGTAGAATAAATGTATTGCATATTTACAAGTTAATTACGACCAGGGCTTTTTGTTAGGGCTATTACCTAGGTTTTAGGATTTTGATTTATTTTGTGCAATGAGAAAATTAATTTGTACATTTGTATGTTTTATGCATATTTTGCAATGTAAGTCATTTGTTGATTTTACACGGGAATTAAGACAATCTTAAAATAGAAAAAATGATAATTTAATGCTTGTTTTTTTATCACATGTATTATTAACAGTTTAATCTTAAATTTATAAATACACTAAATACTCCTTACAAAAAAAGTAATCTTCCAATACTACTAGAATTGCTTGATCAAGTTAAATGAATGTTGTTGGAGTGTTAATTAAATTAAATAGAGCAATGAACTATTTTAAAATTTTTTACATTAAATAAGGGAAGAAATGACGTAATTATGAAACACTTTTAAAGCTAGAAACAACTTACATTGCGAAACGGAAGGAGTAAAATATACTTAATTAGATCTTATTCTTAAAAAAATGTATATGTAACTAGGAGAGTTGCCATTGACTTATTTAGGAGTCCCTCTTTGTAGTATAAGGGCAAAGAAGAATGATTAATGCCTCTAATTGTGAGTAAGATTTTTGCAAAAGTAAATTGGTGGGCTGCTAGAAAAACTGTCTTATACAAGGAGTTAAGAGATTGTCATTATTCCTATCACTAGGTCGAGCCGGTCGGTGTAAGCCGGTTTACCTGGTTCGTGCGCTTTGCCGGCTAGTTCACGGACCCAGGATTTAATACCAAAAGTGGGTCCCTCGTTAAAAAAAAAAGAGAGAGATTGTCAGAGCGTTGTTGTATGGAGTTCTCAATTATTGGTGTAAAGTGTCGTTGTTGCCTAAAGGTGCTCGGAATTTTTTGTGGTTAGAAAGTGCAAAAGGAAGGAAAGTTCCAATTTGCTTGGAATAATGTTTGCAGGCTGAAAGAAGAGGGAGGATTAGGGCACGCTAAATAAGATCTTATCTTGGAATAAAGTTAGCTTTTCGAAATTGTTTTATGATCTGATGACAAAATTAGAATCCATCTAGAAAGATTGTGGAATCAATGCCAATCTAAGAGGAGATTGCCTCAAAACTACATCGAGTGCTCTTTGAAAATCTGTGCGACGAGATGAAGGAGTCAATTGAAGGTGAAAATCATGTGATCATCTTAACAAGAAGAGGCGAGTTTGATTGGAATTCAATTTATGACAATTTGGATCGAAGTAGAGAGTTCCTCGCAAAGTGGTGCACATGGTCACGTGGATATGGGGTGGCATTAATATTTTAATACTCCAAGAATATCATTCACTACTGAGATGATCATCAAAAGAGGAGTGCACACCAAGGACGGATTAAAGGCTATGGGTATCATATAGGAGGTGCAGTTATGAATTGTGCAATGACATATGCCAACTTGGAAACATTTTTGGTTTAAGTGCAGCTTCTCAAAGACGATGCTTAGCAATGTGTTAGCATGGGCAAGTATAGGGCGCAAACACTGCACCATAGAAGAATGGCTTGAAGTCTTGATTAACATAACTGATAGAAAAGGATTTACTTTTTATCCGTGGGTAGCTAAGTCACAGTGCAATGTGGTTTGTTAATATCGACATGCAGGCTAGGACAAGACTAAATTGCACTGTGACTTAGGTACCCACATGCTAGGTTCTGCATACTGTACACGTACTCGATACATCCCAAGTACCGACCCACAGACTTTTACGTGGATGCACGTACATCATCTAATTAAGGACTTCAGCCAAATGGGTACGTACGTTAATATCAACATGCAGGCCACATCTGGACAACGTGCCTATGCACTACGGTATACTACATATGGCACTGTAGGAATCAAAAATTGTACCAGAACCGACTCATAGACTCCCATTCTTGTGCCACACTTGTTATTAACCATGTTAGGCTTAACTTGAGAGCGAAATGGAAGAAAGACAATCGAGAGACCAGAAGGTGGTTTGTCACCCTAGGTTTGGAACAAACTATGTAATACCTTGGCATGCCTTGGTTTCGTGTAAATTTTTCACTTACTAATGAATGATTTACCATTCATTCAAAAAAACATGCAGGCTAGGACAAAACTAAAGTTAAACTCGATCACTAATTATGCATTTATGAAACTAAGCTCATTATTAAGACATGCAAATAAGAAAAGACTAACCCTGATCCTGAATCGAAGTTGTTGTCATGAAGTCGACGTGCTTGTATTTCTGTAATTCCTTGATCAATTGACCACCAACTTAGAAACCTTGAACCGTGACAGATGAACTCCAAGTAATCTCCGGCTCTCGCACTAGTAAATATTGCACAATAATTACCAGCTTGACGACGACTATTTAGCATCATTGTCATAAAAATTCCTAATTCCACAAGTTGTGAGGTATAAAACACAACTCCAATCCCCTCCAGGATGAATATAGGGTAGAAAAAGGATTCACGTAGGACAGCCTTTCCACCATCCTGTGCATTAGTTTATTGCAAACTAGGTCAACAAAAATCATTCAATTATACATAATTTAATAATTAACGACTTAAGGATCAGTTATCAGATATGAATATAGATATGACTACTATATAGGGATATCGACATCAAGTTGATATCAGAGTGATTTTTGATAATACCCATAAAGTTGGAATATCATTCGTATTCGTACTTATACCTGATATATTGATATTACTCGTACTCATATCTTGATATTTATACCAATAGCGATATCTCGTATCTTATACTCCCTCCGTTCTATTCTACTTGTCATTTTAACTAAATTCACACACATATATTAAGACACTACAATATCTTACTAAAATGCTGCTTTTAAATACATGCAATTTACAACAAGTTTAATTATCTTTCTTTAGCCTCTAAAATTAATCCACATTAATCAACTATTACACTTTCTAATTACTCCAATTTTGGAAATTTGACAGGTAAAAAGAAAAGAGATGAATAGTTAAATACTCAATTAACTGTTCATTCAAAAGTAAACTATAAATTAATTTGGAAGGGTATATCTGGCAAATTTTATTGAACACAAAATCAGAGCTAAATGCATCATTCATACTCATATATTTGTACCCATATCTGATAAAATAACATCATTCATATTCATATATTAATATGTATGACGATACTGATATATTATATCTTTATATCAATACCAAACAAACCCTAAGTATGCATGCATGCCATCATATATATATATATAACGCATACCTTATCTGGAATGATAACTAATAAGACAACAAACGGAACAAGAAGAAGAGTAAGAAAACCACGCCAAGATTTGTATAAGTTGATTTTAATAGGTGATCTACACTCTCTCGTCCAAGGACATGATGGAAAACACACCACATCGCTTAATAACATAAGATAAGTGACGCATAATCCCGTACTGCATGCATGCATATACAAATCAAAGTTAGTTAAGTAAGAATTAATGCATAATCTTGCTATCAAACTAAAAAGTCAAATTAAAAGTTAATTATTTGATTCAATACCTTAAAAAGAGCACGGCACAACTTTCTATTCCTTTCTTATCCGTATGATCATCACCAGCAATATTTGATTGAGAATGTGCTATGTGAACTAACCATCAAAAGTAATTAATTGACATAATGTTATTATATACTCCCTCTGTTTTACAATACATGTCTTTTTTATCTATTTACACACTTATTTAGAAAGATATCAAAAATACTATTATACTCTTATTTATTACTTCAGTTTCTTACCTTATTAAAAATCGCTACTAACAATGTAATAATAATTACAAGGGTAAATATGTAAAGCAAATACCAAAATAGCTAAAAAGACATGTATGTGAAACACAAATTGAAGACTAAAAAGACATTTTGAGAATCAGGGGAAGTATATAAAATCTCTCAAAAGATCATATGCACAAGATTGTCGAACCAAATGGTTTGTAACAACACAAAACTCCAATGCTAGAATGTACAATATTCATTACATTATGTGTCAATCACCTTAGGGCTTGATTGGAGTGTGCATTATAATGCAATAGTCTGCATTATAATGTAGACTTTTACATTATAATGCGTAATCCAAACAAACTTTTAAATTATGTGTCAATCACCTTAAAAATTGCCTTATGCCAAGATGGAGAGAGAAAAATAGAGAAACGAGAAGATGTATGGAAATGACAGGGATAGTTGAGACTGTAAATAACTAGTTAGGACTTAGGAGTTAGGACTACCTAGCACCTTTTCTGTACTAGCTTTATACCATGAATGAATTACCTCTTTCATTCAAAAAAGAAACAAAAAAAACATTATATTATATACTACGTCTAATCTCTACTTCAAACCCATTTTTCGTTTTTAACCTTCTAGGCCCAATCTACTCGTGTACGTAAATGTATTGACTAGTATTTAATTTTAATTATTTAGCGTTTTTATGTACATAATTAATTAATGTGGAAAATGTTATAATTAGAAATTTAAATATAACACTACTTATTATTTTCTCAAATGAAATTTTTACAATAATATGATCTTTCAAAAATAGATCTCGTCATTTTTTCCATCATATATAACATAAATTTAGCCCACCAAATTTTAATTCCTGTTTTCGTCCTTGCATTAGATCGAACCAGTTTACCCAATTCGTGTGCTTTATTGTTAAGTTTACGAATCCGAAACTTACCACGATAAAAGATATTTAACATTAACACACCTAGGATGAGTGAAAAAAGATCATACCATCTAAATATGGAACGATGAACACGGTACCAACTAGGATGAAAGGCATTATTATAAAACCTGTAAACCCATTCTGTATAAATCATTCAAGTTTAGTTATATATGTATGTGTTAATTCAAGTTTAAAGTTTACCAAAAATGACAATGTGAAACTTACAGAGATAAAATGACATTGAACATCTTCACCTCTCCGCCGATCAGGTGGGCTATATATATATGTAGTTAGATTATCACACATAAATTGGTGATTAGTGAGATTTAATTAAATAAGACTTTCTTAAGGAAATCAAGACGTACGTACTATATATGCAAAAATGAAGAGCTAATTACTCACATGTATCCTATCGGGCTCTTTTCTTTTTGTTCTAGAGCAATTGTCAAAGAGGTAACTCTGTAATTATATATTATCATATAGGGCTATATTAGAGAGGCGAAGCATACAAAATTAATTTGCATCTAACATATATATGTCCGAATTTAATTAACTAGCTAAAGGAGGTACGTACGTACCTTAAATTGTCTATTATTATACTCGTTTCCAAGATGAGAACCGGTATGAAAACAATCTTCAAGTTCACAGCAGCAACTTCACTAACTGTACGTTAAGATCGAAATAGGAAAATGAATCATTGTACGTACTACACACACACACATATATATATATACTTTAACCCACATCATCGATCATAAGAAAATATGTAAGGTTATAAATATAAATCTGGGTCCGGTTCCATTGGAACCGGGGGAGCCGTGTCTGGAACCGAGACGGTTCCCCCACACTGCCACACTGGATCCGTGGAACCAACAAATTTTGCCCGTTTCTGACCCGGATGGAACCAGCGGTTCGAAACCCATTGAAACCGCGATTCTAACGGCCAGAGGTGAAATAACGGCCTCACCCAGAATGGTCGAGTTCTCGGCTAATTTTTCTAAAAAAAAATTTGGCTGGTTTCGACACCGGATGGAACTGGCCGCAACTGGGAAACCGGCCGGAGGCCAGTTAAGGTTCTTGGGATTCCGGTTCGAAACCGAACCCATGTCTAGTTATAGATATATGAATAGTTAGATAGATAGATAGACGAGGAAAGTGTACGTACCATAGGTGCTCTCCAAATATACACAAAGAAGTAGTTCAAAGGCAACAAGTAACGGTGTAGCTGCAACAGCATGATAAGGGGCCCACTACGTACATAATACATGCATCAATCAATCAATTAATGGTTAGATAGATTATATTTTATAGGTTAGATCGAGATGGATCGAAGAAGGCATACAAGACAATCATCTTGGTCTGAAGGAGAGGGTATGGAGATTCTTCCTCGTGCAACAACAACATGAAATAGCCATAGAGGCGAAAATACAACCCTGCATATATATTACATCACTTAGGTTAGGTTGTTGGAATATAAGCTTAGTTTTATAAAGATAATTTGGATAATATGTCACTTACATTCTGTATTGACATTGGAAGTTTAATGATAGTTTGTTTATAAGTTTAAGTGTCTACAATAAGTATGTTTGTACGTGTGTTTTAAGTCAAAGAAATCTGGTGCTTAAGTTAGTTATTGCAGTTTATTAACCTGTGTCTAGAGTAGTTACTTAACTGTCATTTCAAGTTAGTTAATGTCAGTTGAAGTTGGTCTTAAGTATATATATATGTGTGTCGTGTTCATTAAGTTGTAACCCTAGAAATTCAGTTTGAACTTCAATACAGAGTGGTTGTATTTTGTTCAGACAAACTCTTGTGTTTACTCTGTTAGTGATCGATTTCTATTTCAATTCCTTTGGAAAATCTACATAAGTATACATCAAATACGATAAATGGTAAAGTGATAGTATATCATTGGAGGAGATAACTTTTAAATAGAGGTACAATTAGACATGTCAAACGGGTCGGTTGATTTCGGGTTAAAACCAAAATCGATCAACATTAGGCTTCGATCGGGTAGGTCTGAGTTCGGATTGTACATTCTCAGGTCAGAAACAAATTAAACATTTTCATGTCAGAAACAACAACAAAATCGATCTCTTAATATCGGATTTCGATTCGGGTCCGGTTTATATATTTTCAGATTTTGTGATTTTGGGTCAGTCAGGTGTGCGGGCCAATTTTTCGAATTCGGTCATTATTTGACAACTCTAGGAACAACGGATGCACATGTTAGATTAGAGAGCCTAATGAAAACACAGCGTTATACAAATTCTTATAAGATCTTCAAAAGATCACAGATCCATCAGCATACAAAATTAGTTAAGCCTAAAGGTTTTGTTCGAATCATACAAGAAAAATTAAAGCAAAAACACGTACAATCGGTTAGATTTAATTAGGTTTAGAGCAAAGGGCAAATTATTTAAGCAAAAGGAATTAATTAAGATAATAATAAAGAAAAAGAGATGGAGAAGACACGAACCACCAAGAAGAACAGAAGAAGACGGGATGACGAAGCTTGAGAAAGACAAGAATGGTGAAAGTAAGGAGCAACGCGTAAGCGGCCAATGCACGTGCCGCGCTCCATACTTGCCTCCGCCACGTGCCTTCCATTTCCATGGATGGAGTCGGAGAAGAAACAACAAACCCTAATGTAAGGTTATGATTGAGCTGCGTACATAAATAATAATCTTCTAATTAATCCACCTCAAATATAAGCTAAATAATACTGGAGTAATAAAATAAGAAAACCCTAAAGAAAATCTAAAAGATTAATTGATGAAGGATTGGATTTGAACGCCCAAAATCTCAAAGGAAAAAACCCTAGCTACGTTTTTTACAAGGGGGCACAAAACAAATTATTATATTAAATTAAAATTGAAATTTTCTTACTTCGGTTAATATATTTATCTATATTTCATTAAGAAATTAAATCCATACAAATTTAACCCTAAAAACTTAATTAAGTGCAAAATCATACAGTTTTTCTCTGATTTTATCAACACTACCATTCAATTCAAATAAATTACGTATAGAGATAGATTCAAAACATAATGTATAAATCAATCAATTTAAGTAATTAAATGGAAAAAATAATAAAAATTACATAATTTACAGATTCAAACCTAAAATCAAAACTTCACAGAAATTTAACTTAATCAAATCATAAATCACAATCTCAAATTCAATTCAATTACATACACAAATTGAATTCAACAAATTAGCAAACTCAATTATATATATATATATATATATATATATCAAATTTGAGTCTTGAATCTGAAATTTAGAAGAAAATACAGTGAGTAGGTAGATCGGCGGTCATGGTTGGAGTGGAATCTTCAATTGAAGTACTTGGGCAACAAGGGCTGAGGTAATTGGTGGCATCCAATTGATCGTATGCTTTAGAGTCTTCAATGGTAGACTCGTAGCCAAAACCCCAAATAGAGAAGAAGAGGAGCTCTCGTAAAATTGTAAACAAAAGCATTCTGTTACGAAAGTTATCCATCTACACATATTACTTGTATCACACATATTATGTACATGAACATTTGTATAATGTATGATCAGAGATAAATTGTATAAGGTGAATTATTCACCTTTTTCACCTCCTTATTTCCATGCATGAATCATGGAGATTCACCTAAGTTTTACCTCACCTTTGACCTATAAATATGGTCATCATCCATTGTAAAACTTGCATCAAAGTAGAGTAAGAAATACACTCTCTCATCCCTCTCTTCTAATGATCTAAAAGTCCTCCTAAAGTTTGTTCAAGTGTTTCTTCAAAAGATTAAGTGGTCTTACTTTCAAATCTTTTCATAACACGATATCAGGATGAGTCTCTAATTACCAATTGAGCTTCATTAATCACCAAGGTACAAACTTTATCTCTTCCTAATCTCAATCATGCAAGAAGTTTATTTCCTAAAACCGTTTTGAGGAGTATGCCCGTAGTCGCCTGATTTGGGATCTTCTACATCAGAAACTCGTTTTCTTCCTAGATTTGAAACGATTTCTTACCAAAAATAAATTATGCTTTTGGATATGTACAAGATACAAACAAAATTTTAGATTTGCTTACCTCTTTTGAAGTTTAACCGATTTCTCCTTCGAAAATCTTTAACTTCACCACTTGGATTGGAAGTAAGTTTTAACCAAAATGATTATGAGCATGATGTTGGTAATCACAATAAGAACAAGACATATGAAAAGCTCAAGCATAAATCTCCTATTACTGGCTCTAAGACGATGCATAATCTCGTTGTCGGCCATGGAGAATGTCGAAAGAAAAATTGGTAAAGGCGGTCGAATATGGAAGTGGAGGAAGGAGATAAGATCGGAAGTGAAAAGGTGAAAAAAAGGGGATGAAGGGAACCGGACTTTGAAAGGACTTTAAGAACCTCGGACTCTAAGGACTTTAAATTCTTGCTAAATATCATTCTTTGCATTCCGTATGATATTTTTACTTTTGTTCTTACGATATCGTCTATGCCTATATCTATATTGATTACTTTTCCGACTCACGCAATCTTTCTTCGTGCATTTTGAATATATAATCTACATGCATATATTTATTGTTTGATAAGACATGTCCTTCAATCGTCCCATACACGGCTGGATTTGAGAATTGAGATAGGGTTTACTGAGGGAGGGGGTGCAACTGTGACTTGCACATTTACTGAATATGTAATTAGTTCTTTAAATATAGAATTTTTATGATTTATTTGTAGAAAAAATTTAATGTTAACGGAGAGGGTGGTTGTTTGTTAACCGAAATGAAATTAAGGGTGTTTATTTGCAACTTTTAAAATAAGAGGTGGTTAAATGCAAAAGTATGAAAATAAGGGGTGGTTAAATGCAATTTCCCCTAAATAATAATCTTCTAATTAATCCACCTCAAATTAATATAAGCTAAATAATACTGGAGTAATAAAATAAGAAAACCCTAAAGAAAACCTCAAAGATTAATTGATGAATATGGATACGGAGGATTGGATTTGAACACCCAAAATCTCAAAGGAAAAAACCTAGCTATATATTAGAGGGCTTATAATCTAAAATTACTTGCCTTGTGTGAATATAGTAGCAGGCTAAGCGGGTGAGGCGGCGTGGGCGGAAGATAGCAGAGCGAGGGCGATTGGCAAGCCAGAAATATAACGGTGGGTGGAGATAGGTGGCCGGTAGCGTTATTGAAATCCGGATATTGATATGATTTAGGGATTTTTTTTAGGGTTTAGGGTTTAAATACGTTGGTTTAAATTCAAGGTTACAAGACACACCGAAAGCTCGAAAACAGAAGTACATACAACCATAGACCAAAGACGTACAAGGTACGTTGTATACTTGTATTAACATTCATTTTCGATTATCATTCTTCTTTTTCCCTAATGAAAAACCGCGATCACACCGCCATTTTCTTAATTCAATTCCAAAGTGTAGCAACCCCTCAAAAATTGGACATTTTCGCCTCATTTCATGTTGCAATGCCATTTACAAGGAAATCTCGAAACTTCTGGCCTCAAGGATCAATGGAGTTCTTTCAACTCTGTGATGATTGATTGGGTGATGGAATGTCTCTCCTCGACAATTTTAAGTTTGAGGGGGAACTTCATGGGTTCTTCCCTGGCAAAAGAGGATTGCGTTAAGGGGATCCTATTGCCCCTTACATCTTCATTCTTTCCATGGAGTACCTTTCAAGGTCCCTCAAGCTTAAAGCACCCAACAAGCAACTGAAATTCCACCCTCGTTGTGCAAGGCCATCGATTACTCATGCCTTGTTTGCTGATGACTTGTTCATCTTCTGCAAGGGCGAGGAATCTTCCATTTCTGTTGTTAGTGATGCTTTGACTTCCTTTTCCTCTACTTTTGGTCTCAATCAAAATTGTGACAACTCAAATGTATTTTTTGTTGGTGTCCCGGAGTATGAATCAGGAAGACTTTCTAACATGCTTGGAGTTCAGATTGGATCCTTGCCCATCAGATACCTTGGGGTTCCTCTCAACTATAGGTCACTCAAATGCTCTGATTACGATAATCTGATTGAGAATATCACAAACAAGATTGATTGAAGCTTGGAATGCCAAAAAGTTGTCATATGTTGGAAGGTTAGAGGTGCTACGATATGTGCTTTATGGAGTCCTTGGGTTTTGGTGTAGGATTTTCTCCCTCCCCAATAAGGTACTTAGTAAGATCAAGAGCATCCTTCGAAGCTTCCTTTGGGGTGGTACTGTAAGTAATAGAAGAGCTCCCATCAAATGGTCTAGTGTTTGCAAACCAAAAGATGAACAAGGTTTGAATCTTAAAGAGGTCCTTTCATGGAACAAGGCTGCCCTTCTCCACTTCCTTTATGACCCCCACAACCAAACTCCTTCAACTTGGAAATCATGGGCTACTGCAAACTTACTTCGTGGTCAGGATGTTTGGTCTGCAGTGGCTAAGGATTCTGACTTCTTTCTCTATACAAATTTGATTTCTTTAAAAGATCGTCTCACCAAGTCTCATTCAATTGTTGAAATTTTGGTCATAATGAGAGGTAGAGGTGGGAATTTTGATACAAAAGGTGTCTATGATTTAATTAGAGATCATGGCCAACATGCTCCTTGGGGAAGATGGCTTTGGGGCTCAATTTGCACTCCTAGAAACTCTTTGATGTGCCATCGAAAGTGAAAATTCTTTTTTGATACAAAACTCTTTGCTTTCCAATCCAAGGGAAAAAGAAAGCTTGAGATTTAAATCATGGGTTGTAGCCCTCAATGCCATTGTGTATTATGTTTGGTCTTCTAGAAATGAGATTGTATTTGAAAACACCTATCGAGATTCTAACGCTTGTGCTTGACTAGTCATCAATCATGTAAAAGATAGCCAAAAAGCTAGGTGGAGGAAGAATGATAGAGAATCTCATAGATGGCGTGTTAGAATTGACATGGATGAGGAAGTGTAACACCTAGGATTGTCTAGATTGTAATTTCTTTACAAAAAACTCGAATGAATTACCCCTCCATTAAAAAAAACCGTGATTGCGGTTTTCGATTATCATTCATTTTCCTGATGCATCGAATGAATCCTTTAAGAGGCAAGGTTGTATTCTGGATGAAGGCATCGAATGAATAATAATCAAATTCTTTCTCAACCTTTTTTTTCTCCTCTTTAAACTCTTATCTTCTCTTTCCCTAATTCTTCCTCTAATCCCTTCTTCTTCCTTAATTTCTTTAATCTCTACCTAATCTCCCTTCTAAACCTCTTGATCGACCTAATTCGGGTCGTAACATAATGTTAAAAAACCATTAATGTAAAATAGGATCATTCATTATCTGATATACAAAATAAATAAAAGTTGTATGGAAATGACCATTTATTTATTATGATAAAAAAGGTCCATTTATTTATTAAGTTTAAGAGGGACCCTAAATTTTTTTTCTTTTTAGGACCCTTGAAATAAGTAAAACGTTCTTTTATACATACATGTATGCGTGATTTCTGTTAGCTATTTTGCTTGTTTCGTACATTATTAGGGTTTTTATTTCAGGCTTTTAGGTTGGTGGTCAGTTGATGGAAGAATTAGACAAGTTAAGCCACCAACACTCTTTGAACCTAAATTAGGGTTAGTGTTGTGCTTTTTCTAACATACATTTTGCATTATTGATTACTTAATCTTGATCTCTGGAGCCTCATTTGTTTCTATATGCACAATATAGATTATAAAAATGGGTTTAGAAATGATTCAAACATATACCAACTAGTGTTTATTTTAACTAAGAGGATGCGAATGAGAAATTATCATACTAGTCAAATACACATGAATTCACACTCAAGTTAGAGTGATTCATATATATACATATATTAACCCAATTTCTGATTCCAACCAACTTCTTGATATAGAAACAAATGAGCCTTATAACTTGGCTTCACAAACATATAAATGTGAAAAACGGTATAGACACCAAAAAAATGTATCATTTCCATGATTTTTTACTATGAAACGCGTTCTGATACCAAAAGAAAGCCAAAATGTTGCCCTAATGGAGTTTGCAGGTAACTTAGAATCATATATTGTATGTTGCTACAAATTAAAGCTGGTGTTATTTCATTTACGCATGGACGGTATGTCAAGGAGAGATCTTCTTGAGGAGTTGGGTGCATCCGGGTTTATACCTTTAAGAAATGATAATAATAAGTCAAAGTGATCAAGCGAAGCTCAAGAATTTAGTAATGATAATATAAGTTGTGTTTTTTGTAATCGGAGTGGCGCATCTGGGTTTATTGTTTTAAAAATACATTGCACTTATGAAGGATTAGTGATTATGTATTCCTTATAAAAAAAAATGCATAAGCTTCTGATAAGCTTTTATTTTCGGCCAACAAAAATTACCTATAATATATTAATGTTACATTAGGTTTTTTTTTCTACTTATATATATATATTGATTTTTAGTATAAGAATTTAGTAGAAAATCTAGTTAGAGTAAAAAACGAGTGTGATTTTAAACCATTAAATAGGAAGATTTTAACATTCCAAATTTGTTATAATTGGTTACACAATTATAAAATAGGTGTCTCACAAAACCTTCTCCTTTGTGAGACTTTTTAAGGTTTCTATATCATAAATTTCTATTTATCTCCCTATAAATTGTTTCTTTCCAAATCTATTACATATTTATTCTCTCTCCAAAAACACAAACCACGTTTCATTTATTCCTCTTCTATCTCAAAATATGAAAACGCCAATTGTTGCAATTTGGAAATATATATGCGCTCAGGTCATATCTAAACAATATTACGTTCATTGTCATGATTTGAAAACATCTATGATGTGCCATCGAAAGTGAAAATTCTTTTTTGTTAGGGAATGTTAATTTGATAAGATGAAAGATCCCGGAGTTTCCGGAGTACGAAGGAGAGCGTGGTTTTTCAGCACATTCCAAGGCTAATGATCAGAGGATGGGGCAGGAAATGAGGTGTTGAGGCACATCAATGAAGTTAAGAACGATATTAGGGTTATGAAGAGTGTGAAGACTCAAAGAAAAAATGATGGAGGTATGGTGTATGTTTATGATGGACGAAGAAGACGGGGAGAAAATGGAACAAGGTGTTTGACATTACCATTTTTTTTCTAGAATTTCAGTTCACGATTTCTTCTCATTGTAACCTTCTTCTATAAGCTTACAAAAGAGTTGGCATTATGTTTCATAGTGCTGATGCGGCTCGTGGTGTGATTGGTGTAATTGATGTGACCACTTTAATGGTAAGTTTATCGCGCCTAACTTTATTTTTGTTCTTGCTGGTCTGAATCTGTGGTACAAGTTTATCCTTTTCTCTCTTTCTCTCTATATATTTTGATATGGCCATTTGTGAAAAGCTTAAGAAATCACTTGTTTCCTTTCTTCCTTGTCAAATTGAAGTCAAAAAAGTTAAAGCGTTTTCTCTATGTTGTATGCAGAAAAAGGATGATGATGAATGCAAGTCTGATAATGAATGAGTCCAGTGTGATAAGTGTAGGACGGTAACTCAAGGCTTCAATAGCAAGATATTACATCAAGAATGGTAATTGGATCTATTGATAACTTAATATTTTCTGAATCATCTTGTTATATCATGGTTTAAATCAATTTAGTAACTTTGTTATGATTTGTTTTTTATTTTTTTTATGTGTGAACTTTTGTAGGTTTTGCTTTATGGAGCCTTTCAATGGAACATGCCTCGAGTAGAAGCTTCAATCCAAAGTATTGACTGTCTCCACCAAATGGTTCGGGTACGAACACAGCCAGAAAAACATCATGGGCATCCCAACAACTCGTTAAAAGGTACATTAAACTTTGCCCTCTTCAGAACTCTTTATAGTCAAACGGACACTCCGGTAAATTGTGGTCGATCATATTTATTCACATATATTTATACTAGTTGTTTGATTTTTATCCGATGGCAAACACATCTCAAAGGCCGATCTCTTCATGCATATATATGTGATTCATGTGCATTCTATGGAAACAAGCATTGGAAAGATCGTCAAAATGTGGGAAAACCCTAAAAGAGACAAGAAGTTGAATGTCATATACTTTTTCCGGCCAAAGGATATTATCAACTTTTTGAATTTTGAACCACGGTGGAATGAGTTATTTCTGGCTTGTGGCAAGGGAGAAGGTGTTTCTGATACTTTTGAAGTGGTATTTCACTTCTCATAATCACTTCCTTTCAATGATTGCGTACTTGTCTTTTATATCACTTTTCAAATATTATTACTAGCTAAAAACATGTGATAAGTTTCAAAAAGAAGGTGCATTATGCCATGGAGTAAGTGATAGATAATTTAGTTTTCTCATTTTATTAGATCACGATGTTCAATACACTATTGTCTCAATCTCTCTATCTAGCTAAGTTTTTGCACTGTCATGGAGTAAGATGTCTTCTGAATCGAGTTGCAATTTGGAAATTTATATGCGCTCAGATCATATCTAAAACAATACTACGTCTATTGTCGTGATTTGAAAACATCCATGATGTGCCATCGAAATTGACAATTATTTTTTGTTAGGAAAAGTTAATTTGATAAGATGAAAGATCTCGATTTTCTGGTGTACGAAGGAGACTGTTGGTTGTTTCTTAGTCTTCCAAGAAACTGGAGAGGAACCAAGCTGAACAAAGTATCCAGTAACCGAGAAACGTGTGAGAGGACAAGTCGCATAATCAGAATCACAAAAGGCTGTAAGCTTCAAATCGCTCTGAGTAGACAAGAAGACACCCTGACCAGGATGACTCTTCAAATAACGAAGCACTCGAACCTCGGCATCCCAATGATCAATTGTCGGAGCCTGCATAAACTGTGCCAGAGTGTGCACGAAATAAGAGATCTCAGGACGAGTAATCGTCAAATATATCAAACGACCAATCAGTCTGCGATAGTGATCATGAGCCTCATAAGCCGGGTCAGCAGAAAGACCAAGTTTATGATTCTGCTCCATAGGAAACTCACAAGGCTTTCCGCCTAACAAATCTGCCTCGGTCAAAATGTCAAGAGTATACTTGCGCTGAGACAAGAATAAACCATCAGTAGAACGGGCAATCTCAATGCCTAGAAAATACTTAAGCAAACCTAAGTCCTTCATATGAAATATATCAAATGACCAATCAGTCTACGATAGCGATCATGAGCCTCATAAGCCGGGCCAGCAGAAAGACCAAGCTTATGATTCTGCTCCATAGGAAACTCACAAGGCTTTCCGCCTAACAAACCTGCCTCGGTCAAAATGTCAAGAGTATACTTGCGCTGAGACAAGAATAAACCATCAGCAGAACGAGCAATCTCAATGCCTAGAAAATACTTAAGCAAACCTAAGTCCTTCATATGAAAGCAAGAACTAAGTTGCCCTTTGAACTTGGCAATGGCAGCAGAATTATTTCCAGCAATAATCAGGTCGTCAACATAAACCAGAACATGAAGATAGACACCAGACCGACGATAGGAAAATAGAGAATAATCTGCACGAGACTGTGTAAAACCAAACCTGCGGAGAGCAGTATCCAACTTAGCGAACCAATTTCTTAGCGCCTGACGAAGACCATAAAAAGACCTGTTAAGGCGACAAAATGTCCCCGCCTTGGCCCTAGAAAACCCAGGAGGAATCCTCATATACACCTCCTCATCTAAATCGCCATGCAGAAAGGCATTATGCACATCCATCTGATGCAATTCCCAATTACGGGCAACTGCAATTGCAAGAAAAGTACGAACGGACACCATTTTCGCCACAGGAGCAAACGTCTCCTTGTAGTCAATGCCCTCTCTCTGATTATTGCCAAGCACTACAAGTCTGGCCTTAAACCTCTCAACAATGCCATCAGATTTATACTTGACTCTTTAAACCCATTTGCAGCCAATGGGTTTCTTCCCAGGAGGAAGAGCAGTCAAAGTCCAAGTCCCATTGCGCTGCAACGCATCAATTTTGGCTTGCATAGCTGCGCGCCAGCGGGGATCAGCAGCAGCAATAGCAAAACTAGCAGGCTTTGGAATAGACTGAACAACAGCAATAAAAGCCACATGGCCAGGAGAAAAACGTGAACAGTTAACATAATCAGCTATAGGATAGGATGTACCTGACAACCGTGACGGTTGAGATGAAGGAGACAAAGGAGAAGCAACATGGCCACGCACTGTATTGCAAACATAGCCTTTCAACTTCACAAAAGGAGTCCTATCACGGGTAGAACGACGGACAGTTTCTTGTACAGCGACAGGAGGAGATTGAACCCCACTCCCCCCGTCTACTATTTGCGTTGGGGCCGTTGAGGAGCTTGGAATTTGTGGGACTTGAACAGATTCAGGAGGAGATTGAACACCACTCCCTCTGACATTTGTCTGCGTCGGGGCATTTGTAGAGATAGGGTCTGGTTCTTGAACGAGGACATGAGGAGATTGAACCCCACTCCTCCCATTAGTCGTCTGCGATTCAGGCATAGGGTAACAGGTAGTGTCAAAATGTGACGGATGTGGTTCATCAGGTTGTGAATCAGAAATGGCCAAAGAAGGCTTAAAAGGAAAAATTAATTCATAAAAAGTAACATCAGCAGATACAAAACGCTCTTTGGTCTCCAAATCATAGACTTTCCAACCTTTAGGATAACCTATGAAAATGCATTTCCTAGCCCTAGATGCAAATTTGTCATACAGTCGAGGAATAGTTGAGACATAACATAGACAACCTAAAGTTCTCAAACGACCATACTAAGGAGGTCGACCATGCAACAATTCAAAAGGAGTTTTGTTTTGCAATAAAGGAGTTGGAGTTCTATTTATCAAATATGCAGCTGTTAAAATGCAATCACCCCAAAAAGACAACGGAAGATGCCCATAAAATCTAAGTGCCCTAGCAACATTAAGGATATGACGGTGTTTTCGTTCCGCCCTACCATTTTGTTGAGGAGTGCCAACACAAGAAGTTTGAAAATCAATACCCGTTTCCTCAAAGAAAGAGCGCAAACAAGTGAATTCTGTGTCATTATCACTGCGAAAGCTTTTGATCTTTTTACTAAATTGCCTGTCAATCATAGAACAAAATTTTTGAATCAAAGCATCAACTTCGCTTTTATTAACCATAAGATGAATCCACACACCTCTAGAAAAATCATCAACTAGAGTTAAAAAATAACGTGCACCGGCATAAGTGGGCGTCCGATATGGACCCCAGACATCACAATGAACAAGATCAAAACAGTCTAAAGCATGAGACTCACTAATAGGATAAAAAGATCTAGTTTGCTTAGCCCTATGACAAATGTCACACGGGTCTAAGTGACCACTTATTTTGACATTAGGTAAATGCTGAAGTACTGAAAGGGAAGGGTGACCAATACGAGAGTGCCACAAGGCATGTGAGTCGGTTTCAATCCGTGAAGCAAGGCTAGTTGGTGCTGCCACACGTAACCAGTATACTCCATTCCGTTCCTCACCTGCTCCAATCAAGGTCATTGTAGTGCGATCCTGCAGGACACATAGCTTATCGGTAACTGTAACAACGCAATTCTGAGATCTCAACAACTGAGCACAAGATATTAAATTGCAAGTCAAGTTTGGAACGATCAAAACGTCCCGCAAAATTATTCGGTCGGCAAACCGAAGCAGCATTGCTCGTCGAGCCACTGTGCATGAGCCATTTGGCAATAAAATAGTAGATTTTCCAACATCTCGAATGTCAAAAAGCAATGATTCGTCTCTCGTCATATGAAACGATGCACCCGTATCCAAAATCCAAGTAGAAAGAGTACTCGATTTATGTCCAGCATTAATAGATAGGGCTGTAATTGAACCGAGTCGAGGCGAGCTTTGAGTTGCTCAAGCTCGACTCGGTTAAAAATAGACGAGCTCGAGCTCGAACGCGAGCTTGGTTCGAGCTTAAAATTTTGTTTGAGTTTCGTTCATTTAAATGTTCGCCGAGCTCGAGCTTGTTCAAGAACCACTCGTTTACTTTCTTCGACAGACAAATCCGTGAACAACTTGTTTACTTATTAATTATACAAGGAAATGAAACTCAAATTTAAACTATGTGATTTATGAAACACCACCAAAATTATGTAATTTTAACATAAACTATATATTATAATAATATATATAGTAAGTATAGCTTATTCATAAACGTATAATCTAGTTTTTTATGGAGTGTACAATCGAGCTTTCTCATGAGCATATAAACGAGTTTGCTCATGAGCAAACGAGTCGAGTTATCTTATGCTCAAACTTAGTTCATTTATCTTTCGAGCCTTAAACTTGTGCTCAAGCTTGGTTCATTTACAAACCGAACCGAACACGAACACGAACAAGATTTAACCGAGCCGAACACCGAATTTCTCACGAACGGCTCGGTTCATTTACAGCCCTATTAATAGAATTGGACTGCAAATAACTGATCAGATTTTTGACTTGGCTCTCGGAGAGTCCGATGCCTGCACAATCGCTGGCTGAGATGCTATGGTTCACGCCCACAGTCGAGCCCGATCCAACTTGCGCAACATGAACCAGCCCGCAACTATTCCCATTGCCACGGCTTCGATCAATTTCTGCGTCATTCCCAGCCGTCAGTTGAAACTTGGACTGTGCAATGCGCTCTTCGGACCACAAGTCCGGATATCCGACGAGTTGGACGCAAGTTCGAGCCTCGTGCCCGATCTCTTCACAACGGGTGCACCAGGGGCGGTCTCCACGACTCCGATCGTCGCTGCGACCCGCACCACTGTCACGCTGATCGTGGCTGCTAGACCTGCGCACACTGCTTTCCTGGCGCTGGTCTGGTTTCGAGCCTGCGCGGTCACTTTGAACAGCAAAAGCACCGCCATTAAGTATGAATTTGGCCTCTTTTCTCGGCATGATTTGCAAGGCAAGGAGAAGATGCGAGTAAGGAGTAAAGAATCAGTGATGGTGGACGAAAAATCCGGTGGAGTTCCGGTGGTAATAGGCGGCGAAAAATTTGCGGCATGAAATTAGGATAAAATCCGGTGGAGTTCCGGTGGCAAAATCCGGTGGAGTTCCGGTGGCAATAGGCGGCGAAAAGTTGCGGCCTGAGATTAGGGTTTGGATCGACAAGTTTCCTGACGATCTGATACCATAAAGAACTTTGTGGCGCAAAGAATTACTTTTCTCATTAACATAAAAACCTTATATACAACCTAGAGTTGGAGCCCTAACTTCCCTTACAAGCCAAGGGGTAAGATACACAAAATACAATATATACAACATATACGCTCTAATAAATTGTCTTTTTTCTATCAGGAAAGCTAAAATCCAGGAAGATATGAATCAGTATTATGGTCTTGGTACTTGAGGTCTCTATTCTCTAATCTCTCTTAAATAAATAAGAGCAAGTGTAGATTGATTTGTTCAAGAGTAAGTATTATCAGTTGTAATTGAGAACGACAATGTAACCTTTTGAAAGATTAATAACAAAGCCGCATTTGGAAAAAGATATTAATTACAACGATCCAATCAAACTCGAGCCGTACTATATTGTTTCCTGATTTGTTTTCAGCCATAATTTCTTATATTGTCCAATCATTTTGAGGAGAAAAAGGAGGAGGATCACAAAATGATCTATCCACGACTATGACTACAAGAAACCAGGGACAGAAACAGAAAATATAATGAATAAAAACATCTCCATTCAGTTGTTTCAAGCGTGGGTATTTCCTTTTAAGCTACGCAAAAAGATTAAACTAAGTATTTTGTTAGTAAATTGTGATCCAATATATCCTAGCCATATGTTAATTTAAGATATTGGGACAAAGGCAAAAACAAAGAGAAACTATATGCCTCGTTTGATGATTGAAAAGCCTTGGCAGCAGATTGCCGATCCACATCAAGTGTTCGAACAAATCCAATGCCTTTGTCACATATATAGAATTCCTAGAAATGATTTTTACAATAATAAGTTATAATGTTGAAGATCACCAAATCTTAAGCAAGAATGCTAATACATCCCCTAGTCAGCATAACTGTCAAATTCCGAGGGCCACCATGTGGAATTCATGGGCCACGTGCATACGTAAGCCCAGTACACAAGCCCAGTGGAGTTTCATCCTAAAACCAATTGGCGATAGGAGGAGTAACCGAAGAGATTAAGTCCACCATTTGTTGCAGCTTCAAATCTCACCCAGAGCTCCCTCTTCAGTGTGTTTTCACCAGGCCGCCTTCCCTTGTACACCTTGCTGGCTCCTTCCACATTAGATTTATTTTCTACTACAAGAACTCAACTCGCTGAGGCGGACAAAAAGAACAGTTAATCAGTTGTAAGGCAACTTAAAAAAATGGACATTATATAGAGAAAAAAAAGTGTAGAAGAAATGTAGCCTTTACCGAGTGTCATCTGCTGCTTAAAGGCACCAGACAATGCTTCTTCAAATTGATCATCTTTCAATGGCTTATCGTCCAAGAGATTATCCTTCAATAGAGTAATATCATCTGATGGATCCATCAGAATGCATGTTTTACGTGATGACATAAACTACACCGGTGAAGGTGATGCACATCAAGTGCTTCCATTTTGTTGCCTACACTATAGATATGGTTTATCATGGAGCCTGAGTATTTCAGACCCAAACTTTGTAAAGCTTCTTTACCCGAGGACTCGTCATCAACATCATCAAGAAAATCAGTCAGTTTTCCAACTGGAAACTTTGTTAAAGTTATTAGTAGAGAAACCGTTGTTCGGTTCCAGTAATTTGCAAGACCTTACATGAGACATTTTCAGACATGGAGTTGTGAATATATTGAAGCTATCTCTGCAACTTGTCCCCATCTTTTTATGCAACATGGGTTGAATAATCCTCTCAAGTGTGTTTCTCATTGGCAGTATTTTCAGATTTACCAAAACAAGAAGGAAATACAGCGGCGCTGGAATTGAACCTAGCTTGTCAATGCTACAGATTTAGACAAAGATAAACCTTTGGAGAATGCTGTTTTCTGTCTTGGAAGAGGAGTAAGTGCGAAAAGTTGTTTACCCATTTCAATTTTGCATGCCAGGACACAAGTGGAGAGGGAGAAACTAAGCTCTCCATTTTAATTGGCTCGGGACTTTGAAGATTATTATCACAGCATTCGGTTTTAGTTGGCTTCTTTGTACCTGAAGCTGCCTTTTGAAGCTTAGGAACGCATGGCTGCATCAACACAAGATAAAAAAAAACGTCTTAGTCAGTAAGACAGTAACTCAGAATATAATGGTTAGAAAAATTTCCAGCTATAATTCATAGTGCAGACCTTTAGAGAGGAAAGCATATCTAGCTGATAGGATACAAGAAGGAGACTCGATTTCCTTTCTCCCAGGTTTATCGGTTTCTTAGTCTTTGACCACTCAGCACAACAAGTTCATCAATTTGCAGTCACACCAATGCATCAAACAGACAACAAAATGATTTGTAGGTTGTGTTCAATTTTGCACCAAAAGAACCATTGAGCAAACAAGTAGTGATTTTATGATAACAAATGATGGCAACACAATCAGTTTAATAGTGAAGGCGCATCCAAGTAGTAGTAATTCTCAACTTAATCAGTTATTTCATAATTCCATTCCTTGAGGTAGATACCATCGCATGCATTTATTTAAAGCCAATGTATATAAATTTCTTTCTAACAAATAGAGTTGCTCAAGATATCCAAGAATTTGAACTTGTTCACTGTAAACAGTGAAGTGAGAAAATATAGGTTCTAAACGTTGTAGCAAATGCCACTTTATACAAGCGACAAAGCAAAAAGATGTGTTGATCATACTGATAGACCAAATGCCATAACTTCAGTTGGCAGCCTTCGAAATGTCTCTCCAGTACCCTATTCACAGTTGATGATCAGTAGTAGTTCCCAATTTTATTTTATTTTTAATGAAATGTAGATCCACACAAAAACAAGAGGAACAAAAAAAGAATATTTAAAGCTTAATGAACCAAACATAAGTAGATAACGTTTGACGAAAAAATTATCATTAGGATTATTATGCCTGAGAAATTGTAGCATAGACATTAGCAGAGCGGGTTACAGGGAAGCAACACTTCTAGGTTCCTATCAAGAAGATGAATCCAGAATTTGACAGAGAAGGAAAAAAATGAATCCAGAATTTTATATCAAGCAAGAAGACTAACTTTTAGGTATTCTAGCAAGCATGTATAGTAAAATAGCCATCAACACTCCTAGATGGTGTCAAGCTTATATCAGTTGTATCTGAGGAGTCATCTGCAAGTATTGAAGCTACATATGCATTAAGACGACGCAGTGCTATGATTTAGGAGCAAAGTGAAGAAGAATACAAATATACCAAATGAGGAAGGGTGCTAACCACAACAAAATCACCCAAGTTAAGTAGCAAATAAATTATTCAGACAATAAAACTAATACTTTTTCGGTAAGCCGGAATCAAAACCAGTTGAATAAAAGCACAAACACAAACCTAAAATCCGACATAAAAGAAGTCAGAAATAGGAATGCCATTGATAGGAGCATAACATCGAACAACTGGTGTGCATGTTCAGCTAATAAGTTAAAGCAAAATAAGAGAGAAATAGGAATGCCATTGATAGGAGCATAACATCGAACAACTGGTGTGCATGTTCAGCTAATAAGTTAAAGCAAAATAAGAGCAGGAATTAGAGATGACAGAAGTGAAGTATGCGCTTATGGCTCGAACATGCTGTTGGGTTGGGTCTGTTTTGTTTTCCTCTGTTCTGTCTTCAATTCTCTGTAATGACTTGGCTTCCTAATTTATAATGTTGTTTTGGTGCTAAAAAAAAAATTCAGTTTTGAAAAAAGAATTTTAGAAAAAAAACTACAACACATCAATGAATGAATGGTCATAACTCCTTAATCAATTCCCAAGAAAGATGCTGAATCTGCTTGCCAAACTCAGTATCTCAAAATCGTAACCTCAAATCAAACATTAACTCTAAGCACTTCGATCTGCAAGAAACTGAAATAAACCCTTAGAATATCGACAACCAGCCGCATCAACTACAACCTCCACAGTGATGCAAGCAACACAAAATCAGGTTGTCATATGAAACCTCATCTGAATGGTGTAAAATTCTACTGGACATCATATATATGTTGTTCCACTAATAACCCAAGCACGTTAAATATTGTAACTTCTTGCATCTCTTGAATATCTGGTTGGGTTTTTGCATACCAAAGTGGAGGCAATCACAAGAAAACATATACCAATCATATTGCAACTGCAAAAGCAATAACCAGAGTAGGAGAAGAATAACTTTTTTTCAAAAGGAGATCCCAAAATCTACTGTGTAAGCTGATACTCTTCTGTTAACTCATTTACAAGACTGGAAAAAAAAAACTGGCAAATCTAATACATGGTAGATGGTTAATGAGGGTGAAAGTAAATGATTTTGATTGATCAACAAATGGATACAAGTTGCAGTGTTGCACACAATTGTCCTCCAATAAAAAGGGCTAGATTAGAGGTTACAATCCAGAAAACTAAAAAACCCAAATGGAAACCAAGATGCACAATTTTGTTGAAGAAACTCATCTGAAAGCCTTCAAGGTGGCATTCAATTTTAGCAGCCGCACGATAAACAAGCAGACCTTGATTACGTACATAACGTTCTCTGTAAAATCTCAATACCTTCCCTTGATCAAGTCTCTCAACTTCCACTTAAACCTTCACAAGTAAAACATAAATTAAGGGAAAGGAATCATAAATTGCCCAACTAACTCTTGCAGCTATGGAAGGCAAAATTATCGTATCAGAATCCATTGACCAACTTTTGCATACATAGGAAGAAAAGTGTTAATTCTTTGTTACTTAATTCCATATCCCGACTAAAAAGGGGTATACTTTTAAATTTAATATGATCTTACAGAAAATTTGCCCAAGTTTGCTAAAAACGTTTACATTCACTTAACAAAGATGAACAACACGTTGAACATCAGTTCACCATCCTAGAGTTGGCAAAACTGAAGAAATGCATTTCAAGATGAGCAACGCCAATGTCGAACTTCTCCTCAAGCAAACCAGAGCTCTTAGCACCATTAGAGTGATTTGTTAGAACCTGTACATAAGATTGGACATGTAAGTGAGGGTAATAGATTTTGTTCGAGAACAAATAATTCAGAGCAACACAATTAGTTCACATAACTTACATAGGTAGTTGTCAAAGACTGTACATATAAGTAAGGTGATAGCTGGTATTTGCAATTCAATAACTGAAATATGAATGCAAACATGTGAGGGCAAAATTAGAGAGGGGAAAGGGATTGAAATACATCCTAACAATAAATCAACTATCCATGATTAACTGATCAATAAAAGTAATCATGTATCTTTGGTGTGATCAAGTGTTTGACCTTCTTCATGATCAACTAAGCCACGTGACCCATCTTTGGGAATAGGCAGATCATTTTTGGTTTGATTCTCCTCAGTTGTACTATTCTCATTGAAAAGATTCCTAGAAGCTTCATTTGTATTATTTTTCTATCCTATAAATACATAATTCACACATAAACAAACCACAAAAAAACATTTACAGTACATATCTAGAGAAACTAAAATCATACCCATTATTGTTGTTGCATTCTGATTACACATCTCCTTTAGCATATCTAGTAATCCAATTCCTGAAAAATAGCAACAATCCAGATTAGGAATTCATACTATTTACAACACAAAGTCTGTTCAAGAACACATAATACTATAGAGATAAAACAACATGTAATTAGTGTATAAGGATTGGGATATCTGGATAAAACATAATAAGATAAGTTCAGTTAAGATGAATACATAGTAATACTTCAAAAGTCTGGTAGATAAAATAATACTACAGTTAATTTGACACACACACACACACACACAGAGCCTCAAAATAATGAAAATTGGATACCAAAAGAAATCATTTGCAATGATGAAGGGAATCCAAAGTTCAGTAGATCAAAGGCACGTCACCAAAGACACGAATTCCTCTACACAGATTAGATATAGTAAAGAACCATAGGCACCTAGAAATCAATTTTTTTTCTAAACCTTATTGCCTCAGTGTGATTCACGTTAGTGAAAGAAATTGGCAAGTGAAAAAGTATTTTTACAGCTTGCACAAAATTTGATTAAAACTCCATGAGTTTTATCCTCTTTAACATTTCTTCTACTGACAGTACATTCACCACAATAATAATTAATACCTCAAATAGTTTCATAGGCCTCATACAAGATTTGTATATTTTACATTCAATTGCAAATCAGTTATAGTCTTCAAAATGAATCCCTAGGCTATGAATTCACGCGTAATTTTCTATTTTTTCTGAATCTATATTCCTAGTCAATTGATTCCATAAAGAGTGTTCATTTACAGGTCAAAAAAATGCATGTTCCACAAGTCACTACCATCAATTAAAGGGCCAGGGCATTGTAACATATTTAGAACATTCTTGGAAGGAGCTAGAACTTCTCATCATTAATCACAAGATTGAGCTCAGATAGGGGGTATTTTTCCAAATGTGCATGAAATATGGGCTTTCAGATATTCTTCTCCACCATGCAAAGTAAGATTCTTCTAACGAAATTTGGTACATTAGTCAGGATGATAATGTGTCAAATAGATAGGATCATCCACAATTAAGCCAACAAGTATTCACTTCAGTTTAGAATCCAAGTAGACAGTCTATTAATCTATTTTTTGCCAGATTAGCCACCAATAGAAGTTTAAGAAGAAGGGACCTGCATATATCAAATTTTTTATTACACACAACCAACTCTCACCACGATTCATTGGCACAAATAAAAAACTATAATTACAGTCACCATCTGTCAAGTAACTTCACAACTGGAATACTAAAACCGGTATTAGTGCAAAACAGTTGATAGAGCCAGCAAGTCATACCTGAGCAGAAGCATTTCCAGATAACGCAATTGAATGAGAATTTTCAGAATGCACATTTGAAGCATTTGCAGGATTTTCACTTGATGTATAGCTTCCATTTGCTTGAAGATGGTTCCCGTCATTTTGCTCATGCTGATGCATGTCATTTGACTTTGCTTTTAAAATGTGAGACTCGTCATTACAAGTTCCACTTTTTCCGCGTGCTTCAGAAAGCTCTAGCTGAAGTTGTTGAATTGTCTGCATATGTAGAAGTCAGCACATGTTTTGCAAATAACTTTAGTATTTCAAGTCAGGGTACGGTTATCAAATATATTTAGCTAGCTTAAACCTCCTACCTGCTACTCCAGATGCAATTTCTTACCATTTGTACAGAAATAAAAGCTTGCAATTTGACTTGCACCCAAAGCCACAATAACAGGAAAAGGATACTTTTCATTTTAAAAGCAAATCAAAGAACCCAACAAACTAACAAATAACAACCTGTCTTTGACAGCCAATCCACAACTGATTATATTGCTCAGTGTGTTCATGTAACTCAGCTTGTAAATAATAATTTTTCTGGATTGCAAAACATCCATTTCTTGAACTCGGGTAATCCACGTCTGAGCCTCCCTCAGTTGGTCTTCCTTGTACAAAAGGGTTTCTTGAGCAATTTTATGCTGCAAAACCAAGATTTTTAAGACACTTAGTCGCTATAAGGCTAGAACTAAGAAAAATCAAGTAATAGGGTGGTCCTATTTTCGGTTTGTCATTCTAAGAAGCAGAACATTTGCCAAAAGATAAACACTACTTGGAAAAGAAAAGTAACAATTATTTTAAACCCAATCACTGTTCAGCTCTCATTGAGAAATGGTAAATGATATAAAAAAATTGTCGCTAATAAATAGACCCGTTCCTGCAACTCCATCACATGCCTGTCCTTTTCTTGAATATGCTCTTGAAAATCTTGAATCTGTTTCATATGATGGGCTCTCTCAGCTTCAACATTGTCACGTTCCCTCCTGCAAAAGAGGAAATCATGAGCACTCAACCGATTAGAGAATCAAAGTTTTCTCTCTTGCATTCTAATTCCGTAGACACAAGGTCAGAGTTAATGGAAAAGCTCAACCAAATAATATAAACCAGCTCAAAATTGCAACTACTCTATGCTTCATTCCTTAGTCTAGCGACGCGAGAACAAACAGCCACAATGAATCACTAACCGGAAGTTCGCTATTTCCTTGTTTTGTTCTCTAAGAAGGTCCTCCTTAGCCCATGCCTGTCAAAAGAAATAATTTTCAAGGAACTTATAAGCTACAGGCATACAACTTTCTCTTAATAAAAAGGCATCAAACCAGGGGAAAAGTAGGAAACTTATAAACTAACAGCCATTGTCAAATCTAATAAGCTATATAGACTTGATATCTCATTAGCCTAATTTATTGTCTAAATGATTAAAGACTATAAGATTATCAATCATTAACATTATCAGTCATAAAAGACTAAAAGAGGCACCGTTTACCTTCTGTCTGGACATATTATTCACTCTTCCTCCCTCCTCATCCATGGGCTGATCAAGCTTTTGATCCAAGTCTCACATACTTCCTCTATTCTCAACATCATCAGTAGAAGAATCCATATATTTTAAGGCTTCCTGGTTTCAGCCTCTTGAGATTCCTACCAAAAAGAGCATACAAAGTTGTTTAACAAAAGTACATTTTCATGTACAGATGCATTGAAAATGTATCCATATCTTCAATAGAAAGAAATAGGGGTACCTTAGACTTGGCTTCCCGGGTACTTATCTCAACCTCCTTCGCATGTATTTTCTCCTCAAGCTTTGAGTAGAACTACCACCATTAAGTATAAAAAAAATACGTTTACAAAATTCAGAGATCAAGCTCAAAAGATGATCACGCAAAAGCTAATAAGCCAACACAAACCTCTCTTCTCTTCTCTGCTCGTTCATTACACTTAAAACTAAAACCATATGTTGGGAGTTTGCCAACTCTGCAAGATTTGGCCTCTTCATCCCCTTTGATTTTGTGCACTTCTTTTCTAAGAGGTCTCAACTTCGTCTTATCCCTGCGACAGCTGACAGTTATATCAATTACAGAAATATTCTGAAATTCTACTACACTATCAAGTACGAGTATACAAAATCTAACATCCATAAGAAAGAGTGCATTGTTTCCAAGTCACTGTCATTTCCAATGCCAAGAAAACAAAAAGTAAAAAGAAAAAACAAGAGAACAAGCTGAACATAAGAATCAGCTGAAGGCCATTGAAGAGAGCTAAATTGAATGCGACCAAACAGTAGGAGTGAATTCAGAGTGAATCTGCTTCCATTAACAAGCTAAATGGTAAATAAGCTGCTCATGAACTTTGTACAGTAAACCTGCGAATTAAGAGAAATTAAGAGCATGAACAAGGAGGAGGAGGCTGTACCTGTTGAAGACGAGAAGAAACCAAAATCAAAACCCATAGGATTGAAATTAATTACAGAAAAGCAATTGAGATTATGTCCATGAACTCATGAAGTACTTTCTAACGAGGATAATCAGAAATAGGTCAACAGCCAGTCACAATTTATATGTGAGCTTAGGAATAATAATATACTAAACCTTCAGCAAATGGAACTCACCAGTAGAAGCCCAATAATATTTTTTGGATTTCCAGTATATACAGGAACTTGACTATGACCACGAGCCAGGACTTTTCCCATTGCCTCCCTGTAAGCTCAATTTTTTGGAGAGAAAGAAACCAATTAATTTGCGCATTAAAAATTTACAACCAACACATAGGCAACTAAACTGACTACCACAGAAGAAAACAAAGGGATCTAACAGCAAAATAGCCATGATAGAGGAGACGGGGAAATTTGTATGTGATCTGTAATATTGATTTCCCCTTGAATACAGTTCTGATCTAAGATTTTTCATGATTTAACAATTATCAAGACAATTGAAAGTCCCCGGCCCTTACCAGTCCAATTTAGAGTTGACATGTAATGAAAATGTTGATTCGATAGGTGTCATAGCCTCCTGTGCTATCTGCTCAATCCAAAAAAAATAAATGTTTAGGACAATACAAAAAATAAATAAGGAAAATCATACAGAAACTACAACTCTAAAAAGCATGATGGATGTTGAATTTAGAAGCGTATAATTGGCAGATAAGAAGCAACTTCAGCTATGCCGAGAGCCATGAAAAAAAAAATGATCAACCAGAATATATAATAATATCTCTGCACAAAATTTACACAGCTCAGTCTAGTAAGTAAGAGCAATGTGGTTACATACTCACATTTGGTCTCCTACAACACTAACACGTTAAAATTTTCATTTACAAGTGCAAGATGAAATGAGATATCCACTTTTCAATGAGGAAACCCCACAAGAGCAAAGAAACAAGATAGTTGTAAGGTAAAGCTAAGATAAGTACGAGTCTAAACAAATGGCAATGTTTTAAGCATATGAAAGATCTGAATTTCCAGCAAGTGATAGTTTTTGTTTTTTTGGAAAGCAGAGAACATATATACTATTGAAGATCAATTTCCGCATGCCTTGTAATAGCTTGAGGAAAATTGTCTAAAAGCAGAACAAGAGGTTCAAAATCATCTGCATGAGAAAGTTGGAAGTGTTGGTCTTGCAAGTGCAAAATCATGGTCTGATCATCAGATTCGATGTGAAGAGAAGAGAAGCCCAAATCAGAAGCAATTATTAGCCCAAAATGCACTGCCTTTGCTTCAGCCCAAGCAAGTGATAGTTAATCTGGCATACCTTCTCTGTTAAATCTAATGCTCCACTGATGATTGTTGTCTCATCATGAGTGAGTTCACCACCTTTTCCAGCCTGCAAATTGGTAGCAGAATGCATCATAACTCACTTTTGCACTTGATGCATCGTAATGTGACAATCTAGCAATAAGCTGAGTCAACATTTTCTTGATATCAACATGTGGCTAAAAATGCAAAACTGAAACAATAGATCCTTTAGAAGACAAATTTACAAAGAAATATCAAAATCTCTGAGAGGAAAAATGATGCAAATAGTTTTGCAATTCAAAACTCTATTTGTAGCAGAAGCATGCCCCTAAATTCACAAAGAAGAGGTGACACATAGCTGAAAAGCTTTGCAATTCCTTGAAAACCCTAGAACTGACATAGGTACCAATACGATAGGATTGCAACTTGCAAGCATAGCAGGGAGAAATTAAGATTCCTCTTACAAGGACAAATTGAAACCCTAAACTACAAGCTAATGATTGTAGAACAATCCTAACCTCTAAAGTGACGATTGAAGAAGGAAAGAAGTCGACCTCGACCACGGCGTCACCGCACCTCCGACCTCTCTATAGAACCACTTTCTTACTCATCGTCCACCAGCTCGTCTCCTCCATCACGCATGTCCTCTTTGTTGCCAGACCTCTTCACCCTTTGATACAAACCCGAGGTGGATTACGTATCAAATCCCTGTTGGTCAAGGAGACGGAGTCTATTCCGAGGTGGAATCCGACTCAAACACAATGAATGCAGTAATTAGAGAAACTGAAGGAAATTAGGGCAAAGCTATTTTCTTGGATAACCTTTTGACAAGATATACAAGAGTATTTATACCTAAGCCCTAACGGTTCAAAAAAAGCGTCCCGGGAAAGAACCGTAAAGAAAACCCGGAAAGAGAGCTAAGCTCTAGTTTATAAAAATTACAATATTCTGCTAAAGATAATAAAATTAACCAAAATACTAGAATTATTAATCTAAGTTATCAAATATTAATTATCATATCTTTTGGGTCGACGTCGAACTCTTGACGGTCTTGTAGTCGATTGTGGGTCCGTATCAATCTCTCCCCCGATGAGAATCGGCTTGTCCTCAAGCCGTAAATTCGGAAAAGAGCGTTGAAGGACCTGAACTGGCTCCCACGATGTTTCGACTGGCCCTCCATCCGACCACTCAACCAACCATTCGAGGCGTGGTTCGCCATCGACGAGGACCTCGTGTTCAGCCGTGGCACGAACGGGTTTGGAAATGGGCCGATCATATAAAAATTCCGAGGGTAGGGCGATCGGCTGACTTGGTGACCCGTCAGAGATAAACGGTCGGAGCAATGATACGTGGAATACATTGTGAATGCGAGCCGATTCCGGGAGGGCCAAACGGTAAGCCACAGGGCCGATCCGTTCACTGACCATGAATGGTCCATAAAAACGCCTGGCTAACTTCGCGGAGAGTGGCCGACTAATCGAGTGCTGACGATAAGGTTGTAATTTCAACAAGACTTGGTCGCCGACATTAAACTGAACATCCTTTCTGTGTTTGTTGGCCTGTGCAGACATGCGTTGTTGCATTTTAAGCAAATTAGATCGAATCAATTCAAGCACCTGATCGCGATCCTTGATCGCTTCCGACGCTAGGGTGGGCGGGCCGATCGGCGCTGTGACACGCGCTACCGGAGGCGCGTCCCTGCCATAGAGAGCTTTAAATGGGGACATGTCGAGGCCTTCATGAAACATTGAATTTAAGGCGAGCTCGGCCCATGGCAAGAAATCGAACCATCGACGTGGGCGGCCTTGAGTAAAAGCTCGAAGATACTGTTCAAGACTACGGTTTTTAACCTCTGTTTGACCGTCCGTCTGAGGGTGATAGGCGGTGCTGTGGTGAAGTTTCGTACCGCTTAACCGATGAAGCTCAGACCAAAAAGCGCTGCGAAACACGGGATCTCGATCAGACAGAATGATGGCCGGAATACCATGTAACTTCACAACCAAATCAATGAACAAACTAGCAACCCGTGGTGCATCATAAGAAGGTCCCAAGGCACCAAAATGAGCATATTTAGAGAGCCTGTCAACGACAACTAGAATAGTAGTGTGACCTCGGGAAGGCGGTAAACCGGTAATGAAGTCCATCGATACTTCATCCCACACCTGTTTCGGAATTGGTAAAGGTTGAATTAAGCCGGCAGGCTTGCTGGTGCTGTACTTGGTAGACTGACAAATAATGCAAGCATTAACAAATCGTTTAACATCCGCGCGCATGCCTTTCCAAAAAAATACTTCAACCACCCGACGGAAAGTGCGATCAACTCCGGGATGGCCTGCGCTCGGTGATGCGTGGAATTCGGTCAGAATTTCGGCCTTGAGTGCGGATGCGGTCCCCAAAACCAGCCGATGCTCATAGTAAAGCACGCCATCATGGACTCGGAATGGTGATGGCAAGGTGCCATTGGCTGATGCTGCATGCCACGCTTGAAGATCCTCCAAGGTGCGATTCTCGGCCTTCAGCCGTGAAAGGAGGTCCGGCATTGGTGCCGCAAACGAGGAGAATTGGTGCAGCGTAGACTCGTCTTCACTCATACAACGTGACAACGCATCCGCCACTCGGTTACTAGCCCCCGATTTGTATTCAATGCGAAATTTGTAACCCATGAGCTTACGCATAAAAAACTGTTGATCAGGGGTTTGGATTACCTGAGTAAGAAGTTCTTTTAAACTTTTCTGATCACTTCGAATTAAGAACTCCCGTCCGAGCAAGTATTGTCGCCATTTCTGAACCGCAGAGACAATGGCGAAAAGTTCCCGATGATAAGCGGAAGACCCGCGGCGGCGGACGCCTAATTTCTTGCTGAAGAACGATAAAGGTCGTTCATCCTGTAATAACACTGCGCCGACCCCATCATCCGAGGCATCCGTCTCGACCACAAATGGTTTGTCAAAGTCGGGCAGGCATAGAATCGGTGGGGTCATCATTGTCTGTTTCAAACACTGAAAAGCTGTAGTTGCCGATTCGGACCAGGCAAACTTGTCTTTTTGTAATAAATCTGTCAATGGAGCTGCTAGTAAGGCATAATTGCGGATAAACTTCCTGTAATAGCCTGTCAAGCCCAGAAATCCTCTTAACTGTTTAACAGACTGTGGAATAGGCCACTCGGACATGGCTGATAATTTCGTCGGGTCCGCCAAAAGTTGTCCTGCTGACACGATATGCCCCAAATATTCAACTGTGGTTGTGCCAAACGAACACTTAGATCCTTTGACATAAAAGTGGTTGTCTTGAAGGATTTTGAGCACAATATCGAGATGATCGGCATGTGTAGTAAGAGATGGACTGTAAATCAAGATATCGTCGAAAAAAACAATGACAAATCGGCGCAGATATTGAGCAAATATAGTATTCATCGCTGCCTGAAATGTCGATGGGGCGTTGGTAAGACCGAACGACATAACCAAGAATTCGAAATGGCCATCATGAGTGCGGAACGCCGTTTTGTAAATATCGGAAGAGTGCATCCGAATCTGATGATATCCTGAACGCAGGTCAAGTTTAGTAAAAATAGTAGCATTGCCTAATTCATCAAACAATTCATCAGCAGTAGGGATCGGAAACTTATCTGCGACAGTAATGTTGTTGAGGGCCCGATAATCAATGCAGAAGCGAAAACTGTCGTCTTTCTTTTTAACCAGAAGAGCCGGGGATGAAAAAGGACTAGTGCTATGCTGAATTATGCCCTGCTCGAGCATCGTGTGAACTTGCCGTTCGATTTCCGATTTCTGAAAGTAAGGACGAACATTAACCGGTTTCGACCCTGGCTGTAAATGTATATGATGATCCCAATTCCGGGGTGGCGGAAGGGCGGACGGCAAAGCGAAAACCGACCGGCGGCCCTCGAGAACGGTCCGAAGTTCCGGCGACACATCGGAAGGCCATTCGTTAGGGTCGGTTGTTGATTCGGACGACATGCTAAGGACCTCAAAGCATTCAATAATCTGATCAGACGCGCAGAGAGATAGCAAGGCGGACATAGTAATCGGTTTCGGAGCCTGACGCTCGCCTGTTAAGAACACACTTTTGCCGGCCCAGGAGAACTGCATAGTTAATTTAGCATAATCATGGGACACAGTTCCCAGAGTTTGTAACCATTGGACCCCGAGGACAACTTGCGGTCCATGTACCGCCAACACATAGAGATCAATAGAAAAAGTGTGACCCTGTAGATCAATACTAGTAGCCGGGCATTGATGGGAACATAACAGATAAGCGCCATTCCCCACGAAAACACGAAAGGGGCTGATTTTATGCAATCACAGGCATAATTTCTCGGCCACATCAGGGTGAATAAAGTTATGAGTACTCCCACCATCAATCAAAATTGAAATGTCAGCATTCAGAAGCTTGCCTGACAAGCGTAAAGCACGCGGATTGGGCAGTCCGTCCATAGAATTCAAGCTCGAAATGTCACCCGTAACTGCCAGCTCGTCAGTCGCGTCAATATCATCGTCGTCATCGCTGTCGTCGCAACTCAGTAAAGCCAAAAATCGGGGTTTGCAGCGATGTCCGCGCGAGAATTTCTCGTCACAATTAAAACACAAGCCTTTCTTAGTACGTTCATCACGTTCAGCAATAGAAAGACGACGGATTGGAAGAGATGTGTACGTATCGTTAGGAGATGTCGATACGGGTGGCGCGGTGACGTCGCTCGAAGGTGGCGCCGGTGCGGGTTTGGACGTCGGGGCTCCGAAACGATTCCCAGTCGGCGCCCATGTGCGCTTGTTGGTCAGCCACGGCGTAGAAACTTCACTGAAAGACGCAGCTAATTCTCGAGCTAGAGCAAAAGCTTGAGCGAGATTGGTCGGATTTCGTAAATTCAACTCCCGACGCACTGGTTGTTTCAAACCAGCTTTAAACAGAGAGATCAACGTCGATTCAGACAGTCCGCTAACTTTGTTCAATAGGGCTTCAAATTCAGTTTGATAATCGAGGACTGAGCCTTTTTGTTTCAAATTGGCCAAAAGACCCGTATAATCTTCATAATAAGTCGGGTCAAAGCGCTGCTGAACGGATTGCAAAAAGGATGTCCAATTTTCGCCACAGTTATTCCGGCGTTGGTAGCGGAACCAATCAGAGGCGGGGTGTTCAATCAACATGCCCACCAATCTCAGGCGATCACAATCGGGGGTCCGGAAATAATCAAAGTATGCTTGGACTCGAAAAATCCATCCATTCGGATCGGATCCATTGAATCGGGGTGGGTCCACCCGAATTTTTGGGGTGGCGTCGGACCCCGGTGGAGCGCGCGGCATGGGCGAAAAACCGTACGACGCCGGAGGCGCCTGTTGTGAGTCAACCGCGCTAGGGCTGGACGCGACGAACGGGAGCGGCGAAAAGGCTGGCGGTGTCCAACGCGCGAAGGGCAGGGCCATCGTGGCAGCCGCGGTTGGAATGGGTCCCGCGGAAGGTGGAGGCCAACCCGGGGTCGTCGACGGTGGTGCGAGCGGAAACCGCTGAGTCGGTAAGTTAGGGTTGGGAAAGGTTCGGCCATGGGTCCAGTCGGAACCTGGAGGCGGGACGCTGCTAGGGCTCGCGCTCGATGGGGCCCAACCGTGGGATGACGAGGCCGGCATCACCAGAGCCATCGCGGCAGTCGTGGCGGCGGCGTAGGGCAGCGACCCGTCGACGTTAGGGTTTTGCGAGCCGGCGGCCGAATTCAGATGCGAGGATTGAATTAAATCGCACAAAGAATCTTGTCGAGATTGTTGATCATCCACACGACTCGAAAGCTTCTGAAGTTCGTCAGTAAGTTGCATAAGTAATTCACGGAGATCAGGTAGATCGCCGGTGGTTGCTGTGGTGTCCGGATTGGCGGAGTTCGACATGGTGTTCAAGATGAAAGCACCAGTTGATACAAACCCGAGGTGGATTACGTATCAAATCCCTGTTGGTCAAGGAGACGGAGTCTATTCCGAGGTGGAATCCGACTCAAACACAATGAATGCAGTAATTAGAGAAACTGAAGGAAATTAGGGCAAAGCTATTTTCTTGGATAACCTTTTGAGAAGATATACAAGAGTATTTATACCTAAGCCCTAACGGTTCAAAAAAAGCGTCCCGGGAAAGAACCGTAAAGAAAACCCGGAAAGAGAGCTAAGCTCTAGTTTATAAAAATTACAATATTCTGCTAAAGATAATAAAATTAGCCAAAATACTAGAATTATTAATCTAAGTTATCAAATATTAATTATCATATTTTTTGGGTCGACGTCGAACTCTTGACGGTCTTGTAGTCGATTGTGGGTCCGTATCACCCTTTGAGATTTCCATTCTCTCTCACCGAGCTATTGTCAGCCCGTCGCCTTGAACTATTTGCCTGTGCAACTCTTTCAAATGCCCATGTGACTTTTCTGAAGGCTTGAGATAATCATCAGCTTAGCCTATTGACGTAAAATATGATTTTATTAGGTCTACCAATTTATGTAAAATGCGAGGAAAGCTCTTAAATATATTATGTCCGTACATATTTATAACTATATATTAAAGTTGTCCCTTTTCGACCCACCAAAACGTTTCTGGCCCCACCTCTTTTTTAAAAAATTAATTTTTATTTTTAAAATTTTAACTTTTTTCTATTTTTATTCTTCTTTAACTATTTAAATCTATCTTTAACATCAAACAAATATCTATTTAGTATAACAATATCTTTTGAAAACTTCCTTATATAAATATTTAAAATTAAAGATAACAAATTTAAAATATTTTAAAATAAGTATAAATATCTTTTACCTTTTAGCATGATGTCTTTTCACGAAATTATTTATAGATTGTTTCTTTTCTTTTATAATAAAAAAATTAATGATAAATATTTATAATGTTTAAAAATAAAAAAAATAGGTAATATTTATAACAATATATTAAAGTTGTACCTTTTTGAGCCACTAGAACGGTTCTAGCCCCCTCATATTTAAAAAATTAATTTTTATTTCTATTATTATAACTTCTTTGTATTAAATTCTTTTTAACTATTTGAATTTATATCTAACATCAAAAAAATATCTATTTAGTATAAAAATATTTTTTGAAAGCTTCCTTATACAAGCATTTAAAATTAAAGATAAAATATATAACTATTTTAAAATAAATACAAATACTTTATCATATATTTTTTGACGAATTCATTTATAGAAATATAATGATTTTCTTTTATAAAAAAATTAATTATAAATATTTAAAATTAATAAAAATGGATAATAAAATATTTAATAGATATTAAAATATTTGATAAACTCTAAATTTACGTACATAAAAAGTAATAAAATAGGAAGAATATAATATTTGATTAAAAAATTATATACATTCTACGAACAATAAATTACTTATATTAAAGTTTATATTATATTTTTATTTATTTATTAATATCTTATTTATAATATTTATAAAATATTGAATCGTAGTCGTACACGGTACGACGGGTAAAACTAGTAAAACATTAAATATCAAGAAAATGGATATGCAAGATCAGAGATTTACTGATTATTTTAATATCAGACTCAATATTTTATTTTTTCCATTACTAAAAGAAAACTAATTAGTTTAGTAATTTTTAAATTTATACATATATATTTAATTTAAAAATCTATACATATAAGATTAAAATATAGCCTAAATAATTCGATAATAATAATCAATCATTTAAGGATAACTACAAAATAATTAGGTAAGAATAATTAAAAAAATTAATCAATTAAAATATAAATGAAAATATATATCAGTAAAAAAAATCAATATGTTAGTTTAGGTTAGATTGTTAGGTTAGGTAAAATCTTATTAGATATATATAAAAGATAAAATCATTTGGATTAGTTCAGGTTAGAAATAAATGGTTAAATTTTTTTGGTCGAAAAAATAAATGGCTAAATTAGTTTAAAAGATAAGTACAAATCTATTTCAAGTTCACGTATGACCTCAATTAGTTAGGTGAAAAGATAATTACAAATCAATTTATTAGATTAAAAGATAAATACATGTATTAAGTATTTTTTAAAGGGTTGAATATGTGGATAATAGGTGGCGCCATGAATGCAAATTTAACTACGGCTTGACACATAGGCGAAATAAACCAGAGATTGACACGTGGACAAAAGGTTCCTTCTTTAATATATAGATAGATAGATAGATGACAAGTAGAATAGAACAAATGGAATATAAGATACGAGATTATCAAGATATGAGTATGAGTAATATCAATATATTAGGTATAGGTACGAATACGAGTGATATTCCAACATTATGGGTATATCAAAATCGCTCTGATATCAACTTGATATCGATATCCTCATATATCAGTCATATCTATATGGAGTTTTTTAATAACTCCACTGGAACTAATTCCCTTTTTTTCCTTAATTTTTTTGGTAGAATCTTTTTTTTCCCCTTAATTATTACACATTTCTTTTCTTTTTTTTTCGTGATGGTCGTATAAGAAGGATGGAACTTGACCAGATTGTGGGCTTGCAGAACTAGACTTGGCAAAGTTTGGCCCAATTCGACCCATTTAACAAAATTATTCACGAAATTTTATCGGTGGTCAAAACTTTATTAGAGTTTGATACTGATTGATAACCAACAACTTGAACACAAATGTTTGCAGTTTGCAGGGAAGCAACAAAGAATAAAGAAAGAGGGATTTTAGAAACTAGCCCTTCCTAATTGTCCTTAATTTGAGTTCTATGTTTTAATTGTATGAAATAACCCTCTTTTCCTTCACCTTCTAATCATTGTGAGCACTGTTCTAAAAATCTCTTCTAGGCCCCGTCTAGGTCCCGTCTAGACGCTGGAAGGTCCTAGCCCGCCTAGCTGTCCAGATCGCCTAGGCACCCGTCTAAGACCGCCTAGACAACCGTTCAGGCCGTCTAGGCGCTAGGCAGTCCATCTCCGTCCAGGGTCCGCCTAGCGTTTTTTAGAACATTGATTGTGAGTTAACTTGGTCGTTGACCGCATCAAAACTCAAAAGGCTCTTTGATGACAAAAAATTGTCATCAATGCATTGATGAAAGAAAGTGTAATCAAGGGCAAAAAAAATGTCATCAAAGGACTTGATGATTGTCATCAAAGACAACAAGTGTCATCAAATACTTTGATGATACATTTTTTATGACAAAAAAATATCATCAAAGACCTTGATAAAACGTTTTTGATGAAAATAAGTGTCATCAAAGGCAAAAAGTGCTATCACCTTGATGACACTTCTAGGGCACGTTAGGGTTTTTTCCGCCATAACCACCGACCTTTCACCTCGTTGTGTGGGTTGTCGAAGCTGCAATTGTGATGTAGATTCCGCCATTCTAGGGATCGAACAAGGATTGGAGAGAAGAAGAGAAGCACAAAAGAAGAGGACAAGAGAAAAAGAGCGCGAAAAAGAAGGGTAGGAAGGGCTATGCGCGCAATTAAAAGGATAGGGTAGACTAACACCTGATTATGAACATAAAACACATTATATCCTGCAAATCCCTCCGGATCAATCTATGGGAGAAAATATTACAAACAGTCATGTTTTGAGTTTTAAATGGCTAGAGTATTAGTATTTTTTTAATTATTTAAGTCTTAAGTTATTCATATGAATCTTACAAAATTTGATAATATAAACCTTGTGTAAGTAAAGTAAAAGAGAATATCTCTCTTGTACGATGATATGTTTTCCTAACATTACAAATAATCCTTTTTTTGAGTTTTAAATGACCAAAATCAATAAATTTATGCCAAAATCAAATTAGGGTTTTAAAGGATTGTTTCCTTGGCGGAATCAAAATATGTGATTGTGGAGCGAATTGAGTCGTCTAATGTACTGAACAATTCACCCAATTAACATACAATTAACACTGTAAGCAAATTTCCATTGATGGAGCGAATTGAGTCGGGCTTAGAAATATCTCCATTGATGAATCCAAACTTGCGTTTCGCGCGAAGAGTGTTACGTAAGCAAATTTTCCATTCCTCGTAGTTGTGGCCTTTGAGAACTATCGGGCATATCTTCATTCCGGGATGATCGGAAGGATGCAAATAGTAAGGAGAAGTACTAGAATTTGAACCGGAAGAGGAAGCATCTTTTTCTTCCACGTTAGGCATGATAGCGAGGTAAGAAGAATGCAATAGTCCTACGTCAGAAAAACAAGTGGAAGACAGCCGGAAATTTGTGGCGACAGTCGGAAGCGGAAGCAATTAGGGTTTAGGATCGAGGTTTGCCTGATACCATAAAGGATTATTTTGGGTTGCAAATCTGCCCTTTCTATTAATTAAGAAGACTATATATACAAGCTATGAGTCGACCTAATGAGGCCCACTCTAAATACATAAAATAAGCTAAATACAATAATTACAATATATATTATCCAATAGGTTTTTCGATTTTTAGAGTTTATATGCAAAATACAATCCAAGTATGAAACATATAGGTATATTGTATGGCCAAGCAATGTAAATGTCATCAATTTTATTAAGTCGATCCTCTACAAATACTAATCCACAAAATTGTAAAATAAATTCATCCAAACAAGGCTTTTCTTAAAAAATGCATTATAATGTAAAAGCATGTTTTATAATGCGAATGCATTAGGACCCTTTTTGGTAAGCTACTACGAATCATATACAAGCATTGCTTCCTCAATGTAAACACCGCATCTTGGACACTTTGAGAAATTGTTGGAGCAAGATCTAGCAAAAAAAATAAAAATAAAAATAAAGACTTAAATTCTATGAGAAGATTGAAATTTTGAAAAGAGATTAGTAATGAAGCAAGGTGTAGGTAGGTAAGTTAAATTCACCTGCAAATGTACCAATGTGTGCAAGGAAATAACACAACGTCGATCTCCTTCTCACAGCAAATTTTACACATGACCTTTTTTGGAAAAATGTAATGTCCATAGTTAGAAATATTTCTTATTGTGTGTGAGATTAAGAACATGAATTAAGAGAAAGAGCTTAATTACCTTTTGCTTTGCAGTAATTTCAATGGCCTTGATCTCTTTGTGTAAAGCTACTTGCAACATCCACACCTATAATAATAGTTGAAGAGAAAAAGGTTACTAGAATTGAGATTAACCATGTAAGATTTTGTGTATGAACTAAGCAAAAGAAAAAGGAATTGTTCATAGACAATTTCAAATAAATTATCGTTCATTCAAAAAAATTGAAAACGAGTATTCCCTCGATTTCCCAAAACAAATGTGAGAATGGTAGTAAATCAATAAGGAAAACGATAATTCCCTCGATTTCCCAAAACATGTTTTTATAGCATTTTTTTATAAGGGTAAGTATTAGGGTCGCCGGGCTCGTCTAGAACATCTACAAGGAATGAGAACTGGTTATTGACCAATTCTAGTGAAGAAAGGGCGAACCGCCGCCCGTGGGGTTCGAATTAACGGTGACATACTACCCCAAAAACTTAACCGGGTGATACAAATGCCCGAAGGCCTAGCGTTTTTTTTCTTGTTTTACAAAACTTGTCTTTTAAGCATTAATTTTTTTTTTCAATTTTTTCCTCCTTTTATATAAGTAATATTTAGCATTCTCAATTTTCTAAGAAGGTTATAACTACATATTTATGTAAATATAGGTGTATTTTAGGCATAAAATTTATTCCTTAATATGTATATATTGGGTTGAAAATAGACATGGGTCCGGTTACAGTGGAACCGCCGACTCCCGAACCCATGTCCCGCCGGTATCATCGAAACCGTGACCGCGTTTTTTTTATGTGGCTAACAAAAGAAGTTTTATTTTATTTATTTTTAATTTTTAAAAATATTTCCGGAACTGGGAAACCGGCCCAAGGCCGATTAAGATTACAGTTCCTAGGTTCGATCCGATGGAACTGGAACCGAGTCTAGTTAAAAAGACATATTTTATAAAACAAAAAGAGTAAGGTAATATATTCACTTACCTCCTCAATAAGATCTCTCCTTGACATATTCTTCAATGCATCACGAGGAGTCTCACTAAAGTTATACCATCTGCACACACAAATATGCAAAGAATTCATTGGTGAGTAAGGTTAATCGATTAATGATAATTAGGAAACTTGGTATCGAGAGATCAATGTAATATAGGTTGTGTAATTTGCGTTCTAACAATCCCAAATGAATATGAATGAATTACCCTTTTATTCAAAAACAAAGATAATGAAAAAAAGAAGAGATGAACCTTGATTCACCATCATAAAGTACTTTTTTATCTGGTTTTCTAATTCCTTCAAGAAACGACCACCAACCTAAAAACCTGAAATTTGCAAGAATACATAGTTAACTACATATTATGCACAATGTTCTAAAAAACATTAGGATGGCTCTTAGTGGAAAAAGATTAGACGGTCTGAACAGTTGCTTAGATGTAGAATCAAAAGCTAGGTAGGTCGAGGCCTTACAACGCCTATAGGTGGTGTTAGGAAATTCGCCTTGCAGTATGAGAGAACAATAGAAAACGAGAAAAAACAATTTGTTCACCCAATCCGCCACGAATATGACTACATTTGGAGACACTGCTAAGTTAGAGTTTTCTTTACTAGGTTTTTCCGAAAATACAATTACAATAATAAATTATTGATATAATAAATAGACAGAAACCCTAATTCTATCTTGTAGGGACGAGCCCTTGTTTTTGGGACTCCGCTCCAAAACCCTGTTTAACTCGGTTCGCGAGTTGGGTCACAAAACCGGCCTTTTAATTATCAGTAAGTTCATCAGTTTCCATACCTACCAGGTGAAGCTTAGACGGGATCTAAGCGGGATTTTTAGATCATTATTAATTGTGCATATCAAACTTAAAGGAGCAATCCAATGAAGTTATTAGATTGAAACTTATATATACCTTGAACCATGGAGCATAAACTCAAGGAATTCATAAGCTCTTGAAGAAAACATAAAATACCACCGTGCATTGCTAGGTTCAATGTTTAGGTGCACAGTTGCAATTCTTTCCATAAGTTGTAATGTAGAAAACACAACTCCAACACCTTGCAAGAGGAGTAAAGGTGAAAAAATAACTCCTAATGGAATCTCTCTAGCTCTAACATGAGCTCCCTGCAAAGTTGTATGTATATATACAAATTAAATTAAATTGACTGTTTAAAAGAATTCTTTCAAGCCTATAGACATGGCACGATTAATCGAACGAGCGGTTCTGGTTCCTAAACCTACCTTGGTTTCAGTTTCAAATTTGACCAAACCTTAACCGAAACCGTCCCTCCTTGGTTTAAAGATTTAAGTTCCAGACCCTCCGGTCAACCAGTTTGGAAACTGGTTCCGGTTCCGGTTTGGCTTCAAAAAAAGGTAATAAAGAAAATCGGTTGTTAACCGGTAAAACTTTAAACTGCCGGTTCGAGTTCAAGATTTGGCCAAACCTTAACGTAAACCTTATTATGGATAAATAAACCGACAGTTTAGATTCTGGTTCAATTCCAGTTTAGGCTGGTCCAATTTGGCGGTTCAAACCTGAATCATGCCATGTCTATTCAAGCGGTTAATTTAGTCATTGCCATACCTCCAAGTACATACAAAGAAGAACATGGAACACCATTATCATAACCATCATGAAATGACCACCACTGGCTTGCAAAGAGCACAATCTAGTGGGCTTCTGATTATCATGTTTGAGATAATCAACTGATCTTGATGATGATGATGATGATGATGAACTACACACTTTGATTTGAGGATGCCCATCTATCACAGGAGAGGTCCACTTTTTACAGACAGAAAAAGCAAAGCAATGTCCAACACTGTAAATAGATAATTAATTAGATAAACCTCATTAGACCATTCTCTTAATTAATGAAATCAAATATGAGATTGAAAAGGATTTCATTACATAATGCAATCCAACGTATATAGGTAAAAATGATACCTAAAAACTAACGATGGACCCCACCAATTCCTTGTATAATTACCTGCAAGAATCGATTGATCAACGGTTAATTAATTAAACAATCTAATGAAATGTGATGCATTGTTGAGTGAAAAGGATAAAATACCAGTTAGCATAAGAACCATGAATATTGTAGCACCAAGGTAGAAAGCCATGGCCAGAATAATCAAGCAATGCTGCATTAAATTAAATCAAAGAAAGTGCTTATTTGCATCTATAGACACACCAAAAATGAGTTAGCTATCTTAATTGATTAATTAGCAAAAGGGATCAACTCTTACTAAAGGTACTGACTTAAATAACTAAATTAACTTACAGTAATTTTACCCCATGTAACATCTACCGTACACGGGTCACTTGCCTCTTCTTGCATTAGTGAAACGCACATTCTGTAATTACACACCGAGCTAGGAGCAACAAACAAAGATGTCAAGTAGAACTTAATTGATCATCATTTAAGAAAAGTTGAAGAACAAACTTGAGTTAACGCCAATTTGGATGACATTATAATGCATTATTATGTCATCATCATCATTGACCCAGATCTGGGGGGTCAAGATGGGGGTACCTTTGCCCAAGGAAAAGGAGCACGCCCGCCCAAGGAAAACTTAAATTCAACTATATATGTGACAATAATAACCGAATTTAGTTAGAATGTACTAAAACTGATATAGAGACTAAATTCGTCTCTAAGGCAGTGTATAAAAACCAATGAGCATGAGGATGCGCCCCCTTAATGCATTACAAATTAAAATCTTAAATTAAAATAATGCAGTGTTTTGCATTATAATGTGTTATCCAAAACATATTGAAGTCATATGAAAGATATAGACATACGTACGTACCTACAATTGTCTATGATAATAATTATTTCCAAGAGCACAACAGGTAAGAAAACAATCTTCAAGTTCACGGCTGCAACAAGATCTAAAAAAGAGTTATTATTAATTGTTTGATGAACGTATATATGAATTAATTCATTGATTGATGATATATCACAAGCTAGAGCTGTTTTGTACCAGAAGAGTTGTCCAAATGTATACAAAGGAGCAGTTCAAAGGCAACAAGCAGCGGTGTTGCAACAATAGCATGAAATGGAGGCCACTACAAACACAATACAAGACAATGACATAAAATATATGATCAAGATATCATCTGCTGGGTTGATAAGTAAGTAAAATTTCGACCCTTAAGATGGAGATCGATTGAGTAGTTATTTAGTTATAGAGAAAAAGTAGTAGGGCATACATACTTGACAAGAGTATACATCTAAAGGGGCGGGTATGGAGAATCTGCCTTGGGCAACAAGTGCATGAAATAACCATAGCGGCGAAAACACAACCCTGCATAATGTACAACATTGATCGGTTAAAAAATACTAAATACTAGGCGGACTAGAAGTGGAGAATGGTCGCCTAGCGCCTAGCTAGACATCCAAAACGGTTGTTTAGGCAATCCTAGACAGGCTGAACGGCTAGGCAGGCTAGGACCCTCTAGCGTCCTAGGCCTAGACAGAATTTTTAGAATAGTTTAGTCCTTATCCTAGCTATACAATGTTCCCTAGGCGGAAAAGGACTGCATAGTGTCTAGACAGACAGGCTAGACGGCTTGACAAGTTAAGACCTTCCAGACGAGATTTGTACAACCGTGATCCTATATGAACCTGAAGCTCGATTGATCATCAAACAAGACCAATCCATTGATGGAGCAAATGCAAATGCAACGCAATGTTCTCTAGGCGGAAAAGGATTTTCGGCAGTCCTAGACAGACTAGACGGTTTGACGGGCTAGGACCTTCCAGCGCCTAGGCCCCGTTTAATAATCAAACATGATTTGTAAAACAGTGATCTTATGTGAAGCTGAACCTCGATTGATCATCAAACAAGATCAATCGATTGATGGAGCAAATGCAATGCAATTCAATCTAACCCACATATCCTATTAATGTATCAAAAACGCTAGGGTTTAGGCGGAGAGGGGCCGTCTAGCGCCTAAACAGTCAAAATAATTACCTAGGCAGTCATAGACAAGTTAAATAGCTAGGCAGGCTAGGACTCTGCAGCGCCTAGATCTCAAACAAGACCTAAACGAGACTTAGACAAGATTGTTAGAACAATGATGCTATATGAAGTTCAAGCTCGATTGATCGAGCGAATGCAATGCAATTCAATTCAGGGGAATTAATTAAACGAACCACCAAGATGCGGAGAAGCCATGATCGAGTTTGCGAACGAGAAGAAGGGTGAAAGTGAAGAGCAAGGCGTGGGCGGCCGAGCGTTGCGCCGCCGGCGTCACTCTCAGCCGCTTCAACTCTTCCCAAGCCTTGAAAACACCAAATAATTCAAGGAAACTCATATCTATGAAATGTAACACGTGACAATCAAAGTTAAATATATTCCCAAGCCTTGAAACTCATATCTATGAAATGTAACACGTGACAATCAAAGTTAAATATATAAGTAAATAATAATTGGTCAACATATATGGTTATTAGGGCCGGCCGTAATCTTTATCGGGATGAGATTTGGGAGATTTGTTAGTGTAGTGGATACTAGATACGGATAGGATTTATGTATATAATTTATTTATTTTTCCTAATTTCCTTAATTATATTTTTTTTTTGGAGGATTCACTCATATTTTGCAAAATAGAACTACAACCATGGAAACATAGAAACATGGATTGATTAATAACAGTTGAAATCAAAGGAACAAAACACACAAACCTAAAACTTATAACTAGTGCAACGTACACCTTAGATATCAAAGCACTTAACTACAGTTGTGAGTGTCGCACCAGCAAAATAAGTGCACGTCGTATACACCTTCCAGAACCCCATCCGTTTGAAGTCTGAGTAGCTTGTAGTGCCTAATCTCAAGGATCCCAACCAAGTGTTGGCGGGATCGGGCTCGGAGGCTGCCAGGTAATAGAAGATGCATCCGACTGCATGAGCCGCGAAGAGCTCGAGGAAGAGGACACGTATAGCGATCCAAATCCGGGCCCTCCGGATGGGGATACGCCTCTCGATGACTCCCATGAAGATACCCAGATGATGGAGATGATACATCCGTAGCCACAAAAATAACCCGACCATTCCGTCGGGAACAACCTGTAAGAAAAGTTCAAAAAATAAAATAAAAAATACAATGAAAAAACAAATTAAAATTATAAAAATATAACCATTTTGAAGTCATACCACCGATAATAGACGAGACAACAAACTCCACTTCGTACTGGCTAGGAAATCCAAAATGATATCTAAAAGCATGATGACCCTAACAAACAAACAAGGATTAAATTAAGGTAATTATATATTGGAAGTTATGCAGACAATGAACTTATGGACGTTGATGATTTTTTTGACTATGAAAATGGCGAAATGTTTTCAGTTGCTGATGTTATGCAGACAGCTGGATTTGGCTTTAGTGAAGATGATTTGCCTGACAAACTTTTGACTTGTGGAGATGAAGGTGAACTTACACTTACTCTTCATTCTTCTGGTTATCATGTCAGGGCCTTTTGAAGTATCAACATCACAGTGATGATGGCATGTTCATGTTTACTTATTCTGGTCTTATGAACTTCACCATCTCTGTAGTAATAGTAACTTTCATTTAACTTCATCCGTGTCATTCATGGACTACATTCTTTGTTTTAAGCATCATTCAATGATTATGGATGCCATCTCTGATGGATTCTCTTTTTTTTTTAGCTTTTTCACAGTATGAGAACTCCAAAGGTGTCAAAGAACAGTCTAATGTTATTGTTGAGGTATTTGATTTTATGCTTATCACTAACTCATAGGCTTTTTCAGTCTAAGGCTGAATGGAGGAATTATTCCCTCTTTTTTTTTTCATTTCAGCATAATCTACACAACTCAAACAGCTATGTCAAAGCCACAAAGTTTTTTATCTTAATAATTCCTTTCTACTTTTTGCTTTTTATCACTATATAATGCAAAATTGTTTTATCACTTCATTCATTCCCACATCTACATCAGATTATAGAATCTTATGTTTACAATCATCTTCTGAATCACTAATTGTTCTGGAAATGGCTGCCTTTTACATTTTCTCCCCCTTTTTGATCTTTTTGTGGTTGTAGTGTAATGATGAGATGCTGCAAAGAGTTACAGAGGAAGAAAGGCGCCGAGCTGCAAGTGACTCTCCTGCTGACCAATCTGCTAATGTTAATGTTGCCAATCCCAGTTTTGATCAGCATGTCATGGATAACAAGGGCCCAACTGAAATCCCTGCGGAGGTGATCTTGTCCACATCTGGTTCAACTTTGCATGACACAGGGAGCAATCAATATGGGAACTCTGAAGATTGCTCAAACATTCTACTATAAAACCTGACTTTTCTTTTCTGAGTGGGGAGATAAACTTGGACAAATTAACGATTAGGGAACTTCAAGAAACTTTTAGGGCAACCTTTGGGAGAGAAATATCTGTCAAGGATAAGCAATGGTGTATGAGAGCAATGCTCTGGATCGGACTCCAGTGATCTAAGAAAATAATGTCACTGTATATTTTTTTATGTAGTTTAGTGAATCAATCTGCCACACATATCTTTTAACTGAAAGAAAACACTAATGCGCAAGTGTGTAACTGTTTTCAAGTTATCTTCTAGGAGCACATAAGCCGTATCACGCCCTTGCTCTCCTTGGTTTGATGCTGCCTCAGATTTATTTCCAGGTGAAGAATGATGGGATTTCTTTGTTTGATCGTTTGCTCAACTTGCTTAATTATTATTCTGCGTATATAACTGAATTACTGATGTCTTACCACCTAATCCATGAAGCTTGTCAAAGACATACTCTTAGGCGACAGTTTGGATAGAATATGTAGGATATCTTGTAGAGATGCATATTTTAGATCTAATGACTCAATGATGACAATCTTCCCTCTTGAAAGAATATTCTGCTTGAGACTTGAAACTCTCCAGCATTTTTTGTAAAACAATGCCAATTGGATCTTTGAGATATCCAAATGGCGCCTAAGTTGATTTTTTTATGAAAGACAAATAAATGACATGGGGGAATTTCTCTGGCAGGAAAAGTACATACTGAAGGATCCAGCCAAGTACGATGTCAAATACCAGGTGAATTTCATACAGATCACACCAGTTTTCCCACTTTATACCTTTCTTTATTGGGTTTATTTTTATTTGGGTAAAAACTCTTGCTATCTTTGACATGATGTTGCAGGCTTGTGCACAACCATTTCTCGTACTAGGAATTTTGGTCACTGCATTAGTTGTTTGCCCCTAAGCAAAGGCCCCATACTGAGATCGAAATCCAAACAGCCCCCAACACATCAAAGCTGACACTTCAAAACTGTAATGGTTTACTAAGGATGTACTCTCCTCTGCACTCCCTATATTGATGGTTACACTCATGTCTCATCCATTTTTTGATGTGATATTCCAATGACAAGCTTCATTATTAGAGACAACATGTTGGTCAAGAAAGTTAAAGATGCAAACTGTGAGAAACTGGAGGATGTTTTAGGAGAAATTGGAGGTACAAGTGCTATTGTGAAAGATATACAAGTTGATTCTGACAATAAGCCAGAAGATGCTAAGAGCACGAGTTTGGGAAATTTGTTAGCTGAGAATGTTTCTAATGATAATAACTCTGTCGATCAGAGAGCTGCTAAAAGAGTTCGGAAACCCACAAAGAGATATATTGCAGAGGCATCTATTTGGAAAATCACGAAACTGTTGGAAGGATAATACCCACAGGTAAGCAGTCGGGAGTGACTAAGGACTTGTCAAAATCAGCAGATAGACCAGCTTGGGAAGTTAGATCTTCTGCCATTGTCATGAGACAAGATTCCCTGGGAGGGTTTGGATTTCAAGTTCCTCGTGTTTCTAGAATTCGAAGATGCCGTCCGAGAAAGGCATTCTCACACTAACAGTAAGTAGAATTATTTTGTGGAGACTTGTGATGTTTTTTTTCTTATAAAAAATGATAATCATTAGTTTGCTTTTCAGTGTGACATGTTGTTTGGAACCTTAAATAGGACATTTATTTCCAATCTTATTTTAATATTATTTGGATTTATCCCTTTTCTTATAACTTGTCTATATAGTTGGAATTATTTGAACCTGGATTGATTCATAAAGTTCTTTTATCCTTCAGTTTACTACAATTTGTTCTTAAAATTTGTTAATAGTTACGCAATATCCTCATATTCGTGTTTGTTGTGTTCCGTATTGCTCTTGTGGATGTGATATGTGCATTGATATGGTTCGTTGTCCTGCAATGATATCTACCTTTTCTTAGTTGTATTTCAAATAGTGCCCTTCTATTAGAGAAGTAATACAGTTTTGCTAATAAAACATTTTTAAAATTAGGGACTGGAAAATTAACCTGAAATGTCCTCAAGCAAGTTAGTATTGGGTATTCAGAGCCATCTTGTATTTTGATGGGGTGGAAAAGAGAATACTTTTATTTTCTTGAATAATATAATATATGAGTCTGTTGTTTTACTATACCCTCCTTATAGTCAATTTAGTTGAGTCCATTGTCGTGATGATGTGATCCAGATCCTCGGTATATGTATATGTTTTAGGATGAAGCATATTGTCATCATTGACCTGGGTATTGTTCCTTGAGGCCAAATAGCAAGATTGTACTTTAAACACTAGACTTTCATTCTTTTGACAAACCCATTCTGGAATTTCAAGAGTAAGAACTATGTGTGCAAATGATAATTATCTCTTAGCTCCTTTATTGATATTGTATTGTATCTGATAGTTAAGCTAGGCAAAATAATGTTTTTTGGTGTGATAACTTCTGACTCGCCAGTCATCAGGAGGTTTAAATGAGTAGTTAATGGGAAAAATGAAAATTAAGCTGTCTTACCAGAACAAGTGGAAACTAAGCTGCAATTGATGAAATGAAATTTCAGTGACGGCAACACTAGATTTGATTTAACTAATATAACATTAACATGTTAGTATAAACTCTCTATGACCATGCAAATCTGATATATATCGAGCAAGTTTGATTTGCCATGTTTACTATGTGATATGCATTTGTGTGCAATTATTAAAATTTCTGATCTTGCACTTTATATAAATAATGTACACTACTTGTGGAAGTGTGTGTTAACAGATAAGAAGAGTGCAAGCTGCGAATCATAAACAAGCTAAAACTGAGTGGAAGAAGGGGAGAAGCCATGAGGAGGAATTATCTCAAGGTCTAATATTGTTTGAGATATTTCTTTCTTTCTTCCTTGATTCCTTCTTGGTGTGGGCTAGGTTTCTTGTTTTGAGAGTAAGCTCCTTGTTTCACTTTTGTTGAGTGGCACTGAGTGAAGTCAGAACATGATGACACAAGAGGTTACATGGCCTTCGATTTGGTATCGAGATGCTTTCTTTCTTTAGTGACTTTCATAAGCATTAGAAGGTTTAAAAAAGTATCCTTGCTGGGCTTTGAGAATCTCTCTGGTTTTTTTGGTTTGTTCGGGGTCCTTGGGTAGGTTTTGGGTAGTTTGTGTTGTAAAACTTTCCCCTACACATCTCTTGATGAGTACTTGTGCTGATGCATTTCTACAAGGATTCAAGAATGTGTATGACTCTACGTTTGTTGCTATATACTATGAGTTTGAGTGAAGCAGGGGTGTTGGAAAGTTTAGGCTTTGGTGTGTATTTTCTCACATTTGTCCTTGGTATGATCATAAAGTGTTTCATAATCTCTAAATTTCTTCTTAAACAGATCCCAAGACTCATGCGTTGACAGAGGCTCCAACTTAACTGGAAAGCATTCATTTTCCGACATAAATCTTTCTTCCAAGTGGTCATAAGCAACCTGCACTCATCACTTTTCACTGAAGCCCCAACCTTGTCCATTGAGATGCCCTCCCATTTAAAAAAGACCGAAAGTTTCATAGTGAGCTCAGCTGCTCTCTTTGGCTTGTGTTCAAACATGAATGTAATTCCAAATGCGTTCGCAATAACCATTCTACAACTTAATGACACTGGTGTCTTGTGATACGGTATTACGGTCACATAATAGACATGATTACAAAGATCATTCAGTCGAATAATCTTATTGTTGATGTGCTTAGCCACACTTGTTTTGCTCCACCCGTACCATAGACACCAACCTTTGTTTTACCTCTTTCAAAACAACTCCAAGTTTCATCCTGAACCGGTGAGGAAGTAGAACTTTCCATTTATCTGTCATAGTCCTTGAGAGTTGAAATCCCCAAGCAAAAGTCCTCTCGGAAAATTTCTCTGCTCTTATATTGTGTACAAGGCTGTATGTAGCACATGTATTGTTTTTTATTTTTTTTTCTTAAGGGATTGCTGTTGTGGCTTCTCTCTTGTTGATTCTTGGACTTCATTGCAATAAGGTCTTGTAGGTGTTCTGAGAAAAATGTCTGAGCAATGGAAAGGGATTGAATCTCATTCCATCTCGGGAGGCTTCAAGGGCAACTCTCAAGAGTCAACCTGGATCAGACCCAAATGGATCTTCATCCTAAAGGCCCCCCGAGTTACAGCTTTACAGACATGGTAACAACCTACTTATCTTTACTCTCAAAAGAGTACGTTCTACATCAACTTAAAATCGAATGTGACTCATATCAATGCAACAGCATTTACTCTCGAAAGAGTACGGCCTATATCAATGCAACAGCATTGCGTCTGCGTACCACAAAGATCCCAATGATCTTAAAATCGAATGTGACTCAGATCAAGCATGGGAAGCTGGATTGGGAACTCAAGTACGTAGAGCGCGACTAATCTCATTGAAGTCCTAACGTCCTAAATTTTGATGCTTTTTTTTGTGTATCCTGCATTGAGCTCGTTTTGCCTCAGCTCCTACAACTTCTTGTTTCTGTAGATGCCGAAAACCGTAAATCCATGTAATATATTCTTTACATTTAGCAGCAGTGTTCTGCCTACCTGCGTTTCATGCTTACCACCTATATATATTATTGTTGCATTACCAGTTTCCAGTTACCTTTTATACTTCCAAATCTGCAACATGTCATCAGATACAACAAAAAAACAGATTAACCTCGTGCCTAAGGCATGGGGACCCCTACTAGTAAGTAAAAGAAATTCTCATTTCCACGTAAATATCCAAATGGACTTATATATGTAGTTGGGGTCACGGCCCAGCCCATAAACTATCATCTAGATGAGGCGTGACACCGACATTAGAGCTCGTTTGGTATGACTTACAAGTCTCTAATCGAATTGGAATCAGGAATCGAAATATCCTTTTTTTTTAGTCGAAGGAGAGTCTGGGCATTTAGCCCATTTCATTAATATGAAAAAAGAGGATTAAGTAGTAATCAAACGGAGGATAGCCCGACCCTTTACATCATCAGACAATAAATATAAAAATATCCCTTTTTCATATTAACGCAACATAAACTTATACGATTACACCACCGTGCCAACTAGTTGGCTTACAAGAATTATCTTTTGAAAGATCATAATCAACAATCAATATTGACACGAGATTACGTGTGATTTGAGCAAAAGGATAACGCTATATCGCACAAGGTAGCTCCCCCTATATGCGCCGCCTTTGAGTCAGAGGTTTGCCGCTCTCCCACCCACGATTTACCTCCTCTTATGGGTTTAGAGTAGGGTCCGAGGAGGCGCAGGAATAGTTGGATCGTAAGACCCGAAAACTTGTGTTTTAAAAAAAAAATCGCACAAGGTATGGGAGAGTTAGGTTTGGGTTTTATTATACCGCTTTTGTGTTAGTAAAAAAACTCATTGAAGTAAACCAGATGATTTTGTTGAACCCAAAACCGACGAGTTAAAAAGGTTTAACAATTCATTGGAGGTCACTTGTTATACCCAAGTATCCTTATTGTGTTATAACTTATAACATACCAATATGTCTTGAGGAATTCTTTTAATATATTAAAATATCGTTTTAGCCCATTATTAATATAAGTTTATGGTCACACAGCAACCGGATCGTTCTTAAAATTTAAAATTAATGGCAATTCCAATCTCTAAAAGAAGAATGAAAAACTATTAATCTAAATAAATAAATAGAATCAGAGTAAGGTTAAAATAAAACAACTCATTCTCCTATAAAATAAGAAATGTTTAGAGCCCATGGATCAAGATGATCCAAAGGCTGTGCTCTATCTCTTGTAAGGACGCGGTAACATTTTTCTAATTTTTCAAAAATTACAAAAGTATATGCTATCGTGAAAAAGTGCATTGCGAAGTCTAAAAAGTGCATTAGAAACAGAAAAAGTGCAAACAAAAATGAAGCTAGCAGGGCACACACTCCATGTTTTGTTCATTGTAAGTGCATCATTATCATGAAAAACTGCATTATAACTTACCAAAAAGTGCATTATTAAATCAAAAAAGTAAATCATCCATGCCCCCGATGCTTTTCAAGTGTGAGTAGTGTCTGCTCCAATTCTAGCATAAACAACAAACAAAAGAGTATTTTTACGCTTCCAATTTCCCCCAAAAATAAGAGATATGGACTCCGCTATTTCCCCCTTTATTCATCTTCTCCCAATTTAACCCTAACTTCCAAAAAAAAACCAAATTCGTAAATCGATGGCGGAGCAAGCACGAATAATGCAAGACCAGTGGATTGGCGCTCGAGGCAAGATCTCAGGGCAAATCCAAATGACGTGGGAGCTGATTAAGCAGCCATTGATAGTTCCATTGCTGAGATTGGGAGTTTACATTTGCTTGACAATGTCGTTGATGCTCTTCATGGAGCGGCTTTACATGGGGATTGTGATTGTTCTTGTGAAACTGTTCTGGAAGCAATGTTCTAAAAAACGGTAGGCGAACACTGGGCCGATAGGAACCGCCTAGTGCCTAGACGACCTGAACGGTGACCTAGGTGGTCCTAGACGGGTGCCTAGGCTGTCTGGACGGCTAGGCGGACAAGGACCTTCCACCGCCTAGGCGGGGCCTAGAAGAGATTTTTAGAACAGTGTCGGGAAGAAGCTTGAGAAGCGGTGGAAATGGGAGGCTCTTCCTGTTGATATCGAGCTCGCACTTTTCTGTTGTTTCTCTGATTTGCAAAAGTTTGGGCTATATTTCGTAATTTTTTTTGTCTCGATTTGACATTTTTAGGTTTATAAATCTAAATCGGCGCTGCCTTTAACCTGTGTTGGCCGACGGATCGTATGGTAATTCAAGTGCTTGATAGTGTTCTGATTGAACTCAATCACCCAAAATATTTGGTTTACTAATGCACTTCAGGTATATTGTAATACACTTTTTCACCATAACGATCCACTTTTGTAATTTTTCAGAAATTATGAAAATGTCACCGCGTCCCTAATTTCCAAGAATATCAACCCTTTAATCAAGGAGATTCAAGCTAGATTCTAAACACTCCTTATTTTATAAGATAAGACGAAATTGTTTTATTTGAATCAAACTCATAGAATAATGTCATATCCGTAAACAAAACTAGGACCCTGCCTAATTAATTTTAATATGATTTTCAAAAAAAAAGAAGAAGTTAAGTTTAGTATTAGATAAGTGAACACTCCGTATTAAGCTAAATTTTAGCTTATCCAAATTAATAAATATTGAATAAATAAGAGTTAAGATAAATTAGTCTACTAAAATAAATCTAACCTGCCCGGGTTATAATTCTCGGTTTCGCTCTAGTCTATGTTCCAATTATGTAATGGACGATTAGAACAAGAAATTATAGGAATATAGGAGGATACAATCATTTTAGTAAAATTTAGGATTATTTATCACAAATCAAAGTTTTTTAGGAATTTTTTAATCTTCTTTAAAGAAAAAAACATCTATTCTAATAAAAAGCATTAAATTGTGTCAACTATAATTATTTTTCAATTGCACCTTTTACAACCAAATTTGACATTTTTACCCACTGTTTCAAATAAGAAAAAATAATGAATTTAAGATTACCAGGAGCAGTTAAATTAATTACTCTAATTTAGTATTTTAATAGTGTAGATTTCATTAACTTTACCTATCAAGTTAATTTACAACACTTTTGAAGCCCATTTATTTCGCTTGGCAATGAAGACACGGCAAATTGGGCACTTCGAGCACTTCGCTCCGCACGTGCTGGCACAAACAAACAGATTGGGATTTAAAAAACTTATCATTATTATCCATCTTTTTATTTTAGGGTTTAAAATAAGAATATTACTCCGTAGATTCGAAAAACAATCATAACATGGAATTGAATCAAGATGTCTGTAAACTCACCTACAAAGGATTCGGTGCCTGCAGGGAAGTAACAGAACATCGATTTCCCTCTGAAAGCATATTTTGCAAAGAATCCTTTCCTGAAGATATTTCAAATGACCAACATTATAATTAAGCAAGTCATGACAAAAAAAAAATTTATAAAAATGTGTATATATACGTTCCTTAAAAACACCAATTTGGGTATAAAATGAATGTAAATTTTCTCAAAATAATACCTTCCTTTAACTTTCAACACACAATAATAATAACTTTAAATTAACCAGTTTTAATATATACCAAATTTAATTATATTTACAAAAAATAATACAAGAATATTTTCAGTTGAAAATTCAGTGTAATAGATAACATGACAATAGTAAATGTTTATTGAGATTAATGTGATGCGCTATAAATATGGCCTATGAGTTATTGTTAGTAATTAATTAATTAGTATAATTTTTAAATAGAGATGTATGCTCCTTCATGTGTTTTCTTTTCGTTTATTTCTCATGACGCTTCTATTGAACAAGTAGGGCTTAGAATAAATACTCTTAAGTTGTTATGTTTTTAATCAATCAATCAATCAAGAAGAAAATACTAAAACCCTAATTCACTCTAGCCTCCTTTTCTGTCTCGTCTCCTTCTTCCCTGACCATCGACCCTTCTTCCCTTCATTGGTTTTATTGTTCTTATTACAACTTTCTTGTACGAGATCCTAAAGATTATCGTATTAATTGGTACTTTCATCCCTAAACTTCTCAATTACCATGTCCAATGACGCAGATCTCCGGGATATCCGGCAACTCCTCCAAAATCTAATGTTGGAGTTCCATAATATGATGTCAGGAACAAGAGGTTCAACGTCGTTAGATGGATCACGTTTGTCACATACAAGATACTCAGAATATTGGGGACGATAATACTTGTCATCGAACTCTTTTCATTAAGATTCTTCTTGAAGTCTACTCAATTTCGTGTGAAGTGTTGAATGAAGTGTTTTCGGATATCGAGAATTTGGAATTCATCGAAAAATTAGATCATGGATCCGAATTTCATTCAAGAGTTGTTTTCCGAAATTGCGATTCGGCATTCAAACCATTTGAATGTTATGACGGAAGATGCATCTACGATGGATGTTGTCGAATGGAATTGTTCCATGATAACCGAATCAGCAGCAAACGACACGAGAGGGAGACTCCTATCGAAGATGCGAACGAACCTCCGCCAAACCCTGCCCCCTCGCCCGCGGCCCCTTTACCCGCGCCCTCGGCTTCTTGCCCCTCGCCTGCTGCCTCTATCGCGACGCCCACGGCTCTTTCGGACTTGGAAATTGTCAAGCAAGAATGGTGGAATTCGACCTTAGTTTTTCAAAGTGGAATTCGACCTTATGTTATTCATGAACCATGTCATTTTCTGGTGACCTTACTGATGAATCGGTTGCATCTGTTGAAATTAGTTTGGATGGCTTTAAAGTGTCTTTGTTTAAATTCTTGGCTAATTCAAGTGCATATAACGTGTTTGATAAAATGCCTATGGAAGTGTCAAAGGGTTGCAAGCATTCTGTTGGTCGCACAAGAAATTACATAGGTTGATATCAGTTAGGATTTGTGAAGCTACTCAAGAAGGGCTACAATTGGTTCTTGGAAGGTATTGCTTGTTTTGAAATTTGTTTGTTATGTTTGTTATGGAGGGTGATGTTATGTCCCAAAGGACTATAACAACAATTTGATAGAAAAAGATGGAAATAAGAGAGAAATTAGGAGAAGATTAATTAGAGGAAAGGAAGAAGAAGAATAAAAAAAAAGGAGAATGCAGATGAGAAGGAGATAGAGTTTGAAAGAGTTGTTCATTAGTCATTTCATCGATAGCTTGTATAGACTCACTCACATGTCTCTTAAAGGCTTTTACAACAATTATAATTAATGCCCATATTTTCCAACTAATCGCATAATAGCCATATAATTCCCATACATGACAGATGCCTCTTTTGAACCAACAATGCAATGAGACTATGAAGGATTATGCTCCAAGATATGATTCATGAGTCTCCTCCTGATTTTCGACTTGAGGACAAGTCGATTGTCAACGAGGGACAATTGATACGCTAAAAATATGGACTAAGAGTTATTGTTGGTAATTAATTAATTAGTGTAATTTTTAAATAGAGATTTATGCTCTTTCATGGGCTTTCTTTCTGGTTCTTTCTCATGACACTTTTATTAAACCGGTAGGACTTAGTATGAATACTCTTAATTGTTATGTTTTTAATGAATCAATCAATCAAGAAGAAAATATTGAAACCCTAATTCTCTCTAGCATTCTTTTTTGTCTGGTCTCATTCTTTCCCTGGCCATCGACTCTTCTCCCCTTCATTGGTTCTATTGTTCTTATTACAGCTTTCTTGGTATGGAATCCTAAAGATTATCGTATCATAATGAAAATCGTTGTCTTGGATTTTAAAATTAAAAAATCATTTTAGTATATTAGAATTTTGATATCTATGTTTATTGTTTTCTAAAAATCGAAATTCTAGATAACAATTTTTCTATTAATCCCACAAAACTTTTCACAACACGTTTTACCGGTTTATTGACAAGAATTACTCACATATTACTTTTGCTTATCAAAACTAGTAAATTTGACGCTTTAGATTGGTTTAATGAGAAAAAAAAATTAATATTTTTTCTAAATATAGAAAGGTGTTAGATCTCGTACCCGCTGATCATCTTGTTGACTAGATTTATTGAGCTGCTCGTTGAGTGCCGCTTGCAAAGTACGGACCTATTGTCAAAAGGAGATTAAAATAAAGTATAAAAATTACACTAATTAAATGAGTTTCAAAACCTTTCAACATTTAAACAGGGTTTAAACAAAATCTAGATTAGATTTTTAAAATAGTATATATAGTTATCACAAAAGTAAAAAGATAGACAAATCTTTTCAAACAAGCACTATAAAAAAATTGTGAATTTAGCAACCACATAAATCTGGTCACTAAAAATTTAATCGCAACAAGATTAGTGGTCACGTGGATGCTAATATCTTTTGTTCACGAAATTCAGCGCCCACGTGGTCGCTAAATCGTGGCGAGTATTTAGCGACCAAGTGTACGCGAAATGTTTTATTTTTTATTTTTTACATTAGTGACCATGTGGTCGCAAATTAGCAACTATAATAATATGTGATCGCTAAATCAACGGAATGGAATTTAATTAAACAAGGAATGCACCCACCTCCTCGACAAGATCTTTCTTCGACATTTTCTTGACTAAATCAGGATGAGTGCCAAAAAATGTGTTGCACCTATTCGATTCAATACCAAAAAAGCTTTATATTAATCAGTAATACATGTGACATAAGTAGAAAAAAAACAACCAATAGAAAAGGGAAAAAAAACTACACAATATTATCTTCCTATTAAATCGGAGAACCCGGATTTTTTTTATTATTACGGGTCAACCCGTAACTCATAGACGAAAAAAATATAACTCATATCTTGTAAAATTGTGGGATAGTCGAGTGGGTTACGACTCAACCCGCCCGTTGGACACCCCTAACCATTATTAACCATATGCATGGGTACGTACTACATATGTACGTTTCAACAGAACAAAAAAAGGTAACACTTTCATGCATGGTTCATAGTGGCCTTGTATCACTTTCCCCACAAAACTACTTTCTACCCAAAATCTACTTTTAATATTATTGAAATCTGTGCAACTCTCTCTACTTTTTACGTTTTTTCTAGACACTAAAAATAACTTTTCACACAAAAACCACTTTATGCCCACAATGAAACAAACCTAACGCGCATATACGTAGGGTCGGATATGTTGATCACTTCCACGTTATAATGACTCACTGGACTTTAACAAATATATATCACTATTCTAAAAATCTCCACCTAGCTCCGCCTAGGCGCAGGAAGGTCCTATCTCGCCCAGTCTTCCATCTCGCCTATGAGGCCTTCTAGTCCGTCTATATGCTCGTTTAGACTGCCTAAACGCTAGGCGGTCTCTCTCCGCCTAGAGGCCGACTAACGTTTTTTAAAACATGTACATATTTATAATTAAGTTGATTAGGGATAAACAAGACTAACCCTGAATTCAAGTCGTCATGAAGTAGACGTGCTTGCATTTCCGCAATTCCTTGATCAATTGACCACCAACCTAGAAACCTTGAACCATGACACACAAACTCTAAGAACTCGCCAGCTCTTGCAACAAATGTTGAATAATATCGCCGCCTATTATTATCTTCATCAACAACAACAACAATCAGTGAAATTTTCCATACGGAAAATCTGATCGGGGGTGAAGATAGAACCCCTGGAAGCGCCCAAAAAACCCCGATGGGACCAAGTAGCATAGAAAACAAACAATCAAAGACAAGACAAAACAAAATAAAAAACGAGACATAAAACATAAAACCGAAAGATAGCGCCCATGCACGGACCCCAACTACCCTAAAAAATAAAAAAAAATAAAAAATTAGTGTCAATTAATGTACCCTAAATTTAATTCCTGGGTCCTTCCTTAATAGATCTGAAGCCTCAAAGTCTCCATGGACCGATCTATTCAGGTGACTTAACTGTATATATTATTACCTTTATCAATTGGTACAATTCTTTCCACCAGCTGTGCTGTATAAAATACAACTCCAATCCCCTGTAAGAGGAATAGTGGGGAAAAAACGTGCCCTAATGGAGTCTCTCCAGCTCTAACCGGAGTAAAAAGTAGAAGATCCGTGCTTAAACTCTCCGACGTAGACGGAGGAGTTCCCTGTGTATAATAAGAGAGATTAGTATATTCGTAAAACTCATTCAAATTAATTACCTACTTATAGAGGTGTAAAAAATGTAAACGAATCCGAAAAAATCGATCCTATCGACCCACTCTTAAACCCGACGTAGATCGACCCAAAACCTATTTGACCAAACCCGAAAAACCGAAAAACCCGAAAAACAGATCTGACCGACCCGATCCTAAACTCGAATTGACTAACACGAAATCCAATTTTAACTCGAATTAACTCGATTTTGAACCGAGAGTATATGACTCAAACCCAACCGACCCGGGCTCCGACTTGCTTGGCTGGTAAATGATAATTTTTTTAAAAAATAGTTTTCATTAGCAAACCCGCACGATAACTTGCTATAAGCCAACTCGATTTAGTCGAATATCCATCCAATATACCTGAACCCGTCCTCAACCCAAACCTTAAATGACCGAACCCGACTGAGCCGACCCGATTAGCAGGTCTACTTAATTATTTGCCAACCTAGAACCCGCTCAATACGTTTTCGAAAACCTCGAGAGGATCTATGTTTTCGAAAGACCCACAAAGATGACAAGAGCAAGACAAGAAAACCGAATTTAGTTAAAACACATCATACCTTCAAGTGCACACACAAGAACCATGAACCTGTATAGCAAAACCATGGTAAAATGACCACCAAGGCTTCGCAAAGATATAATTTTAGACCAATCTGGAGGAGATGATGGATCAGAATAACGAGTCTCACGAGATAATGATCTACAATCTCTCTTTTTCCATGGAGATGAATACGCCTCCAGATCACAAATGCATACTAAATAAGCAATGAATAGTCCCATACTGTGCATATACGTACAAGGATTATTATATTCAGTCCAGATCTTCTATAACCCACGGTGCAACCTACTATGTTTCACTATACTTTATTTAATTATTTAAATCATCAAATAATGATAAATTTTTTTTAAAAATATATTTATATTCTAAATGCCTATTCTCATATATTTATAGAGTTTTATCATACAAATTTCTAACCAATATTTTTAAAAGTTAAAAACCCCGCTTATTTAACAATTTTTAATGTAGAAAATAAAAATAATGACTTTTTTTATCACAAAACTCTATAAATATATAAGAATAAGCATTTAGAATATAAATATATTTTTTAAATTTTTTTTATCATTATTTAATAATTTAAATAATTAAATAGAATATAGTGGAACATAATAGATTACACCGTGAGTTGTAGAAGATCCGGACTGATATCATGTGAACAAGAGTAAATTAATATATAAGGGTGACTAATTAAGGTAATTATTTGAATAATACCTAAACAAGGTAAATATGGCCCGAGCTTTTTCTTCATTCGTATGATCATCTCCTGCAAGATTTCGGTGTGCTTGCTTGATCATATAGTTGAAAATTGCTTGAAATTTGTATTATATTAGTTATTTAAGAACGGTTTTTAATTTCTAACATATGCATTAAGGACATAGGTTAAGCATACTAATAGAGGAAATTAAATCTATTAGGAAATTAATAAATCCTTTTACAAAATCTAATTAATTAATCCTAAATAATTACAAATTTATAAAATCTTGCCATTTTGAGGAGCATAACAGGACATAGGTTAGAAATATCGATTTACGAAATAGATTTTTATTTTGGGTCGCGGGTTTCCGGGGCTCGAACCTGCTTTGCAGGGAGCGGTACCGACTAGTCCCGTTCGAAGAACCTTATTTTGACCTTAACTACACATTTTTAATCAAGTTTATGTTAAAAAATAAAGTCATTCACAAGTTAGAATTGATGATGTTTATTACGGTTTATGTTAAAAAATAAATTACTATTCTTTTTATATATTTTTTTAAAAAAAATTAAAATTTGAGTGGGGCTACAGCTCCCACTGAGCATATATAAGATAGTTCGGGCTAGGGGTGTCCATAAAAAACCGAAACCGAACCCAAAAACCAGAAAACCGACACTTTTTTTGGTTAACCGAACTGAGATTATTTGAATTTTCGGTTTGGTTAACCGAACCGAGAATATTGGTGGTTTCTCGGTTCGGTTTCGGTTCATTGTTTTCACAATTTCGGTTAACCGAAAAACCGAAAACGCGGGACTGTTTAATTAATATTTAAGAAAAAGTTTCATTTGTATGAAATATATAATCCACACCCTAATAACAAATGAAGGTATCAATCGGTTATTTTAGCTACCTAGACATGTGAAATTAGCTCGTATTGAAATGTTTTAACCGAGTTGAATAATAATTTTTAGTACAAAGTTGATATTTTTATTTGTCTTTTAAGTGTATTATTATAATAAAAAAAGTATATAAATGGTTATTGGTTAACCGAGAAAACCGAACCGAAAAATTGGTTACCCGAACTACGGTTACCCGGGATGCACGGTTCGATTACGGTTCATAATTTTAACTAACCGAAATCATGGTTAACCGAACTTCGGTTAACCGAAATATCGGTTAACCGGGTTTGAACACCCCTAACTCGAGCATTGTCTACGTCGAACAAAGCCTAAGAAGGTAACCTCAATGATAATGATCACTCCTTATTATAAGAAGTTCTCCACACTACAAAAAAATGTTCTTCAACCAACGTCACCGACAATATATATTCAAAAATACCTATGAATCGAGCAAAATGGCTTGAAACATATTAATTCATTAGTAACCATATAACTGAAAAGGGCTCATACCAGCTGAATATTGAACCATGGACACTGTAGCACCTAGGATGCAAGCCATGGATAAAATAGCCGACATATTCTGTATAGATCGTAGTAGAGGTTAGACATTTGTCCTTTATAGTTGCTAAATAAAAAGTAATTTTTAGTTAAAAAATGCGTTTATTTATATTGAAATATGTTAAGTGTAGTTATATTTTTTTCCTTTGAAAAATGTAAAAAAAATATATTTTTTCGTTAAAAAAATTATATTTTATAAGTAAGTGTAGCAAGTCCTTAATTGACTAATAAAACTTACAAGCATTATCTCACATTGAACATCTTCACCCCTCCGCCGATCAGGTGTGCTATTGTCAAGATTACCACACATACATTAAATTTGAAATTAAGACGTACCATTTATTTTTTTAGACGTACCATTTATATATATAGATTTAAGTTCAAGTGAGAAGAGTTTTTAGAGTGTGAACAATTTCGTATTCATGATTTTGAGTTATATATGTATGATTTTGTATGACTATATTCATGATTTTGAGTTGCATATTCATTATGTTGAGTTACTCGCTTTTTTATGAATATACAACTTAAAAATATGATTATGTAACTCTATAAGCACGATAAAGAGATGGAATATGAAAAAAGCTTCAAAAATACAATAATATAAGCATATGAATATGCAATTTATAAACATGAATACAGTATAATATGGAAAGAATGAATATGCAGCTCAAAAATATAAATACAACCATACAAAATCATGAATATACAATTCAAAATTATGAATACAAATTGTTCACATATTCACACTCTAAGAATAATTTTACATGAACTCACCTCTCTCTATATGTGTATGTGAAGAAATACTCACATCTCTTGTATGTTGATCTTTTCTTTTGCTTCTAGAACACTTGTCCAAAAGGTAACTCTGTAATTATATAAAAATAGGTTAGTGAAAGGAAACGACCAATCGGAACTCTGTAATTATAAAAATAGATTAGAATTAATTCAATGGCCTATGTGATGAAATTCTTATAAAATCCCGGGGTAAAGTTTGAACAATCTTATCTATTAAATGAGAAATCAATAATTAAGATTAAATTATTCTCTTTCTATATCAACTTTTTTAACCAAAAATTTATCAATTTTTTATAAAATTTTAGAACTTCATTCATGTAATTTTTAATAAATTCCATGAAAACAATATTTAAGAATGAACTTGCTCCATGTTTTATATATATATATATCATTTGACCATCTCTTTAGGCCTAATCGAACTTAACCAATTAATATGCAAGAATACACGCAAATGCGTGGTATACGTAACAATAATTTTTTTAACTTATGTTCTAAAGACATTTTAATTATACTATTTAAGTGAACTAAATTCTTTTTTAGAAAATTAATGAACACTTTAAAAAAAACTCATTAATTCGAAATAAATACAAATCTACAAAATATTTTAAAGATACATAGGAATAACAAAACAAAAAATCCAAATCTTGAAGTACATACCTTAAATTGTCTATTAGTATACTTGTTTCCAAGATGAGAACTGGTACGAAAACAATCTTCAAATTCACAGCAGCAACTTTATTAACTGTTAAGAAAATTACGAACGTACATATATAGTTTAACACACACCATCGTACTTCGTAATAAGAAATTGTAAAGTTGTATATGATGAAACTGTACCACCATAGGTGCTCTCCAAATACACACAAATGAGCAGTTCAAATGCAACAAGTAACGTTGTAGCCACATCAGCATGAAATGGGACCCACTACATAACATACATCACTCAATCAGTATCGAACGAATGCCTTTTTAATAGTAACAATTAGGCAGACTAGTTAAGTCTAAGCATTCTTGTGGATGGAGTCAGAATCTGATTGATACTACAATCGTGGTGTAACTTTTCAATTAAAACAACCATAAAATTACATTCTCGAGGTATATGGTTGATAATGACCACCTTAAAAAACTGCAACATGACTAGAATATCCGCTATTAGCATGTTAATTGTCCAGGAGGGACTGGATCGAGTACTTTATATATTTAATCACCCTTTGTATTAATTTTTTTTTTAAAAAAACAAAACCTTCTCTTTTACAATTCCCCACGCCCCCACACATTTAACTAGGGGTGTCCAACGGGCGGGTTGACCCGTAACCCGACCCAACCCGACCGCAATTTTGCGGGTTACGGGTTAGATTTTTTTTAGTTTACGGGTACGGGTTGACCCGTAATATTAACAAAAATAAAAATAAACATTTATTTTTATAATAAGTGAAAGGGGAAAATAAAAGTTTAAGTTAAAGATGGGTCAAAACGGGTCAGAAATAATTAAATGAGTCAATTTTAGGATATAAACCCCAGATAATATTTTTTCTATTTAAAATAACAATAAAAAGAAGGCTAAAAAGTAATTGAGCACATTCAACAGAGAGATAATGGATTATGTTAACTAAGGTGGTGAATTGTAAGGCTCAATATATAAGGGGTGATTTTTAGGTAAAAAAAAACATAAAGGATGATAAAATGCAAAAAAAAATAATTAAAGTTATAATATGCAATTTGCCCTAGATTAAACGTTAGAGAATTAAGAAGGCACATACAAGACACTCATCTCGATCTGAAGGAGAGGGTATGGAGATTCTGCCTCGGGCAACAACACCATGAAATAACCATAGAGGCGAAAACACAAGCCTGCATATATTCTAACTAAATTCAGTTATGATTATCATATAATCTTTCGGACGTATTTTTTTAATATGTATGTCCCCTCAGATCTTGCTTGAGCGGGACTATACTAGATAATAATGTTGATGTTGACTTTAAATGATACTCCGTACTATTAAATAGAAAAATAGAGATACCACTAGACCCATCAATTGGATTGGTCGGATACGGATCTTATATTTTCAGGTTAGAATCGGATTCGGATTAGTATTGGGTTTCAGGTTAGTCTGGTCGGATTAAAGTATGGATCGGTCAAGTCATTTGTTCTGATCCGAATATTTTTGACATATCTAAATACAACCAGTGTACATATCAGATCAAAGAGATGGATTTTTTTTTTAAAGTTGGTCATATATTTAACAATGTAGGTATAATTAGAGTTGTTAAAAGTTGACCCGACCCGAAAAACCGACCCGAACCGCCCGAAAAATTTAGGGTCAAGATCCGAAAATTTGAACCCGAAACCTAAAATAAACCGAACCCGATAGACCCGAAACCCGTTGGGTTCAAACCCGAAAAAACCGTTGGGTTGACCCAATTTGTTATATTTTAAGAATAAATAATATATTTTGAAAATAATAATATATTTTATTATTAAAATATATAAAAATAATAGATTTATTATCAAATATCATTTTTTAAATAAAAAAATATTTTAATAGTTGTAATGTGCAATTGCCTTGTCAAAAAATGATTGTAAGGCTCATCATTTTTAATCAACTAATAAAAAATATTTTATTAGTTGATTTAATAGTTGTAAGGCTCATCATTTTTTTACAGGTGGGCTAATTTTTACAAAAAGGCAACTTGTCAAAAATGGTCCAAGCTTTTAGGTTTGGCTGCAATTGAACTAAGCCAAGTCGAATTTTGTATATTTTTCAAGCTTTGCTTAGTTAAAAGTAGGCAAACTCAAACTCGAGGTCGAGCTTAAGGCAAGCTTAAAATCTTGTGTGAGCTTGGTTTAATTAAATACTCACCAAGCTCAAGTTTAGTTTGCGAGTCCCTCACTTAGTTTATTTGTGAGACAAACTCGTAAACAACTTTTTATATGATCATTTATACAAACAAATGAAATTAAAAATCCTCATCAACAATCCTCATCTGACTGGCAAGAGCACACATCTGCTGACGGAAGAAGTTAAAATCTTCACCTCTACTCAGATCATTGAATAAAATTTGGCTGATTGGTTTCATTGCGAACAGATATTATTACTACAAGAATTCCAAGCAATCTACAATAGCTGGGAGAAACCTTTGGATTTGATTACTCCTATAGAGGTGAGCCAAGACACTATGCAGTTGCAATTTGTTGAGGTTTAGTATAAATCATGTTTTGAATTTTGATATTAGGATGATTGGAGTTAGCTTTTGTTGGAAATTATGTGGGTTTTGTGGTAGTTATTATGGTTTTGCAGGTAGCTCTAAGAATGTACAAACATGGAATTTTGGAATTACAGTGAACAAATGCCGAACAAATGCCTGCAACACATTGCCTTGTTTTTTCAATTTAATCTAATGTTTTTTTTTGTTTGAAAATTTAATCTAATGTTTATGGTGGTCATTATTGGTATTTAGATGGTGAAAAACATCTAATGTATGCAGAAGCAACAACGCAGGAGAGCATTATTCACAAGGTCTCAGCACAAAATTAGTATTCAGTTATATAAACGAAAATCCATCAAAATAAACGAAAATCCTAGCATATGGATGATGATTGATGGAGAATCTGAATGACCTAATATTCCTTTTCAAATTTGGGTTTCTAGTCTTATACCCTTCGAATGCGAAAAAGTTGGCAGTTTGATAGTCAAAAGATACAGACCGAAGCTTGATAGTCAAAAGATACAAACCGAACAACGAAGAGAGAAAACTGAGAGACAAGCAAAAGATTGATTCATTCTCAGGAGAAGTAATTAGGCCGGCTCGTGATCATGCACCCTGATTCGATAGATGCAAGTGTGTGAAGGGTTTCCATGGTTGGATTTGAATTCGAACCTGATGATGTTAACGACTACAGAGCTGGCTGAATCAAGCACATTATACGTTTGTGTAGTGCTCTTGTTGAGATCATAGGTAAACTCTGCAAGAAGCGTTTTCCGGCCATCAACAGACGACTTGGCACCAACACCTCTTAGCCAGCCAAATACCCGGCAATCTCTGGGAGCATCTGAGCGGTCGTTGGCCACACTCTGTTCAAACACAATCCGATTAGTTAGTGACATGAATAACAAAGTTCATAGGCTCATTACATATTTAACTAACATTTTTAACTAACATTCAGAAATAAAGTTAGAACAAGTTTGAACAAATCCTTTGCAAAGCTGGAATACCTTAGCAACATGCTCTAAGGTTATGGCCTCGGGAATAATGGTTGCTCCCAACCGGACTACAGCGAATCCACTAGTACCTTGCAAAGCATAACATGCGCCAGGCTCTCCAAAGCTGGGCCTCAACATCTTCTCAGTAGGGTCACTTCCAAATAGTCTGTTGAACGTTAGCCTGTATGGATAACGTTCATAAGGCCTCGAATGATCAAGCACCACTGCATCACCATCATCACCAGTGACCAAGGCATAATCAACTCTCCCAAGGCCATCAGCTGCATGTTTCTCAACCTCTTGCTCAACTATCTGCCTAGCCAACGCCCTTAACTCATCCAAACTCGGATCAATTCGGGCTGAATCCCCGGTCTTGGACTTGCTGAATCCTTCATAGACTGCTGCAAAATCTTCTCTGGACAACAAGTCCTTTGAGTTAAGTTGACCCAGAGAAAGCTGATACTTTTCATCCAATACATTTAACCTAGAAGTCATTTCCTCAACCTGCCTAGCCAATGCCCTTACCTCATCCAAACTCGAACTCGGATCAATTTGGCATGAATGAAAGTCCTTTGAGTTGGCCTTCTCAAGGAGCTGGTGCTTTTCATCCAATCTGTTTAACCTAGAAGCCACCATTTCCTCAACCTTCTTCTCAAATCTGTTTCCCATCTCACCCCTCAAACTCAAAATTTCGGCTTTCAACTCCATCAAACCGGTCTCAAGGAGCTGGTGCTTTTCATCCAATCTGTTTAACCTAGAAGCCACCATTTCCTCAACCTTATTCTCAAACCTGTTGGCCATCTCACCCCTCAAACTCAAAATTTCGGCTTTCAACTCCATCAAATTGGCCGATTCGTCACTCCCAGAAAAGCTAAACCCTAAATTCCAAACTATCCAAATCATACCTGCTAGAAACAAGATGAGCACACTCAGAGCAGTCTGCCACCATGGCTTCAAGGCCAATTTCCGCTTCGGATGCTTCAGCATTTCTTCCGTTTCCTTGTTACCATCATCGCCAGTTGTCGTTTCGGCAGCGGCGACACGTTTAAGAAGCGAGGAATTGTTTCTCTGGTCGGTCGAAATCGACATCCCTGTGCTCGTGGAAGAAGCGGAAACCCTAATTTGTAGTTCAGAATACGTCAAGGAGAGATCTTTCTTTGGCCGATACCCAGAAATTACAGATGAAGTAAACTGAGAGAACTTACCGATCAAGTTCGTCCGCTTGAATTGAGAGAAATTACGAACTTTCTGTGAGAATTTGCGATTCAACAGAACAACACAGCAAGCACCAATAAATCAACACAATCAAATGATTCGATCAAAACAAATTGATGAGGGAACAGCGATTCATTATCACAGAATCATGCCATAGGCATACACACTCGGTGTACTGTTCGATCACAAAATGCAAAACAAGAGAACGAGAGATATTTATAGTCCCGTTTAAGTGAAGATCCGGTTTACAACCAATTATTTTATAAAGCTAGAAATAAAACCGATTCAACTTATAGACCAATTAAACCCGTCAAAATGTAAAATATGTGCCTTCTGAATTATCTGGTCAATGTCCCACGCCTTCCTCTTCTTGGCTCCGACTTGACCTAGTAATGGAACAACACATTCTCACACTTTCGCCTCCTCTTTCCGGTGGAATCCGGACCATGTTGAGCTGATAGCCAATCAAGTGAATAATTTCACACGAAATTTGCAGTGCCTCTAAGCTTAGTTGGTGGCGAAGCGAAGCGCTACTACGGTATATTTTATTTTTTCAAATAAATATATACTTTTACTAAAAGTATTTCGGATTGCAATATCACGCCTAAATTATCCAAGGTAATGACTCATCCGTTTAAACGGGTGAAAACTCAATCAAAGCGGATGATGGATGAAACGGCTTATGGGTCAGAGAAGAGTGAGATTTTATCACCCAATAACCCGACCCAATAACCCGAAACATCACTCGTTTCACCCAAACCACCCGTATAAGTGTATAACACATTTTAACCCATAATTTTTAATATGTGCGGGCCTTTAAAGTCCAGTCTGGATCCTCTACTACATTGTATGCTACAAATGCTATTCCCCCAATCAAATATCTCCATGTGTCAATTTTATTAATCATTTTATAATTGAATTAAATTGTGCAAATTAAACGAAAAAGGATAGTTAATTTATCTAATTTGACGCCATCCCCAAAACGTGACCTTAAATTCCTCTTATACAGATCAAAGCAAAGATTTTTTCACGGAAACACAACCTTTAGGATTCAGTTTGCACTTTCCCACTCTTTACCCAGTTCTAACCAAAATTTGCCCTGACTCGGTCCTTCATCGGATCTCTCAAGGTTGATTGATTTTTTTTTTTCAAACTCTCAGTCACTGATATTTCTTAGGAATGTTGTATATACGATTAGTACCCAAAACTTTTTTTTTCTTGATTTGTGCACTTGTTGAAGTTTGCTTCCATAATTGAGATTGATTTGAAAAATTCTACTATTCAACTTTCTTCTCTTTGATTGATTTTCTCAACGGGAGTTCTGATCCCTTCAAATGCAGAAATTGAGTTTGGAAAAAAAAAAATCAAACCTTGATGGGAGATTTTGAAGGATCGTTTGAATTGGGCGGATTTTGGTTTAAAATTGGTAAAGAATTTGAGCAATAAGTACATTTCGATTAGTGGAAAAGTCCTTGATTTGATCTGCATAAGAGAAATTCAAAGGGTTGAGGATGATGGAAAATAAGATAATAATTTGATTGAATTATAAAATGGTTAATGAAAGTAACACATGGAGATATTTTATTGGTGGAATAGCATTTGTAGCATACAATGTAGCAGAGGATCCGGACTGTTTAAAGTCACCATATAAGTCATTCCGTGCCTTTGATAAATAAGCTCATTTGTTTCCCAACCCATTTATTTACCTAGTTGTCTCCGTTCTACACTACTACTTTCTAAGTAAATCTAATTTCTAACCCTAGTATATCTTTCACCGCTCACTGGTCACTACCTCTGACCTCTCTCATGAAGACTTCTCTTTAACCAGAATTACCAATAGCATAAAATACAACGATTATTATATTAGGGGATTTGATTTTGTTTATGTATGGATTATGGATATTTGTTTCGTTTACGTATGACAATTTATTTATAGACATAAAATGCAACGATTATACAACAGTTATACGGTAAGCGGGTCACCCATATAACCAACGAGTGACGGGTGGTTTGGCCCATTTGGGTGACGGGTGAAATATTTCACGGGTGACGGATGGATCAGATGGAGCATTTTAACTTACGAGTCGGTTGATGGAAGTGTTTCACCCACCCATAACCCGACCCATTGACAGCCCTATGTCATGTATGGGGGTAGAATCTATAATAAGGGATAAGTTGGGTCATCCTTGTAATTAGAGGAGAATATGGGCTAAATTTGTAAATAAGCCAAAGCCTTTAAAAGGCAAGGCATTACTCACTTGCAGACATCGAATGAATGAATATGAATCTTTCTTCTTCTTCTCTGTATCTTCTCTTTCCCTTCTCTGATTCTTCTTCTCCCTTAACCTCTTCTTCCTCTCCTTAATTCCTCTTTCCTCCTATCAAATTCATATGTTATTGTCCTTGTGACAAAATGCTATACATACATACTAGGAAGTAGGGTGTTATGTCAACCAGTAAATCTGTTGGGTTTGCAAGTCAACCAGTAAATCTGATGATTTTTTATACAAAAAGCTTATATATTAATGAAATTATAAAATTATATATATTTTTAAAAATATTGCGGTTCGCGGGTCACAAGTCAACCAGCAACCCGTAAATTGTAGGTCGGTTCAGTGCGGGAACACCACTACTTTTAGGGTTTGACTCAATGAATCGTTATGCAAGATTATTAATACTTGTATCATACTCAATAAGTGCATGCTAGTCTAAAAAAATACTTTATAGTACTATATATTAACATTATTAATGAGCTCGAATCTTCTTCTGAGGTTGTACCTTCTGTTTTCTCACGAGGGATTAAAGTATTTTAATTAAGTTTGGTGTATAAAACTTTCTACCAAAAAAGTTTGGTGGATAAAACTGGTATACTGGCAATAGTGAAGAGAAAGTTCAGCTAAATTTCCAGATTATTTTTATTATTTTCTCCGATCTAATTTAAGTGTCATTTTGATTTTGATCTAGCACTTGGATTTTGATCAACTCTGTATCATTTTAAGATATTAGGCAATTGACATCGAGCATCTAATCAAATGATTAAGTTTCCAAATATAGTACCCAAAGATCTTCGGTTCGACTCTCATAAATAGTGTCCTATAAAAAAAAAAAGATATCTAGGCAATTATTAGTTTAAGAGAGTTCAATAATTGGTTTACAATTTAAGTGGGTAGTGAATATTTAATAAGTAACCAGATTGGAAAAGACTTTAAGATATGAGTTTTTTTTTTTAATATTTTTGTCAAAATCTAAAATGACATTTATTTTAGAACGGAGGAAATATTATTTTTTATCCATGGGGCGGTTTTGTAGTAGTTGGGACTTGGGAACTTGGGATGTGTGGAATTAGTTTGGCAGGTTGACATTATATTGATGTTTTTTTATTTCAAATCTAATTATTTTGTTATATTCTACCGTGATTTTTGTGTGTTGATCATGTACTTCAAATCCTTACCCTATTAAAAAACAGAGCTGCCCATAAAAATTCATCACATCTTTCCTTATTCATGTAAAAGTTAAATCACAACTTACATGTAAAAGTTGAGCTCAGCAATCCCAAATTCCCACGGTTTACATCATCTTCTTTTGTGTCTACAACAAGTCAATCAATAATCAGAATGTTTACAATCAATCACACGAGAAGATCATGTATGAACAAAACTTCAACAGCCCTTGCCAAGATTTCAGGTCATGAATCCAAGCCCTCCAAACGATAACCACGATCCTTTAAAGCTTAACCCAGCAATGTCAGTTAGTCTGAACAGTTTTGACAATGGTAATTTTATTTCACTCACAAAACTGTACACTTAACTAATATAGCAAGTCAGAGTAACCTAAAGTTCACAAATCTGGTACAACTCAGACTGAGTTCTTCCATCCAAGTGCCTTGAGATCATTCGGTTTAAGCTCAACATGTTTCCCAAGTCTATTGTAATCACAAAACACACATACAAGACATAAGAAAAAACAGTATTCAAGAAACTGTTAAATAAAATGAATGAAGGAAATGTTTGGTCAATTACCCAAGATCAGGAGGAAGTTTGAAACCAGCAATTCGGATGCGCTTTAGAGAATGAAGCTGTCAGAACATAACAGCATGAGTTTAGAGAAGTTGATCACGTATCTCAATATGGAGACAAAAAGGTGAAGATAAAATTCTCAAAGCAACTTTTATGAGAACTAAAATTTGTGAGCTTTATGGAGAATGATATTGCAATCATACATAAAATTAGTAAGCATTTTTTCTTATTCAAGCCGAGCAACGAACCTCAAGTCCAGCATTATTAACAAGTTCTCGAACTTCATGGTTTCTGCCTTCATGAACCTGAAAACCCCAGACCAGTTGTTACCATAAAAAGTAAAATATGAACAGTAACAGTATACAAAGCACCCATTCAACTAATACAAGTCACAAGTGATAGAAATGATACCACAATACGGATGCGGGGTCTACGAGAATCTGGCTGATTTGGTATTAGCTCCACAAAATCTGGAACACAAAGCACACCATCAATCGTCACTCCTTGGCTAATGGTCAATAGGTGTCGCTTATGAACTTCACCAACAACTGCTGCTATATACCTGCATAAGCATACACACAAAGGATAAAACATCTATACAAGTGAGCAACAATTCACCCTGGATATATTGAATCATTTCCACTGAATCACAAAAACTTCTATAAAAAAAATCAATAACACAGAGGTCAATGAGAATATCAGTAATGAAGAATGTTTGATATAACAATGAAATGAGGAAGAATATTAGTAATTTATTTTGATACGGGCATTCAGAATATTACTCAAATCACACATTGGAGTATTTGGACAGAGGCAAGGATATAACTTACTCCTTTGTTAAATTTGACGAGGGATGTGAAATCTTTTGAGCAAACTCCCCTGAAAACAATAAATCAAAGCTGTGTAAATTCAATGAAATTGATTAAATTATTGTTTGTTTAGCAAAAATAATGATTTTGGTACCATCATTAGTCACAATAATCAGTCCAGTTGTGGCAACATCCAAGCGACCAACAGTATATAGACGTGGTTTTGACTGCCCAGGATTTCTTTTATCCTGCAAAGCCTCACAACAGTGAGTGAGATCTATACAGCTAACAAATTCTAGTCTAACCACAGGAATTAAGAGATGCATACCCAAATCGTAAAATAATCATCAAACAGAGATAGGACAGATCTGGTTTCCTTTTCCCCAGAAGAACAGATGTACCTGCAAGTAGAAGAGTGTACACTTTTGAATGAAGACTAGTGTTCATGAATCTTAATGAATGTTGTTTGGAGACTAGAAATACAAATAGTGAACAAAGGGTAATAAATGAAGATATCTCACCCTTTAGGCTTGTTCAAAGCAAAATACATTTTGGGCGGAAGCTTTTTAGGAAGACGATTCCCATTGACATAGATGCTATCTTTAGCAGGATCAACTCTTGTCTGCATATTACCAGATAAAATACCATCAAATTCAGTTGTTGTACAAGTCCTAAAAGAGCTTTCCTCAACCTAAGCACATTCAATCAGCTCTCAGATAGATAGCACAAAAAACTATGCACAATCAGAATTCAGAATGGACCATCTGACCTGAGGTAGCCTGCAAACAGAGCCATTAACACTCACTTTGCCATCAAATATAAGCTCTTCACAACTCCTTCTCGCTGCCACTGCAAATTATCTCCTTTTGGTGAGCAATAACATGATAAGAAGGCCACGCAATATACAATCAAATACTCCAACAAAATGCCTCAATTTACAAATTTCACAGCTTTCATTCCTTTCAACCATTTCTTCAAATTCATCATTCCATGAGTATTGAATCACTGGTGCTAACATGTACTACTAATAAATTGAATACAATCCGTAATTTCCATTGAATATCTGTAAATGATCTCAATCTTCTATCCCCAATTACAATTGAATTAACTGTAAAACCCTAGAAGATGAGAAAGAGCTTCCAATTTTACCTCCAGCCGCGGCGAGAACCTTGCTAAGCCGCTGAGGCGGCTCTCGGAATCTCTCATTGTAGAACCTCCGAGCAGCCTTTGAGTACTTCGGCGCCTCAACAGCCTTCTCTCCGGTCTCCGTCGCCTTATTCTTCTCCTTCCTCCTCTTCTGCGTATCGGCATCCGTCACCGCGTGAAGAAAACGCGCCGGCGGGGCAGATACACTACTCCGGCTGGTCCTACCGCGAAGAGTCCATGGCACTTTCGGAGCCTCATCGGCCGTGGCAGGGGGATGTTTCCTGTTGCGATTTTCCGATTTGGAAGGCTTCGATGATTTGGTAGGAGGAGAAGAGAGGGAGGAGCGAATTCGAGGAGATAGACTCCGGAGATTCCTGCGGAGGTAGAGAGAGGAGGAGGTGGTCCGGGAGAGGTGGAGCGCCGAGAGAACGCCGGCCACCGCCGCTGCCGCCGCCGCCATAGTTTTTTGGCGCTTTGAATTGGGATCGGAAAAGGGATACGAAGAGGTAGGGAGGAGTAGTTTGCTTTTGATATTTTCTTGATGACGTGTTTAGCAATACGTGCAGATATTTGTTTATTGATTTATTTTTAATTAAATGGATTATTTATTTTATTTTTTCTAATCAAGTGGATGAATATGTCATTGCATACATTTGCATACAAATTAGGGCTCTATATGAACCTATTACGAGAAATTCGGTATTTAGTTCGGTTAAGTTTGGTTCATGTTTGATTCATTTATAAGTGAGTCGAGTTTAAGAATATTTTAAGGCTAGAAAGATAAACGAATTAACCTTGAGTACAAGATAACTCGGCTCGTTTGCTCATGAACAAGCTCGATTTATGCTCATAAAAAACTAGATTATACGTTCATGAATAAGCTCTAACATATATATTATATACAATATATAATTTATATTAAATTGCATAGTTTTGGTGGTCTCCCTCAAATTACAAAGTTTTAGTTTTAGTTTCATTTGCTTGTATAATTGATCAAGTAAACGAGTTGTTCGCGGATTTGTCTCACGAAGAAAATAAATGGGAGGTCCGCGAGCTAAGCTCGATCTCGATGAGCATTTAATGAATCAAGCTCAAACAATTCGAACCAAGCTCGAACTTGCCTATTTTTTACCGAGTCAAGCTTAAGCAACTCAAAGCTCGGTTCAGTTCGATTACATCCCTATCCAAAATTCAACTCATTTGTTTAATATTTAATTTTGTAAAATTATTGTAGAGTACATCATAAAATTAGCATAGAAATCAAAATGCAACAAATAATTAGTTACAAATTTTTGGTCAAATACATAGTTACAATTGCAATCACTTCAATAAGCACTAAGCTATTTGTCTTAAGCATCCTAGAGATGGTTAGCTTCCACTTCTTGACAACCAAGTTCAGGCAAACTACAATCTATATAACTACCATAATCATACACTATGTTACAAATTTTTGTATAGTTAGGTTTATTAGAGTTTCTTGTATATATCACTCAAATCACATTACCTTTATCCTCATCCAATCCAACCTCATTAACCATAACTTTGCAAGAGCTCAAGGATGCTCAAAGCCTTCCTCTTAGCCCTATCAGTCCCACTCTTCATAAGCTCCTTGAACGCGCCCTCGGCTCCCAACACCCTCGCCTTCTCGAGCTCCCGCGGGTCTCCCGAACACAAGGCCCACACCACACTCGCGACATTCTCCCTATTACGAGCCGATCCCGTCCTAACCACCTCCAAAAACACACCCATCGCCTCGGCTTCTGCAATCCCGACTTTCCCCTCGGGGTGGCTCGATAATAGCGCGAGTATCGTTAGGGCCTCATCCACCATCCCTCCTTCTACGTCCTTCAAAAAACCGACCAATGGTGGTACAATGCCAGCTCGTACCGCCCTAACCTTGTTACCCTGGTAGATCGAGAGGTTGAAAATGGCGGTCGATGCATCCTTCTTACCTCTTGGAGTGCCTTCACACAAGAGGCGGATTAGGGCTGGGATTGCGCCTGCTGCTCCTATTGCCACCTTGTAATAGAAATTGGTGAGGAAAATTACACTTTAGACTTGATTGTCATTCACCATTTAAACAAATCAAATCAAAATTCTAAGGTATCCTAACTTTACCAAATATACCTAGCCAATATGTGCAATTTTCAATAACAAATCTCGTAATTTACCAAAATTCACAACATCAACATATCCCCTAGTAAAGTCCCATTTTAGGGTTGTCCAACGAGTCGACCCGACCCGACCCGAACTGCAACCCGTTTTACGGATTACAGGTCAACCCGTTGACCCTTAAAAAAATAAAGTCGGTCCGCCACCCGTAAAACGGGTTATGGGTGTACAGGTCGGGTTACGGTTTGACTGAGTCAAATGGGTCGAAAAGGGTCAGTTGGGTCAAATTTTACCCGTTTGACTCTTTTCGACCCGTAAAATTGATCCATTTGACCCTTTTCGACCCGTTTCAACCCATTTAACTCGTAAACTTTTATTTCTCCTTTTTACTTATTGTAACAATAAAAAAAATTATTATTTTTAATATCACGGGTCAACCCGAAACCCGGTCGGTCGACCCGTAACCCGACCTGTAACCCGTAAACTAAAAAACCTCCGACCCGTAACCCATGAACTAAAAAAATCTGACCCGTAACCCGTAAAATTGCGGACGGGTCGGGTCGGGTTATGGATCAACCCATCCGTTGGACACAGGCAGGATCTGGAGGGACAAGATGGAGGCACCAATAGCCTGAACATGTCATGAGGATGCGCCCGAAAATATTTCTTTAACAAAACTGTAATTCCAATACCTTGTTCTTGTCGAAGACGGACAAGCTAAAGAGCGTTGCGGCGGCATTCTCTCTCGCTCCCATGCTACCATGTCTCAGCACTTCGATTATGTCGGGAATGGTGCCCGCGTTCACTATAAGCCCCTTGTTCGCCTCGTTTATCGAGAGGTTAAGAAGCGCTGTGACCGCGTGCTCCTGGACCCGAGAGTCCCTAGACGAAAGCGACTCAACGAGCGGAACAATGGCTCCGGCCTCAGCTATGCAGACTCGGTTATCGGCGTTTCTCTTGGCCAGTAACCGAAGCTCCCCTGCAGCAGCGTGTTGGTCTTGTGTGGATCCATTCCTTAGCTTTGCTATTAGGGAACTGATTTTGGCTTGATCACAGTCCAGGCCAGGCCTTCGGTTTCGCTGTTTGTTTGGCAGCTCGACGCCGTTGTTTTCACACCAGTGAGTGATCAAGCTCTTGAGGACGTAATTCGGTATCAGGTCTGTGTTCGCGAGTGTCTGGTGCGTCTTTGGACATGTCTTGTGCCCGCAATCAAACCATTTTTGGATGCAGGCGCGCTCAAACGTCTGCATTCATAGAAAATGAACAAAACAAAACTTAGTTTAGATAAAACCAAAAGTTAGGATATATTGCATGCAGTGTTCTAAAAAACGCTAGGCGGACTCTAGGCGCTAGGTGGCTTAAAAGGGCGTCTAGACGAACTAGACGGTCTCCTAGACAGACTGGAAAGCTAGGCGGTTCCAGCACCTAAGCGAAGCCTAGACGGAGCTAGACGGGGATTTTTAGAACAGTGATGGCATGCTTTGGTCTTCAGCTACACTTTATAATCACAAAGAATGTCTCTTTTTAACCAAAAAGTCATTTTCTCACATTTTGCATAAGCCCATAGTCATCCTATGTTACATGGAAACCGGAAACAGAGATGATGTAGAGTCATAGGCACTGTTCTAAAAATCCCCGCCTAGACGGGAGCTAGCCCACCTAGCCTTCCAGCCCGTTTAGGCCACCTAGGCGCTAGGCGGTCCCTTTTCGCCTAGGGTCCGTCTAGCGTTTTTTAGAACACTGGTCACAGGCACAGGGAAACATACCATTTCCATAATATTACACTAGAAAATGAGTTTCCAACACGAATCCGAAACTAGAAACGTTGTTCTATTAGAGTTTTTGGGTAACATAGAAAAGCCATCAACCAATTTCAAATCAAAACAACAGACAAATTCCAAAGTATTAAACTACTTTTAACCATAAGACAAAGATTCAAACCTGTCCAGTAGAGGTAATAACAGGATCAGACATCAGTTCAAGTGAGACAGGACAACGAAACTCATCGGGTATGACAGGCGATCTGATGTGCTTACTCAAGCCTTTCTCTGCATCAGAAAGATCAAGTTCAGAGCTCGCCGTAACTAGATAGTCGTTAAGCCTCCGGAAAATGGTGAACATCATCTCAAAAGAGTTTCCGACTTCTCCATTGCTTTCGACGACCATTTCATGGAAGTTGCGCGACTCTTTTCTTAGATCTTCTATTGTTCTGATGTGCAGGTTTTGTGATAGTCTCCTTAGAACAGCAATGCCGGGCTCCTCTTCGTTTTCCACCATTTTTAAGTCGTCTTGTAATTGTTCGTAAGCCGAGTCTGTTTTGTTAGCTTTTGCTCGTCTGAATTGTGCATGAATAAGTTCAATCTGTAAGAGTAAGAACATGATGATTTTAATCTCATAAATTTGGATTGATGTACATGGCTGTTTAGCTTAAATTCAGGCATTGGAATGTACCTGTTCTTTAACTTCTTCAGACAAATTAAGTTTGTCATAATCGATTTCGCTTAGTGCTTCTTCAATTTGAGATGTGGTTTTCAGGAACTTGGATGAAACTTCTTCATTGTGTGTTGCCTGTCACAGGGGAAACAAATTGCAAAAACAATTGATTGCTTGTATTATCAAATTGCAGCTTAATGCCTCAAGAAAATCCATCTTATTATCATATTAAATTATCAATCACCAACAAATAATGTAAAACAATAAATGAAAAGGAAACATAATGAATTCAGTCCATTTGGTGTCATGATCACTGTTCTAAAAAACCCACCTAGACCTTTCAAAACTTGACCCGATCGGAAAAACCGATCCGATCTGTCCGAAATTTTTTGGATTGAAACCCAACATGGAAATCAATGGGTCAAGACTCAAGAGTAATCCGAACCCGTTCGACCGGAAAAACCTAGATTGGGACACCAACCCGTTGGGTTGACCCGACCAATCCGATAAAGTATTATTTCAATTAACAATTAAATATTTTATGATAAATTTTGTATAAAATTATTATTTATTATTATTAAATATAATATAATATTAATTATTTGAATAAACATAAAAATAAATATTAACAAAATTAACGATCGTGACCCGTTGTATCAACTCTAACCCGCAACAACCCGGTTCGATTGAACCCGTGAATTTAACAACCCGGTGGACCCGATACGCTTTTTGACCCGAACCCAGACCCGACCCGCCAGACCCTGACAGGTCTACGCCTAGGCATTTAGAAGGTCTTAATCCACCTAGCCTTCCAGCCCATCTAGGCGGTCCCTTTCCACCCAGGGTCCGTCTAGCGTTTTAGTTTTAGAACATTGATCATGATACATTAAGGATTAAGGATACTAGGGCTTGCCCTCAAACTCTATACTATACTCATAACACCAAAAAGAAGTGAACTTTCTTCCAAAGAAGAACCCTTTAACAACTAATCCAACATCATCCTAAAACACATTGATCCTAATCAACTTAACAAGGCTACCATATTGGATTTGTGTCTTGATAACACTTTTAGCAACAAAGGAAACAAGAACAAACAAAGCATCAAAGTATCATAGAAAGAAATAAAGACCCACGTACTTGATAGAGTTTGTTGGCTTCATTAACCCAAAAGAGAAGATCTTTGGCCGAATTCAGAGCGACCCACAACGATTTGAGTTCGCCATGGCCGATCTCTGGTTCTTCTCTATCGAGCAATTCTTCAAACATCGGACTCAAAAGCTTGATTCTTCGAACCAGATTCGACCACATGAATCTCGAAGTGTTCTTGCATTCGGGCAAAGATGAAATCTTTTTCACGATTTCGGACAATTTGGGGACGATTTCGCCCTCGGATTCGTCAATTGGACTCATTATCGAGAATTGAGAGAGAAATTGTTATGAAAATTTGGGGTGAAAAGGGGGAAGAATTGAATTGTGGATTGTAATGGCGCCGAGGAAAGTGAGTCATCAAAGTCGTCTATTGACTCTCAAGTTGTGTTGACAATTACAAGTCAACTATAGGAATTAAGGTGTCTTTTGTTTTTATAAGGAAAAAAATTTGACAATCCGACAAACATATACAACGTATAAAGTGTCGAAAATAAAAGATGACTTTAAAAAAAAAACGCTCTCGTTTAGGGTTTTGTATTTTCCGATAGCTTTTCTGACGGCATTTCACGGTGATGAGTGGAGGAACGGCCACGCCGGCCGAGACTCCAGGTCATCCGGTGGCCCAGGATGTTATGCAAGTTGAAGAAGGGAAGAGTGATCCACCAGTTGACGGTGCTTTGGTTGTGGCGGCTACTCCTCCCAAATCGTGGAGTGACTTGGTGAGAGGTGAGAATGGTGAAGAACGTTTGGTTCTCACGCATGAATTTTTGAAGGGTAAGATTGTTATGTCATTCCGTGATGGTGAGGATGGGGATCCGACCTTCAACATTGAGACGGAAGTTTTACAAGCCCTAGCAACTGTTTGGCAATCGTCCTTGATTGTGAAGTCGCTAGGTGGAATGATTCCGCATGCGGTCATGGAAAGGAAACTTCGGGAACTCTGGGGTCCTGTTGGCCGAATGTCAGTTGCTGATCTACCTAATGGTTATTATGTGGTCAAGTTTACTGCTGAAGAAGATTATCTTAAGGCGCTAATGGGTGGTCCATGGATGATGTTTGGTCACTACCTAATTATCCGTCCATGGAATCCTGAATTCAATCTCTACACTGATGTCATTAAGACTACTCCTGCATGGGTTCGGATTTCAGGGTTGCCTATGATACTATATGAAGAAAAGATATTGCTCCAGTTAGCACAAGGAATTGGTAGACCGATCCGTGTTGACAAGAAAACTATGTTCTCTAATCGGTGTCGATTTGCCAGGGTTTGTGTTGAAATAGATATCACTAAACCCCTCAAGGGTTCAGTGTCGGTGAACGAAAGCCGTTTCCATGTTGAATACGAAGGGTTGCATGTTATTTGCGTGGGGTGTGGCAAGTATGGCCATCAAGTATCTAAGTGTCCGGCGAATCAAACTCAGACTGACCCGAATGACACAGGGAAAGCTCCTTTGATTCAAGAATCTGAGCCGGTTAAGACAGCTGGCCCGGCGGACAATGCTCCGCGGTATGGTCCGTGGACGGTTGTTCAACGTCGGCGTAGGGGCAAACTGTCGTCCATTTCTAAGGCGGTTGGGCCCATGAAGATGGATAGTAACAGATTTGCAAATCTTTCGGAGGAAGATTCTAATGTTTCTACTAAGGAAAATCTTAACCAAAAAGATAGTGGAGTTGACCCAGGTAAGAAAGTTTCCTTTATGGCTACTCACAAAGATTCTAGTGGCAATACACAGGAAAGTGTTGTGAAAGAACAAGCTAATAAGGTTAAGAAAGTTAGGCCAAGTTCTAGTGGGCCGGTGCATGGTAAGGCCCATCAGTTATCAAATTCTAAGGAGAAACATAATAAGAAGGGTAATAAAAAGGCTGGCAAGCAAGTGGATCTTGTAGTTCCGACTTTCAAAACTGGGATCTTACCTAACATGGCGGGAAAGCGGGACCGAACTGGGGATGAGCCCACTTTTGAATTCTCTTCACAAGTCGCAACTTTGCAGGCTTCAAATACACCTTCTCTTGGATTTTTTCAGGGTTCGACTCAGCAGAATGTTGGTGAACAGCAGAAAATTAATGTGGTAATTAATGATAAGCAACAACAAGATGGTAATCAAAGTATGGATGCTACGACTGAGGATATGAATTGTGGCAATAATACTGAAGCACATAATTTATCTACCGGGGTTGTAGTACCCGTTTCTTCCTCCGATTGTCTATGAATTGTCTATTCTGGAATTGCTTTGGGGCGGGGAAACCGAGTTTTCGGCGATCCGTAAAATACCTTGTTCGTCACCATTTAGTTGATGTTTTAGCTGTTTTTGAACCTCGGATATCGGGCACTGAGGCCCAAGATGTTTGTGATCGTCTAAAGTTTACAGGTTATGTCAGACTTGAAGCGATTGGCTTGTCAGGAGGAGTATGGATTTTCTGGGATAAGGATCGGGTTGATGTTCAGATTGTCCGTATTAGAACTGATTTCATCCATGTCGTTGTTGTTAAAGGTGGATTTAAGTTCCATTTAATTCCGGTTTACGGCCCTCCTTCAGTCGGCCGCCGTAAGATCTTTTGGTCAGAGTTGTGTGACACCATTGAGCCAATTACTGAACCCCTTATCGTGGGTGGCGATTTTAATTGCATTCTACATTCAACGGAAAGTAACGGGGGGTCGGGAAATCTTCATGAGGATTCTGATGTCTTTAATTCGACGGTGAATCATTTGGGGTTAATTGATCTCGGTTTTACAGGGCAGGCGTTCACCTGGTTCCGAGGAAAGACCCAACGAACTTTTGTTGCTAAGCGCCTTGATCGAGTTTTCACGAATATTTCGGGAAGACTTCTTTGGCCAGATGCTACTGTCCGACATTTGCCTAGATTTGCTTCGGATCATCTTCCTTTATTGCTATCTCTAGACCCTACTGTCTCGTACAATAAAGCTCGAAGGCCCTTTCGGTTTGAAGCTGCGTGTGAGGCACTGTGTGATTTGCGCAGCAAACTTAAGGTCTGGAGTGCTAAGGTGTTTGGTCATATTCAAACTGCTAAACAGGAGTTGTTGAATCGCATTTCTGGTGTCCAGCGTGCTCTTGCAATTAATCCGACTGATCATCTCATTTCTTTAGAGGATCGTCTACAAGTTGATCTGTCAATTATTCTGGAACGTAAGGAACTCCTCTGGCTCCAAAAATCCAGAGTTCAATGGTTACATTCCGGCGATCGTAATACCAAGTTTTTCCATCTCTCGACCATCACGAGACGCAAGAAAAATAAAATCGAGACTCTTTGTGATGATCAAGGTAATTGGATAACCAATGCTGCTGAACTGGAGGCTCATGCTGTCAATTTTTTTGCCTCTTTGTATAGCATGCCAGCTGCTGAGAATTTTGATTCCAACATAGTTGAAAATTGTTATCCTCGTCTCCCTGATTCTACTTGGGCGGCTGTCAATGCCCCGTTTTCTGATTCTGAAATTATCCGAGCTGTGAATAGCATGGGGTCCTTAAAGGCACCAGGGTGTGATGGGTTTCAGACTCTCTTTTATCAGAAATGATGGGCTTCTGTTGGTACTTCGATTACTACTTTTGTGAAAGATTTCTTTCGATCGGCTAAGCTACCACCGGGTGTAAATGAGACTCTTATTGCTTTAATTGCTAAAGTTGATGAACCCGAAAGGATTAGTCAGTTCCGTCCGATCAGTCTTTGTAATGTTCTATACAAGATTATTACGAAGGTGCTTGTTGATCGTATGAAGATTGCTCTACCTTCACTTATTGGCCCGACTCAAGGGAGTTTTTTACCGGGGAGGATGATTACTGATAACATTGTTATCACTCAAGAAGTTGTCCATTCCATGAAACGGAAAAAGGGTGTGAAGGGTTGGATGCTATTGAAGTTAGGACCTGGAGAAAGCTTATGATCGCTTACGTTGGGAGTTTGTTATTGATTCCTTAAAAGAGGCTGGGTTTTCTCTTACATGGCAGCAGTGGATCAAGGAATGCTTATCTTCTACGTCCTTTCGTCTCCTTTGGAATGGGGAAGCTTCAGATAGCTTTTTACCGGCTAGAGGAATTCGACAAGGTGACCCTATTTCTCCTTATTTGTTTGTCCTCTGTATTGAGAGGTTCAGTCATATTATTTCCACCACAGTGGCTGATAAGCGTTGGAAACCCGTCCGAATATCTAGGGGGGGACCTGAGCTTTCTCATATTATGTTTGTTGATGACCTTATCTTATTCACTGAGGCCTCGGTTGAGCAAATTAGGGTAATCAAGGAGTGTTTGCAACATTTTTGTGAAGCGTCAGGCCAAAAGGTGAATCCGGGGAAATCTCGTATTTTTGTGTCGGATAATGTGGGGGCTGATCTTCGACATGCTATTCATGTCGAAAGCGGGATCCCGATTACGACGGACCTTGGGAGTTATCTTGGCATGCCGATTTTCAACAAAAAGGTAAAGCTGAAACCTTTGAACCTCTTCTTGAGAGAATTTCTAGCCGATTACGGGGTTGGCAGGGACGTTTCTTGAGCCTTGCTGGAAGAGTTACTCTTGCTAGATCCGTGTTGTCTTCTATTCCAGTCTACACTATGGCAACGGTCTTGCTTCCTCAGGAAGTGTGCTCTAAGATTGACTCGCTTGTTAATAATTTTATTTGGAGTGGTGCCGGGAATTCCAATAAAATTCACTTAGAAGCCTGGAATGAGGTTTGCAAACCGAAGGAATGTGGCGGTCTGGGTATTCGTTGTATGGCTGATTTGAACTTGGCTCTCATTGGGAAGCTTGGTTGGCGCTTTTTGACTGAGGATGGCAAGCTTTGGGTTGATGTTGTCCGGTCTAAATACGTTTGATCCTCTTTATGTGAGAGAGAGAGTCCGTCTTATATTTGGAGGAGCCTTAAAACTGGGGTTAACAAGGTGGTTGTCTCGTGTTCTCGTTGGTGTGTTTCGAATGGCAGAGCTACTCGGTTTTGGTCCGATTCTTGGCTCTGTGATGAACGGTTGATGGATTGCTCTTTGATTCCCATCAATATTGAAGATCAACAGAGGCCCGTTTCTGACTTTTGGGCCGCGGGCCAAGGCTGGGATTGGGTTTCTCTTCACAATTATTTACTTGCTTCGGTTACTTTCCGCTTGGCTTCGGTTGCTTTAAATCCTGCAGCTGAATGTGAAGATACTATTAGTTGGAGACATTCATCTACTAGACAATACTCGGTTTCTTCGGCTTATCATGCTCTTTCAGGTGCAGGTGGTTTTCATGAAGTTGACCGCGCTATTTATAAGATGATTTGGAAGTTAGAGGTCCCTGAGAGAGTCAAAATGTTTATTTGGCTCATGATTAAAGGGGTTATTCTTACTAATGTAGAGCGGGTTAGGCGTCATTTTGCCACGAATGCCCAATGTCGATGTGTTCTACTGAGGAGGAGTCGTTGATTCATCTCTTTCGTGATTGCCATCAAACATCACGTTTTTGGGATGAGCTTCACCCTCCTCTTGCCAGGGAAGTTTTCTTTCTATCTGATTATGCATATTGGATACGAAGCAATCTTACCTGTACTCATAAAAATGTTGATGGCGTTTGTTGGGCTTCTATTTTTGCTCTTTCCCTTTGGTGGACTTGGAAATGGCGTAACTCATTTGTTTTTTAGCAGACTCCACTAAAACCTGTTAGAGAACGTGTTGCCTTTGTTCAACAATAAGCTTGTGATTGCTTTATTGCTAAGGGGCTGAACAATGACAATCGTTCAGTGAGGAGGCTTGAAGAGCACTATATTTTATGGACCAGACCAAGAGAAGGGTGGATTAAGATTAACACGGATGGTTCCGTTCGCGATGGGGGCTTAGCGGCTGCTGGTGGAGTCATTCGAGATAGTGATGGTACATGGCTTATTGGGTTTGTTCATAATATTGGGATTTGTATTGTCCCAATGGCTGAACTCTGGGGAGCTTACCAGGGGTTGAGTCTTGCTTGGAGCAAGGGCTACAGGAAAGTTATCCTAGAATTAGATTCACAACTTGTGGTTCTTTTTCTAGGACGGCCCATGGAGCGTAGTCATCCACTCTTTAGTCTGGTGTCTAGATGCCAAGACTTTATTTGTAGAGATTGGGAAATCCAGTTTCGTCATATTTACAGGGAGGCTAATAGTGTAGCAGACTTTCTAGCCTCTCTTGCTTTCTCTTTTAATATAGGATTTAATGTATTGCTTGACCCGCCGGAGGGTGTTATTTCTTTGCTGTCTAATGATGTTAAGGGTCGGGCTATCCCCCGTTTGCTGACTACTTAGCCCCCTTTTTTTATGAATAAAATGTCCCCTTGAGGGGCCGGAGAGTACCGCCTCTCCTTCAACCAAAAAAAAAGATGACTATTAAAAATAGGAAAAATTGCTCCAAATATCTCAATCTTTCATTCGATTGCACACCCTACCCCGACCTTTTCAAATTTCACAAAGTATTCTATACTTTTGGGATAGTTGCGAACTCTACCCTCGAAGTGTCCACATTTTAAGTAAAATTATGAATTAACCCATCTCTTTTTCATTTTGTAACAAAAATATCCAATTCATGCACTTTTTTTCATTTATAACACACCCTTATAGGTTTAATTTTCTCATTTATAAAAAATAATATAATTATTTTTATTATTTGGTAATATAAAATTATAAATATCACCTTTATAATAACCACATAAATCATTAAATCATAAATTTTATTTTACAAAGTAGTTCATATTAATACTTTTTCATTATTATTTTAATAAAATTGACACAAGTAAAAAAGATTTCATAACCTTTCTATAAAACTTATGTTATAGCTTCTTACCCTTATAATTAACTACATTGATAATTAATCCATAACTTTTACTTTACAAAGTAGCTCATTTTAATATTGTTTCCATTATTATTTTCAAAATAAATTTAGATACAAGGAAAAAAATTCACTACCCTTTTAAAGTCAAAGTTATGATTATAGTGTACAACTTATGTTCTGCCATATTTATTTAAACATAGTGATGCAAATTAATTAAATAAAAATATGCCCCCCTTTCAAAGAGTTCTAGATCTGCGCCTGAAGATGGGTTACCCCTGTCCAAGGGAAAGAGGTATGCCCGATAGACCCAAGAAAACATGAAATTCAGCTATGTGACAATAATAATTGAATTTAGTTAGAATGCACCTAAATTGATATAGGGACTAAATCCATCTCAAAGGCATTGTATAAAGGCCAATGAGAATGAGGATGCGTCCCTAAATTCTCGTTATCTTATAACTAAATTAGTATTTTTTTATGAAAAATTATATTTTTGAATTTAATTAAAGTAAAACAAAATTTTAGTTTAATAACAATTTAAAAAACATTAAATTAAAATATAATATATACTTAATATTTGTCAACTAGATTGTATGTTGTATAATTTAAATTTTTAAGTTTAATTTTTTTTACAATATTTACATTAAAACAATTATATACATAATTAAAATTTGTCATATAGATTTTATGTAATAATTTTGATTTAAAAAAACTAATAGACCTTTTTTTTAGTTAGATTAAAATTTTAATATCTAAAAAATTTTCAAAAAAAATCAAAATTATTATATAAAATCTATATGGAAAATTTTAATCTTACAATATATTTATTTTAATATAAATATTATAATATTTTTGGTTTTAATTTAAAAACTTTGAATTATACAACATAAAATCTACTTGACAAATATATATATATATATATATATATACTAGTATGTATTCCCGTACCTTGTACGAGTTTTTTTTAATAAAATATTAATAATAAAATATTTTCAAATATATTTATTATTCGAGAAAAATAATCATCTAAATGCTTAAGTATAAATTTTGAATAAATATTTAAAATCAATAAACTATAAAAGTTGTTTATTTGATATAATAATATTTTATTAGTATTACGAATTAAATTAATATGCAAAACATGATAGTTTATTTAATTATGAAATAGATAAGTAATAAGATAAGACTTATCAATTTATTATATACATGGGACCGTTCAAAATAAACTTAATTATAGTGATATAAGATTGTATGTACATTACACTATCTTTATATTCAACTTAACTATCTAAACATAGCATATGCATTCTATCTAAAAATAAAATAAATATCATAATATTTGTATAATATATAGAATCAAAATATCTTAATAATCTTTCTATTTATCATATCCAAAAATAAATAATTACTTTTTAAAAATTATGAATGGGATTTTCTATCCATATTGATTATAGTGATATAAGATTGTGCATACATTACACTATCTTTATATTAAACTTAATTATTTTTCCAAAGATTGGTTTTAATAAAAGGGGTGGTGTGGTCCAATCTAAAAGCGACATGTGTCGTTTAATAATTTTTTTAACCTCCGCTTTAGTATATAGTTATGATATATATAATAAAATTTATTTTAATATTTTAATATGATCTATTTTCATTTTTATTAAGTTAAAATTGTTTTTAATTTAATTAAATACAAAAAAATAATTTTTTATTAAAAAATATACTAATTTAGTTATAAACTAACGAAAATTTACAGTAAGGCACCATCCTCACTTTTGCAAAAGTTCAATGGTATTACTCGGAATAAGTTTATTTTTTTAAGACACCACTCAAAAAAATTAAAAACTCAAGGATACCAACCGAAATTTCCCAAATATAAATTAGTCTTTTCAACCGAAAAAAAATAGTCTTTTGAATTTCACAAATTTAAGTTATTTTCTTTAGGAATTTTCTAATATATGACTATTGACTGGGTAAAAGGTTAAGACCTTTTTTTTGAAAAACATTTTTCAATGTTTGTTTTATTTAAGACTTTTAAAAGTATTTTTTATAGAGTTTATAATTTTAAAGTCATGGTGAGGTTAATGATTTGTAGAATTAAAGTCGTGGTGGGGTGAGTCGGGTGTTGTTTGGTTCTTTCCAAATAAAAATTAATGATTTTTTTTGGAAATATCTAACTAGATACTTTAGAACTTAACAAGTCATGGGCCTTTTCATATTTTCCATTAACCAACCTTTTTTTAATCAAAATTGAATTTTTGTACTAGTCTAGGGTTGGAAAGCCTTAGCCCATCTAAGTGTTTGTTTTAGACCATCTAGACAGCCTTTCTGATCATTTAGGCGCTAGGCAACCCTTCTCTACCCAAGATCCGCCTAAAATTAAGGGACTACTTAGTTATAGTGATAAAGGTTATGTAAAAGAGAAAAACTCTTTTTAAAGTTAGTTATATGATTGTGATTTGTAATATCATGTATTTTTTACTCTAAAAAAAATAGAATATGCAACCAAGGTGAGGAGATTCTAATGGGCCTTTTGATGAGCTCACAATATGCACGGCCCCTATTAAGACATGAAATATTCCAATTGGGTACGGCTAGTTTGGCTAAGGTGTGCCCATGCACACAATAACAATACTAGTTTTGTAAATTATTCCAAAACTATTACCTATATTAGAATTGATTAACCCTTTTAAAAAAAATAAAATTAACAAACAATATCCAAATTTACTAAGATTAAAATTCTTATTATGTGTCCATGGGCACACGTTAGAAAATTCGTCAAAAATAACATCATATTATCACAACTTGAATTTGCTAACAACAATTTACAAACTTGAGAATTCGGTGAAAATGCTAGTTAGAATTTGCAGGCAAGAAGAAATTTTTCTTAAAAATGCCTAGTTTTGCAATTTTGAAACTTTCAATAGTTGCTTTAAGAAATGCCTATATTTTTTTTTTTGGCTCTCGCGCCTGGTTCACCCATACGGGCTACGTCCAGACCGGGGTACTGAATGGGATTACGGTAGACCCCTCCCAACGACATTGCGGGGAATCGAACTCACGGTTCGTCCTACCAAGCGTAGCCCCAACGCCACTACACCGTTGGTAAAAAAAAAATGCCTATATTAATGTGTAATGATGGCACAACATTATAACAATGGGAAATATGGGCTAATTTTGCGGGCTTGTTTTGATGGAGTTTATTAGAAATTCTACAGGTAGAGTTGTTCTCAAACCCTAATTGTTTGGGTGGAGTTTATTAGAAATTCTACAGGTAGAGTTGTTCTCAATCCCTAATGAAATTAGTGAGCCTTAGGAAAAATTAAAAAGAAAAAAATCTAACCGTTAAAATATAATTGGATTGTTGAGATTTAGTTAAATTCACCGATAAACCCTAATATAAATTAGTGAATCCTAGGGAAAAAAAATTAAAAAGAAAAAAATCTAACTGTTAAAATATAATTGGATGGTTGAAATTTAGCTAAAGTCACCGATAAACCCTAGGAAAAAAATTAAAAAGAAAAAAAATCTAACCGTTAAAATATAATTGGATGGTTGAAATTTAGCTAAATTCACCAAAGCCCAATAGAAGGATATAAGAGCCCAACAGAAGCATAAAAGGATATAATCATAAAAGGATATAAGAGCCCAACAGAAGCATGCAGGTCATCAGACATTTTATCATGGAAATCATTCTTCTTCAAGTGGCAACAAAGCTTCCTTGCAGTCTTGCAATGTCTGAAGATGAATCAAAATAAGTTAAAACATAGAGGAGCCAACATCCAAAATAAGATCACCACATATAAAGAAAGTAATGTCTGCCCATGGTTTGTCAAACAAATTAAGTATAGTTAAAGCATATTACATAAATTAAGATCATCACATATAATTTACCAGTCTGCCTTAATTTTCATCATTCAGACCTGAAATAGTTTTCATAGTTCCAACATACTCTGCTACACAAAGTTGGTGCACCCAACTACAGAACAACAACAACAAAAACATCTACCCAGTTGAAAACCGAAGCGTGCGGTATCTGGGGGGTCAAGATGTACATACCCATCCCCCGAGTAGAAATCGGGAGGGTATTTCTAGGAGGCCCAAAAACAGAGGTGGGGTGAGGTGGGGTGGGCGGGGCGGGGGTGTGGTAAAAAACAAGCAACTCAAACTAAAAACCAACGAGCAAGAAAAGAACTGAAACTTAAAACTTAAAAAGGGAAAAGAGCAAGAAACTCCCTCTACGTCTTCGCTATTACCGCTCTGCCACTGTAATTTTCGCACGCCATTGGTCCCTGCACATGTAGTTGGTGCACCCAACTACACAGAGTTAACATATTTCAAAGTTCCAACATATTATATTGGCAGTGATGTAATGGAATAATGATGTCTTATGATCAGACCATGCAAGAGAAATACAGGTTTCAGCTGTTTGGCTCAACTTATTTTTGTAAACCTAGAACAAACCGGAAAGAAGCCTTTTTTTTGTTGCAAATCAAGCTACGTAAGTGCAAGGACATGCAGCCATTCACCATGTTCAATCACACAAAAAGGCTATAAAATTCTAATTTGTTGTGAGATCTCTCATTCTCTCAACAATAAATAACACATTACTTCCCAAAATCAATACACTAGTGATCATCCACAAAAAGTCTTCTTCAATGAATTAGAAATTCTAAAAAACTAACAACAATCTAAATTTATCTGCCAACCTGCTAAATGTAGAAGACTGCGTATTTTCAAAATTTTAGGAACCGGGGACCGAACCGAATAAGTTTGGTTCGGTTCAGTTTTGGTTCGGTTTTATTCGGTTCGGGTAGGAATCGAAGTAACCGTTTAGGTACAAAACGGACCCAAAATATAGAACCGAACTAAACCGAACCAATTTTGACCCAAACCGAACTAGAACCAAACTAAACCGATTTAAACATAAAAATGAACAAAAAAAATAATACTATTTTTTATAAATAAAACCTTTAGAATCACATAAATAAAACCGGCAAAATGACTCCCATGAGCAAGTTACAAACCTGTAGACTAGAATCACATAAAATAGTCCGGTTTACCTCCGGGTAACTAGTTACTACTTAGTAGTAAGGTGATTTATTTATTTTTTATTTTTATATTAAAATAGTTCGGTTTACCTGAACCAAATTGAGAACCGACCCGAACCGAAAACCGAACTAGCAAAAATCTTGAACCGAGGACCGAACCGAAGTACCTTGGATCGGTTCGGTTCGGTTTTCAGGTAAAAACCGAATTACCCGAACCAATGAACAACCCTAGTCCTAATATTTAGAAAGGAGTGCAAAACATTGATGGAAAAACGTAATGATAGGACAAATATTGCCTAAAGGATTTATAAGCCGGTTTGTACTACAGTGGAGATTATCGTTGAATGAATGAAACCATTTTACTCTCTATCTCTCTATCTTAATCTTCTTCCTCTCCTTAATCTCCATTTCTTCCCTAATACCTTCTTCTTTACCCTAATCTTCTTCTTCCTTTATCACTTTCTATCAATAATCCTATTGGGATCATTAGAAAAGATATTCTAAAAAAACGGCACATAAATTTTTAAATCTTATAGGATCAAGAGGGTTTGTTGATGGTTTCTCTACATTCAAACATTTATGCAGCTAGTAGTTAGAAAACTGGCTGGCTGATGGTAATAAGATGCTCACCTTTGCTATCATTTCTACACTATCTTCAATGTGAAGGACTCAGGCACTGAAGAGCATCCATGTCAACAAGAAACTCATCACAAAATAGTTTACTTGAATCCAGTGGGTCCTCATTCTTCTCACTTGCTCTTTTGATAACCTGGTAATCACAAAGTACAAAACTTCATATGGATATTAACTTGCACAAAGTACGTAAAAGATATTCCAAATTAAACAGCTTTGATCAATGCCAGGTGACATTCTTAAACTACAGTTGCTACTTGGTTCTTGATCCAGGATATTAGCCATCATCCATTCAGTTTTGTAGTCTATAAGTGAAACAAAAGTTCCATTCACAATAAGGCCCTTACACAGGATATCATACACAGAAAGAAAGTCATTTTCCAAGAGAAATATCATACACAGCCACTGAATGAGACAAAACCCAATAAACTGCATTGGAATATTCTAACCTTGTCATCAATGTCAGTGAAGTTCCGCACATAATTAACTTCATAACCCAAATATTTCAGATACCTGCAAAAATTTTATAGTTCAAGCTGGAGAAGAAGTAGATAGATAAAGCAAGTAAATCATGCTAGCATTGTACAAAATGAGATGACCAAAGTCAATACAGGCAAAATCACTACATAATATAGAGGTTGGTGACCATCATGAACAAAACACGAGCATACAAGAGTGATGATAACAGAAAGCTGTTCAATGGCACAGTGCCAGGAAAAGGAAAACAGAATATTTGTAGGAGCGGTTCAAGTGTTCAACCTAAAGCGGAAACTCCTTTTATTACAAAAGACTTGAACCGAGTGACCCAAAACTTAAACCAAAACCAACTTAACCACTCTCTTGTTTCCTTGTATAAAAACTTAACCAGAAATAATGAGATATTGTCATGCACTAACAGCTCTTTTGTATTTTTTTTGCAGGGAATATTGTGTCATTTGTGGTCTTCTTGGCACCTATGTAAGCCCCCGATGAGCTGATACCCAAATAATCTTAGTTCTTCAATCTCAAGTTTTATAACATACAATGCCATATTTAGCTGAAATGCTACCTAAGGGCACATCTATGCAGCACAATAGCACAAAATGATATTAAATCTATGGTTTTAAGCTCTGCTCTTGTGGGCATTTGAATGCTAATCATTACTTTCTTGTACTCTCTCAGACCAACATTCTACAGTGTTTACAAACGGAAGTCATCCGAAGGATACCAAGCAATACCATATTCTGTTGCACTTTTTAGTGCAATGCTGCTGTTGTATTATGGTGCTCTGAGGCCAAATGGTATGCTTATTAATTATTATCACCATCAACAGCTTTGGATGTGCAATAGAGCTCCTTTACCTTATACTATACCTGGTCTACGCATCATCCAAAGGAAAGGTACTCTCTCTTTCTAATGCACTTCTCCCCCTTCATCTTTGTCACTTTTCAACTAAGGAGTAACATCATGAATTCAGTTAATGTTTTTCAAGTATTATAACAGTAGAAATCTGATCATGTAATCTGTTGAAACAAATTTCTATTACCTACTTTTGTGCTTGGTCTAGAACATATTAGACTACACTGAAACCTCTGAGAATAATTGCAGACAAACTACAAGATCACAATCATTGTCATAGAGCCATGGGATGCATAGAGCACCAAGCAAACAACAGACATTTCAATTGAATGTATCATGATTAACTTAACATGGGCTTTGTGATAATTCACAGGTTTCCACAATGAAACTCTTGCTCCTGTTCAACTTGGGCGTCTCTACTATAGCTATGCTTGTTACCACTCTTTTGTTTAAAGGCCCTAATAGAGTAGATGCAGTGGGATGGATATGTGCAGTTATCAACGTGTGCGTATTTGCCGCTCCTTTAAGCATCATAGTGTATATATAACCCACAAACAAAATCAATAATAACACAATACAAAATTCTGAAATCTTACACATTCTTTTGTGCAACAGAGGCAAGTCATAAAAACAAAGAGTGTGGAGTTCATGCCATTTTCCCTCTCCTTTCTTCCTCACAATAACTGCTACAGTTTGGTTCTTCTATGGATTCTTTGAGAGAGATTTCTACATTGCAGTAAGTCCATATTAAAAAGCAATCTAGAAAACACCCTTTTTCTATCCTAATTGCTCATTTCTTGCTATTGAATTTGCACTCAATTTAGCTTTTCATGGATGATCAGGTGCCAAACGTTATTGGCTTTTTACTTGGACTGGCAGTCTGGCACACAGATGGCCTTATAATTCCACACATAAGCAACCGAAAAGTTAACTCGAGGATCACAACGATGACCAAAAGGAGAAGAAAATTCATAAATTGCCACGCTACTGTTAAAATTTTGCAATCACGACGAATCCAACCCAGACTATTAATTCAATCCAGTCACAATAAAGCATAGACATTGGGTTAGGAAACTAGAAAAATCACATCTTTTAAGCACCCCGACAATTGAACATGCAAAATTCTGGAAATCAGACAAATCCAGATAAGAGGACAATTGAAAACCTGTAAAGGACATCAAATGCGACGTAAGCACGGGCATGGCCAATATGGCTCAAGTCGAAGGTGGTGACGCCACATGGTGTTGTAGAGCTTGAAGTACTCTGTGTCTAAGGCATCGTTGAATGAATAACCAAACTCCTACATTCTTTACTTATATCTGAAACAGAGGCAACAGTCTCTAAGCTCCCCAATTCTAAACACCCAATCAGTCAATAAGTATCAAAATTTTCATTCTTTGCCAAAAGGTTGAAACTACAATGAATTTTTGACCCCCAACATCCTAGAGAGTGAAGTTGACATTCTTGTACTCCAGTCTCCACATCAAACCATATATAAGAAATGAGTGCAGAATTTATGAAATTGAAACATGAAATTTGCTTGCAGACGCAAAAAATTAAAATCGTCAATAGATGGGATGGTTTTGACACTCTCTCCCTCAACTTAAGCTTGTACAAGATGGTGGTAGTAAGCTTACTCTTATCAGTGGCATCTAGACCTACCATAAGTGTTTGAAAATAGACAAGTACACAAGAAAACAGTACATATAGATATATCTATGTCACACTTACTGAAATACTGGCGCTCCCTTTAGACAGTCTGTTGTACCTTTGAACAAAAAACTGATCTGAATTAACTTATTTCTCAGTTATGAATCTGGGACTCCTGCTTCATAAGCTCACTTTAATTAAAAAAATTCTCAATCATCACCATACTGTAAACCCTAGAGTTTTTTCTATATAATGCACGACCATTGCCAACTGACCAAATAGTAGAAGTATGCAAATTATCATTTATCTGAGCAACATACAAGCTTCTAACAGGATCACTCTTTATGATGATTTAGAAGGATTGGGGGCGTTAAAAATCAACCTAGGCGATCCTGATTAGAGCATAACACCAGCCTATGCAACAACGAACTGAAGCACAAACAAGAAGTCGAAAAGCAGAGAGCTATTACCTGAAAAAGCCCGGCCTGAGCTTCAAATTTTGCACAAGTTTTCAAAAAAAGAGTTGAAATAAGTCACATGATGACGTCTCAACATTGCCAGTATCCTTGGCCATTTTTGTTGCTTGATGCTAACATATTGTACAAAACAAACACCACCAAATCAACAAAAATAATTACAGCAACCCCACCACTCAATTGTTGATACCAGTCCCTATATATTACATGCAAATGGACACTTGCTCTTAAGAACGCTTTGTACAGTAAACTCTTGCTCTTAAGAACTGTAGAAGCAAAGAATTTGAAATTCGATTGTCATTGGACCCAAATTGTAATAGCGTGATTCCCATCATCGTAGTTATTCCAACACTAAAGTTCAACAAGAAACACCAAAAAAAAAAGCCATATGAACTGTGCAACATGATTGCCAAAGGACAAATTGTAGACTTGCAATAGCAGGATTCCCATCATCACAGTGTTATGAAAAGATCTGTGTTATCCGACATTCAAGTAAAAGATAGCACCTCAGAAACAAAGCCATCTGTGGGTAAAAATCAGCATACAAGCCATTTCTAGGCAAAAATTCTGTGTATTAACTCACTCTTATCAACTGAAAAATCATAAAAAGTCATCACACATTAAGAACTGTAACTCAATTTCATCTCATGTGCAATGGACACTCAAAAGCATGGGCTTTTATTGAAAAAGTAGCGAGATTACTTGAAACTCCCAACTGGAAATATAGATCAAAACTATAACATGAAATAAAGCCAAATATGGGCAACAGATGGTTGTAAAATCTCACTTTTATCAACGTGAAAATCAGAAAAATCGAACACTCATTGAGAGCAATAACTCAACTTCAAATATTTTTGATCTCATATCATGGCTTTTTATTCTAGAAAATTCCCACAAGAAGCCACAAATAACTTGAAAACCCAACCAGAAATTTGGATCAAGAATTTTTTTCTTTTGATATTGACAAGGAGGGACCAATAACTCCTATCTGGGCACAAATCAAGAAATGAAGCCATATCATATCAGGACAAACATTCTTTGTAGAATCTACTCTCACTATTAAGAGTTCTTTGCGCAACGAGATTGCCAAGGGACTAAAGTACAGGAGGATTCCCATCATCATAGTATTATTCTGACATTGAAGTAAGAAAAATATGTGGGCAACAAATCAGGAAATAAAGCCATTTTTAGGCAAAAATTCTTAACAGTTAATCTCACTTTTACCAACTGAAACATCTGTGAAGAAACACGCAATGAGAACGTCGAAACTTGGAATATTCATTGTCTCATGTTGAAACGGACACCCCAAAAGCCTGCATGATAATTTAGATCAAAAGTTGGCATTTCATTATAAAAAAAAATACCAGAAGGAGCCGCAAATAACTTAGAAATCCAACTGGAAATTTAGATCAAAACTATAATATGACATGTTTAGGCAAAAAAATTCTGTGCACATCAATCACTTCTACCAGCAGGAAAATCAGAAAAAGCCAAGACATACTAAGAACTGCTCAACTTTGAATATTCATCGTACAAATTTCAGTCACTCTTTGACGTAATTGAAATCTATTGAAGTTGGCAACTTCTCTTAGCCCCACAACTTTTTGCAATGGACACTCGAACGCTTGGCTTTTATTTTAGAAAATTCCTAGAAGGAGCCGCAAATAACTTGAAAACCTCAGCCGAAAATTTAAATCAAGACAAATTTCTTTTGATATTGCCAAAGGGACCAATCTGTAATAGCATAACACAATTCCCGTGATCATTGCTATTCCGTCATTGAGCTAAAAAACAACCTCAACCCATATTGGGCAAAAACTAAGAAACGAAATTAGCATTGTAGTTTAAATGATGTAACCCAAAGATCAATAAGAAGGTTAAGTTACCAGCGTTCCCCTGATATCATGTATTCTGTGACAAAACAGATCTTGATTACCATTACAAAAACCAAATGATTATTCAAAATCGAACCAATTGTCAAAACCATGTGTCATGCTTAAGTACAGATGCTGCACCAAACGATTTTAAAGCCAAAATAGAAATTGAATCACTATGTGTCATGGCCAAAATAGAAATTGAATCACTAATGCTCCTGAGGTATTTTTCGATCAATGACTTCTAATTGTAGAATAGTGTTTGACAAAGACAATTTGCACCAAAACATTAGCAAATAATATGAAATTTACTAGTGTTCCCTGGAATTTGTGTTCTGCAAGTGAAAACAAGTTTAAAAATAGCCTTTGGAAACGACACAGTTTGCACAAACTGTTAGAAGCGTCAAAAAAGTATCAAAAGATGGATTGAACTATTGATGTTCCCTGAGATTTTCAAATTTGCAAGATCACACTTGAATCAACTTGTTTCTCAGTCAAATTACTAGCGTTCCCTTTACCTGAGACTCATCCAAAACTAATTTCAAATCTTGACAAGAATATCGAAGAAAAATTAATTTACTAGCGTTCCCTTTGAGTAATATGGAGTAAACAAAAACACATCAGAATCACCATTTTCCAAACCAAAACAAATTGTCAAATATGAAAATTGGATCACTTCCATTAGTAAAAAAGCGGCAAAAAGACTTATGCATAAAACATAGTACTAGAATACCTGCGTTCAAAATCGAGTTGCAAATAACTTAGAAACCCAACTGGAAATTTAGATCAAAACTATAATATGACATGTTTAGGCAAAAAAATTCTGTGCACATCAATCTCACTTCTACCAGCAGGAAAATCAGAAAAAGCCAAGACATACTAAGAACTGCTCAACTTTGAATATTCGTCGTACAAATTTCAGTCACTCTTTGACGTAATTGAAATCTATTGAAGTTGGCAACTTCTCTTAGCCCCACAACTTTTTGCAATGAACACTCGAACGCTTGGCTTTTATTTTAGAAAATTCCTAGAAGGAGCCGTAAATAACTTGAAAACCCCAGCCGAAAATTTAAATCAAGACAAATTTCTTTTGATATTGCCAAAGGGACCGATCTGTAATAGCATAACACAATTCCCGTGATCATTGCTATTCCGTCATTGAGCTAAGAAACAACCTCAACCCATATTGGGCAAAAACTAAGAAACAAAATTAGCATTGTAGTTAAATGATGTAACCCAAAGATCAATAAGAAGGTTAAGTTACCAGCGTTCCCCTGATATCATGTGTTCTGTGACAAAACAGATCTTGATTACCATTACCAAAACCAAATGATTATTCAAAAATCAAAATCGAACCAATTGTCAAAACCATGTGCCATGCTTAAGTACAAATGCTGCACCAAACGATTTTAAAGCCAAAATAGAAATTGAATGCTCCTGAGGTATTTTTCTATCAATGACTTGTGCTTGTAGAATAGTGTTTGACAAAGACAATTTGCACCAAAACATTAGCAAATAATATGAAATTTACTAGCGTTCCCTGGAATTTGTGTTCTGCAAGTGAAAACAAGTTTAAAAATAGTCTTTGGAAACGACACAGTTTGCACAAACTGCTAGAAGCGTCAAAAAAGTATCAAAAGATGGATTGAATTATTGATGTTCCCTGAGATAATTGGTTTGAATCAACTTGATTCTCAGTCAAATTACTAGCGTTCCCTTTACCTGAGACTCATCCAAAACTAATTTCAAATCTTGACAAGAATATCGAAGAAAAATTAACTTACTAGCGTTCCCTTTGAGTAATATGGAGTAAACAAAAACACACATCTGAATCACCAGTTTCCAAACCAAAACAAATTGTCAAATATGAAAATTGGATCACTTCCATTAGTAAAAAAGCGGCATATGCATAAAACATAGTACTAGAATACCTGCGTTCAAAATCGAATTGCAAATAACTTAGAAACCCAACTGGAAATTTAGATCAAAACTATAATATGACATGTTTAGGCAAAAAAATTAGCAAATAATAAGAAATTTACTAGCGTTCCCTGAAATTTGTGTTCTGCACTTGAAAACAAGTTTAAAAATAGCCTTTGGAAACGACACAGTTTGCACAAACTGTTAGAAGCGTCAAAAAAGTATCAAAAGATGGATTGAACTATTGATGTTCCCTGAGATAATTGGATTGAATCAACTTGATTCTCAGTCAAATTACTAGCGTTCCCTTTTCACCCAAAACTAATTTCAAATCTTGACAAGAATATCGAAGAAAAATTAACTTACTAGCGTTCCCTTTGAGTGATATGGAGTAAACAAAAACACACATCTGAATCACCATTTTCCAAACCAAAACAAATAGTCAAATATGAAAATTGGATCACTTCCATCAGTAAAAAAGCGGCAAAAAGACTTATGCATAAAACATGGTACTAGAATACCTGCGTTCAAAATCGAGTTGCAAATAACTTAGAAACCCAACTGGAAATTTAGATCAAAACTATAATATGACATGTTTAGGCAAAAAAATTTTGTGCACATCAATCTCACTTCTACCAGCAGGAAAATCAGAAAAAGCCAAGACATACTAAGAACTGCTCAACTTTGAATATTCATCGTACAAATTTCAGTCACTCTTTGACGTAATTGAAATCTATTGAAGTTGGCAACTTCTCTTAGCCCCACAACTTTTTGCAATGGACACTCGAACGCTTGGCTTTTATTTTAGAAAATTCCTAGAAGGAGCCGCAAATAACTTGAAAACCTCAGCCGAAAATTTAAATCAAGACAAATTTCTTTTGATATTGCCAAAGGGACCAATCTGTAATAGCATAACACAATTCCCGTGATCATTGCTATTCCGTCATTGAGCTAAAAAACAACCTCAACCCATATTGGGCAAAAACTAAGAAACGAAATTAGCATTGTAGTTTAAATGATGTAACCCAAAGATCAATAAGAAGGTTAAGTTACCAGCGTTCCCCTGATATCATGTATTCTGTGACAAAACAGATCTTGATTACCATTACAAAAACCAAATGATTATTCAAAATCGAACCAATTGTCAAAACCATGTGTCATGCTTAAGTACAGATGCTGCACCAAACGATTTTAAAGCCAAAATAGAAATTGAATCACTAATGCTCCTGAGGTATTTTTCGATCAATGACTTCTAATTGTTGAATAGTGTTTGACAAAGACAATTTGCACCAAAACATTAGCAAATAATATTAAATTTACTAGCGTTCCCTGAAATTTGTGTTCTGCAAGTGAAAACAAGTTTAAAAATAGTCTTTGGAAACGACACAGTTTGCACAAACTGCTAGAAGCGTCAAAAAAGTATCAAAAGATGGATTGAACTATTGATGTTCCCTGAGATTTTCAAATTTGCAAGATCACACTTGAATCAACTTGTTTCTCAGTCAAATTACTAGCGTTCCCTTTTCACTCAAAACTAATTTCAAATCTTGACAAGAATATCGAAGAAAAATTAACTTACTAGCGTTCCCTTTGTGTAATATGGAGTAAACAAAAACACACATCTGAATCACAAATTGTGAAATATATGAAAATTGGATCAAATATAGTACTAGAATACCTGCGTTCAAAATCGAGTTGCGAGGATTTGCAAGCCGGATTCAGTTGCGAGGATTCGCTGAGATTTTCGCAAGGCTTGCGAAGAGTGCTCGCGTTCCCCGAAATTCGCAAGGCTGGATCTAGATCTTGACGTTTTTTTATACGGGACGCGTTTAATTAGCGTTTTTTGTACGCGACCCATTAGCGTTTATTTTAAGCCAAAGTAGTCGGTGAGATTTGCGTTTTTTGTACGCGTATTATTTTACGCCAAAATAGTTAACGTTTTAGTTCGGTGGTCAACATTTCAAATCTATATATATAAAAATATAAATTACTATGTTTTCTTTTTCATTGGGATTTAATTGGTTAACATGGAGACGGGATGGAGTCACGGACAATTTCTTAATTTATTTATTTTAGAGGAATTTTACATAATTTCCTTTACAATGAATTTTTTTGATGTATTATATAATATTTTTAATTTAATTAATAAATAAATTTTAAAAATATTATTTTTATAAAATTATAATACCATAAATAGGGCGTTTGTGAAATATAACAAATAATAACTTTATATACTTCTTAACAAATGATTATTTTGTGCTAAATAATTTAAATTTGTATTTTTTAGACACTGAAAATGGTGCTATAGCTATTTTATTTAACTATAAAAAAATAAGAAACTATACAAAAAAATGTGTTTACTTTTCAATAAATGGTTTTTTTTTAAGTAATTTACATTTATATTTTCTGGAGGATAAAAGAGATATGTGGGAGGCACTCTAGCTAGGCCTCTAGTCGATGAGAAAAAATATGAAAGCTCTAAATAAAAAAAAAATAAGTATAGTTAGTTCTTAATAAATTTGTAATTTTATACTATATATTTGTGTTAAATTTTGATAGAACCAAAACCATCTCTACTGAAAATATTATGCAGCATAACTTAATAAATTAATTTTTTTTAATATTTTAATAAATTATATTATGTTTATTGGACCTATGGTGTAATTCTTTCTCATGTAACCTTTTGGGCTTAGAATAGGAGTGCATTCTAGAATTCTTAATTGGGCCAAAGGCCCAGTTAGGTAACAGGGAGTATGAAGGGATAAAGAGAGTAATAACTTTAACCTTCAAGTAAAAAAAAACGGACAAATAAGGTAAGAGGAAGTGGACTACTGAAATGAGTGACAAACGCATAACAATTTTTTTAAGGGGGACACGACTTCTCCTATAAAGTCAATAATTCGGGAATTATCGACTAGTTTGGTAAGTCAATATTCTTAAATATGAAAAATTTATACTTATTTAATTGTAAAATTGTATTTTAGGGAGTAAAGCATTAAATATGAATGAAAAAAAAAACTATAATTCGAGAATTGTCGATGAGTTTAATTAGTCAAAAATTTTAAATATGAAAAATTTATACTTTTTAATTAATAATAAATTTTTATTTTATTGAGAAAAGCATTAAAATGTGAATGAAAAAACACTAAAATAAAACTATTGAGAATTGAACCTTAGTGGATTGCATATAAAATTGGGTAATAAATAATTTTAACTAGTAAGATGGTGATATTAGTTTTTTCTTATCTTAATTGATTAGTGAAGAGGTTATCTTATCTTTCTTAACAACTATAAAAGTTGTCCCTCTATGTCCAATAAATGCTCCATTTTTTTATAATAATTTCTACCAATATTAAATTGCAACAAATATATAAAAGCTTTTTTGATGAAAATTAAATAAATACTTACAATTCTCCATTCATTATTTAAGGTTTCAAATTTCCTTATTTCAAAATAAAATAACATAATGAACAATACCTATCTTTTAGAAAGTAAATGAAAGATATAATATATATTGATTATTCACAATTTTATATGAATGAGAATCACATTAATATAAATCTAAAAATATAGATTAAAAATCTAATATTGGCAATAGTTTAAGTATAAAAAGTTAAATTAATGTTTGGATTGTCAAATTAGAACGTAAAAGAAATTCATGTATCTTAAAATTGTATGCACTAATTAAATAATTAAATAATTTATATATGTATCTTTTTTGATATTTTGTTTTTTTTGTATACAATCAATTATAATATTTCATAACAAAATTAATTAATATTTTTAATCACATGTTATGCTATCTAAAAGTCTGAACATTTAAGAAAATAAAAACACGTGATATAAATTTTGTTCCTTCCAACGGACAGGTTAACCCTCTAGTATCATTCAAAATTGGCTCTATATAACAACTATTGAATTATTGATAATCACCCACTTTCTTAATTACTTGGTAGACCAGTAAATATATCAAACTTAACCTCTGTTATCAAAACTAAAACGGTTGACGTCTCAAGTTTACGTTTCCAATTAAGCCCAACATTTTTTTAATTGATAAGTCTATAGAAGTATGTAAGTTAGAACTTGTGGTTAGGACATCTTCAATAATTTTTCTACATAAAGGCTTTGAAGTTTTTTGGTAGATAGCCCTGTCTATGTGAGTCTGTTGTAAAATTTGCGTCACGTGGTATTTTTGAATAAATTAATATAAAATTATATTTTAATAAATTTTGTAATAACTTATAGTATTCTTGCTATATATACTAAATAGATAACATGTTTATATAATTTTTATGTATATAATTTTCTATCTATGGATTATGAATTAGTTTACTACAATAGATAACAAATTTATATAATTTTTATATACATAAATTCCTATGAGATGATATTTTCCATATTAATTTAATATTTTTATCTCTTAACAAGATTTAGGATTTTAATATATTTTTTTATCTTTTAACAAGGCTTGAGCTCCAAGTATAAAATTTATATCTATATAATGATATAAATTTAAATAATAAATTTTATTATGTTGATATATTTTTATTTTGAGAAAAAGATATAATTTTATGTTGATGACTAAGATTATATATAAATGTCAAAAAAATTCGAATTTTAATTTAAATCATAAACTTAGATTTTCTTTATCTTTTATGCATTTGTCTATTGCATAATTTATTATGATATTATATAAATATATTTAGTATTTCAAATTAATATCGTAAAACTGTATAGTTTTTTAGTAAAATTATCCCGTGAATATCACGGGACTTCAACAAGTTTTAATATTATATCGAAGTTACTAGTACGAAATTTCTAAGGCTATGTTTGTTAAGTCACCAAAAAAACTAGTTGGAGTTGTAAAACTAGGTGAAGTTGTAAAACTAGTTGTAAAAGTAGTTGAAGTTTTATATATAAACACTGTTTGGTAATGTTCAACTAGTTTATTGTAGTAATTAACAATTTAAAATTTAATTTTATTATAGAGTTATTCTTATTTAGGAAATAATTATTTTTTAATTGAAAAAACTACTAAAAACTAGTGAAAAACTTTAAAAACTAGTTTTACAACTAGTTACTAGTTTTTATGTATCAAACAAACAACATTTATACGAAATTCTACAACTAATTGAAAAACTCTAACTAGTTTTTGGTACCTAAGTGTATGTTCTAATTAGTAGTAGTTCTTAGAATTGATTATTGAGAGATGTCGACATAATGAGTACATAAGATGATGGAATTATATATTATTACTTTCAAAGACCTCACAATTTTATAAGCCTAATTAAGTTTAAAGATAATGATTATCTCACTAAAGTGGCTTCAAAAACCGGCTATTAGCATTACTAGGTTGTTTTGATGGGTGGCCCGTGGTATTGAATCCGAGGAATCTTTCTATTAACCTCCTCAGCCAGAAAAAGTTTATACCTCTTCATTTTAAAATGTAAGGATTTTTTAGGTTTAAAATACATTTCATATAAGCACTGTTTTAAAAATTCTTTATAGGTTCCGTCTAGGTTCCGCTTAGGCGTTGGAAGATTCTAGTCCGCCTAACTGTTCAGACGACCTATACACCCGTTTAAGACCGTCTAGACTACCGTTTAGGCCGTCTAGACGCTAGGCAATCCTTCTTCGCCCAGCGTTTTAGAACATTGAATACAAGTATCTATATTAAGTAATTAATACTGTTTTAAATAAATTAACTTTTTTTATTTTTATATTTTTTACTCAAGGTACTTCCATCTTCAATAAACATAAGTCACTTTATATGCACATGAAATATTTAGTGTTGGGCTAAAAAAAAGAAATATTTAGTGTTACTCATAAATATAATAAATGAGTATTGTATTTGTTAAAATCACCCATTAAATATATATATATATATATTTTTTATTTTAAACTTGTAGTAAAATCAATAAAAAAACTACATTGCAAAATAGAAGTAGTATGTTCATTGTTCAATAATTATGTTATATTTTTATATTTTTTCACTAAAATTTGTCAGTTTAGAGGTTGCACAACTATTAAAGAATTTAAAATGCTATATTTTATTAAAAACTTTGTAAATTATCAAGCAAACCATGGCTCATTTTAAGTCCATGATTAAATAAAATTCATATTGAAAATTTTATTTTATACATCATCAAATGACAAAATTCATAACCCACCACCAACCAATAAATCATATTTTAAAACTCTAAATTGGCAAATACAAAGTATGTCCTAAACAAAATTTAAGAATTAAAATGACAATCTTGTAAGGAATAATATTATTATAGGTTTTTTACTACTACTCCCGTTTCACAATTTAGGGACTTTTAACCTTCAAATGAATTTTCAAAATATAAGTCCATTTCTAAATAGTTAATACTAAAACTTGCCAAAAATAACATTTAATTAATATATTTATAGTTCCAATGTACTTATAAATACTAAAAAATGTCACTCATTGGGTGATATTATATGATTTAATCTCATATTAATTTTGTACGCAAAAAACAAAATCTCATCAATTCCATTTTAAGCTTGTCTTAATGTACGTGCAAAGTTCTAAAAACCGCTATATTGCGAAACGGATGGAGTATATAATAATTTTATGATCAATAAGTATTTAACTTTTTATTTGTTTTCTAGATTAATTTTTTGGACTAAAAAAATAACTCTTAATTTAATACTCCATGGTGTCCAATAACCACAACCTAAAAGGAGTAATTATATTCATAATTAATACACATTGATTGAAGTGCTAGATCTGAGAAAGATTCCTCGGACTAGTCAGTTTATAGCATCATGCCTTGTCCAGCTATTCCTCTTCAAATTACAAACAAATCCCGAAGAAGATTTTTAAAATCTAAGTTGTCCTCTTTATCTAAAGTTTTAATCAAAGTTGACTCTTTATAGGGTTTTTGGTATCAAACTTTATTAGAGAATTATTTGTATTTAATTTCGTTGCTTTCATTTGGTTATTTGTACAAAATCATCAAATTTTGATTATAAAAAACTCTATTTTAAATGTTTTTGACATAAAACTATTTATTAATGGGTTTGTTTTTCTTTTCTTTTAATAAGGAAAGTGATTAGGAAGGCTAGAGACCTTCCTAGAGAATCCTCATAGATGAGATTTCGAAAACTCGAATCGACTGTAAGTGGGAGAGACGAAACACGACGAATGAAACCAGTAATTTAGCTCGTCGCTGAATTGCACTCCCAAATAGCGTGAGCCAAACTCCAATACTTGAATTGGACAAACAAGCAATGAATGTGTTTTTTGTATTTTTCTTTGAATATACATATCATATTATTTATTAATTGGTTTTGTATTTTTCTTCATGTGACAACAACAAACTAAAAACACATACAGATGGCCGGCTTTAATTTTACTCTTTTTTTTCGTAAGTTCCCATGAAATAATATATAAATATAAGTATTATATAAACGAGCAAGCTAGCTAGCTAGGGTTTGGGTGAATACATTCATTCACACAATATAAATATATGCTTGTGTGTCCATCTTTCTTCCCATCAATGTTCTTTCTTTTTCCTCCACAGAGCAATCTAATTAAAGCCCTAATTCAACATCTTACATCAATGGCATCTGATGAAGAAGGATCAAAGATTCAAAATAGCCATCCATTGCTGATGCGGCATCTTCAAGATTCACATGGATCTATATACATCCATGAGAATCTTGATGATGCTGCATTGGCAATTCGTTGGCTCCTGCATCGATCGGTCGGTCATTGATCAAGATTCACATGGATCTATATATCCCTAAATCCATTTTTAGATGGATCTATATGTATCAATTCTATCTTGTTTTCGCTGTTTTGTGGTTTGTGGTTTCTGTGCTCTGTTATATGTTTTGGGTCATTTTTCTTGGCTTACTGGGTGCCTGTTTGGTGGTTATTTCGGGTCTTTCGGGCGCACCTCTGCTAGGGATGCTCCATCTTAGCCCCCTAGATTATGGTTGAAGTGGAAGGAATTACAATGGGTCAATGTTGTTGTTGTATATTTTAATTTGTTATTTTATATATAGTTTTGTGATTCCTATATATTGATTCATCATTTTATGTGATGATGTCCAATAATTAATTTATGGACATTTGTCTTTGATGAAGATTTGGGTGTGTTGAGAATTTGAATTAATCTTTCTCAGGTTGAAATTGCTCTGAGATAAAAATAGGTTTAATTTCTCCTAGTTGATTGTATACATTAAACATATTGTTATGAATTGTGGTACAGGTTTAGTTATGTTTGAAGGGGGGGGGGGGGGGGGGGGGGGGGGGTCCTATTATGTGTATTTAGCAATCTATGAGTGATTAATTAGCAACATAAGGAAGATATTGCTCGTTGGATTAATTTGTGTACTTTAAGCTAAAAATCACAGATTTTTTATGTAGCGAAGAAGTCTTGAACATTGAGCATTGGAAAGAGGCACTTGAATTAAAGGGCGTTAAAACGAGCAAGACAAAGACCAAGACGGAGTATGTGGATTTCAGGTTTGGAGGACTACGTACAAAGAGAGGTCTAGAAAGCGATGCTCGGTGAAGACACAGTCTTGAAGAAGAAGAGTTTCAAGTACCATGCTCGGTGAAGATACATTCTTGAAAAAGAGGAGTTTCAAGTACCATATTGGGTGAAGGCATAGTCTTGAAGAAGAAGAGTTTCAAGTATGAGATTCGTTATACAAAGCGATGGAGGGATAGACATATATCTAATGCATCGGATCCTGATGGGTTGTCAAAAAGGAGGGGAGTTTTATGAGTGTTGTGTGATAAGAAAGTGCCTCTTAAGGTCAGGGGTAAATTCTCTAAGATGATTTTCAAGCCATCCCTATTGTATATATAGTGAGGAATTAATAATGGTCAATGACAGATGATGGTAGAGATGATGATGCTTTGTTGGTTGCACGAGCATCAAATTTTAGATAGGATAATAAACAACGTCATCTGTAACAAGGTTGGAATAAATAGTTGTGTGAGACTCGAATTGTTCAAACAAGACGTAGTGAAGATAACAAAACACCCTGATAAGTAGGGTTACTCACAAGTGACATGGATCAAGACAGAGTATTGTAGAGTGATAATATTATGTAGAGGGTGCCTAAACAAGAGGGCGAGTTTTAAGGTTTGATTTTTAGGGCTTATGGGCTTGGTGTGTTTTTAGGTAAGCTTTTGTTGATTCTTGGTACCTTGTTATAGGTTGGTTTGTGTGTGTCTATTGTTTCAAGGTCGGTTTGTCTAGGTCAATTGAAAAATGGAAACATCCTCGGAGTATAGTTACATACACCTAAATTCTAAGATCCTGCAGCCTTCAAGCATTTAGTCAAGTGGTTAAGTCTCCAAGGATAGTATTCAAAGGTTTTCGGTTCAACTTTAATATACATAATGATGAACTTATGAACTAGAGATGTGATGTTAGATGTAATTATATAACAACTCGCCTTAAGTCCAACCAGGCAACCAGCGTGTGTGAGAAGATCAACTTAATGTTAATTTGTTATGATTTGTTATATATAAGAATATAATTACTTTACAAAATCAAGTAAAAATCATTTGCTTAGGTAATTAAGGAATATAAATGTTGTATTAGATTAAGAATAGTTTATGTTCCATTTACATTTTTATAGTGTGCAACCAAACAGACTTTAGTGATTGTCATTTGAGATTTGTGAAATTTTGATACTCAATCTCATCTTATCTCATGAATTCCGTGACAACAAGAAATGAAACTCCAAACCCACATGCAATCTATATGTTATATGTATAGATCATATCACAAAAGTATCATCCTTCTTTCAAATGGAGAAGAAAGATTGTTTTGGTACAAACAAGCAAACAAAGATGATAATAATACGTAATTAAATTCACCCAAAAAAAAGAAAGAAAGAAAAAAAAACACCATCTTTGTTTACAACGTTGAACTTTGTAAAACGAAATGGTTTAATAATTGAAAAACGAGATTATTCAGGAATACACATTGAATGCTGAGATTACGCATTGAATTTCTGGTAATAGATCCATAATCAAAATGATTGCTCCAGAAGAAATTAAACAAAAGATAGGGCAGAGCTAGGAAAGTTATTGTATGAAGTATACCCAATGCTAGATGCAGAGGCGTATAATAGATCGATATGAACATCATGAGCTGTCCCATAATAAAACCGGTTGTTACTGCTACCGTCTTCTCCTTCTTCCATAACCAGAGTTCGGAGAAAGACGAGATAGGAGGGCCCTATGGAGAATGTGGTCAGAAATCCATAATAGAGTCCGACCACAACGACCGAATTGACTACCTTCATGCATAAGTTACCTAGTAGAAAAAAAATCATGACAAATCCCCTTTGTGATTTTGCAATTTCTGAATTATGACTACACACCCTTCTACCAAAAAAAAATAATACTACGCACCCAAGTAAGGAGCCATATATTATATCCATTTCACTATAATGTCTTAAAAATATATGACAATAATTTTTAATTATTTTTTAATCAAGTATAACTTTTTTAAAATATTATTTTTTAAAAATTTAATCTAAAATTTAAATAATCCTATAATATACCATTAAGGCATATTTATTTAAAAAAAAATTTATATAGACTATTTCCCAAGACCAATTTACTTAAAATAGCGTATCTCACAGTTGGTCTAGTGAGATGAGGTGCTAGGCTTTTTACGTGTTTGTTCAAGAGGTTTAAAGTTCGAATCTCCCTGATATCGTGTATGAAAAAAAAAAAAACTGATTTGGAAGGGTCACTCTTAAAAATGGACCTCTAAATTACCCGATTCGGACTTAGATTGACTCTGACTAATCGAAATGAACGAGAAAAAAATAAATTATTTTTGTGTGATTTTAGTGGCATACACATGACATCTACGAGTTAAAGGCAAGTAAAAAGCAGTTTACTTGTCAATGATTCGAATCTAAATAACTCCAAATTATTCGAAAAATGACACATCTCACAATCAATCCACCTTGCTCATTTGTCGCTTTTGTTAGCTTAGCTATTTATAATACATAAAGTTTGGGTCCCTTTGTTTGATAGATATTATTGTACAATTTAATTTGATGAGTCCCCATCTCCATTTCAATACGATTTTTCAATTTCAAAAGGTACAAATTTAGTTTCAGTGACACTAATTTTATTATTAAAGGACACCATAAGAAGTTAAATAAAAAGGACATTGTTTTAAAAGTATATTTGCGGACCACCTTCTTTTATCTTTTTAACCTTTTATATGATAGATACGCATCGTACTATATATGTTTATTAGCATATCACCAGTGACGTAGTCAGGAATTTATGTCAGTAGGGGCTAAATTTATTTGGGTAGTTTTTTTTCTCCAGAAATATTCCTGGCAAAGACAGGATTTTTTTTTGTATATAAAAAAATTATATTTTTCTGTATATAAAAAATTATATAGAAAATTTTGTATTTTTTCATAAAATTTTATATTTTTATGTATAAAAAATCATTTTAATATATTTTATATATATATAAAAATTAATCTGCTTTTTTGACCAAATAAATTAGTTTCTATCAAATAACCTTGTTTTTTACTATATTTAAAAAAAATTGAAAATTCCAATGGCCCCCATTGGGCATACGTTGCCTCCGCCACTGGATGCCACAATTGTATATATATTATGATTTATTTGGTATGTATATCAAGATATCATATATGAATATAAATATAATTCATATTTATATCAAGTGTAAAGTTTATTCTGATATCAGTATCAATGATTATTTGGTTAAATACGACAAGTAAGATTTGCTATCATATTTGTTAAAATACATTTGGTTATAATTAAGTTAAAAATAAAATTTAAATAGTATAGAGGAATTAAATCTTCTCCACCTCTCCTACCATTGTAAATTTTTTTTTGTCATTGTCACCCCAGTTCAGCGGAGAGCTTTGCTCCATCAAACGCCTACGTTTGGAGTTCAAGTCTCGCGAGGGTCCCTTTATTTTTTGGGTGGGATTTGCTCTCCCAACAAGTTCATTTCTCCTCCACTGAGAATCGAACACTCGACCTCAACGAAGGGAAGCGTAACCCCTCCCACTACGCTCCATACTTGTTGGTACGCTCCATGCTTGTTGGTTCTACCATTGTAATTGCAATATATTCCACCATTTCACATGAAATGTAGTTCATGGGTTTTATCCACAAAAATATTACAACCAAAAACATGTATTTAGGGCTATTTTCTAGGGTTTTTCAAATTCATGTAATTTTAAAATGTAACCGAACAAGCACATATCTATTATTTAATATGTGGGATATTAATATCAATTGGTATATCAAATGATACTCGATATTTTAATATTGCTAATATTCATATCAATATCGATGAGTAAGGTTCAAATAAAACAACTCTTTATCCTATAAAATAAGGAGCATTTAGAGCTCTTGGATCAAGTAATCCAAGGGCTGATATTCTATCTCTTTTAGGGACGCGATGACATTTTGGTAAATTTCTCGAAAATTACAAAAGTGCATCTCTATCGTGAAAAAAATGCATCGCTAAATACAAAAAGTGCATTAGTAAGCCGAAAAAGTGCAAACAAAAATGAAGCCAACAGGGCACACTCCATGTTGGGTTCATTGTAAAAGTGCATCGCTATGGTGGAAAAGTGCATTGCGAAATACATAAAAGTGCATTACTTAACCAAAAAAGTGCATCATCCTGGGCGTCCAATTGACTTGATTCCGATTGAATTCAATCGCCCAAAATATTTGGGTTTAGTAATGCACTTTTTGGATTTAGTAATGCACTTTTCCACCATAACGATGTAGTTTTGTAATTTTCGAGAAATTACGAAAATGTCATCGCGTCCCTAATTTCCGAGAATATCTAGCCCTTGGATCAAGAAGATCTAAGGGTTCTAAACACTCCTTATTTTATAGGATAAAAAATTGTTTTATTTGAACCAAACTCTAATATCGATATCTGATCTCTCATATTTTGAAATAGCAATACCAATGATACGGACCCGGTGTGGATCAGCGTATCGAACCCTTGTTGGTCAAGGGGTTGAGCCTAACCCGGTGTGGATTCCGACTCGGGATATCGTGGTTGGTGGCCACGGGAGAAAAACTGATAAACTAAGAGAAATTTAGGGCAAATCTAATTCTTGGATAAATTATGGGAATTACACCAAGAGTATTTATACCTAAGCCCTAACGGTTCAAAAAAAGCGTCCCGGGAAAGAACCGTAAAGAAAACCCGGAAAGAGAGACAAACTCTAGTTTATAAAAATTACATGAAATAAATAAAATACCAAAACTATAAATTAATGTTCTAAAAACTATAATTCCTCAAAAATACTTAGATATATTAATCCTCATATCGTCTTGGACGACGACGAATCCGAGAAGGCCTGACACTCGATCTTTCTTCCGTATCATTCTCTCCCCCGTTGAGAATCGGCTTGTCCTCGAGCCGTAAATCAGGAAAGGCACGGGAAATCACCTCAACAGGCTCCCAAGTAAACTCGTTCGGCGCGCCATCGGACCATTCAACGAACCATTCAGCCCGCGGAACGCCATCCACGATCACCTCACGCGTCTGAGTAGCTCGCACCGGTCGTGAGATTGGTCTGTCATACAGAAATTCAGCTGGTAAAGAGGCAGGTACGATCGGTGAACCATCCGGAATAAAGGGCCGAAGCAACGAAACATGAAACACATTGTGAATACGCGCTGTGGCCGGAAGTTCGAGCCGATAAGCAACCGGTCCGATGCACTCAGTAATAGTAAAAGGTCCATAAAAGCGGCGAGCTAATTTAGCCGAGAGAGCGCGGCTAACCGAATGCTGACGATAAGGTTGTAACTTCAGGAGAACCTGATCACCAACACTGAAAGTGACATCCTTCCGGTGTTTATTAGCCTGACGAACCATGCGCTGTTGCATTTTGGACAAATTAGTGTGAATGAGGTCCAACACTTGCGCACGATCTCGGATGGCTTCCGACGCTGGGGTTGGCGGACCCGTCGGAATAGTAACTCGAGCGATCGACGGAGCCTCTCGACCATACAATGCTTTGAACGACGACATCCCAAGGCCTTCATGATACATAGAATTTAATGCCAATTCCGCCCATGGCAAAAAATCAACCCAACGACGTGGTCGCCCTTGCGTAAAAGCGCGCAAGTATTGTTCAAGGCTCGTATTTTTGACCTCAGTTTGGCCATCAGATTGCGGATGATAGGCTGTGCTATGATGCAATTTAGTACCACTTAAACGATGCAACTCGGACCAGAAAGTACTGCGGAAAATAGGATCACGATCGGAAACAATAGTAGCCGGAATACCATGAAGCTTCACAACTAACTCAATGAACAACGAAGCGACTTTAGGGGCGTCGAATGAAGGCCCAAGTGCGCCGAAATGCGCGTATTTAGACAATCTGTCGACGACAACTAGAATTGATGTGTTGCCGCGAGAAGGCGGTAATCCTGTAATAAAATCCATAGAGACATCATCCCAAACCTGCTGAGGAACTGGCAAAGGCTGAATTAAGCCTGCAGGCTTGGCAGTACTATATTTTGTGGATTGGCAAATCAAACAGGAGTCCACAAAGCGTTTAACATCGGAACGCATGCCCTTCCAATAAAACACCTCAGCGACTCGACGAAATGTCCGATCAATACCGGGATGGCCAGCGCTAGGAGACGAGTGAAACTCAGCCAATATTTCGGCTTTAAGTGGTGATGCCGAACCCACCATCAAGCGATGGCCCAAATACAGGATTCCATCACAGATTCTGAACGGTGCGGCTAACGAGCCTGTCGCGGCTGCCGCGTGTAATGCCTGTAAATCGGCCAAAGTGGAATTTTCAGCGCGGAGGCGTGCCAGTATATCTGGCAAAGGAGCCGCAAAAGACATGAATTGCCGCAGAGTCGCCTCGGTCTCGATCATACAGCGGGAGAGGGCATCTGCGACTCGATTGCTAGCGCCGGGTTTATACTCAATGCGAAATTTGTAGCCCATGAGTTTTCGGATGAAGAACTGTTGATCGGGCGTCTGAATAACCTGTGTCAGGAGTTCCTTCAAACTCTTTTGATCACTACGGATAACAAATTCTCGTCCCAGCAAGTATTGACGCCATTTCTGAACTGCGGAGACGATAGCAAAAAGTTCTCGGTGATATGCGGAAGACCCGCGCCGGCGAGCGCCGAGTTTCTTGCTGAAAAATGAGAGGGGTCGTTCCTCTTGCAATAATACTGCGCCTACACCTTCATCAGACGCGTCAGTTTCAACAACAAATTGTTTAGAGAAATCGGGAAGCTGTAAAATCGGGGGTTGCATCATGGCTGATTTCAATTTCTGAAATGCATCTCCGGCGTCCGCGGACCACTCAAACTTGTCTTTCTGTAGCAGATTAGTCAGAGGCGCAGCAAGCAATGCATAATTGCGAATAAATTTCCTGTAATAGCCTGTCAGACCCAAGAATCCTCTCAACTGTTTCACGGATTTGGGTGGAGGCCAATCGACCATAGCTGAGAGTTTAGCGGGATCGGCTATCAGTTGTCCGGCTGCGACGATATGTCCGAGATATTCCACCGTTGAAGTTCCAAAAGAACATTTCGAGCCTTTGACATAAAAGTGGTGATCCTGAAGAGTCTGCAAAACAGTGTCTAGATGCGAGGCATGAGCTGAAATTGACGGACTATATATCAAAATATCATCAAAGAAGACAATAACGAATCGGCGCAGATACGGAGCAAATATACTATTCATAGCAGCCTGAAAAGTTGACGGTGCATTAGTCAAGCCGAAAGGCATAACCAGAAATTCATAGTGACCGTCATGTGTCCGAAAGGCAGTTTTATAGATGTCTGACGAATGCATTCGAATCTGATGATAACCTGAACGCAGATCAAGCTTAGTAAAAATAGTTGCACTCCCTAATTCATCAAATAATTCATCAGCAGTAGGAATAGGGAACTTATCTGCAACTGTGATGCCATTCAGAGCTCTGTAGTCGATGCAGAAACGGAAGCTACCATCTTTTTTCTTGACTAGCAAAGCAGGAGAAGAAAATGGACTAGTACTGTGCTGAATGATGCCCTGATCGAGCATGGATTTAACCTGTCGCTCAATTTCAGCTTTCTGAAAATATGGGTAACGATACGGACGGACGTTGATCGGTTTGGAATCCGCATGTAAATGAATATGATGGTCCCACGGGCGACGCGGAGGAAGGCCCGTCGGGATCTGGAAGACCGCCCGGCGCCGCTCGAGAACCGCGCGAATATCCGGCGTCAGATCGGTCGGCCAATCAACCTCTGGCGACGGGGCGTCCGGCGTGAGACTGAGGATCTCAAAACAGTCCAAAATATTATCATAGACACAAAGAGAGTGAAGTTCGGCGCTCGATATTGGCTTCGGTAAGTTCATGTCGCCTTTCAGAAACACAGATTTCTCATTCCAGATGAACTGCATAGTGAGTTTAGCGTAATCATGTGCGACTGTGCCCAATGTCTGTAACCACTGTACACCCAGAACCACTTGTGGTCCATGCACCGCAAGCACAAAAAGATCAATAGAAAAAGTGTATCCCTGCAGAATAATGCTAGTTGCCGGACACTGATATGCACATAGTAAGTAAGCTCCGTTCCCAACAAAAACGCGAAAAGGCGAAATTTGAACTAGAGGTAATTGTAATTTTTCAGCCAAAGCAGGGTGAATAAAGTTGTGGGTACTACCTCCATCAATCAGAACCTGAATCTGAACATCCTGAATCGATCTAGAGAGGCGTAACGAGCGCGGATTAGGGAGGCCTTCCATGGAGTTAAGGCTAGAAATATCACCCTGAACGATAAGTTCCTCCGAATTTTCTTCCTCCTCCTCATCGCTATCATCACAGCTCAATAATGCCAAGAAACGGGGCGTACAGCGATGGCCCCGAGTGTACCTCTCATCACAATTCCAACATAAGCCTTTGTTAGTTCGTTCATCACGTTCAGCACGAGAAAGACGTCGAATGGGAAGAGATGAGAAATTACCGTTAGGTGCCGAGTTCTGCGGTGGATTCTCGGCCGAACCGGTTGGAACGGTGGTGGATGTCTTCGGCGGAGGCTGGCCTTGGCGTGGTCCCTGTGTCGGCCATGGCCGTCGGTTCGAGACCCACTGCGCCGTAGTGTCGGCATAAGATGCCGCCAATTCGCGGGCTAAAGCAAAAGCCTGCGCCAATGTAGTCGGATTCCGAAGATTCAATTCTCGGCGTACAGGTTGTTTCAGTCCCGCTTTAAATAGAGAAATCAGGGTGGCTTCTGAAAGTCCGGTAACTTTATTCAATAGAGCTTCGAATTCGGTTTGATAGTCAAGTACCGAAGATTTCTGTTTCAAGTTGGCAAGGAGCCCTGTATAATCCTCGTAATACGTAGGATCAAAACGTTGTTGTACAGAGAGCAGAAAGGCTGCCCATGTTTCCCCACAATTGTTCCGACGTTGCTAACGGAACCAATCCGAAGCCGGATGATCAAATAGGATGCCTACTAATCGCAAGCGATCGTGCTCTGATGTTCGGAAATAATCGAAGTATGCTTGAACCTTGAAAATCCAACCATTCGGATCCGTCCCATTGAAGCGAGGGGGATCGACCCGTATTTTTGGATTAGGGTCCGGGGCGGGTGGAGCGCGCGGCCCTTCTCGCTGGACATAAGGCGGAAATTGGTGCATCGGATGAGCCTCAAGTTGCGGTGTATGAGCATAGGGCACGGCGTTAGACGAACCCGCGCTTTGGTAGCCGAAACCCGGGCTGGGGCCTGCGCTGGATTGGGCGAAGCGAAGGCCGAGCGGTTGGGGCGAAGTCCAGTCCGTAAACGGCGCAGTGGCATTGCTGGGACCGAGAGTGTGCGTCGGCCAACCCGCGCTCTGGATCGCGCCTTCACTCAGGACGGCGTACGGCTGGATCCATCCCGTCGAAAATGACAGCGCGGGGTTAGGGTTTTGTGGCGGCGGCAGGCCCGACGTGTGGTGCGTGCGGTCGATCTGGTCCGACACGATCGCGGCGGCGGCAGGGCTCGGGCTAGGGTTTGCCAGCCGGTCGACCCGTGTTTCCAAACTGGTGACGGCCGATTTGTGCAAATCGAATTCACAACGCATCGTCTCGACTGTATCCGTCAATTGCAGAATCAACGTACGGAGATCGGGGTAATCGCCGACGGTGTTGGAAGAATCATCGACAATGGATTTCGACATGGTGTTCAGGATGAAAGCACCAGTTGATACGGACCCGGTGTGGATCAGCGTATCGAACCCTTGTTGGTCAAGGGGTTGAGCCTAACCCGGTGTGGATTCCGACTCGGGATATCGTGGTTGGTGGCCACGGGAGAAAAATTGATAAACTAAGAGAAATTTAGGGCAAATCTAATTCTTGGATAAATTATGGGAATTACACCAAGAGTATTTATACCTAAGCCCTAACGGTTCAAAAAAAGCGTCCCGGAAAAGAACCGTAAAGAAAACCCGGAAAGAGAGACAAGCTCTAGTTTATAAAAATTACATGAAATAAATAAAATACCAAAACTATAAATTAATGTTCTAAAAACTATAATTCCTCAAAAATACTTAGATATATTAATCCTCATATCGTCTTGGACGACGACGAATCCGAGAAGGCCTGACACTCGATCTTTCTTCCGTATCAACCAAACAAGTCCTATACGTATATTTTTGAAGTTAATTAATTTCTCCATGGATGAGCCTTTTTCACATGGCCTACAAGTTTCAGCCATATACATAATGTGTCCACAAATAAATCGATGATGTGTGACATATCATGTAAATTGTATTTACGTAGTAGCTAGCTAGCTAACTATGTACGATTTCAGTACGTTCTAGCTTCTTATTTGGGGTACTATAATTTATTTTTCAAATGGGACAGTAAATAACACAGAAGAAACACAAACAACTCCAGCTTGTTTCATCGAATTGATGTATAGATTCACATGTATCCACGTTGAACTTTTGGGGTAAAATTATCTAAGTATATAACCGAATGAGCTAATCTACTCATTGTCATATGGTTTTGGGTTGGAATCTCGTTGCATTTGTATGCTAGGCTCGTTACATGCACGACCTCCAGATTATCGGTCCACCGGACTTTAATATGGTATCAGAGCAGGTTTTGGTGTGGGTTCATTTCCCGAAGTCTTCGGGCTTGCCAGCTACATGGGCCCATTCTGATAGTCCACCCGATATAGGAGCGACCGAGTTTCAATAGTTGGAATTCGTAAGCCTTGAGGGATTTATTCAGACTTATTGACCATGTGAGCATATTCAAGCAACCCGCCCAATATAGGAGCGGCCGATCCAATTGTGACGGATCGCTAAAGTCTTGAGGGATTCTGTCCAAGTGTCAACTGGTTCGGGCAGTTGCACTTGAGGGGGCGTGTTGTGAGATATCCCACATTGAACTTTGGAAGTAAAATTGCCTAATATATAACCTAATGAGCTATTTCACCCATTGCTAATGGTTTTGGGTTAGAACCTTATTGGGTTTTTATGCTAGACCCGTTACACACGCGACTCTCAAATTGTCGATCCACCGGACTTTAATTGCAACTTGGAAAGAGGGTATCTACGAAAGTTAGAGAAGTTGTCTATAAATCAAGACTGGGTCATTAACTAAAGATAGATATAGTCTATGTATTATGTTTTAACTAAATTTTATTGACTAAATTTCATTTTATTTTGAATTTATTGGACGTATTTTTCTGACATGTTCAGAATATAAATGTCTTCATATTGACCTCCTAAACTTTGATTCAGCAGGACTATCGGGCTTTTTAACTAACGATCTCATTATTGGAGACAATTTATTCGATACCCTGTCTTCTTTAAGCCTAGTATCAAAATGACAAGACTTTTTTAGAATGGATTTGTTCATCCAATTCTGAAATGTTAAATATGAAGCCAATAATAATAACAATATGGTGGTGAATTTTCTTAGACCTTCAACATTTACTTATCTTGTTGGCTTTCATTTATATTTTCAATGTTGTTTTAGAGAAAGTTGGGGCTCACATTACCCCATTTAAAAGCTACATAGTCCTTTTTATTTTCTTTTTTTTTAAGTATAGATTTGATATACCAGACACTTAAAAAATTGAGGGATCATATTTCTTAGTAGTCGGACAAACCGACATAAAAACATAAAAAACAAGAATATCATGCCTAGGGGGAAACAAATTGCAGACATAACTCTTCATTTTTGTTAAACCGTTGTTAAGTCTTAGTGTGTTACTAATTATTGAAAATATGTTCTCACATTTGAAAGTTGAGACTAAAGTTGCCTATTATATAATTTTATGAGTTATTTTACTCAATTGTATGATTTTGAGTTAACTCTTTCAACCTTACAAAAATTGTAGTTAGGTCCAATCTATATAGCCCAAAAGCTGAACTTTAACAATTATTTAAAGGCCCATCATGTCTTCTTGGACTACAACAAGGCCCAATAGTGAAGGAGACGGTCTCTATATTTATAGACTTTGCTAAAGCTAGCTTTTTACCTTAGCTTTTTCATTGTATGTTAATCATTGCTAAAACTAGCTTTTCACCTTAGCTTTTCCATCAAAAGTGTATATTTTCCTCAAGAACATTAGTCAAAGTTTACATTATTTTAAATTAATGATAAAGAAGTGATGAAAGGGTCCATTTCTTACCTATGGCAAACATCTTGGTAGGTACACACTAGTTGCTCTCTCTTTTTTCTAAAAAATCAAAAGAATAGCTTTAATAGTAACTAAGTACTATCAATTATTTGAAATGCCAAGGGAAAAAAGCATAGTGAACTTTACTAAGTTTAATTTTGATGATGCAGTGAACGCTAAATAGTGTGGTCTCGTTCGGGTTTATTTTCCGGAATCACGACAGTGCTCCTATCTTCTTTGACGGAAAAATTAAATTGGCAGAGTAAATCAGTATAAAGGGGTACGGACTGAACTATTAACAAAGTTCAGGGGTAATTTCCGGAATAAATTTGTTTTTGGGTACCATCTGAAAAAGTAAGAAACTCGGGATACCAATCGCAATTTCCCTAAAAAATAATTAGCTTAAAGTAGTTAATATGCTACTCCGTAATATTCATTTACTAAAAATTCAAAGCGAGAAGAAAAAAAAATATTTCCAAAAATTTAACTAGTTTTGTAGTAATTTATTTTTCAATGATGCTAATTAAGTGTGTTTGTTTTTGAATAATTTGATTCAGTTCAGTCAAAAAAACACATTAGTATTCTTTTTTTTTTTAGCTAACACATTATCAGTATTTCTCATAAAACAACAAAGTACAATGATAATATATGCATTATTGCATGGCTACTCCTATTACTCCTATGTTTTGAGAAACTGGTTACATACATGCAAGAAACTAGCCACTTTAGAAGCATATATTCAGAATTGTACCCTATATGCTTGTTTTACTAAATGACAAGATCCAATAACCCACATGATATATATGACACCTTGATCAAGTACATCATTAATCATTGATGTGTTGTCTTCTCAAAAAAAATCATAAAGGAGAGTATATATCTTTGAATATGCGTTTTCAATTCTATCTTAATGGTTTATATTTTCTAAATTAGAATAATAGTTTTTAAAAATAAGATTTTTTAACTTTTGTTTTAAGAAAAGTTTAAGAAATTACATACAATTAATTATACAACCTATACATTAACAACAACAAACACCTCAATCCATTGTTAACCTGCCTCTGATTGCATATACATACTCTTATCCCAATATAAAATCAAACCAAAGGGAGTTGATTCAGATGGTAAGCGGTCTGCTCTACATCCACGAAGTCTGGAGCCAGTGGATATAAAAAAAGTTCCCTTTAGGAGATTCACCAGCCAAAGCCAAGTGCGCGACCCGAATCGAACTGGATGTAGCTAAGACGAAGTTTTGGTAAACCAGTGGATAACCCAAAAAATCGAGATGATGTATGAAGAAGACCGAAGTCATTGTCCGGAAGACTCAAGAAAAACTAAAATTCACTAACCTATACACTAATTGGTTAAACACTAAGATTCAAAAACTATTATGCTAAATTGAAAAGGAAAAATTCCACATAAATACATTTAAAATTTAAAATAAACAAATCTACGAGAATCTAGATTAAAAATAGATTTTTTTGGAAGATTAATCTCTTATACAAATCTTAACAAATTGTATACATATGTAGTTTTATTTATACTTCGACTAAAAAAATATAGTTTTTTGATACGAAGTTGGTTTGAAAATATTCCATCAGATTTAAATATTTAATTTTTTTATATAGTTTGTATTTAATAATATTTTCAAAATTACAATTCTTAATCCATGTCCTAATAGTAATAAATTAAGTGTGAGTTAAACATGAATAATGATTGCATGTAAATGTAATTACTCATTTTTTATATGATTGCATTTGTGAGTTAAACATAAATTAAGTGTGTTTTGATTTTTGAAAATGATTGCATGTAATTACTCATGTAATTACTCATTTTACACATAAATTAAATATTTCAAAATTACAATTCTTTAATGTGTAAAATGACAAATAATTATTATAATATGTATGAGAAACGGGGTTTTGGAATCGCTATAAAAATGAGACGGTCAATAATTCAAGAAACTTCGTTGACAACCTTCCGTTCAACATTGCAGGTACTCTCTCTGAACTGAAAAAGCTCTTACTCTCTCAATGATTTACAAATGGATTTTTCCCGCCAATAGTTCAATTTCCCATCCGGAATCCCTAATTCTCTACAATCTGATCTCTTCTAGTTTTCTCCGTTCTTGAATTTCGCCTATCCAGATCAAAATCTGTGATCGGTGTGATTGACGTTGCTCAATTTGTTCTAGTTTATCAATTTCAAGTAGCCGGATGTGTTAAATCTCATGCGAATGTTACTGTTCGTTTAATCTTGTTTCGTATAGTGAGAGACATGAAGAATTCGGCTTCTGATGAGGGATTTTACATCGAGAGTGACGAGGAAGGCGATGAGGAGAAGCTTCTGGAGAACAGGAACGAAGACGGCGACGAAAACGATTCAGATTCATCTGATTACTCGGCGGATGGAGATGGATTGCGCGGTACTAGACCTAATTCTTACAATCCCTCATGGCCCCAAAGTTATCGGTACTTTCGTCTATTGATTTCTCTCGATTTTACATTCTTCGATTTTTCTTTTCGTTTTGTTTTTTGTTCATTGGTGGAGCCTGGGGGAAATTCATTTCATTGGTGGCTATAGATACTCGATTCCTATTGGCTTTAGCTTTCAATAATGGAGATACGACATTCTTCACTTAGTTGGCTAGTGGGATCCCTGTGATTATTTTACTCTTGTTGCATGTGGATTCACTGATGCTGACACTCGAACCCTATGCCAATTTGATACCAACAATCTTGGCCGTTTCTGAATTTGTTTTCTGATGGGGAAGCAACTACACAAGTATTCAAATGGCAATTGGTTTGCTTTTTGTTAGTTGTTTAGTTGTTTTGTTACAGTTTCTTAAAGTGCTATTTCACTGGATGTGCCTAATCTATGAATACACAGTAGGCAACATAATTAGATTCTTAAATCAAGTAAACTCAGAAATGGGAGAATTTAGATACAAATTTGCATTAGCGAACAGGGAAATTATCTTGTAAACATTTTGGGGAAGAATGAAATCGATAACTAACCAAATGATCATGGTTGAACTTGGATTTCAGGCAATCGATTGATTTATACAGCAGTGTACCATCACCAAGTGTTATTCTGGGAACTCCAACATTGGAGAGATTCAACGGTTCATTTGTATCCTCTTCACTAAAACAAAGGCATACGCCGGAAATAGGGAAGCCTTTTCTACCAACAACAACTGCAGATGATCAGCCACAGAGGCGTACTAGTTCTCACTCTCTTATAAGCAAGACTGATGATCATCATATATCAGCTAAGGCAGCGCACGAATTTCCGGGTCCTAGAAAAAGTAGTTATGGACAAGCTGTATTAAATGGTAAATAGTTCAATTCATGCATGATTTTATCTGTCTTAATCTGAAGATGAAAAATGGAGGTTGATTTTTGTTGGTGTGATGTGGTTAGGTATGAATGTGTTGTGTGGAGTTGGAATTCTTTCTACTCCTTATGCTGTCAAAGAGGGAGGATGGATTAGTCTTTCTATCTTATTGATTTTCGCCATAATTTCATATTACACCGGAATCCTCTTGCGTTGTTGTTTGGATAGTTCTCCTGGATTAGAGACTTATCCTGATATTGGCCAAGCCGCATTTGGTCAAGCTGGACGAATTGCCATATCTGTACGTCTTTCTGTTTCCTCTTACTAGGCAAAAGTAATATATGAACTCTTACTAGAAAATTTCTCTTTTAAGTAATTGGATTCTATGGTTTTCCATAATAGTAAGACTGTTCTAGAGAAGTAGAGTTTATGTTTTGTTAAAGTGATGTTAACTAATTTATTTGCCTGTGGTTGCAGATAATTCTGTATGTGGAACTCTATGTAAGTATACTATATTATCATGTGTTCATTAATCATGTTCTTATGAATCATACTGTCTATACGATTTTATGTAAGAACCACTCTTTATATATGTGATTCAACGGAGAAATCACCATTTGTTGGGAAATTTTGTATTAATCATGTTCGTTGAAAAATTCGTTAAGACGAGTGTTGAAAGTTCGTTGAAACGTGTTATATTTTTCAAAATGGCTCCCTGTATCTGGATTATTGATATTAGTTCAAGTTTGCCACTAAATATATAAAAAATACTTTGACAGGCATGTTGTGTGGAATTCATAATATTGGAGAGTGATAACTTATCTTCACTTTTCCCAAATGCTTATTTGAATTTGGGCTTTTGTGCATTAGATGCACAACACCTGTTTGCATTAGTGACCACGCTAGCAGTGCTTCCTACATGTTGGCTTCGAGATCTTAGTGTTTTTAGCTACATATCTGGTAAGAAAATATAACTAATGCAATCTTTTTTTTAGATGAATGGATGTGTTTCTGATTTCACTTGTCATTTGCTTTGAGATTAATGCTTTGTGTCGCGTTTGGTTGCAGCTGGTGGAGTCATTGCTTCAGTTTTGGTGGTATTATGCTTATTTTGGGTCGGTTTGGTTGATGAAGTCGGTTATCATGGACAAGGACAAGGATCAACACTTAATCTCGGTACCTTGCCTGTAGCTATTGGTCTCTATGGATATTGCTACTCGGGTCATGCTGTCTTTCCCAATATCTACACTTCAATGGAGAAACCAAACCAATATCCATCAGTCCTCTTAACTAGGTAATTCCGCTTTTATGGTTCTGACTAACAAAAGAAAGCTCATAATATAAACCTTTGATCTAATGTCTTTTCCATAGTTGCATGTATATTAAGTTGTTCATCATGTATAGCTATTTTTTGATGCAGTTTTGGACTCTGTACCTTGTTGTATGCTGGAGTTGCTGTTCTGGGTTACTTGATGTTTGGTGAATCAACACAGTCACAATTCACTCTCAATTTGCCTCAAGATCTGATAGCTTCCAAGATTGCTGTATGGACAACGGTGAGCAATCCACCTGTTATTCTTCCCCTCTAATTTCAAAATTTTTAAAATATGCACATGTATTTTTGCATATTACAGAAACTAATCTGTTAAGAATTTGAACTTTGACTATCAATTCAGAAATCAATGTTGAATATATAGTCTAAGTTAAGTCATTTGCTCTTATCATAAGAAGTGTTTGTTAGATGATATATTCCTTATTTCCTTACATATATTCACTAGATTTTGTGAGTGAAATTTTGCAACTTGCAATTTAACAATGCTTTATTTCCCGTTTGGTGTTCTGCAGGTGGTGAGCCCATTCACAAAATATCCTTTCTATTTTCTAAGTGGTCGTTTTGTGCAAATTATCATTGTTTCTTCATTTCTTTGCCTCGTTCATTCAAATTTGTTTGTATATACAAGCTCCTGTCTCTGCATTTGGACTTCCCAATTTAATGCATTAAGTTGTATAAATTGGGTAATCCAAATGCACCCTAAGAGTTCATTTTATCAGTTTCCTTAATGAAGAACACATTTGCTCTGACCCTGTCTCCAGTAGCAATGAGTTTGGAGGAGTTGACACCAAGGGAACATCTTAAATCCCACATGTATCCTATTCTCATTCGAACTGCCCTTGTCATCTCCACTCTATTAGTCGCTCTCTCCGTTCCCTTCTTCGGTAAGTTTGAACCTCCTTTAGGTTTGTTTGGATCACCATATTTAATGCAATAAGTTGTATTAAACGGTCAATTTGATCCAACTTAATGCATTAAAACCGCCCTTGTCTTCCATGCTGACATTTTTTGTCCTTTGAAATTTGGCTAGGTTTGGTCATGGCATTGATTGGATCCTTACTCACAATGCTTGTTGTAAGTCTGCCATCTTTTTTCATTCACTGAAAATGCCATATCTAGGGCTGAACATTTGGTTGAGAACCGAACTGAACCGACAAAAATCGAATCGAAACGAAAATCGAAATTTGGTTTAAGGTGAACCGAATAGGTTCGATTTTGTGGTTTTCAGTTCGATTCGGGTTTTGTCGGTTTGAGATGGATAGAAGGTTATTTTTTGGGAAATTCAAAAGGAACCGTAATTTGGGAAATTCCTAAACTAAATTTCAAACCGATTAATATCGGTTGGTTCAGCTTAAAATTTTAATTTGGAAAATTCCTAAACCAAAAATTATTTCCCAAACCACAAATCATCATCATTGACTCGGTGAGGCTCCGCTACAGCGGAATCTGGGGGTCAAGATGGGATACCCCTACCCAAGAAAAGGGGGTGCACGAATTTAGTTAGAATGCACCAAAATCAATATAGGGACTAAATCGATCTCAAAGGCAGTGTATAAAAGCCAATGAAGATGAGATTTTGGTTTCAATTCAGTTTAATTCAGCTGAAATTTTGGTTTGAACCAACCAATACTCAACCCTAGTCATTGAATTGAGCATCTTGTATGAATCCCAGTTCCATGGAATCTAAACTTCATCTCTCTCTCAATTTCAGACACTTATACTACCTTGTGCTTGTTACCTGAGCATTCTCAGGGGAAAAGTGCAACTTATTCAGGTACATGACATCCATCTTCAAAAACTCCTCTTAAATTATACCATAACACCCTCTAATTTTCATCTTGTTTGTGACCTCTTACAGGCTTCAATTTGCATACTAGTCATCTGTGTGGGACTCATCTCATCAGCATTTGGAAGTTACTCCGCTCTATCCCAAATCATCGAAAGGCTTAGACCTTGACCCAGAAATCAATCTTTGTACAATAGCTTTCATAATATTTACTGTTTGTTTTGTTTTGTGCATTCTATTCAACTTGGTGTTGTGTGAAATTTCTTAAAGCAATGTCACTTGCAAACAAAAACAACAGATCATGAATAACACAGAAAGGCATTGAAAATGTCATAAAAGTTAGCATCCAAGAGTTATTAGAAAGAAACACAAAATATCAACCAAGATGAAATTTCATTCTTAATAAAACCTCAATAAAACTTCACCAGAGAAAAAGCTTCAGTAGAAATCTTCAGTTCCTCTTCAAATCATGGCAGAATCTTTGTAAGTCTCAAGAGCATCACCAGTAAGCCTGCAAAGCCTCCATTCCTGCAGAATCTGAGCTCCCATGGTCTCATAAAACTTGATCGCATTCACATTCCAATCCAGAACCACCCACTCCACCCTCCCAAACCCTAATTTCACCGCCTGCGCCGCCACGGCCGATAAAAGCATCTTCCCCATCCCTTTCCTCCGATAACACTCCCTCACAAACAAATCCTCGATGTAAAACCCCGGCTTCGCCATGAACGTGGAGTAATTCGGGAAGAAGAGCACGAATCCGGCCACAACGACGTCGTTCTCGTCCGATCTGAACCGCGCCTCCTCGGGATCCGCGATCGGGAGCGAGAGATTTACAGTTTTGAGGATCGGAGAGAAGAGGTGCGTCGCCGGCGCGTGTGAGACGATGGGGGCGCGTGAGACCTCGAGGAGGAAGACGGTGAAGGACTGGAAGGGAGGCGCGTTGAAGAGCGTGGAGGCGAGGGAGGATTCGGTGGCGGTCATCATGTGAGTGAGGCGCTCGTAGATCGCCATCTGGTGGATGAGCTTCTGGATGTGGCCGACGTCGGACTTCGTCGCGAGGCGGATCCGAGTGAAGAGCGGGTTGCCGACCGGGTGGTCCTCCGGCGCGTCCATGTTTAGCTCTGGTGTCGGAGTTGGAGGCGGCGGTGGGGCGGCGGCGGCCATTGCTGATGACGGTTGAAGGAGAGGGAAAATGGGAAGTGCGAAAGTCTAGGGTTTGTGATTCGTGCGGAGGAAATGCGGAAGTTGTGGAAAGTTATCCAGTGTTGGCTATTTATATGTAGCGATTCTGAATTTATCTTTTTATTTATTTATGTTACTAATTTAAATTTTTTTTGTTATGTAGGATTTAAGAAGAATGTAGAAGGATGTAGAATGTGTTACGTGTTTCTTAAACTAAAGGGCAACATGTTAGGCTAAAGGATAAATTCAATTATCTAACATTCCCTTTCGAGCATAAAAGCTATAAAAGTTGTTAAAAGGTAAGATAGAGTTGTTCCTACAAAATTGAGTTTGACTCGGTCTGATTTTATACGTGTATTGGTGAGTTGATGCATCTTTCATATTTTTTGTGAGGTCAATATTTTTTCTTACTTCATCGTCATCACATTTCGCTGCGTTTTTTCTCATTTACTTGCAGATGATCTAGATCTTTAAGACCTCATTTGCAAGAATGCTATTGGACGAAACACCTTCTTTTGATATATAGATCCCTTAATTTCTTTCCTTATTAAAAAATAATATAAAAGATCCATAAATAAAGGCTTCTATATAAGAAGCACAATCACCATCCAATTCTCTTAGCACCACTTCACCATTAGTATTATTTATATTCATACACAAAATTTCGAGTACAATAATAAGAGATCTAATGGTACACGGATACAAACCCCACACGAAATTCTCTCTCATTAGAGACCTTTTTTATGTTTGTTGTGGGACAACCATTGGAATCTATGGTGTTAGGTGACATTGACACATTGTTGCTCATGATAAGAAAGAATTGAACCATTGTTTGAACAAGAAGGCAGCCATTCTAGGGCCTAGCTAAAGGGGCATGATCACAAGCCTCCAAAGATGGCTTTGCCCACATATTAATGTTAACAAAAAAAATTATCAGTCTCTTGGCTCTCTCTTGATGAATATTAGGGGGGTCATTAAGCTTGTAATTTACCTAAATGGGCCAGTTGCTTGTAGAAACCAATTTGGACCGATGGGCCCAAATTAGGATGGTGTATATGTTGCTTCTTATCCAAATCTATCCTCGAATACAAGACTACCCAAACAAATAGATAGATGTGACCTCTAATTTAACTGCCAAGTCAATCCTCCTCTTGTAAGCATCAAGACATTCCCTCTCAATCTCTGAAAGAAGCTTGGCCCTTTCCTCATGGCTGCCATGGCTCTCACCAACCTCATCCCAAATTTGCTTCACACACCAAAGATCATCCAAGCACATTGCCAGTTTGCACCAGATTGTTCAAATGTTATGAAAATTTTTATTTGAAATTGCGCAATAAACACCTCCAACTGCCTAAACAGTGCAGAACAAGTCGTTTTCTCTAACATAAGAGTTTTTCATTGTTAAGGGCAAACCGTTGGGGACTTGGAGTATTATCCAGACTCCAAAGGCCTAACTGCCGAACCAAATGTCCGAAGGTGATAGGCTATTGTACATTGATCAACAAGCCTACCTCCCCCCCCCCCCCCCCCCCTTCAATCATCACGTGGGCTTGACCAATCCTTGACCCATAAGCCCAAGATATATACACTCAACTAACTGCTTAGCTAGACCAATAGCAACTCATAATTTCTAAACTATACTAAACTGAACACTATCCTTTCGACCGAATCGAGAGGGTGTTTTCGATAGATCCCAAAGCAAAAGACTTAATAATACAAAACAAAACAAAACAAAGGATCTATTCTAGAGAGTATATATAGATCGAGCACAGTGGATTTATTTAAACTATCTGCATACTTTATGAGCAACAAACCAACACAAACATACATAAGATAGAAAATCAAATCAAATGAAATTAAATTTTTAAAAAAAATCCAAATCTAAAAAATTGGCAAAGGGGCGCCATTCCACTCCTCCGAGCACTCAAGCAAAGGATCAATCATCTTCCCCTTAGTAATGGCGGTGAACACCTTATCAAAGTCCTCTCCTGGCGACCTCACCTTCTCCCCCGTCAACAAGCTCGTCCCAAGCTTCTCCCTCACAAACCTATACAACGGATACGATCTGCATTCCTTAATCCGATTCGGAACACCACAATTCCCACTCTCATACTCGCTCCTCGCCGATTCCACTTCCTTCGGCAATTTCGCCTTCAACTCCTCTTCAAACGCTCCAATTTCATAGAAGATCGTCGAATTCTCGTTCTCTAATGCGCGATCCACCAGCACCTGTCGGAGCTTCTGCATCAGCGAGTAGTTCGCGCTGCAAGGATCGTCGATGTACGCGAAAACGTACTCGCGATCGACGACGCGGACCAGATCGGAACTCAATTTGGCATCGAAAACGCTCTTCGCCGCCTGGTTGATCGTGTTCTTGACGGTGTTCCTCATGAGCTCCTCTATGTGCCTGAGATCGATCGCCTGGCAGAGAGCCACCAGGAAAGTCGAGGACATCAGCTGGAGAATCTCCACCGCCTCGGAGGTTTTTCTCGATGAAATCAGGCCGAGGGAGTTCACATCCTGATTGTGCTGTTCTGCGCTCTGGACGTGGTTCGTCACCGGATTGGCTAAAAATTGCAATTCCGAGCAGTAGGATGCCATCGCGATCTCTGCGCCTTTGAATCCGTAGTCCAAGCTAGGGTTTCTGCCGCCGGAGAGGTTCGACGGGAGTCCGTTGTTGTAGAAATCGTTCACGAGCTCCGAGAATTGAGCGAACATTAGCTTTCCGATTGAGGCGAGGGCGAGCCTGGTGTTGTCCATGGAAACGCCGATTGGAGTTCCCTGAAAGTTTCCGCCGTGGAGCGCCTTGTTTCTGGAAACGTCGATTAATGGATTGTCGTTCACGGAGTTGATTTCTCGCTCAATCGACTTTGTAGCCGCTCGGATTACCTCGATCTGAGGGCCTAGCCATTGTGGCGAGGTCCGGAGAGCGTAACGATCCTGTTTCGGTTTCTGGAGCGGATCCAATTCGTGGAGCTTCTCGGCGTGCTTGACGTATCCGGATCCGTCCAGAATGTGCTCCATTATCGCCGCCGCCTCGATCTGGCCGGGGTGGTGCTTCAGCTTGTGAGTCAGGTGGTCCGTGAACTCAGGCTTTCCGTTCATGACCTCGGCGAAGAGCGCGGAGAGAATTTCCGAGAGGAGAGCCAGGAGATTGGAGTCGAAAAGGACGATTGAAGCGAGGCCGGAGCCGACGGCGGTGCCGTTGACGAGCGCGAGGCCTTCCTTCGGCTGGAGCTCGAAGAAGCCGGAGTCGACGGCGGCGAGACGGAAGGCCTCGGCGGGGGAGACACGGCGTCCGTCGGAGGTGACGGCGGCGGAGTTGGGGCGGCCGGTGAGGAGTCCGGCGATGTAGGAGAGCGGGACGAGGTCGCCGGAGGCGGTGATGGTGCCGCGGAGAGGGAGGCAGGGGGTGATGTCGTGGTTGAGGAATTTGGTGAGTGCTTGGAGGATTTCGAAGCGGATGCCGGAGTAGCCTTGGAGGAGAGTGTTGATCCGGACGAGCATGGCGGCTCTGGTGGCGGATTGCGGGAGGGTGTGACGGGATTCAACTCCGTTGCCGAAGACTCCAGCGTTCAGAAATCTGTAAGTTCAAAAAAAAATTTAAAAAAGAAACAAAAATTAGATTAACACTATTGGTGGGAAATGAACAAAATCATCTACAAAAAGATATACGTCTAACTCATGTTAATATGGTAATAATTAGGCCAACCTCACCAAAAATTTCTTCAATTCAACCAAATAAAATAAAATTTCTTCAACAATAATTTCTTCAAAAAGTTAATATGTACAACAAGAAATTTTTTGGACCTTAAAATATACACCCTCTCAATGGGAACAATGGTGTGTATATCTTGAATCTTAACTCAACCGATCTCACTTGATGCGGGTTAATATTGGATTATTTGTTGTTATTGTATGTTAATATGCGCAACAAAATTCCTCTCTCATTTTTGGCAAGTTAGTAGGGATGGAAATTGTTCAAAAGGTTGGTAAATCACTTCTATTATTCAATTTGAGATTAATTGATTCACACTATGTTTGTTAAGTCATAAAAAAAATCTAACTGGAGTTGTAAAATTAGCTTAACTTGTAAAACTAGCTGTAAAAGTAGTTAAAGTTTAAAAAATATATATAAACAGTGTTTGATAATGTTCAACTAGTTTATTGTATAATTAATAATTTAAAACTTCATTTAATTATAGAGCTATTCTTATTTAAGAAATAATTATTTTTTTAATTCGAAAAACTACTAAAAACTAATGCAAAAGCTTTAAAAACTAGCTTTATCAAAAAACTAGTTTTACAACTAGTTGTTAGTTTTTATATGTCAAACAAACATCGTTTATACGAGTTTCTGCAACTAGTTAGAAAACTCCAACTAGTTTTTGGTACCCAACAAACACACCCGTAATCCACCCTTACTTCATGTTTTCTAGCGGGTCGAACGAAATAAAATGATGTTCTATTTTTTGTGTTATTTTCCGAACTTACATAAAATAGGTATAAAAACTTTTTTTTATCATATAAAACAAATAAAAAACACACAACTATAATGTTATAAAAATCCATTATTCAAAAAAATAAAAAAAAATACTACTAGTAGTTAAAATCCATTAAGAGTGGGCCAATTGAATTGGAGTCCCTTTTTTGGGGCTTTTTATAGCAAGGTTATATATGGGTCCACATAAACCAAGAACTTCTTTTAAAGTCCACATACTTTAACAACTTAGCCTAAAATGTACTCCCTACTTGTTGGCAGAGCAGAGCTAGTTAAGATTGGCCCCCAAACGAAAGACAAGTGGTTTTAAGTGTGACAATAACACAAAATTGGTTGAGCTCTGCGATCGGCTCAATTAATGTGAATATGACTAATATAACTAGCCTGAATATTCTTTGTAACAACCAGAGGTAAGAAAAATCATCACTTGCAAAAAAAAAAAAAAAAAACCATGCATAGCTCTAATTTACTCAAAATTCACATCAAATCATAATCTTTTTGATTTGATTGTTAAAAAGAAATGAGCAGACATCTTCATTTTGCAAATTGTACACTCCAAATATAAGATACATTTAGGTAGTCACGAGTCTAAGACTCCGTTCGATACTAGCTTTTTTAGAGTTTGTTTTCGGTACTAGCTTTTTTAGAATTTGTTTTCGTTATATGGAGTCTAAAATCTCCAAATTCTACACCCTTGACTCCTTCAGAGTACGAGTGTGTAGAAAAAATTGAGTTCTTCACCTAACAATTTGAGTATTGAGAAAAAGCTACCTCTACATCCGAACACATCCTAATTTTTCTCTAAATATTATCAATATGATTGAAGAAGCAATCAAGATGATATTAGAATGTTTTGACTACTAAACAAGAAAAAATAAACCACCATGGGTGTGTTAATTCAAGTATTAATTCACCCAATTAAACATTTGTTTTTTATGTATATTATTTCTTTCTTTCTTTTTTTTATCTTGGGTACTGTCCATAAAAATCGAAATAAAAATCTCATAATATTACCTAAGATTCTTACCGCTTACCGCTTAACTAGATATTCGAAATCCATCCGATCATTATTTCTATATCTTAGGGAGTCCATGCTAAATTTCTCATATACTAATTTTATGTCTACTAAATTATTGCACCTAAATAGACTAAATTAAACACTTTCATCTAAGTTTTCACATAAATTCTCAATCTAACCAACCCATCTAAAACTAAACTAAATTACATCTAACTTCAACCTAATTATATCCCTAAAAAATTCCTAAAACATGCTTAAGCTCTTCAGAAAACGCATAGGTTAAAAACAAAACGTTGTACATTAATTACCTGATGAGCTCCTTCTGAAGAGCGCCGCCTTGCTTAGTTCTCCGGTGCGACGTCGCGCCGAACCCCGTCGTAACTCCGTAACTGTCCGTCCCCTTCTCCATACTCTCCATAACCCAATCGCTACTCGCCTTCACCCCGGCCCTCGCCTCCTCCGCCAGCTCCACTGTCGCCGCCTCACCGGCAATGGCGGCGACCTGACCGATCGTCAGCCTCTTTCCGGCGAGCCTCACCTCCGGCCTCCGAAACTCCTCCACCATCCTCCTCACCTCATCCAGGTGGCTCCCCTTCATCCCCTCCGCCGCCAACCCCCAATTCAACGGATCCGTCACCGTTCCGTTACTGTGACCGTTACCGTTACACTTTCTGTTCTCCATTTGTGTTTTCCGATCACGAGATTGTGGAGGGAGGTGGGGGATTAAAGAGGATGAGTTGGGGGGGATTTGAGGTGAACTACTTTGGCGGGGATTAAATAGAGACAAAGGAAGTTGAGATCGGCATTGAGTGTTGGGTGAGAAGGGGGAGTTAGTTGGAACAAGAGGGAAAGAGGTTTGTGGCCGTTGGATTATGAAAGGGAGAGATGGACGGCGTGGATTGGTGCCACGTAGATGGAGATATTCTGTGATGAGTTTGGTGAGTCTTTTTACATAGTTGTGGTAATGCACGAGCTTACCTGCCTGATTCCGGCCACCCCGGGCTGGACTCGTGTTGTACGTTTTGTTTCATCAACCAAATAAATTCGATAATTTGGTGATGTTGAAAATGGGATCGAGTTCCAATTGATTCGGCAACAAATTGATTGAGTTTCAACAATCTTGACCATTAAATGAAAAATCAACTGTAGAAGTTAAAAACTAATTGACATTAGAAGGAGGAGGAGGTTGCTCTGATGTTAGGTGCACACGACTGTCCGTGCACATATGTGTGTCTGGTTTTACACAAGCTCATGGGATTTCATCCTAAAACTAATTGGTAATAGGAGGATGAGTCAACCAGTCGGGCTGACTCGTTTTGTCTCATCAACCAAATTCGATAATTAACCTCAATGGGAAGGCCTAGTGGAGTAAGATAGGAGTCGAATCTAACGTGTCACAAGTTCGATTCTTCACTAGTTTCCTTAGATTGGGGCACCATCCCCTCACCCTAAATTTTATTGAAAAAAAAACAAATTTGATAATTTGGTATTGTAGAAGATGGGATCTAGTTCCAATGAATTTGGCAATAAATAGATAGAGTTTGAACAATCTTGAATATTAAATTGAAAATCAACGGTAGAGATTACATCTCTTTGTATATTAACTTTTTTTCTTTTAAATTATTTTATCTGAGGTTCATTAATTTGCTATACGATTTTAGTACTCCACCCATAGAGTTTCAAATGAATTCCAGGAGAACAAGAACAATAAAGATGATAATCGAATTGAAATTTAGAAAAAAAACTAGAACCAAGCCGATTAGAACCAAAACTAGATCGGACGGCTCGAATCCTCTTAATTTTTAGATTACTATCCTGGCTCAATCAACCAATATTCTTGGACAAACGTTTAAGAAAATAGGCACATTATTTGGTGATTGCTTTGGATTGAGAAGTCCATTAGAATTGACGGACAACCAACAATCGGCGTCGGGAGAGCGGTGACGGTGTTCCAAATAGTTGTAGCACATTCTTTATAATATTCCCACTTAAGGAAAATAGTGCAAATTGTCAAACCGGAATGGTCTGACAGATGGAGGTAGTAGGGAGAGTTGATCTTCAGATTGTTTTGAGCAGCAAGTAACACCTTTTTGACCGGAGACCGACCAATTGTGTGGCGGAAAAGGTCTTGGCATCGTCAAGATTCGTCATGAGGGCGGTGGCGGCCGACAATTTGGGCAGACAACTGCGGTGGCAATAGACCGAAAAAAAAGAGAATGCAATTACTTACCTTTCTCATTCAATTTTTTTTTTTGTGAATGATACAACTGCCCATGAACTCGAACCGATAACCTCTGGATACTACTCTTAAAAGCTTAACTGCTTGATTAGATATCCGACGACTTGCCTTTCTCATTCATGAATATGGTATTTATTGTTTACAATATAATAGCTTGTCTCATAAGTTAAGACATACACAAACTAATATAACCCTAGGTCTAATACCTAGTTCACTCTTTTATATATTTAGTCCTTCCCTTTTTATAGGAGTAAATGAGTAATCTATTACTCCTATCAAATTAAGTAGATAGCTAGCTTAAAATATTGATGATACTTAATCGTCAGAGACTTAAATGTAATAACAGAATGATTGATCATTTGATCGATCACAATCACGTGCTCGTATACTAGCTCGATCGTGCCCCATATCTACCACGTTAATTCATACTAAATCTCTAATAACATGTCACATGATCTTACAACTTCCATTACTATAGCAATCTCGCGCTTTCTCTTGTCTTAATCCGTACATATGGTTGGACAAAATCCGGTCCGGAACGGATCGAGGGACATTTAGTCCGATCCTCGGTTGTCGGACTCTGGTCTAATCCAAAATCGGACTGGTCCAAACCGATTATTTTATTAATAATAATAATAATTGATTTTTATAAAGAGATGTGTAAAAATATATAATAAAACATTTTAAATTATGTGTTTAATTTTCATTATTTTTTAATAAATAATACAAGTTTAAAAAACATTGAAAAAAATAGTCCGATCTAAAACTGGACAACATCGGATTGAGAAGTCTATCAGTCCGATCCTCGGTCCAAATTTTAGGAGAAATCCAACCCGGTCCGATCCTCGTTTGGTTAGGTTCTAGATCGATGCTCGTCCCCACAATCCATGTTCCTACCCAGATTGCTCGATACCAAGGGTACGAGGCGATGATTTGTTTTAGGAACTCCTTGGCTTCCTCGGCTCTAAGACGAATGTGTATGTTCCATCTCAAAAACTATCGAAGACGGAATTAAGAATCAAAACTTAGGTATGTCAATTTTCACTGAATTTTTCCACATATGCTAAATTACCTTAATTTGACTAATCTAATAAAATTAAGGGCCCGTTTGGTTTTCTATTCCGGAAACATAAACAGAAAGGAAACGAACCTAGTCTATATTAGTGTCATGATACATCAATGATAAATTTCCTCTTGCCTTGAGTCACCTCATTTTTCATGCAAAAATGTACCGCAAGCCCTCTTGCGATAATCAATCCCTTTCCCTAATTTTAACATGGGGTAAGCAAATCTCATATTCTCCTCTAACCAATTTCCCTTCCCCCTTCTCTAGACTCATAAAAAAAAATGTTGTCAATGTATTGTGATACATAAGTGGTCTATATTCATTTCCTTTCCGTTTACGTTTCTGTGGTTGGAAACCAAACGGACCCTAAACCTTAAACATTACTAATGGACAAAGTGTGATCTACATCGAGTTGGGCGAGTTAGATGGGTTCAGTTTCAGGGCTGGTATGATCACTTTATACTAGACATGTAATTGTTAATTTGTTTTGTTAATAAGACGGAGAGCAAATAGCATGTCTAAGCTTTTATGGCGCCTAATTAAAGTATTAAGTATATGACAGCTTTGAGAATTAATCATTTGCACTAAATTAAGCGTCCTATATATATATGTATCAATCTCATGGCTTTCTTTCTACTTTGAGAGTTGTCATATTTGATTGATCTTGTATTTGCCGTTATAGTATATTTTTTTTTGGTGTAGGGCATTATCAAAGAAAATCAAACCGAAAATCATTGTGTACTATTTTTAGAGACTAAATCGATTGATGATATGCATGAAAGTTCTCATTATAATAATCGTTTATAACGATATAGACTTCTTAATAAGTTTTTATAATAGAGAAGTTCAATGGATCGACCCGTTTAACTAAGTCAATCGGGTCAAAAAATAATTTTTTTTACCCAAAAAGAATATTTTTTATAAAAAAATATTTTATATATTGATGAAATTATAACATATTGCGGGTCGACCAGAGACCCGTGCAGGTTTAACCCAACCTAAATAGAAACCATAAAAATAAAAAAATCGACTTGTGACCTGACCCACGACTCGTGTGGGTCGGGTCAGTGCGAGTCGTGGGCGACCCGACCCGTTGAACATCCCTAATTTATAACGATAACAAAACTAATACTACGTATTGATATCATTATGGTTGAGCATGGGTCGGTTCAAACCGAAATTTTAAGTCGAATTTCCGTTTGGTTTGAACTTTTTTACAGGATAACATATTAACATTCTATCCACCCAAAACCGAATCGAACCAATTCAATTCAGTTTTCGATTCACCTTAAAGTAAATTTCGTTTTTCAGTTCGGTTCAATTATTATCGGTTCAGCTCGATTTTGAACTAATGCTCGACCCTAGATATCTAGGGCTATAAATGAACAAAGCCGTTTGTGAAAAATTTGATGTTCGGCTTGGTTAAATCTTGTTTGTGTTCGGCTCGATTTGTATGAACCGAGCTTGAGCACAATTTTAAGGCTCGAAAGATAAATTAACTAAGCTTGAGCACAAGATAACTCGGCTAATTTGTTCATGAGCAAACTCGATTATATGTTCATGAGCATGCTCGATTATACACTCATAAAAAACTAGATGATACATTCATGAATAAGTTATGCTATATATATATATATTATATACAATGTATAGGTTATGTTAACTTATATTGTTTTGGTGGTGTTTGCAAATCACGTAGTTTAAATTTTAGTTTTATTTGTATGTATAATTGATCAAGTAAATGGGTTGTTCACGGATTTGTCTCTCAGAACAAAATTAAATGAGAGATTCACGAGTAAGCTCGAGCTCAGTAAACACTTAAATGAATCAAGTTCAAACAAGACCTTAAGCTTGAAAACTGCAACTTTTGAAGTTTATCCAACGGTACAAATTATTCTCATATTCACTAACAAATATAAGATTTTTACTTATTTTGTCACGAAAGATGACCATTATCATACACATCGATCTTCATTTTCATTAATCCTTATATTGGTAAAAAAAATTGTAACATTATTATTTGGTAAAAATGTACTTCACCCAACCATTCATCATCTGACCATGACATATCTCTACAAAATGTAACATATGAGAAAGGTTCAACCCCTATCTAATGATTTAATTTTTTAGGTTACGGGATAGATTCTGAATTTATATGTGAATGGTTAAAAATATGTTATCCGTATATATCGAGCCCAAAATTTTCTACAAGCTGTCTTCGATCGAGCATCTAGTCAATTGGTTAAGCCCCCAACAGGAACGAATGCAGGAATTTAAATTACGGTGGACTAATTTTCACCAAATGGTTTTGGGTTGATTAAATTACCTTAATTTAACTAATTTTCTACTAAATTTATCTTATTTTTTTACATTTTTTATACTAAATCTACCCTTTTTTATTTTTTATTTATTTTTTTAGGGTGGGTTGGGACCTCCGAGACTAGTATTGATATTCGATGCGACTCTTATGGGCAATATTATTAGCCAAAAAATAGTAAACTATAAATGACATGTAAATAATTATTTGAAACTCATCGAAACTTAAAATTTATAATGTTCCAAAGACAATAACAAGAAAATGTAATTGGAAAGAATTAGGAAAATTGAGAAGGAAGAAGAAAGTTATAGAGAAGAGATAGAGGAAGAGAGTCAAGAGACAATTCCACCTTTCACATGACAAGATGATTGAAGTGATGCAGGAAACAAGATTTTAGTGGACAAAATTTTACGTTTAAAATATAATATGATCCGACATATGCATGGTATAGTCCTATGTTAATCTTTCAAATTTTAATAAAACTCAATTGGATTTTGACTAATAGCTATAATCAACACGAATTCGGCCAAAGATTTTGACATCACCAAAATATATATGCACCAACTATTCAAAAAAAAAATCCTATGATCATGGAGTTTTTAAGCAATGTTGTTAGGATCGGAATTTTTGAATCGAATCGTAGTAGACGTAGAATCGGATCGTTGAATCGCAAGATCTTGTTGAATTAATAAAATAATAAAAGGACTAATATTAATATATTATATATCACTCAAATATGAAAATTAATCATAAAAACATACACATTATTCATCAAACACTCTATAATACATCTCCACATGTAACAAATCCATATACAACATTGCTTCGTGGAAAGCAAATAGAAATAATCAAGTTCAATCTTCTTGGATAACTATCACAAAGTAATTAGAAACTTCTTAAGAGTCGTGACTATATTAAATCAACAAAAAAAATTAATATCTGATCGATGGTAAAGGGCGATGAACTATTTTTCAATGTTCCGAAACTTTTAACATAAAATATGAATAATGCAATATTAATATTTTTACTTTTCATTTAACTTCTTAAAAAAATGAGTCATTTATGAATAATTTAATGTATAAGTTAAATGGGTTTAACGGTTAAAATGGACAAAAATATATAAAATGATGATTTATAACTTAATTTATGTGATAGGATCTTATGATTTTCTCACACACAATTCTACTTGTTACGATTTATTATACACGATTCGAACCATGCGTCATTGCTCTTAGAGCATTTGCAATGGACATCCCATTTTTAAGATTTTAGCCCCTCTTAAATCAATTTCTCACTCATCCACCTCACTTTTAAAATTCATTTTCACATTATTCCCACAACCCACATCTTCATTTCTTTCTTTAAACTCCACTTTTTTCATTTTTTCAAATTTTGTTTATCTAAACATATTATTAGAATATGTTATTTTAGAATCATTTTTATTATTATTGTTAAAAATTGATTTTACTTATATTTATATATATATATATCAATTTAAAAAAATCAGAACTTATATAAAGTGGGTGTCTATAGCTAGGTAGAAAACTAATAAAAATATTAAAAATATTTGTTTGTATCAGTAACATGATTGTGTGGCTATAAATTGTTTGAAGTGAAATATATACCCAAAAGATTGAATTTTTATGGTAGTTCAATCCACAAGTAAGAACAAAAAAGCAAAGTTAATTGTACCTCCTGTGTAATACGATGTCGTTTGATTGTATTCCTGTTAAAAGAAAAGTTCCACAGAGATAAGAGCTGGGATTTAAGCAAGACGGGAATAGAAGTCCAGAAGCACTGGTTTTTATGCAACTTCTACTGTTCTCAAAATCTTTATTATTTGTTTAATTAAAATCTCAACCGTTGTGTATGGTCTTAAGATTGAGTAATGAAAAAGATTAGTTATAGGCCCACCACATTGGGCCAATTCCCACCACATTGGGCATGAAATCCTTATGTTTGGTTTGGGCTTGCTACCCTTTTAACATTAGAGATTGGGCCTTGCAAGATCTTTGCTTTTACCATAGGCCCATCTCCTTGTTTCTTTGTATAGTGCACATTTGGTTGATAATCTAATCCAAAACAACTTGTAACTCTTAAAGAAAAGCTTAAGCCTTCAAAATCTCTATGAAATTACTAGATTTTAAGGATTTACTTCCATCCCTCTTGCATATAAAATTTCAACCTTCTCTATTACAATTTCTAAATATTAAAATGTAGTCAAATTCATATTTAATTTTTTTCACATCCTTGAAATTTTACTTGGGTGAAAAATCAAGTATTACCATCCTTTCTTTATTAGGTCGAGCCGGCCGACGTAGATAAATTAACCTAGTTTGTGGTGCTTTTAGGTTGTATCACAAGCCCGAGATTTCACTAAAAGTGTGTCCCTCGTAAAAAAATCTTCAAAATTCCAATTCGTTTGAATTTTGTACTTGTAAAATAACTTTCTAGGATTTACGCGTTCAATCAAACGAGCTCTAAATCTCTATTATTATTTATACGATTTTTCTAATCTATGCCCTTGTGGCATAGGTTAAGAGACTAAAAATGACAATATATTTGGAATTTGTATTTATTTAGATTTAATTATTTTTTCAATAGGGTTTATTAGTTTCCTATTAGGATTCTAGTTCCCAAATTTAGTACTCTTAACCTATGCCCTTAGGACATAAGATAGAAAAACCGTTATTTATAATATATACTAATTAAACATGAAAAGAGTGATTATCCCAAACATAGAAAGTTTATGGTGATTACAAGTGGAGCCATGTAACAATTTTTTTTTTTTGTCATTGACACCCACCCCAGTTCAGCGGAGAAGCTCTGCTCCATCAAACGCTGACGTCTGGAGTTCGAGTTTCGCGAGTGTCTCTTTATTTTTTAGGTGGGATCTGCTCTTCGAACAAGTTTATTTCTCCTCTACTGAGAGTCGAACACTCGACCTCAACGAAGAAAAGCGTAGCCAACCCCTCCCACTAAACTCCATGCTTGTTGGTCATGTAACAATTTGTATTGTAAAAAAATAGAGAGGACAACGTGAATGCATGGATGAGGATTGACTTTGACTTGGTTACACGCATGTGGGGGACTCATGATTCATTGAATAACCACCTTCTCCATTCTTATCATTATCAATCTTCACTACCTCATTGCTCTCATATATATACTTGATTGATCGATCTCCTTTAGATTTTCCTTTTAACCCTAAATATTCTTTACTTTTAAAAAAACATGTTACCGTTTTACCACCTTCAATTTATAATCAATTTAGGGATTTGTTTGAATCACATCTCATAATATATTAAATCATGCATTATAATTAGACCTGTCAATCGGGTCGGGTCGGGTCGTTACGGGTCATGGGTTAAACCGGATCGGTCGGTGCGGGTTTTCGGGCGGGTTAGGTTGACCAGCGGGTCAAAAACATCGGGTTTGCGGGTCGGGTCAACTTTTGACAGCTCATACAAGATAATGTATTAAGTTTTATATTCTAGTGCAAAGTAATGTATGATAAAGTATGATCCAAACGGACCCTATAATTTATTTGCCTATCTAGTTTTTTCTTGGTACATTGAATTTGTTTTATTTAAAGAATAATTAGAATATTTTTTCCGACAATGCATAATTTTTTAACACAAAAATTCTATAAAAGGAGGCAATATCCTTTGAAAAAATGATTTATTAGAAATTATTTACAAATTGTCTCTTTTTATTTTCTATAAAACCCCATTTGATTGTTGTTGATCCTTTTGTATTAGGATTGTCAAAATTTATTTTACACGGCTCAATAGTTTCTCGGTTGATGCCATTAAATTCTTTTTATGGTGTACGTTTTTTTTATATTCTGTTTGTTGGTTACATTTATATTAAACATTTAGTTTTGTAGGTGATAGTTCCATGTTAAGTAATTAATTTGTGGTTTTATTTACTATTTTTCCTATTTTTAAACAAAATTATACCTATTTTTTCATAAAGTACATTGTTCGAGTTTAGCTTTGATAATACCCCCAATCTGGAAGATTTTCTACAACGACAAAATTACATGGCAGAATTTATATTATAAATTTATAACTTTATATAGTTGTTTAATTTTATAGGATAAATACACTTTGAGGCTTTGACCCTAACATTTTTCTCGGAGAACACCAAGCAAACGACAATTCAAACCTAGTAAGTAACAACACATGTTCTACAAGCTATTTTTATGATTCAATCGAAAAAACAATCTATTTTATCCATTGCGAATAAATTAATATTTTACCATTTTTATCCTTGTTTTATTAGCAATATACACTTATATATTCTTATAAATAATTAGTAATTTCATATGGGAAAATGGAACTAAAACTGTCGATTATATAACCTGGGGAGTTACTTAATCCATTATCATATATATGGTTTTAGATTCGAACCTTATTAGAATTGTATGTTAGACTCGGTATCGCACGACCCCCATCTTATCGTCACATCAGATTTTATTATGGTATCAGAGCTGAGGGATTTATTTGGACTTGTCGTCCTTATGAGCATATTCAAGCAGTCTGCCTAATAAAAAAGCGACCGATCCAAATGTGACGGCTCGCAAGCCTTGAGGAATTATTTTCAAGTGTCAACTAGCCTAGACAGTTGCACTTGAGAGGGACTGTTGAGAGTATCCCATATAGGAAAATAGAACTAAAATTGTCTACTATATAACCTAATAAATTACTTCACTCATTGTCATATGAATTTGGATTAAAACCTCACTAGACTTATATGCTAGACTCGATACCACACGTTCCCCGACTTATCGATCGGTCCATCAGACGTACTTTATCAATTACTCATACAATTTTTTTTTAGAATAGGAGATTGACGTCGTCCATCCTGAAATATTAATTAGGATGAGATTCTCAAGTTTGGATATGCCACATGACTTGAGATTTGATAGAAAAAGACCATTTTTCGCAATAAGATCTGCCCCTTGACTCTCTGTTAATCTTCTAAAAAACGTGGTGCAATCTTCTTAATTTATGTACAACAGTCTCTACTTTCTACTGACAACACCAAATGTCATTTATTTATCTCTTTTTACAAAATAGATGCAAATACCTAATCCAAAACTAATACTAATAGATTCAAGATAAAATATAATTTTGTATAATGATGGTGGATGTTTGGAAAAGTCCTAAAAACCAACTTTCTTTCATCATAAAAATCTCATAATTATAACTAGTAATCATTAAAATGTGCTAATTCTTATTTTCTTGCTTTGATCAATTTACAGAAGAGCAAAATGGGCCCAATGCTAACTCTTTGTTGATGTTTTCAAGTGGAGAGCACTACCACCACAAAATACAAAGAGATTAAAATCCTTCATTCTTGAAATAAATTAACTAAAGGCAAAAAAACAAAGTAAAAGAAAGAAGTCAGCTTTGTAGTTGACTTGCCCTAGAAAACGTGGCAAATTTTAAGAGACAGCAAAGGGAATCCAATACCCCCACCAAACGTTAAAAAAAAAAATTCCTTTTTGTTAATGCATCTTTTTGGATTATTGGATTATTTGGAAGTGAATCAATTAATTAGGTTATGAGAGAATTGTTCTTCATGTTAATTGTGGGTTGTTTTATATTGAGCTAAAAAGAATCATGCTAACACTTTGGTGCATCTAGTTAAATAGTTCGATCTCTAAAAGTAATATCCAGAGGTTTCCGATTCGAGTTTTATGGACAATGGCCTTCATAAAAAAAAGGAATCAATCTAACTTTGATAATTTTAAATCCTTGTTTTTGTGATATGGGTTATTTTAGAATTGGAATTTTCATATTTTGGTGCATTTTGTATAGGTTTTTTTATGAGGAAAAAATCAGGCAACAATTGAAAAGGTTATGTTAGAGCATTCTTACAAATGAGAAGAGTTTATTTAAAGTGAATGAGTGGCGTAGTTTGACTATGTAATCAACTATTATGTTACGAAGCATATGACTAATTTCGACAACCTCAAAAGATTGTAGTATTAGAAGAATGTCCACCACAATCATTTCTATTTGCTATGGACAACTACGACTTCCTGAAAGAGCATTTATTACCTGAATGTTATCACCTTCGATCATAATTTTATTCAATTTGATCATTTGGGTCAATCGTAATACCATGTACATTTCTTGGGCCTCAACTTGTAATGAATTCCAAAATTGGCCCTTTTTAGCGTCTATTTTAGTTACCTATTTGTAGTGGTTTCGAACAATATATCCCGCAATGGCTGTCCACCCTTTTTTTTTTACGGTGCGTCCTTGTTCGAGTCATCCTCAAATTCTAAATTGTATAGGGTTAAATATGTTTGTGAGATGCATGCTATATGTTTAGATCAAACATTCTTGAACTAACAAGTTGGTCAAAACAACAACACAAGATCTTATTGGTAGGGAAAAAACATAGAGTAAAGTCTATTTGGTTTCTAGTTGATGTTGTCTTGTGGGAGATAGGAATATTAACTTTTGCAAGCCCAAAAAAGATAAAAAATAGTTTCATAAAAAATGACCTATAAATAAATAAATAAAGCTATAGATTGATATATGGGTGCATTTTGGATTGTTGTGAGCTTTGCTTTCTTTTGAAAGGCTGTCTTTTTAGGAGGGCAAAAGTGGGCTTTTTGAAGGGTTTAGAGTGGAGGAATAAGCAGCCACACCCACTTATGATACAAAGCTATCATCATTCACAAAAGTCTACTATTCTTTCATCTCTCTCATTTGTATATTTTAGGCCACTTGTTTTTCAATTGTTTTTTGGCCTTTTGTTTGAGTACCATTTTATCTTAGTTGTATTGAGTTTTGTATTGTTGATTGATTCCATTGGAGCACTAGCTTGTACATGTTTATGATTTGAACTTTATACGATACACACATTCTAAGCACTAAGAAATTGTGTAAGAGTCGCTCTAATTCGTATTGGATATAGTATGTAGTAATCTTTTGATGGGATAATGTGCCCTAATTTAATCTTTTCATACACGTTGTTAGGGAGATTATAACGCTTACATGAATCTAAAGCCTCGGTTTATTAGACGAATTAGTAATTGGGACATTATAAGTAATTTAAAATAAGAAATTATACAGCAATGATGACAATATATAACATTGACTTAATATAGTTCCGTTGCAGGAGAATCTAGGGGTCAAGATTAGATATGGGTTCGATTTCACTGGAAGCGAGGAAGCGAGTAAGCGACTTGAAATCGTATGGATCCGGAACCGTTGTTCAGTTCCGAGGGTGGTTATGGTCCCAGTTTCACCACTCTCGGAACCGACGACTTTTGCTGGTTCTGAATCGGATGGAACCGCCGGTTCGGAGCCCATTGGAACCGGTGGTTCCAACGGTCAGAGGTGAAATCATGGTCGCGATTTTGCATTTTGGGTGAAATCGCGGTCGTAGTTTCACCAAGAATGGACGAGTTTTCGACTTGACATTTTTTTTATTATGGTCTGTTCCAGAACCAGAACTGACTTCAGAACCGGAATATAAGTCAAAATTGTGGAACCGGCTAGGCTCCAATTATGATCACGGTTCCAAGTTTCGGATGAACCGAACCCGGACCCACGTCTAGTCAAGATAGGGACGTGCATACCCTGATAAATTAGGATGGTGCGTCCCATATATCTAAAAGGAACAATAACCACAAAAATAACTCAATATAGCCCCAAAAGAAACAACATCAACAACAAACTAATGAATAATCTTTGGATGGATTTATTTTTCGGTCCGATAGAAGACAACAATAGGCGAGGAAAATTTTCGTAATTTATCAGGGACGGATTTCATCACCTACCAATTGAGCTGGTAACGCTTGACCAATAGTTATATCATTAACAATATGTTGATTTCTACTTACATCTAACAAAAGGAAGAATTACCAATACTCAATTGGTATAGTAGTAAAGTGATGATAGACTCCTTAAGTGTTGTCCAGGAGATTTGAAGTTCGAATCTCACTGGCGCCATGTATGGAGAAACTAATATTGGAAGGGTCTCCCCCAAAATAGGGCCACGAAATACCCGGATTAAATATAGAACGGTGTCCGACCGATCGTACCGGGCGAGCCAAAAGACAAGACCACAAAAACAAAAGGAAGAATTTAAAATAGTATGTATTTGTCAATAGTTACTTTTTTTTTATATTGGTAAGAGTAAATATTCTATTCAACACGTACAACATATATCTAGCTCAAAATGAGAACAATTGTTTGATGTTGATGCCCCCAATGGATAGCAAGCAAATTGGAGAACATAAAATTGTTCTCTTCTCAAGTGCCATCCTCCAATCTCCACTCCCCTTAATTCAATTGATTTCTATGGAGACTTTTATATAGTTGATATTCCTATGCTTTATCTCCACTATTTTTCATACATATCGTCCATCATATTCATGGAATTTAATTTTTCAAACACGTTTACATCAATTGTCCAAAAATATGCACAAGTAAAGATATGCAAAATATATGCGAATATGTACAAAGATTTGACCCTTTTTTTTTGTGTGTATGTTGTCAGTCTTGACTTGTATTTGACCGAAAAATCTAGCTTAAGAAGTACAACAAATTAATACAGTTGAGAATATACATTCTCACATAACAATATCTAACGTAATTGAGAGGGTGAGTAGATGCCCACGAAAAATAGAAATGATCATCTCGGACATCTTGATATCACTTCAAGTGTTTGAGTCAATCCGTTTGCTTCATGTGACTAGAGATTGTAGTGTTATGGCCGATAAAATTAATAAAATGAGTCACGTCATCGCTAGTGAGCAAATTCCAAGTCAGATAGAACTTCAAATTCTCATCCGTAAGGATGTTCTAGGTCGACCTCCGTAAAGAGGTCCTCATAATTCTTACCTTTATCAAAATAAAGCAAACACTAAAAAAGGTCACTATATAAGTTTATGAATTATTTTTTCTATTGTTAATTGGGTTTAGGATGAAATCTCGTGGGTTTGTGTACTTATCCAACACGCATATGCGCGCAGACAGTCGTGTACACCCCCATGTTAATGGCTCATAGATTATAATATGGTATTAGAGCAAGGTTTTGTCTTGTCCTGTTTCCATGTGTCAACTTGGACATGCCAATTGTACTTGTGGGAACTTGTTGAGAATATGTATTCCTACATTTTAAAAGTGGAGACTAAATAAGACTATTATACAAGTCCGTGGGTTATTCCTCATACTGTCAATTGGTTTTAGGGTGGAACCCCATGGTCTTGTGTATTGAGCTCAACACGCATATACGCATACACAGTCGTGTGCACCCTATGTTAATGGCCCACGAATACTCTACATATTCATAAGAGCTGAGTGAAGTTGATAAATAACTTACTCCCTGACAAGAATTATCAACTTCAAATCCTATGAATGGAGCAACTTTAAAACAGGCAAAAGACTATTTTACCCTTTTAATGAGTCTACCCGACACAAAATAAACTACCACTAAATGGACCAAAATAAAATATCTTAGATTGTTTCATTATAAAACCTCGAGTGATGGCATATTTTGGGCACAAAACTATCTAGATTCCAACTCTTTTAACTTGTGCTAATTGATGAACCCAATAATTATATGGCTAGAGTAGTGGTTTATATCATTTCCATATATTCTTCCATGTCAGCATTCATTTTAATTGGAGTTAAAAATCATAAATAAAAATGATAAAGCTTTAGTGGGTTTGAATCCACAAGTGAAGTTGAAACTATTCCTCTAATAAAAACAAAAAAAAATCTTTAACATAAAAATATATAAATAAAAATAGATATATTTTTAAGAAAATCAACAATAAAATTCAACTTTAATAATTTAAAATATTTAGAACTATTCCATGGAGTTATTTGTCTTAATCTATTTCACTTTTAGTTTTAATATCGATCTATGTTTTTTATAACCAGAGTCAATTGTTTAACGAAAAATATTTACATTGTCGTCCAATAAATTTATGAGCATATTATAATTTAATTATTTCTTAAACTTCATAAAATTTATGAGTATACTATAAGTACTTATAGTTGTTATTAAACACCAAAACTAATTAAACATCTACTAATTTGAATTGAATACAATTAAGTTTAATTTGAGCCTACTACGAATCCAAATTAAACTAACTATCATATATTCTTTAACACCTTTTTTTTTATATTGCCTGTACGCTATGATGGATAGTTTGAATTATCCATTACAAACATTATTTACAATTATTTTATTTCTTGTCGATAAACATATTTCGAGAATAATTTTAAACAAAATTTCAAAAGTTTAAGTGGAGGTTTATCATTACTAGTGCAATCTTAACTTGTCGACATCGTATATTAACAGGAATGCAACGATTCCAAATTGTTCCTTGAAAAAGACGAATAATAAAAATTCTGGTTTACTAATTAAATTATTAGATCATGGATGAGGAATAATATTTTCCCTAAGTAAAAATAAAGTAAGATCATATAAAATGAAAGATTTGCTTGTACGTGGTGGTTAAGGTCAACGGTATACGAATATTCTCTCTTTATTTATTCTTATGTAAAAATAAAATAAAATTGTGCATATCAATATCAATTACGTGAAAAAAAGCTCAATGTCGCCAGTTTTTACTACAAGAAATGACCCTTGTCAATCATCATAATTGTGTGCATTTTTCTCATGTTTTACCATGAACAGGTGAATTCATTTTTCACTGGCCCCTTTTTACCATGCGTTTTTTTTGTTGGTTTTTTTTATGAAGTTTGTTATATTTGTGAAGGAACAGAGCTAGAATCTAACTAAGCCGAGCTTTGAGTTGTCTCTCAAGCTTAGCTTGGTAAAAAAATGATAAAAAAATAGGTGAACTCGAGTTCGAGCTTAAAATATTGTTTGAATTTGGTTTATTTAGATGTTCATCGAGCTCGAGCTTCGCTTGTGAGCTTTTTATTTAGAGTGCATTCGACAACCTCATCACAGAGAGTTTATGGAACTTATCACACTTTTCGAGAAAAAATAAGTTTTGTTTTACGTGTTCGACAATACCAAGTTACGGAAGTTTATCGGACTTATTTCTAGCTCAAAAGATAACCAACACTACCCAAACCTTATCAGACTTATCGAAGCAGTTTATCGTTTCTTTTTAATTTTTTTTAGGGTTTAGGGTATTTTATTTTTATTTTTATTTAATTTAAGCTTTATTTTTATTTTGTTACTATTGCATGCCCCTTTTGGTAATTTTTCCAAGAAAATAAATACCCATAAACAAACCCTTACCTTACTCTCCCTAACTTATTTGAAAAATACACCCAGTAAAAAGCACCTACTATACTTTCAACATCATCACCGATAAACACGCATTTATTAAACGGACCCTTAGGCTCCGTTCGGTAACAATGTACTTATATGAGTTGATGCTGATGTAGTTGATGTTGATGTAGTTGATGCTGAAATTATGTGTTGAAATTTGTAGTTGAAATGAGATGTTTATTTTTTATATAAACTATATAGTGTTCGGAAAAGAATAATTTATAAGAGTTGAAAATTAATGTAAAATTACAATTAAGGGCATAAGTTGTAGAGAAATCTGATGGACTCCATTTTGTAAGTTTAGTGGTGTTTTTGTTTGTTTGTTTTTTTGTAATTTTTTTTATAAACTTGCATGCACTCAGTGTGGAAGAAAAAAAATTTAGTCTGGAAGACGTTAACTTAGCTATCATCGAGAAGTTGTGCATGAAGTTTAGTGGTGTTCTTGTTTGTTTTTTTAGTGTCGATATATGCAGAATATAGAGCAAAAATGGAGAATATGAGTCGAGAATAGAGAAGAGAAAACACGGCGTGCGAGAAGCGAACGCGCAAGAAGAACAATTGTGAGAGTATTGGGGTTACGTATGGATAAAAAGGAGGGGTAGAAAAAGGAACAAATTTTTAATGGGGGGAAATAAACTCATTTCAACTCCTTAAGGTCCCTCCCCCCACCTTATTTTTTTCCTAAGATTTCAACTAGTATCAACAACATAAACGCGTTTCAACTCTATCTACCAAATACGCACACTAGTTGAAATTTTTATAGGATCAACTACATAAACGCATTTCAACTAGCATATCAACACTAACGAACGGAGCCTTAGTTTTTAGTGAGACATAGGCTCAGTTCGGCAATGGGTAGTTGATGTAGTTGATTTGAGTTTATGGAGTTGATAGAGTTGATAGTAGTTGATATTTTGCAAAAAAATATAAGGCTGGGGGAGGTACATTATGTAGTTGATGTAGTTGATTTAGGGGTAGTTGAAATTTTTTTTACATTGCCGAACGGAGCCTATGGCTCCGGACGTGAGCAACTCGTTACTTGATCAATTAATCAATTATACAAGTAAATGAAACCAAAATTTAAACTATGTAATTTGGGAGAGACTACCAAAACTATATAATTTAACCTAAAATATATATTATACAATATGAACATATATCTAATATTTTGTAAACCTATAATCGAATTTGCTAATAACCAAACGAGCCAAGATCATTTGAGAATCCAAGAGATCATCTAAGTGAAATGCACGTGTGCAAGTCTTAATCATACCGTGCTGGAAAGTACATTAAGATGAAATTATTAACCACTAACCACACCATAAAATTAACCCACCCCCACTTCTCTATCACTACTACTACACTAATCTAGCATTATCAATTAGCACGTCCGTTGTTTTTGACTTATGATGCCCGTCAATCATGAAATTATCAACAGCCCCTGTTATGAAATGGACTCAGATCAGTGTAATTAAATTTTTTTTAAAGCTATGTTCACAAGTTTTACCGATAATATCACTATTATTATTATTATTATTTTTAATCACAATTATTATTATTATGTAAATAATATCGTTTGGAGGATTTGCGAATCCCTCCTGCTTATACGAAAACTTTCCAAGGGACGAGATAGATCTTCCAAAGAACAAGAGTCTATTTTGCTTATCTTATAGTGAAAGAACTATTATTATGTAAATAATAATTACATTTAATGTGAATTTTTACATTACGTTAGATGGGAGCCTACAAACAAATTGGGCCCGACTCCCACACCCTTCTGAGTGTAAAAACTCAATGTATGAAAAACAAACACAACACTCTTAGTATTGTTAGAGTGACTAAAAGAGAGATTTAATATATGAGAGCATGTTCAAAACCTCCTTATTAAATTCCTCAAACGTAGAGAAAACAAAAGGAATAAATTTGTATCCGTTCTCCTTATATTTGAACACATACTTCTTCTTTTTTTCTCTCCACAATGTTGTACAAACATGTACGCATAGACTTTTGCATGCACAATCTTTCATATTTATTAAAAAAAATTGCGAAGGGTTTATCGCCAAATCATTGTAGAAAAAATATTTCTATAATTTTAATCTATAGAGTATTGACATTATTTTTTTAATGTTTTACTCACTCTATTCTCAAATCCACTTAAATTTCTTAATCATTTTCATTTTTATCCTAATTTTCTCGTCGATTGTCCATGATAACTTTTGTAACAAACTTATAATTTATCAAATATGTCTATTATATCAAATATTAATTCATAAAATAATCCAAATTATGCATGAATTGGTATAAGTGCCCATTATTTATTTTTTTCATTCTTTTGACTTTTTATTATAATCCCACCTTACAAAATGTTTTCTTAAGCCAATGTCAAGACTGAAGACTAGTTTTTTCATTTTCTTTTTTTCTATTTACTAGAGTGATTTCCGTGCCATGCACGAATTTTATTAAAACTTTACTTGAATTTCACATCTAAAATGTGTCATTTTGTATATTGATTTGACGCAAATTAAATACAATGACCAACTAACTTTTGACAAAATCAGACAAAAGATTTGAAACTAATCAAATTTTATTTAGTTAAAATAATTATTTTTCATCTATTTTATAATTTATGTGAGTATATACTATACAATAAAGTGGATGTTAAAATAATATTTAAAATGGTTCCATATTGAATTACACCGCCCATCTTTTTTAAATCAATTTTATTTTTTGAAAATTAATTGGATTATTTTTATTTGGATTATTTCATATTATTTTTAATATATTAGTTTTATTTTTGGATATGATAGTTTATAAGATAAGATACATATAGTTTCTTAAGAAAATCCTTACTTATATCAATAGTTTTTTTTTATAATGATAGTTTTTTTAATAAGATATGCATAATTTTTTTAATATCAATTTAATTAAATTTAAAAATAAATGATTTTATAAACACATGTAGGGCATGAGAACTAATGCTAGGAATATAACTAAATGTATATAATAATATAGACTAACTAATATATTTTCTATAAAATCGAGGTGACTTAAAGTGATGACCTTATTTCTTTTCATTGACATGTGGGAAATATCAGCAAACGTGTTTCTAATCTTGTACTTGATGATTTTTACGATACTAACTAATATATTTGGGCTTCGTTCGGCGCTTCAGAGTTGATATGGGTTGAAGTCATTTTTTGATAATGATAGAGCAGTTGACGCTATTTTAGGAGTTAAATTTATTAACGTATTTTTGTAAAAAATATGTAGGTTCTTGGTACATAAATTCTCAGTCTCTCTAGTTGGGTGGGCGTCGGTCGGTCTTTCGACCAGATTCCCCTAAAAATCAAATAAGCATCCATAAGATCGAATACGGTTGGGAGGGACCCCGATCAAGTTTCGTACGCTTGAGTCGCTTCATTAACTCTTTGTGTCTAACAGACGGGATCGAGTTTATTTTTTAACTTAAGGTTGGATAAGCTCAAAATAAACACCGTTGAACAAACTCTTGCTATAAAATCGAGATGACTAAATGTAATGGCCTTATTTTTACTCGTGATATGTTGCACGAAAAGTTTGTAGAATTCAATACATAATTATCATTGGCTAATTTTAAAATCTCAATTATCTAAAAATAGTGTTATTTATGTGAAAATAATTTTTTGGTATAATAAGATATAATTAAGCCATTATAATAGAGAAATAATTTTTTTAGTGTCCTAGTAATCATGAATGTTATAACATAGCAACCACATTTTAAAAAATGCTAAGCAACTCTGAGCGAAGAGGACCACCTAGCTAGACGATTCAGGCGAACTACTATGCAAACTAAAAGACTAAATAAGTAGCGAGCTTCAAACACTTAAGTCGGGTTTTTAGAATAGATCCTACCAACTAAATATTAAGATATAACTATGTGAAAATAGTTTACATCACATCATGGAACAAAAAAAAAAACATAAATATCAATTTATATATTTTATTTTAAAATTTCAATAAATAAGACCCACAATATGTTTTAAATAACAAAGAAAATAGGTACATACAATTAAAAATATGGCTAGAATTTCTTACCTAAAATAATATCGATTTTGCTCCATTTATAAAATCGAACTTACCTTGTTTGAAATTGTGAGTATATGTTTTGTAACAAACTTATCACCAAAATTTCTGAAAATTTTACTTATTTAATTGCTTTCCCCGTTTTGAAAAAAATTCATTTCCCTTATTTAATTGCATATAATTTAAATCTTAACAACTATAAAAGTTGTCCCTCTATATCCAATAAATATTCCATTCTCTTATAATAATTTCTATCAATATTAAATTGCAACAAATGTATAAAAGCTTTTTTGAAGAAAATTAAATAAATACTTACAAGTTACAATTGTCTATTAATTATTTAAGGTCTTCAAATTTCCTTATTTCAAAATAAAATAACATAATAAGCAATATCTTTTAGAAAGTAAATGAAACATACAATGCATATATCGATTATTCACAATTTTATATACATAAAAATCGCATTAATCTAAATTTAAAAAATAGTTTAAAACATAAACCTAATATTGGCAATAGTTTAAGTATAAGAAGTGAAATTAATGCTTGGACTATAAAGTTAGAATACAAAAGAAATTCGTGTATCTTAAAATAGTATGCACTGATTAAATGATCAAGTAATTTATATATGTATTTCTTTTAATATTTAGTTTTTGTATACAATAAATTATAATATTTCATAACGAAATTATTTAATATGTTTAATAACATGTTGTGATATCTAAAAGTCCAAAAATTTAAGAAAATTACAAACACGTGATATAAACTTTGATCCGTCCAACGGACGGGTTAGCACTCTAGTTAGTCCTAAATTTTATCCCTTTTTACTGTATTTCAAGGACTCGTATACTTTTAGAAGACTTAATATTTTATTTTATTTTATTTGGAAAAATATCTTCTTCAATATACATAATCTTATCACATAATTTGTTCAATTTAGTTGTTCTATGAACTAACTATAATTTGTAAAATATCCATATGGTTAAATAAAAGGGTTTTGCTATTCGTTATCCCGCAGTAATAAATAAGATTCCTATAATATAAATTAATATATTAGATTTTTAATCTTTAAAATCAATCTTTTTAAATATCTCAAACAATATATTTTCCTAACTAACTAACTAAAATTATTTATAAAGTCCCTTAATATTCTCTAACCAAATACTCACTAAAATTATTCAAAAAATAATTAGTCTTCTTTAATCCATTTATTTAAAGGATGTATCCAATTTATGTTATACATTTTTTCTCTTTGCGGAGATTATAAACTCAATGCATCTTAAATTATCATGTATACTATAGTATCTACTGATAATAATGCTTTAATTTTTATTTGCGTAATAAGTACTGCTTTCTCATAAAATTGGTAAGAATTATGTCATAGTTATAATCATACATTATTAACAAAATTTCAGTGTTTGACATAAAATGGAAGGAAATAGATACGTTTTTTGGTGGAAAATATATTAGTAGATATCATATTATATATGAGAAAAAATAGTTTAGTTTGTAGTTTAATTTGTTAATACGAAGTATAACTTTAGGGAACAATTTGATAGAAAATTAAAATAAGAAAATTTTTAAATAATTTTAGTGAGTAGTTAGTTAGGAAAATATATTGTTGATATAATTAATTAATTTTTATTTTAGGAATATTATTTATCATACGGGGCGATGAATAATAAAATCCTAAATAAAAAACCTAAAAACCTAAAATCCTAAAATAGAACTAATAAATCTAAAAAAAAATAAGTATATCTTAAATAAAATATTTACAAAATCTTAAATGATTATTAATAAATTTAATTTTTTTATGATGTGTAAATGATGTGGCATATTTATTAATATAATAAGTTTATATGGTATTTTTAGAAAAAAGAGAAATTATGTTATTTAATATGGTAACGATATGTGGCAAAAGATGAGATGGCGTATTCACAGAACGACACGTGGAAAAAAATGAAGTGACGCAATGTGGAGGCTCCAAACCTTATTGCTTTTATATATATAGTACTCGTAGATTATATCAATTTTTCTAAGGAAAGGTCTAATTGTAGGAAAAAATCAATAAATTTGTATTTAATTTTTTTTGATTTTTTTTAAATAAATCATGCTTTATAAAATAGGATTTCATTTTTACCTGAGATATACTGTGACCACTGTTGCACGGGGGCACTCAATTACTGTCATAATTAAATTAACGCTAATAATGGCAACAAAATAAAAGTCAAAACAGCAAGGGCATTTTCGGTATCAAAAAATCCCCGTCAACAGCTCAAAAAGCTTTCAGCCCATAGCCAGAAAATTCAACTTTAAAAAAGTAAATAAATAAAAAATCAATACCAGTCCAATATAACCCATCTCCATTCCACAGATCACCATCCTCCCTCACTCTTCAAGTCAAAACCTTTCCCTTTTTCCCCTCTCTCTTCTCTCTCCTCCTTTCAATGGCGTCCGAGCTCAAATCTTCCACTTCCTGTGTTCTCAGAGCTCCATTATCACTCACTTGAAGCTTCCAATTCAAGATCGAAATCTCCGATTTCGGATTTCCTAAATCTCACTCAATCGCTCTCTAGTTCCGATTTCACCTGCCTCGATTTCCGCGCGCTCCACTTCGTTTTCCCCTTTCCGCGCAGAAATCTCCCCCGTTCTTTCGACTCCGATCTCAAAAAACCCTAGTTTTCGGCCCGCACTTTCTCGATAATTCCACAGGCTTCGCTGTCGATCTGATTTGAGAGCACGGAAATGGGAAGTAAATGGAGGAAGGCGAAGCAGGCGCTCGGTTTGAATCTGTGCTACTACGTTCCGAGAACCGCCGTCGACGACGACGACGACGACTCGCCGCCGCCGAGCGAGCAGTTCTCCGACGCCGCGCTGCTCTCTCACCGCGCCGCCTCTAAGGATGACTGGAGCAGTTCTCCGACGCCGGCGGTGTTCTCAGCAGCTCGGTTTAAGCTGTCGAAGTCCTCCAGCAGATCCTCTTCTCAGGTCTGATTTTCAGTCTTTGTGAATTGTGATGAGATTTTTTCTTACCTGTCTCTATTGTTGAAATTGAGTAGAATCTGAGATTGGTGGATTCTGGCTTGAACGTTTTTGTTCCTGTAGATTGCTTTATCTAAAGACTTTTAGCTGCATGATGTGAGGATACAAACATGTTATTATATGAATTAGCTTAACTAAGTGATGATTAAGTTTGTTGCTGTTTGTTGGAGTAGAAAATTCCAAGAGACTTTACTATGAAGAGATGTATACTGCTCCACGTGGTTGTGCTTCTTTGAAAAGTTGCTCTTGTGTAATTTCAACGGTGCTATGTGATTTTGTCCTTTGATTCCTTTGAGAGGAACCTTTCATATGCAAGGTCATCAAGATGATCTAGTAATCCAGCTAGATCTCTTGTTAAAAGTGGTACTTGTTTGTCAATACTATTAGCTGTTGATGGAGTCTTCTATTTGTTGTCCTGATTCTGAAGCTGTGCATCGCTTGCTTGCTGCTTATGTCTTTTGTACCACTTGGTTTGGCTGAAAAGAAGACAATTTTCAAGAATGAAATCTAAAGAACAGTTTATCTGATCCGTACTAGATTTTTTTTTTTTTACAGGGGAGCTGCTCAATCTGTTTGGTTGCTTTGAAGCCAGGAGAAGGTCATGCTATTTTCACTGCTGAGTGCTCTCATTCCTTCCATTTTCACTGCATTACCTCTAATGTAAAGCATGGTAACCAAATATGCCCAATTTGCCGAGCCAAGTGGAAGGAGATTCCCTTGAAGAGCCCTATTCATCCTGGAGGAGAATCTTTAATTCAAAGAATCCCTCCTCCTCGTCCAAGTAGACATGTATTACCACCATACCAAATCACCGAGCCTGCTCTATTCAATGATGATGAGTGCTTGGGCAAGCTTGACCATGTTTTGAGAACCACATCAAATCTTTCCGCAGCAAGTACCAATTCTCTGAAAACAATAGACATCAAAACTTACCCTGAGGTCTCATCTATCCAAAGAAACAAATCTCATGACAATTTTACCGTTTTGATTCATCTCAAGGCTGCAATAAGCAGTGTCTTACAAGGTGTACCGTTTGTTTCTGGTTCAACTAGAACACCGGTTGATCTTGTCACAGTGCTTGACATCAGTGGTAGCATGGCGGGTACTAAGCTTGCACTTCTCAAGAGAGCCATGGGATTTGTGATCCAGAATCTCGGCCCAAATGACAGGCTGTCAGTTATTGCCTTCTCCTCCACCGCACGCCGTCTCTTTCCTCTGCTAAGAATGTCTGAGACTGGCCGTCAACATGCATTACAAGCTGTCAACTCTTTGATAGCAAATGGTGGGACCAATATTGCTGAAGGCCTTAGAAAGGGAGCTAAGGTAATGGAAGAACGAAGAGAAAAGAATTCTGTTGCTAGTATAATATTGTTGTCAGATGGGCGAGACACCTACACTGGCTTCAATGTCAAGGGCCAACAAAACAAATCAGATTATAAGCTGCTTCTTCCTTTATCAATTCAGGGTAAAAACAGATCAGGGTTCCAGATTCCGGTCCATACGTTCGGATTTGGCACGGATCACGATGCTTCTTTGATGCACTCAATTTCAGAGATATCCGGAGGTACATTTTCCTTCATTGAAGCCGAGGCGGCTATCCAGGATGCATTTGCTCAGTGCATAGGCGGTCTTTTAAGTGTCGTTGTTCAAGAGTTGCGTGTAGAAGTTGAATGCATGCACCCAAACACACGCCTTGTATCAATAAAAGCAGGAAGCTATGTAAACTGTGTGACGGATGATGGACGGTTAGGATTTATTGACATAGGAGATTTATACGCGGATGAAAAGCGAGATTTCCTTGTTTCATTGAATATCCCATCAGAAGCTTCCGAAAACTCGACTTTGTTGCTGAAAGTCAGATGTGTGTTTAAGGACCCTGTCACGAAAGAAATGGTGATGTTTGAAGGCGAAGAGGTGAAAATTGAAAGACCTGAAACTGTAATCGAGGAGGAGGTGGTTTCAATAGAGGTAGACAGGCAGCGTAACAGGATTAATGCAGCAGAAGCCATGAGACAAGCGAGATCAGCAGCTGAGCAAGGGGATCTGAATAACGCCATTTCCGTGCTGGAAACCTGTCGAAAGATGTTGCAATCCACTGCTTCAGCCAAGAGTCAAGATCTACTCTGTGTCGCATTAGACGCCGAGCTAAAGGAGATGCAAGAAAGAATGAAAAGTAGACATGTCTACGAGGCGTCAGGAAGAGCGTACATTTTGTCAGGACTGAGCTCACACTCATGGCAAAGGGCAACGGTTAGAGGCGACTCCATTGACGGGTCAAGCTTTGTTCAACCATACCAAACGCCGTCAATGGTTGAGATGCTCACGAGATCTCAAGCAACGATTTGGTCGTTCGCCTCTCCAAAGCCAAGGTAAAATGTGTTTAGTGTGGTATTAATTAATCCCTTTTGGGTTGCTTTGTTTTTCGTAGTTTTGGGGTCAATAAAGAAAATGACAACAGTAGTAGTTGCAAGATGTATTTTGGTGAGCCGGGGATATATTATTAGTAGATTAGGGTTTTGTTTGCAGAGTATATTGTGTTTTTTGATCGGTTTTGTGTGTGTGGATGGGGCTTGGGGGAGTGGTGGTACATAAGGTGAAAAATGGTTACCGGGGAAATGGGTATAACTGTACAACTATTTTGTAATTGTGGGGAATGGTGGGTTCAAGTCTGGTGTAATATATAATATACTTGTTGAACTATATTCTTTTATCAAAGCTATGAGCACCTTGCCCATTTCTTGCTTTTATCTTGTGAAAGTTTGTTTTGTGCATATGGTTTTGTAAGATGGGGCTTTTGGAAACCTTTTGTGACTGGAGAAGATGATCTTCATCTTATGTGTTTGCCATTTGGTTGAAAAAGCTGTAGTTTAAGCTGTATGAACATGTATATTTACCAGCTGTAGTTTAAGGCTCCGTTCGGCTGGATGTAGAGGGAGCTTTTTTTCCGCTTCATCTAGCGGAAATTGAAGAAGCTCGTGAGGAGGAGCTTCTTCAATCCGCCCGATATTCCGCTCCATCTAGCGGAAAACGCTAGCAAAGAAGCTAGTGCCAACGGTGCCTAAGGCTCTAATGGAGGTTAATACCAATATGTAGTGACTCTAATGGTGTTCATATGAGATTTATGATATTTATATTGGGTTTGGACCAGGGTCGAATGGCCACTTCTATGTAAAATGTGAATGATCATAAGTCATGTAGTATATAATATAAGCACAAGTAGGTAAATAATTATGTGCTCTGAAAAATCATGCACAATGTATCAACTACATATGCACAATTTCAATGAAAAATGATAGAGATGTATACTTGACAAAAAGTAGATGAACATTCAAGCCTTATTTTTTACAAGGACCCACATTTAATGGTAAATTGGGATCCAATTGGCAAACACTACAAACTAAGTAAACTAAGATGGTGAAACTTGATTTTTTGCCTAAGTAAAAAGGCGAAGACAAAGATCGGATTTGAAATCTTCCTAACATTTTCTATGTCTCCAACCACTAAGTCATTCCATTCTCGCGATATGCCTCGTCATAAACGCATTGGAAACATTACACAATTACACTTGGCATTGTAAAAGTTGATATTTTATATTGGATGTGCATCACTTTTTGTCTAAAGGTCTTATATTTTACCGTGTATGTGCACCATACAATCATCTAAGACACATTTAGGGTGCATTCGGCTAACTATTAGCATTTTCCATCTAGTAGGAAAAACTGAACGAACCTTAGTAGAGGTGAGTAAAATCACCCGATTCATTGATCCGATCCGAAGAATCCGTTGATCCGATCTGTATTTCTTCGTAACCAAAATTATCCGTTTAAAATTGATCCGTATCCGATCCGATCCGGCTAATGTTTCTGGATACTCGGACCGGATACGAATCGGGGTTTAAAGGTAACCGGATATCCGAAATATCCGGTACTATTCATATATATATTATATGTTTTTGGATATGAAAGCTAATATTTAAGTAGCATAGATATGATATTAACACTTTAATGGGTCTTTTTTCAAGACTACATATTATCATGGCCCATTAGCCCATGACTTCGGCCTTATACTCTCATCCATGTTTAATTATTTTTCAAAAAGAAATTTCCTTTTTTTAAGAAATCTAACACTAAACTCTAAATAATGTTAAGTAGGTTTTTGGCTTGGATTAGCGGATACCCTAATTAGATATCCGTTGATCCGCCTCGTTTTGTATAAAACTAGAAATAGTTTACAAAATGGATATTTTGGGTATCCGCTCTCGGATATCCGATATTTCTTACCGGATATCCGGCATATAACGGATCGGATACGGATCGGGATTTTAGGAGGATTTACCGAATATCCGATATACCGGATTAGATATATCCATTTGCTCAGCCCTAGACCTTAGAATGAACTATCAGCTTTTGGGGGGAGAATTTATAAGTTATAAACAGGCTTGATGCCCAAAAATCAAACCAGCCAAAATAATCTGAGAAAAAGTTACAATTTCACAGTTTGGGCTATTCAAACCGGCCCATAACGTCAGTTTATTTATTTTAAGGCCCAATACGGCCCAGACCAATAGTCAACCCACAAGCTAGACCCGAACCCTCCAGATCCAAGAAAAAGTCTTCTTCTAGTCGTCCATCTCGAAGCGAACCAATTCAGAGAATACAACTCCTCGTCGAAGTGTGACGAAGGAAAAATCCAGGGGAAGCCATGGGAGCAGTGCTCCGAGTTGGACGTGCTCTAGCTTTCTTTCTGCTCTTTACCTTATCTCTACTCCTCAGATCGTCTTTCGTGATCGCTAGTGAAGAGCTTCAGATCATCAATGCCGAGCGCCGAGTGAGCTTTTATATTCCTACTTGCAATTTCTCTCCAATTTCCCCGATTTATGTTCATTTGAAGCTCTTAGACCTTCTCTTATGTTTACAATTTGTCTGTTTTGTTTGTTGAATTTTCACGTGCGCCTAGATTTGGATAGGGTTAAATCATTACCGCCAGATTCATGTTTTTTTACGATCTGAGTGGGAGGGGATTGTGGATTGTCGGATTTTGAGGAAAATGGTATTAAATAGCTGTTCAATTGTAATGAGAGTGAAATGAAGTGTTCTTTGTTGGCTTAGGCTTGTTGAAATGAACAATTTAACTATTGCGATTCTTATGGCCAATTGTTAAGAACTTGGAGTTATTGCTTTTCCTGGTTCCGTCATTTTGATTGATCATGCGATTCTTAAGTTGCTTGTTGCTGTTTGCAGATTGATTTGACTTCGCACATAGTGAAGGTGTTTTTGACACTCAAGGTATTCAATTTAAGTCCCCTTTCTTCCCCCTTCTGCATAGACTTGCATAATTTTTTCCATGCTTGAGTTTTAAATTAAAGAGAGAACATCTAAGGCAGATATCTTTATTAGTATTGGGTACATGCCATCTGCATTCAGTCAATTTCACGACTTGATCTTTTAACATTTGGCTGCCTCAAAAGATAAATTTTTTGTATTACATTCTGCCAACTGACATAAATACATCAATTGGCCATTGTTTCTGTAAAAATGTTGCATCTTGTAGGTTTAAGATATAAGAGTAGTTTTTTCACATTCTTGAAAGTAATTAACTAGAGTTTAAACGTATAGATCGGTGTATAGTCTAATATGATTTGCGGTTTCTTATCAGGTTGAAAACTCTGGGAAGTCTCCAGTATCAGAAGTCCTCCTTGCCTTCCCACCTAGCCAGCTGGATAATCTGTCTGTATTAAAAGCAGCAATTGCTGTTGGAAAGAAGAAGAAGAAAACTTACACTACTCTTGATGTAAAGCCTAAGTTACCTGATGGACCAAATGGTGCAAAAGTTTTCACCATATCATTAGCCAAGCCTTTGAGTGCAGGTGGAAGTATAACGCTTGAGGTCCTATATGTTTTTACTCATTCTCTTGAACCATTCCCAGCAGAAATCAGTCAATCTGAATCTCAGTTGGTATATTATCGTGATAGTGCATTCATATTATCTCCTTATCAAATTAAAAAGCAAGCGACTTTCCTAAGGATGCCAAGTGCTAGGGTGGAATCATACACCAAAGTAGAACCTTCTAACCATGCTGGTCTGGAGTTGAAATATGGACCTTATGAAGATCAACCTCCTTATTCATATTCACCTATACTAGCTCACTTTGAGAACAACAACCCATTTGCTGTTGTTGAGGAGTTGGTGCGTGAAGTTGAAATTTCGCATTGGGGCAGCATTCAGGTTACTGAGCATTACAATTTGGGCCATGCAGGTGCTCGACACAAAGGTGTATTTTCTAGGTAAGATTTTTGCTTCTGATACGTAATACTTATAATCAATCGTGTGTAATATTGGATGTTCATTATCAAATTATCGCTCATGAATGAGATCATTGCTGAATCTTTCTTCCTAAGCTTAAGTGGTCTTTCTTGATTTTTTTTAAATTTTTTTGCTTTCTAGATTATTGTGTTACATGTAAGCTTGTATTGCCTTACTGTACAAGTTTAATTGGACCTTTGCCTTAGGTATTAAAATTCAAACCAGATCTATTGGACTTGTCATTATTGTGGTCCAGTTTTGCAACAAAGATTGCCTTTCTTTAGAACTGGCAAGAGCTAATAAAAAAAAAACTCAGCATGTACTGGTGAACTTACCAAGGTTACCAAAACCAAATGTGGAATTTAAATTTGTAAAATGTGTTGGTGGACCCAGATTCTTGACTTGTGCAATAGAATTCCAACTGAAAAGGCACCTTTTCTTTCTTGCTTGCTATAGAACTGCAAAGGCACCTCAACTGGTTCCGTTTGCCTACTTAATAATTATTGGGCTTGGACATTTTGCATGGTTCTTCTGTCGTTATGGTTTATGATTCACATGTTATATGTGACAGGGTAGAATACCAAGCCAGGCCTTCCATCAGTGGTGTCTCTTCATTCAAGCATCTTCTTGCTAGACTGCCTCCTCGAGTACATTCTGTTTACTACCGAGATGAAATAGGAAACATCTCATCATCACATTTACGTGGTGATTCAAGAAAGGTTTGTTATTCTTCTAGTTTTGTACATTCTATATCTTTATCGTATTTGCTTGAGCTAAAATGCAAATATACTTAAAAATAATTTTCTGGTTGAACAAGTAAGAAATAGGAAGGGGGAGGTCCAGGGTGAAATGCATAGAAGTCCACAGAGGTCACAAGGTCAGGCTGAATGGATAAAGGGCCATGGTCAGTGAATAGTAGTAACCTCTTTGTACCGTAAAAATACAGTGATAAGATGGTTGGCTAATTTTCTGGATTCTTTTGATGACTGTATACTTTAGTGTTTGGATAACCCTTTTCTATCTTCAGCTTGACTTTTTTTTGGGTGGGGGTTGAACAAAGCAGTCCTCTCATGGATTTCATTTCTGAGGTTGAATTCAAGTATTTCTGAAATATAACCTGCACTTCTTTCTCTCAATTTGATTTGCTGGCGAAACAAAGCAACAGTTTTTCCATATAGGACACTTATCTATGCCTCAGATCGCACTTTGAAACAAACTTAGGCTTTGGTGTCAGCTCATAGATGATATTTCCTCCTGTATTGTGACTGTCTCTAACCATATTCTAACTTCCTGCCTTTCCTTAAGGATTCCATAAGATGGAAATATTTACTAGAATCCATTAGTATGCAAGCACCGTTGTAAACATTGTACTGGAGACATCTACTCATTTCATTGCAACTTCTTTCTCTTTAGAAAAAAGAAAGTAGAAAGACAGTATAATATTGTAAACTGTGTATTGGAAATGGGTATTTGGTGGAACAATTGTGGACCAATGCATAGATCAGATCTAGAAAATAAAGAAGACTACCTCTTCATGCCCAAGTCATTTTTTTCTCAATGGCTGCCAATATCATTTATAATTCATCTATATCAAAGCTGTGTGTACTGTAGTCCTTACCTCTTACTTTGTGTTGGCAAGACTTGTTCTTGTGGATCGCATCTGGTAGCTAATCCTGTAAACCCATACTACCAAACTTATATGTCTGATAGCTAGAAGTTAGCAACATAAGAAAGGAATTGGAATGCATAGTTCACAAGTCTGAGCCTTAAAGAGACAATCAACTAGTACAAGTAAAGAAAGAAATTTTATGAGTACGCTGTTCATTTGGTGACAGTCGGAGCTGGAAATTGAGCCACGCTATCCACTTTTTGGAGGTTGGAAGGCGACATTTAAAATTGGATATGGACTGCCCTTGCAAGACTTTGTTTTCGAGTCACCTGATGGCAAACGCTACCTCAACTTTACTTTTGGATGCCCCCTGATGGACACTGTTGTGGATAAGTTGATAGTCAAGGTATTTTTGACAGCCTGATTTTTGAGAAATTAAATCTTTCAATGCAATTTTTTTTTTCCCTTCCTTCTCCCTTCTTTTATATATTCACCTCCATAGTTTGATGTGGATTGTTATGAATTTCTTCATTACAGGTAGTGTTGCCAGAGGGGTCTAAAGACCCTTCTGCTGTGGTTCCATTTTCTGTAGATCAACATTTGGAGGTACTTTGGCTTTTTATTACCATTTTTATGTCACTATGCAAAGATTGGCATATTTACCTTTCTATTGATGTCAGAACATACTCTTTTGCCTTCTCTCCTCCAGTTATACAGTTCTCTGCTTTCTGAAATGCTCTACACATAGTGTTTTTATGGGTCTGCTATTGTGGAAATTCATTTTTAATCTAAGAATCCTAATTTGTGCTAATTTTTGCAGACGAGTTACTCCTATCTTGATGTACTTGGTAGGACTGTTGTGGTTCTGGAGAAGAAGAATGCAGTTCCTGAGCACAATCAACCCTTCCAGGTAATTTACAAACAGCAGTATACTTGAAATCTTGCTATTGAAAGAACTTTCTGAACTGAAAATAAATTCTCTTTATAGAATATTGGACAGAGCATTGATTTTGGACTATCTTCAGGTTCTAGCTTTAGCTTATAAGGCAACAAAACCTCATATCATGCACAGATCTTTTGTGGTTCATCCGGCTATCTATTTTATCGGATATCTGGTTCACTGATTGATTATAGGATGTACTATTTAACTGATAATTCACTTGTTCGGCTGACTTAGTAGTAGATTAAGTCAATCTATGCTCAGTTCTTTCTGGTGATTTTAACCAATTTGACGCGTCCTGAAGATGACCATTGTGGAATTTGGTGTTTGCATATATGTTTTATTGCTTGTTAATCTTAGATCAAATACAATTGAATATATATCAAATTCAGTCTATAATCAGTACAGCGAATCAAGTATGTAATTAAATATAGATCTTTGCTTTGGCTTTTTGCTATTGAATGTAAACTGTTGGTAAACCAAATTTCTTGCATCTTTTTTCAGGCAATACTTCCCGTACTCTCTTTACTTATACAGGTGGTAACTTTTGTTTTTGTTCTTGTTTTACAGGTCTACTACAATTTCAACCCCATATATATGCTTGCTGAGCCGCTGATGTTGGTATCGGTATTCTTCTTGCTCTTCATGGCTTGCATGGCTTATATACACATCGATCTTTCCATACAAAAGTACAAGGAAGCTTAAGCAATCTTAGAGGTACATCATCATCTCTCTGTCAGTGCCCATGTTTTAGCCTTTTTTTTGTCAGAGATTGCTGTTGTAGTTACGCCGTTAGTTTGAGACCGGGTTTCGTGTTTCCAGCATAGATGGAACTATGGAATTATGATAATGGAGTGTTCATTAGCATCTTTAGCTTTCAAGTATATCAGAAATTGAAGTTGCTGACTAGAATGGAAATTGAGAACCTTTCTAGCTACACTGGAGAAAATAGGGCGTCGGTTTGTTGTTTTTGAGAACTTGTACGGTTTAATTCGTAATGAATTTTGTCAGCAAAGTTGCAACAGAGCATGAAACTCCACTGAAACTAGAAGGGTCTGTTTGGATTACATAGGATAATACATTGTCTTGTATTATAATGTAGGATTTAATGCAATCTTGCATTATAATGCAAGATAATGCATTATCTTGTGCTATCCAAACAGACCCTAAATCCTCCAATTCTTGTTTATTTTTCAAGTTTGAACTGTCCTGTGACAACCAATTTTTAGTGGCACAGTGGTGTTAAGACCCTTTTTAAGTGTTGGCAATGAGATCCGAGCATATATAAAAACTGATATTGGTAGAGTCTTCCTCAAATGGGATCACAAAGTATACGATCTCAATGTGGGTTATTGGCTGATCGAGCCACTAGGCAAAAGACCAAAACCGACCATCTTTGATGTTACGTTGTGATTCTACACTAAATTACCCTCCAATCCCAGTTTTCTTCCGTTTAAGGCTCTGTTTGGTACTAGCTTTTCGTAATTGGACATACATAACTTTTTTCCCGAGTTTGAAATTTTTACGTGACCAGCTTGACGAGCTGAACAGAGCTTGAAAATCGCCCCAAAACAATCTCCTCCCCCGGAAAAACGGAAATGGTGGAGCTCAATTATTTTCCCATCCCGATCTTGCCATAAATTGCCTGGCTCATGATGGGGCAAGTAAAGAGCTGTTCTCGTTTGATTTGTTCGCGAACAAACTAAATGATTTTTTGTTAGCTCGTTTAGTTTGCTTGTGAACAAGCCAAACGAGCAGGCTCGGTAGCCGAGCTCTTAAACGAACCGAGCTCGAACAAAAATCTGAGCTCAAACAAGCCTTTAAATGAATGAGTCGAGCTCACTGCTCACCTAGCCGTCCAGACTGCTTAGACACTCGTCTAGGATCGCCTAGGCCACCTTCAGACCGTATAGGCGCTAGGCGGTCCCTCTCCGCCCAACGTCCGCCTAGCGTTTTTTAGAACATTGGCCAAGCTTGAGCATTTAAAAGCTTAGCTCCAAACCCTCCCTAGCTCAGCTTGTCCAGCTACAAATGTGGTCTAAGAAAAAATTCAAATTTTCAAAGGCCTGCCCGTTTATCCGGCCCAAATCTGTTAATCAAGTGGGCCTAAATATTAAGTTGAACCTAGTCTTTTTTTTCTGGTCTTGTAAGTTGAACCTAGTCTAAACCTGGCCCGTTACACTTTTGCTCATGTCAACTAATGAAAGAAATCATGTGCCCTTCAGGCGGTCCGATTTCTCTATTAGCTAATCATACTCCCTATTGTACTTCTTTGTTTTAATTGGTTATAAGATATTTTTTAATATTTCTCTAATGCTTAAGTTTCTTTTTGGATTTAATTTGAAAATTGATCGGCCAATCACGTCGTAGGAGAATATAGAAGGGAGTATATTTAGGGAGTAGAAAATTTGATTTGCCCCTTCAGGCACCTCTCACGTGCCCACATTCATGGGCTCATAGCTCTGTATTCTAGATTCTTTCTAGCTTAGGTTCTTTTGTTTAATCACTAACTAAACTTTAGGCTAGCTTTAACTTTACTTATCATCAATAAAAGCATGGTATTAATTAATAATGTAACATAATGAGACCTCTCAATCACATGGAAGTAGGGCTCCACTTCATGAATCTACAACGGTACTCTCACAATAATTAGTAATTTGATTTCCACGTCATCGTCAAGCTTAGATATCGGATTACACGTGGCACCATCACATGGTGCTGACGTAGGCCTCATGGGTGACAGCGAAGGAGCTACCGCATTGTCACTTTCTGTGGCTTGTGAGAGCAAGCAAGTAAAGTGAAGTCATTTTAACCAATTTGCATGTGTTTTTATATACTTTAGTTAGTATTAATTGATATAATATCTACTAATTATAATATAAAAATTGGTCGTTAGTAGGAGAGTAGTATGTGAATGTGTCATCATTGTGCTGCAAGTCAAAGCATTAGTTTCAAGAAAATGTTTTAAGTTTGTTGAAAGAATGGTGATGCATAACATTTAAACTTTATTATCTTTTGTTTGGTTAGATGATTTGAGAATTCCTTTCTTTTATCTTTTGATTTCTTTGACTTTAAGAAGCTACTTCTCTTGAAGAGAGGTTTTTGGTAAGGAAAAGCTAAAATATACATTTCATTATACTAATGGTTAAATGTGGAAATTTCTGACTTTTTTTATAAATAATTTGTTAGGAATTGGAATTTATAAAAGAGTATGTTCAATTTAAAATAATTTGATTTTTGTATAAATAGAGTAATTAGGAATTTGCGATTATTGTCTCAACAATAACCCTAATTAATTTCTGTATTCGTTTTACGACCAACAACTACACAATGTATTTTGCGTAGTCAGGGTTTGGGAGTCGAAATGTAACAGCTCGTTAGACCTATATAAATTAAATGTGGGTTTAGGCTAGGCTAGACACAAAAATTTCCCATGGACAAGGGTCCCTAGCGGGTTCGAGTGAAGCTAGCTAATGCGTCAAGCCTTTGTAAATTTTGTATATTTTTTGTGTCCAAACTTGCCCTAATTTGTGGGCGAGTTGGGTAGGTCAATCCAAACTTATACTAGTCTAGAACTTGCACCCGATCAGGTTGATAGGATGTTTTTAATAGACCCATGTACAGTAAAAACAATAAACAAAATAAAAAGACAATGTGAAAACACAAAAGAAACACAACAAAGGATTGACAATAATAATAACCATAAAATAAAAACAATTTTTCTATCTTATGCCCTTCTATTGTTAGAAACTAAAATCCTAAAAGGAACTTAATTAACCATATTGAAAAAATTAATTAAACCAAATCTAATAAAACTCAACAAAATACTTTCATTTTAAGACTATTAACCTATAGAAAAAGCACATAAACACTATCTTCATTTTAAACACTATCTTCATTTTATACACCAAACACAAAATTTAAAACTAATTTCTCATTTAAAATGTTGAACTTCCTAAGAAAAATAGTACTCAAATCATACAATGGGTAACTAACTAATAACATAAATTTTTTAAAAATATCGAAAACATGTAAAATAAAATAAAATTCTCAAAGTTTGCCTCCATACCTTCACTTGGTGAAAAATTAAGTCTCACCATTCTCCCTACCACTAGTTCAAGCCAGTCGGTGCAAACTATTTTACTTTATTCGTGCGCTTTATCAACTAGTTTACGGACCCGAAATTTATCAACAGAGATGAATTCCTCGTTACTAAAAAAAAATCTCAAAGCTCCCGGCAATAGACGGCACCCACACATGGTTTGTTTATTTAATTTTTCTCACTAAAAAATCAGTTCATGTTACTCCTGCAAAATATTTTTAATTTAATTGACTACTATTGCCGTCTGTCGGTGGCTCAATTGTTGTCGGCGGTTCATTTGGTGTCGGCAACCACCAGCTCAATTGTAAGCTTGATCCCCACTAAGTCTATGGTTAATACTATGCTATCAATCAAATTCAATTGCTTTCTTTATTTTATACATTTCTAAGATCATTTGTTGTTCTCATGTGTCTAATAATAGTTTAGATTAAGTTAAGTGTAAAGATTTTTTTTTGGTTTAAGAGTTGGCGGCTTAAATGTTACTCAATTTATACGAATCGAAAACTAATTCTGTTTGTGATTTCGGTTGCTAATGTTGTAAGAGGATTTTTCACACGAAGAATGATTTAGTGGTAAGAGGTATGGGGAAATATTGGGAGGTCCGAGTTTCGATCATTTTCTATGTTCCTTCGCTTGCGTAAAAAACTAAGTCTCGTCATTTTTCCTTCCATTGGTTCGAGTCGGTCGGTGCAAACCAGTTTACCTGATTCTTACGCTTTGTCGACTAATATATATGAGTGTAGGATTTATCATCAAAAAAGGGTCCCTTGTTAAAAAATCCAACATGAAACCCCCTACTAAATATATTGTCTCCTTTGTTGTGAATGTAGTATGGACTTATAGGGTTATAGCAATGTGCCAACTCGTTTTGTTATTAAGTTTAAAAAAGGGAGTTGACGCAGGTGATAAGCGACGTGTTCCACATCCACGAGGTGTCGAGGTGTGGGGTTCAACTCCAATGGTTGTAAAGAAATCTTTTTGAGAGACTCACCGGCCAAAATCAGGTGCGCAAAAACCCGTTCGAGTTGGGCGTAGCCAAGATTAAGTTCTGTCGAACCAGTGGGCTACCCAAAAAAGTGTATACTTTTTTTTGATTAGGTAAGGATTAGGGTGCTTTCCTTTACGGAGGGCACCCTAGAGCATCCTTTCGGATGAGAACTAGAAGTTCTGGATGAGTCTTGATACACTCAACAGGGAGACTGTGGTCCAAATTAGCGATTTTGTCGGCCACAACGTTACATTCCCTAAAGACATGGTTAATCACTAGGTCCTGGCTTCCATGAATGGAAACAAGGATGTCAGCGATAATGCGTTCGATCTCCCAAGGGCAATGTATTTTCCCTTTAATTAACAATATTAATAACCTGGAGATTATCACCTTCAATCTCCACTTTTTCTATATTTCTGTTTTTTTATTTCTCTAATCGCTTCCCGGAGAGCTAGAGCTTCAGCCTTTAATACCGACACTTCTCCAAAGCTAGCCATCATAATATCCATTACTTGGCCAAGGTGGTTTCGGAGTACGATTCCCCGGGAAGTGTATACTTATTAGTGTGGTCTATTTGTAAAGTGTATCAATAATATATCAAACCAATTAAACCGGTTTGGTTTGCCAAAAATATGAGCAAATTAAACACACCAAATCCACGAGCATATGAGACATGTGCATATGCACATGCTGGATGGGCAAGCATGCTAATCAAGCATGATACTCCTTATGGCGATCACAAAATGGATCTTTGTATTTGAATGAACCACTCCACATGATCAAAACTTGGATCAAACCATCAAAATCAATAGTTTAAATTATCTAAAGCACAAAAAGGAGAATTGTATGTAATTTGTGAAAAGTCCAAAAGCCAAACAAATAAGTGACTGGAAACGTAGGATATTATTATACATTCATCTTACTCGATTCAGTCTAATTTAGACGAGTTGACAATAAGGATGAAAATGGGTCAGGTGATAGATGAGAGGATCAGTTTCATTATCGACTCGCAAAGTCAATTGCCCCGGCCATGCACCCATCTCATCCATTTTACATAAAACATCGTTCACATCCAATTATCCGATTATCCGCCAAGTTTTAGGGTTAGGTGGGTCTAGTAAAATAAACGAGCAGCTAATTCTTGATTATTATTTTTCCGGTTTAAACTTGTAAAATCTAACATATAAAATGCAAAAAAATAAAATAAAATAAAAATAAAGCACTATAAAAAATACATTATATGAAACCATAAAAAGTAGTCATAAAGATAAAAATCATTCAATATTTATAGATATGTAAAACATGCCATAACTGCACAGTCGACAAATCATGTAATTAGTAGGATGTAATTTTTATTTCACCCGCATTCGACCCACCTACCATATGTATGTTTTATCCAACCATTATCCGTCGTCCACTACCGAGTTTTGACATAATTTCATTCCATTCATTTGGATCGAATGTTCGGATGAATCGGATTTTTTTTTTTTGAATTGGTAAAAATTAGGCAGACTGACTACTTCAGCCTAGGGCATCCTTACGAATGAGGGTCAGGACCCCTCCATGGTTTAGAATATGATTGATATTACAATCGTGGTGTAGCTTCGCAATCAAATCTACCACATAATTGCATTCTCGAGATATATGTTTGCTAATGACCACCTCGAAAGACGGCATCTTAACTAGAATATCCGTTATTAGTATGTCAATTGTCAAGGGACTGGATCGACTGCTCTTAAGAGCATTGATCACGTTTAGATTATCGCCTTCAATTTCTATGTACCGAAGATTCTTTCTATGAGCTTCTTATATAGTCTCAAATAACCCCATACCTTCTGCTCGGATGAATCGGATATTAATAGATAACTTTTCATCCCTAGTTAATGGTAGACCCAAAAATAGCGACAATCCCAAACAAAAATGACCATGTCTGGTTCATTGGTTAGTCTAAAACCTAACCAAACTGTACTGTTTGTTTGATTGGGCCCATGTGAGCGGGATTATGACGCTTAACGACGCGGAGCACAGTAATTAACTAAACTCGGTTGATTTATAGCCGTTGATTTTCCCGGGCTGATCATCAGCAAATAGTTAAGACAGGTCATATGATTCTGTGTGTCCAGTAGTAGAGTAAAATGATTGGATTGAGGCACGTGATTGACAGCCAATGAGGAGGGACTTTTTTAGTTTGAGAAGTAACATGATCTTGACCGTTGGATCTTTCATGGGACCTCACTTTTTGTCTTTCCAGTTATAACTAGATACGCTCTTAGATACATACGGATTCGTACCTTAATTGAGAAATAATTATAATCAATGAAAAAGATTTTAAAAAACTAAAGAAATAAAATCTAGGGAAAATTGCTGAAATTAACTCTACCTTTGGGGTGGTTACGAAAAATAGTCTAAACTTTTAAAATTGCGATAAATTGTCTCGATTACGAGTGAGTTTCGATCATTGCTCATAGGGTTGATTATGTGTTGGTCTAAACTGAAACTTTAATCAGCAGAATCGAAACCGATATTATTCAGTTTGGTTTTTGGATTATGAATTTTCTAAAATTTCATTATGGTTAAATTTCGGTTCGGTTCGGTTCAAATTTCTTAAATGATAACCGATAAATTCGAAATTGAACCGCACGAACCGAACCAATTCGATTTTCGATTCACCTTAAACAAAATTTTGGTTCGGTTTAATTTTTGCCATTTAAATTCGACGTTGAACCGATACTCAGCCCTAATTGCTCATTATCATAAGCATCATAAATAAGAGATCAATGTTTGATATGATATCATGTTAATATTACTAAAGTTACCATTTCAAGTGAGTGATTATAACTCACCTCATAGTTGGAGTTAATCATCGTAACTTTGAAAGTTTCATCTATTTTCTACTTCAACCCCAAAAGTGAGTTTATTTTCAACAATTTGTTTTAATCTAATGGAGTAATTTTATGCTCTAGGGTCTATAAATATAATTATTTTGCTACATAGTATATACTATATGATGAATGTATTATGTATGGGAATTCATACTCTCCTAGTTACGTTAGATGATAGTGTACGTTCATGCAAAAGGATGGGATTCATGGGACCACACATGCAAATCAGTCTAATGTTCTAATTTGGTTCGGATTGACATTGATCCTACATAGGTACGTAGTGCAATATAATGTATTCAAACCCCTAACGGCTTGTTTGTTTCTATAACCTGAATCGGATTGGAACGAGGAATCAGGTTGGAATAGGTTTTACTCATACCCACCTCAAAGAGAAGGTATGGATTCATGTATATTTTAAGCGAATGGGAATGAGTCAAAGGCAGTGTATAAAATCAATATAGGGACTAAATCGATCTCAAAGGCAGTGTATAAAAGCCAATGAAGATGAGATTTTGGTTTCAATTCAGTTTAATTCAGCTGAAATTTTGGTTTGAACCAACCAATACTCAACCCTAGTCATTGAATTGAGCATCTTGTATGAATCCCAGTTCCATGGAATCTAAACTTCATCTCTCTCTCAATTTCAGACACTTATACTACCTTGTGCTTGTTACCTGAGCATTCTCAGGGGAAAAGTGCAACTTATTCAGGTACATGACATCCATCTTCAAAAACTCCTCTTAAATTATACCATAACACCCTCTAATTTTCATCTTGTTTGTGACCTCTTACAGGCTTCAATTTGCATACTAGTCATCTGTGTGGGACTCATCTCATCAGCATTTGGAAGTTACTCCGCTCTATCCCAAATCATCGAAAGGCTTAGACCTTGACCCAGAAATCAATCTTTGTACAATAGCTTTCATAATATTTACTGTTTGTTTTGTTTTGTGCATTCTATTCAACTTGGTGTTGTGTGAAATTTCTTAAAGCAATGTCACTTGCAAACAAAAACAACAGATCATGAATAACACAGAAAGGCATTGAAAATGTCATAAAAGTTAGCATCCAAGAGTTATTAGAAAGAAACACAAAATATCAACCAAGATGAAATTTCATTCTTAATAAAACCTCAATAAAACTTCACCAGAGAAAAAGCTTCAGTAGAAATCTTCAGTTCCTCTTCAAATCATGGCAGAATCTTTGTAAGTCTCAAGAGCATCACCAGTAAGCCTGCAAAGCCTCCATTCCTGCAGAATCTGAGCTCCCATGGTCTCATAAAACTTGATCGCATTCACATTCCAATCCAGAACCACCCACTCCACCCTCCCAAACCCTAATTTCACCGCCTGCGCCGCCACGGCCGATAAAAGCATCTTCCCCATCCCTTTCCTCCGATAACACTCCCTCACAAACAAATCCTCGATGTAAAACCCCGGCTTCGCCATGAACGTGGAGTAATTCGGGAAGAAGAGCACGAATCCGGCCACAACGACGTCGTTCTCGTCCGATCTGAACCGCGCCTCCTCGGGATCCGCGATCGGGAGCGAGAGATTTACAGTTTTGAGGATCGGAGAGAAGAGGTGCGTCGCCGGCGCGTGTGAGACGATGGGGGCGCGTGAGACCTCGAGGAGGAAGACGGTGAAGGACTGGAAGGGAGGCGCGTTGAAGAGCGTGGAGGCGAGGGAGGATTCGGTGGCGGTCATCATGTGAGTGAGGCGCTCGTAGATCGCCATCTGGTGGATGAGCTTCTGGATGTGGCCGACGTCGGACTTCGTCGCGAGGCGGATCCGAGTGAAGAGCGGGTTGCCGACCGGGTGGTCCTCCGGCGCGTCCATGTTTAGCTCTGGTGTCGGAGTTGGAGGCGGCGGTGGGGCGGCGGCGGCCATTGCTGATGACGGTTGAAGGAGAGGGAAAATGGGAAGTGCGAAAGTCTAGGGTTTGTGATTCGTGCGGAGGAAATGCGGAAGTTGTGGAAAGTTATCCAGTGTTGGCTATTTATATGTAGCGATTCTGAATTTATCTTTTTATTTATTTATGTTACTAATTTAAATTTTTTTTGTTATGTAGGATTTAAGAAGAATGTAGAAGGATGTAGAATGTGTTACGTGTTTCTTAAACTAAAGGGCAACATGTTAGGCTAAAGGATAAATTCAATTATCTAACATTCCCTTTCGAGCATAAAAGCTATAAAAGTTGTTAAAAGGTAAGATAGAGTTGTTCCTACAAAATTGAGTTTGACTCGGTCTGATTTTATACGTGTATTGGTGAGTTGATGCATCTTTCATATTTTTTGTGAGGTCAATATTTTTTCTTACTTCATCGTCATCACATTTCGCTGCGTTTTTTCTCATTTACTTGCAGATGATCTAGATCTTTAAGACCTCATTTGCAAGAATGCTATTGGACGAAACACCTTCTTTTGATATATAGATCCCTTAATTTCTTTCCTTATTAAAAAATAATATAAAAGATCCATAAATAAAGGCTTCTATATAAGAAGCACAATCACCATCCAATTCTCTTAGCACCACTTCACCATTAGTATTATTTATATTCATACACAAAATTTCGAGTACAATAATAAGAGATCTAATGGTACACGGATACAAACCCCACACGAAATTCTCTCTCATTAGAGACCTTTTTTATGTTTGTTGTGGGACAACCATTGGAATCTATGGTGTTAGGTGACATTGACACATTGTTGCTCATGATAAGAAAGAATTGAACCATTGTTTGAACAAGAAGGCAGCCATTCTAGGGCCTAGCTAAAGGGGCATGATCACAAGCCTCCAAAGATGGCTTTGCCCACATATTAATGTTAACAAAAAAAATTATCAGTCTCTTGGCTCTCTCTTGATGAATATTAGGGGGGTCATTAAGCTTGTAATTTACCTAAATGGGCCAGTTGCTTGTAGAAACCAATTTGGACCGATGGGCCCAAATTAGGATGGTGTATATGTTGCTTCTTATCCAAATCTATCCTCGAATACAAGACTACCCAAACAAATAGATAGATGTGACCTCTAATTTAACTGCCAAGTCAATCCTCCTCTTGTAAGCATCAAGACATTCCCTCTCAATCTCTGAAAGAAGCTTGGCCCTTTCCTCATGGCTGCCATGGCTCTCACCAACCTCATCCCAAATTTGCTTCACACACCAAAGATCATCCAAGCACATTGCCAGTTTGCACCAGATTGTTCAAATGTTATGAAAATTTTTATTTGAAATTGCGCAATAAACACCTCCAACTGCCTAAACAGTGCAGAACAAGTCGTTTTCTCTAACATAAGAGTTTTTCATTGTTAAGGGCAAACCGTTGGGGACTTGGAGTATTATCCAGACTCCAAAGGCCTAACTGCCGAACCAAATGTCCGAAGGTGATAGGCTATTGTACATTGATCAACAAGCCTACCTCCCCCCCCCCCCCCCCCCCTTCAATCATCACGTGGGCTTGACCAATCCTTGACCCATAAGCCCAAGATATATACACTCAACTAACTGCTTAGCTAGACCAATAGCAACTCATAATTTCTAAACTATACTAAACTGAACACTATCCTTTCGACCGAATCGAGAGGGTGTTTTCGATAGATCCCAAAGCAAAAGACTTAATAATACAAAACAAAACAAAACAAAGGATCTATTCTAGAGAGTATATATAGATCGAGCACAGTGGATTTATTTAAACTATCTGCATACTTTATGAGCAACAAACCAACACAAACATACATAAGATAGAAAATCAAATCAAATGAAATTAAATTTTTAAAAAAAATCCAAATCTAAAAAATTGGCAAAGGGGCGCCATTCCACTCCTCCGAGCACTCAAGCAAAGGATCAATCATCTTCCCCTTAGTAATGGCGGTGAACACCTTATCAAAGTCCTCTCCTGGCGACCTCACCTTCTCCCCCGTCAACAAGCTCGTCCCAAGCTTCTCCCTCACAAACCTATACAACGGATACGATCTGCATTCCTTAATCCGATTCGGAACACCACAATTCCCACTCTCATACTCGCTCCTCGCCGATTCCACTTCCTTCGGCAATTTCGCCTTCAACTCCTCTTCAAACGCTCCAATTTCATAGAAGATCGTCGAATTCTCGTTCTCTAATGCGCGATCCACCAGCACCTGTCGGAGCTTCTGCATCAGCGAGTAGTTCGCGCTGCAAGGATCGTCGATGTACGCGAAAACGTACTCGCGATCGACGACGCGGACCAGATCGGAACTCAATTTGGCATCGAAAACGCTCTTCGCCGCCTGGTTGATCGTGTTCTTGACGGTGTTCCTCATGAGCTCCTCTATGTGCCTGAGATCGATCGCCTGGCAGAGAGCCACCAGGAAAGTCGAGGACATCAGCTGGAGAATCTCCACCGCCTCGGAGGTTTTTCTCGATGAAATCAGGCCGAGGGAGTTCACATCCTGATTGTGCTGTTCTGCGCTCTGGACGTGGTTCGTCACCGGATTGGCTAAAAATTGCAATTCCGAGCAGTAGGATGCCATCGCGATCTCTGCGCCTTTGAATCCGTAGTCCAAGCTAGGGTTTCTGCCGCCGGAGAGGTTCGACGGGAGTCCGTTGTTGTAGAAATCGTTCACGAGCTCCGAGAATTGAGCGAACATTAGCTTTCCGATTGAGGCGAGGGCGAGCCTGGTGTTGTCCATGGAAACGCCGATTGGAGTTCCCTGAAAGTTTCCGCCGTGGAGCGCCTTGTTTCTGGAAACGTCGATTAATGGATTGTCGTTCACGGAGTTGATTTCTCGCTCAATCGACTTTGTAGCCGCTCGGATTACCTCGATCTGAGGGCCTAGCCATTGTGGCGAGGTCCGGAGAGCGTAACGATCCTGTTTCGGTTTCTGGAGCGGATCCAATTCGTGGAGCTTCTCGGCGTGCTTGACGTATCCGGATCCGTCCAGAATGTGCTCCATTATCGCCGCCGCCTCGATCTGGCCGGGGTGGTGCTTCAGCTTGTGAGTCAGGTGGTCCGTGAACTCAGGCTTTCCGTTCATGACCTCGGCGAAGAGCGCGGAGAGAATTTCCGAGAGGAGAGCCAGGAGATTGGAGTCGAAAAGGACGATTGAAGCGAGGCCGGAGCCGACGGCGGTGCCGTTGACGAGCGCGAGGCCTTCCTTCGGCTGGAGCTCGAAGAAGCCGGAGTCGACGGCGGCGAGACGGAAGGCCTCGGCGGGGGAGACACGGCGTCCGTCGGAGGTGACGGCGGCGGAGTTGGGGCGGCCGGTGAGGAGTCCGGCGATGTAGGAGAGCGGGACGAGGTCGCCGGAGGCGGTGATGGTGCCGCGGAGAGGGAGGCAGGGGGTGATGTCGTGGTTGAGGAATTTGGTGAGTGCTTGGAGGATTTCGAAGCGGATGCCGGAGTAGCCTTGGAGGAGAGTGTTGATCCGGACGAGCATGGCGGCTCTGGTGGCGGATTGCGGGAGGGTGTGACGGGATTCAACTCCGTTGCCGAAGACTCCAGCGTTCAGAAATCTGTAAGTTCAAAAAAAAATTTAAAAAAGAAACAAAAATTAGATTAACACTATTGGTGGGAAATGAACAAAATCATCTACAAAAAGATATACGTCTAACTCATGTTAATATGGTAATAATTAGGCCAACCTCACCAAAAATTTCTTCAATTCAACCAAATAAAATAAAATTTCTTCAACAATAATTTCTTCAAAAAGTTAATATGTACAACAAGAAATTTTTTGGACCTTAAAATATACACCCTCTCAATGGGAACAATGGTGTGTATATCTTGAATCTTAACTCAACCGATCTCACTTGATGCGGGTTAATATTGGATTATTTGTTGTTATTGTATGTTAATATGCGCAACAAAATTCCTCTCTCATTTTTGGCAAGTTAGTAGGGATGGAAATTGTTCAAAAGGTTGGTAAATCACTTCTATTATTCAATTTGAGATTAATTGATTCACACTATGTTTGTTAAGTCATAAAAAAAATCTAACTGGAGTTGTAAAATTAGCTTAACTTGTAAAACTAGCTGTAAAAGTAGTTAAAGTTTAAAAAATATATATAAACAGTGTTTGATAATGTTCAACTAGTTTATTGTATAATTAATAATTTAAAACTTCATTTAATTATAGAGCTATTCTTATTTAAGAAATAATTATTTTTTTAATTCGAAAAACTACTAAAAACTAATGCAAAAGCTTTAAAAACTAGCTTTATCAAAAAACTAGTTTTACAACTAGTTGTTAGTTTTTATATGTCAAACAAACATCGTTTATACGAGTTTCTGCAACTAGTTAGAAAACTCCAACTAGTTTTTGGTACCCAACAAACACACCCGTAATCCACCCTTACTTCATGTTTTCTAGCGGGTCGAACGAAATAAAATGATGTTCTATTTTTTGTGTTATTTTCCGAACTTACATAAAATAGGTATAAAAACTTTTTTTTATCATATAAAACAAATAAAAAACACACAACTATAATGTTATAAAAATCCATTATTCAAAAAAATAAAAAAAAATACTACTAGTAGTTAAAATCCATTAAGAGTGGGCCAATTGAATTGGAGTCCCTTTTTTGGGGCTTTTTATAGCAAGGTTATATATGGGTCCACATAAACCAAGAACTTCTTTTAAAGTCCACATACTTTAACAACTTAGCCTAAAATGTACTCCCTACTTGTTGGCAGAGCAGAGCTAGTTAAGATTGGCCCCCAAACGAAAGACAAGTGGTTTTAAGTGTGACAATAACACAAAATTGGTTGAGCTCTGCGATCGGCTCAATTAATGTGAATATGACTAATATAACTAGCCTGAATATTCTTTGTAACAACCAGAGGTAAGAAAAATCATCACTTGCAAAAAAAAAAAAAAAAAACCATGCATAGCTCTAATTTACTCAAAATTCACATCAAATCATAATCTTTTTGATTTGATTGTTAAAAAGAAATGAGCAGACATCTTCATTTTGCAAATTGTACACTCCAAATATAAGATACATTTAGGTAGTCACGAGTCTAAGACTCCGTTCGATACTAGCTTTTTTAGAGTTTGTTTTCGGTACTAGCTTTTTTAGAATTTGTTTTCGTTATATGGAGTCTAAAATCTCCAAATTCTACACCCTTGACTCCTTCAGAGTACGAGTGTGTAGAAAAAATTGAGTTCTTCACCTAACAATTTGAGTATTGAGAAAAAGCTACCTCTACATCCGAACACATCCTAATTTTTCTCTAAATATTATCAATATGATTGAAGAAGCAATCAAGATGATATTAGAATGTTTTGACTACTAAACAAGAAAAAATAAACCACCATGGGTGTGTTAATTCAAGTATTAATTCACCCAATTAAACATTTGTTTTTTATGTATATTATTTCTTTCTTTCTTTTTTTTATCTTGGGTACTGTCCATAAAAATCGAAATAAAAATCTCATAATATTACCTAAGATTCTTACCGCTTACCGCTTAACTAGATATTCGAAATCCATCCGATCATTATTTCTATATCTTAGGGAGTCCATGCTAAATTTCTCATATACTAATTTTATGTCTACTAAATTATTGCACCTAAATAGACTAAATTAAACACTTTCATCTAAGTTTTCACATAAATTCTCAATCTAACCAACCCATCTAAAACTAAACTAAATTACATCTAACTTCAACCTAATTATATCCCTAAAAAATTCCTAAAACATGCTTAAGCTCTTCAGAAAACGCATAGGTTAAAAACAAAACGTTGTACATTAATTACCTGATGAGCTCCTTCTGAAGAGCGCCGCCTTGCTTAGTTCTCCGGTGCGACGTCGCGCCGAACCCCGTCGTAACTCCGTAACTGTCCGTCCCCTTCTCCATACTCTCCATAACCCAATCGCTACTCGCCTTCACCCCGGCCCTCGCCTCCTCCGCCAGCTCCACTGTCGCCGCCTCACCGGCAATGGCGGCGACCTGACCGATCGTCAGCCTCTTTCCGGCGAGCCTCACCTCCGGCCTCCGAAACTCCTCCACCATCCTCCTCACCTCATCCAGGTGGCTCCCCTTCATCCCCTCCGCCGCCAACCCCCAATTCAACGGATCCGTCACCGTTCCGTTACTGTGACCGTTACCGTTACACTTTCTGTTCTCCATTTGTGTTTTCCGATCACGAGATTGTGGAGGGAGGTGGGGGATTAAAGAGGATGAGTTGGGGGGGATTTGAGGTGAACTACTTTGGCGGGGATTAAATAGAGACAAAGGAAGTTGAGATCGGCATTGAGTGTTGGGTGAGAAGGGGGAGTTAGTTGGAACAAGAGGGAAAGAGGTTTGTGGCCGTTGGATTATGAAAGGGAGAGATGGACGGCGTGGATTGGTGCCACGTAGATGGAGATATTCTGTGATGAGTTTGGTGAGTCTTTTTACATAGTTGTGGTAATGCACGAGCTTACCTGCCTGATTCCGGCCACCCCGGGCTGGACTCGTGTTGTACGTTTTGTTTCATCAACCAAATAAATTCGATAATTTGGTGATGTTGAAAATGGGATCGAGTTCCAATTGATTCGGCAACAAATTGATTGAGTTTCAACAATCTTGACCATTAAATGAAAAATCAACTGTAGAAGTTAAAAACTAATTGACATTAGAAGGAGGAGGAGGTTGCTCTGATGTTAGGTGCACACGACTGTCCGTGCACATATGTGTGTCTGGTTTTACACAAGCTCATGGGATTTCATCCTAAAACTAATTGGTAATAGGAGGATGAGTCAACCAGTCGGGCTGACTCGTTTTGTCTCATCAACCAAATTCGATAATTAACCTCAATGGGAAGGCCTAGTGGAGCAAGATAGGAGTCGAATCTAACGTGTCACAAGTTCGATTCTTCACTAGTTTCCTTAGATTGGGGCACCATCCCCTCACCCTAAATTTTATTGAAAAAAAAACAAATTTGATAATTTGGTATTGTAGAAGATGGGATCTAGTTCCAATGAATTTGGCAATAAATAGATAGAGTTTGAACAATCTTGAATATTAAATTGAAAATCAACGGTAGAGATTACATCTCTTTGTATATTAACTTTTTTTCTTTTAAATTATTTTATCTGAGGTTCATTAATTTGCTATACGATTTTAGTACTCCACCCATAGAGTTTCAAATGAATTCCAGGAGAACAAGAACAATAAAGATGATAATCGAATTGAAATTTAGAAAAAAAACTAGAACCAAGCCGATTAGAACCAAAACTAGATCGGACGGCTCGAATCCTCTTAATTTTTAGATTACTATCCTGGCTCAATCAACCAATATTCTTGGACAAACGTTTAAGAAAATAGGCACATTATTTGGTGATTGCTTTGGATTGAGAAGTCCATTAGAATTGACGGACAACCAACAATCGGCGTCGGGAGAGCGGTGACGGTGTTCCAAATAGTTGTAGCACATTCTTTATAATATTCCCACTTAAGGAAAATAGTGCAAATTGTCAAACCGGAATGGTCTGACAGATGGAGGTAGTAGGGAGAGTTGATCTTCAGATTGTTTTGAGCAGCAAGTAACACCTTTTTGACCGGAGACCGACCAATTGTGTGGCGGAAAAGGTCTTGGCATCGTCAAGATTCGTCATGAGGGCGGTGGCGGCCGACAATTTGGGCAGACAACTGCGGTGGCAATAGACCGAAAAAAAAGAGAATGCAATTACTTACCTTTCTCATTCAATTTTTTTTTTTGTGAATGATACAACTGCCCATGAACTCGAACCGATAACCTCTGGATACTACTCTTAAAAGCTTAACTGCTTGATTAGATATCCGACGACTTGCCTTTCTCATTCATGAATATGGTATTTATTGTTTACAATATAATAGCTTGTCTCATAAGTTAAGACATACACAAACTAATATAACCCTAGGTCTAATACCTAGTTCACTCTTTTATATATTTAGTCCTTCCCTTTTTATAGGAGTAAATGAGTAATCTATTACTCCTATCAAATTAAGTAGATAGCTAGCTTAAAATATTGATGATACTTAATCGTCAGAGACTTAAATGTAATAACAGAATGATTGATCATTTGATCGATCACAATCACGTGCTCGTATACTAGCTCGATCGTGCCCCATATCTACCACGTTAATTCATACTAAATCTCTAATAACATGTCACATGATCTTACAACTTCCATTACTATAGCAATCTCGCGCTTTCTCTTGTCTTAATCCGTACATATGGTTGGACAAAATCCGGTCCGGAACGGATCGAGGGACATTTAGTCCGATCCTCGGTTGTCGGACTCTGGTCTAATCCAAAATCGGACTGGTCCAAACCGATTATTTTATTAATAATAATAATAATTGATTTTTATAAAGAGATGTGTAAAAATATATAATAAAACATTTTAAATTATGTGTTTAATTTTCATTATTTTTTAATAAATAATACAAGTTTAAAAAACATTGAAAAAAATAGTCCGATCTAAAACTGGACAACATCGGATTGAGAAGTCTATCAGTCCGATCCTCGGTCCAAATTTTAGGAGAAATCCAACCCGGTCCGATCCTCGTTTGGTTAGGTTCTAGATCGATGCTCGTCCCCACAATCCATGTTCCTACCCAGATTGCTCGATACCAAGGGTACGAGGCGATGATTTGTTTTAGGAACTCCTTGGCTTCCTCGGCTCTAAGACGAATGTGTATGTTCCATCTCAAAAACTATCGAAGACGGAATTAAGAATCAAAACTTAGGTATGTCAATTTTCACTGAATTTTTCCACATATGCTAAATTACCTTAATTTGACTAATCTAATAAAATTAAGGGCCCGTTTGGTTTTCTATTCCGGAAACATAAACAGAAAGGAAACGAACCTAGTCTATATTAGTGTCATGATACATCAATGATAAATTTCCTCTTGCCTTGAGTCACCTCATTTTTCATGCAAAAATGTACCGCAAGCCCTCTTGCGATAATCAATCCCTTTCCCTAATTTTAACATGGGGTAAGCAAATCTCATATTCTCCTCTAACCAATTTCCCTTCCCCCTTCTCTAGACTCATAAAAAAAAATGTTGTCAATGTATTGTGATACATAAGTGGTCTATATTCATTTCCTTTCCGTTTACGTTTCTGTGGTTGGAAACCAAACGGACCCTAAACCTTAAACATTACTAATGGACAAAGTGTGATCTACATCGAGTTGGGCGAGTTAGATGGGTTCAGTTTCAGGGCTGGTATGATCACTTTATACTAGACATGTAATTGTTAATTTGTTTTGTTAATAAGACGGAGAGCAAATAGCATGTCTAAGCTTTTATGGCGCCTAATTAAAGTATTAAGTATATGACAGCTTTGAGAATTAATCATTTGCACTAAATTAAGCGTCCTATATATATATGTATCAATCTCATGGCTTTCTTTCTACTTTGAGAGTTGTCATATTTGATTGATCTTGTATTTGCCGTTATAGTATATTTTTTTTTGGTGTAGGGCATTATCAAAGAAAATCAAACCGAAAATCATTGTGTACTATTTTTAGAGACTAAATCGATTGATGATATGCATGAAAGTTCTCATTATAATAATCGTTTATAACGATATAGACTTCTTAATAAGTTTTTATAATAGAGAAGTTCAATGGATCGACCCGTTTAACTAAGTCAATCGGGTCAAAAAATAATTTTTTTTACCCAAAAAGAATATTTTTTATAAAAAAATATTTTATATATTGATGAAATTATAACATATTGCGGGTCGACCAGAGACCCGTGCAGGTTTAACCCAACCTAAATAGAAACCATAAAAATAAAAAAATCGACTTGTGACCTGACCCACGACTCGTGTGGGTCGGGTCAGTGCGAGTCGTGGGCGACCCGACCCGTTGAACATCCCTAATTTATAACGATAACAAAACTAATACTACGTATTGATATCATTATGGTTGAGCATGGGTCGGTTCAAACCGAAATTTTAAGTCGAATTTCCGTTTGGTTTGAACTTTTTTACAGGATAACATATTAACATTCTATCCACCCAAAACCGAATCGAACCAATTCAATTCAGTTTTCGATTCACCTTAAAGTAAATTTCGTTTTTCAGTTCGGTTCAATTATTATCGGTTCAGCTCGATTTTGAACTAATGCTCGACCCTAGATATCTAGGGCTATAAATGAACAAAGCCGTTTGTGAAAAATTTGATGTTCGGCTTGGTTAAATCTTGTTTGTGTTCGGCTCGATTTGTATGAACCGAGCTTGAGCACAATTTTAAGGCTCGAAAGATAAATTAACTAAGCTTGAGCACAAGATAACTCGGCTAATTTGTTCATGAGCAAACTCGATTATATGTTCATGAGCATGCTCGATTATACACTCATAAAAAACTAGATGATACATTCATGAATAAGTTATGCTATATATATATATATTATATACAATGTATAGGTTATGTTAACTTATATTGTTTTGGTGGTGTTTGCAAATCACGTAGTTTAAATTTTAGTTTTATTTGTATGTATAATTGATCAAGTAAATGGGTTGTTCACGGATTTGTCTCTCAGAACAAAATTAAATGAGAGATTCACGAGTAAGCTCGAGCTCAGTAAACACTTAAATGAATCAAGTTCAAACAAGACCTTAAGCTTGAAAACTGCAACTTTTGAAGTTTATCCAACGGTACAAATTATTCTCATATTCACTAACAAATATAAGATTTTTACTTATTTTGTCACGAAAGATGACCATTATCATACACATCGATCTTCATTTTCATTAATCCTTATATTGGTAAAAAAAATTGTAACATTATTATTTGGTAAAAATGTACTTCACCCAACCATTCATCATCTGACCATGACATATCTCTACAAAATGTAACATATGAGAAAGGTTCAACCCCTATCTAATGATTTAATTTTTTAGGTTACGGGATAGATTCTGAATTTATATGTGAATGGTTAAAAATATGTTATCCGTATATATCGAGCCCAAAATTTTCTACAAGCTGTCTTCGATCGAGCATCTAGTCAATTGGTTAAGCCCCCAACAGGAACGAATGCAGGAATTTAAATTACGGTGGACTAATTTTCACCAAATGGTTTTGGGTTGATTAAATTACCTTAATTTAACTAATTTCCTACTAAATTTATCTTATTTTTTTACATTTTTTATACTAAATCTACCCTTTTTTATTTTTTATTTATTTTTTTAGGGTGGGTTGGGACCTCCGAGACTAGTATTGATATTCGATGCGACTCTTATGGGCAATATTATTAGCCAAAAAATAGTAAACTATAAATGACATGTAAATAATTATTTGAAACTCATCGAAACTTAAAATTTATAATGTTCCAAAGACAATAACAAGAAAATGTAATTGGAAAGAATTAGGAAAATTGAGAAGGAAGAAGAAAGTTATAGAGAAGAGATAGAGGAAGAGAGTCAAGAGACAATTCCACCTTTCACATGACAAGATGATTGAAGTGATGCAGGAAACAAGATTTTAGTGGACAAAATTTTACGTTTAAAATATAATATGATCCGACATATGCATGGTATAGTCCTATGTTAATCTTTCAAATTTTAATAAAACTCAATTGGATTTTGACTAATAGCTATAATCAACACGAATTCGGCCAAAGATTTTGACATCACCAAAATATATATGCACCAACTATTCAAAAAAAAAATCCTATGATCATGGAGTTTTTAAGCAATGTTGTTAGGATCGGAATTTTTGAATCGAATCGTAGTAGACGTAGAATCGGATCGTTGAATCGCAAGATCTTGTTGAATTAATAAAATAATAAAAGGACTAATATTAATATATTATATATCACTCAAATATGAAAATTAATCATAAAAACATACACATTATTCATCAAACACTCTATAATACATCTCCACATGTAACAAATCCATATACAACATTGCTTCGTGGAAAGCAAATAGAAATAATCAAGTTCAATCTTCTTGGATAACTATCACAAAGTAATTAGAAACTTCTTAAGAGTCGTGACTATATTAAATCAACAAAAAAAATTAATATCTGATCGATGGTAAAGGGCGATGAACTATTTTTCAATGTTCCGAAACTTTTAACATAAAATATGAATAATGCAATATTAATATTTTTACTTTTCATTTAACTTCTTAAAAAAATGAGTCATTTATGAATAATTTAATGTATAAGTTAAATGGGTTTAACGGTTAAAATGGACAAAAATATATAAAATGATGATTTATAACTTAATTTATGTGATAGGATCTTATGATTTTCTCACACACAATTCTACTTGTTACGATTTATTATACACGATTCGAACCATGCGTCATTGCTCTTAGAGCATTTGCAATGGACATCCCATTTTTAAGATTTTAGCCCCTCTTAAATCAATTTCTCACTCATCCACCTCACTTTTAAAATTCATTTTCACATTATTCCCACAACCCACATCTTCATTTCTTTCTTTAAACTCCACTTTTTTCATTTTTTCAAATTTTGTTTATCTAAACATATTATTAGAATATGTTATTTTAGAATCATTTTTATTATTATTGTTAAAAATTGATTTTACTTATATTTATATATATATATATCAATTTAAAAAAATCAGAACTTATATAAAGTGGGTGTCTATAGCTAGGTAGAAAACTAATAAAAATATTAAAAATATTTGTTTGTATCAGTAACATGATTGTGTGGCTATAAATTGTTTGAAGTGAAATATATACCCAAAAGATTGAATTTTTATGGTAGTTCAATCCACAAGTAAGAACAAAAAAGCAAAGTTAATTGTACCTCCTGTGTAATACGATGTCGTTTGATTGTATTCCTGTTAAAAGAAAAGTTCCACAGAGATAAGAGCTGGGATTTAAGCAAGACGGGAATAGAAGTCCAGAAGCACTGGTTTTTATGCAACTTCTACTGTTCTCAAAATCTTTATTATTTGTTTAATTAAAATCTCAACCGTTGTGTATGGTCTTAAGATTGAGTAATGAAAAAGATTAGTTATAGGCCCACCACATTGGGCCAATTCCCACCACATTGGGCATGAAATCCTTATGTTTGGTTTGGGCTTGCTACCCTTTTAACATTAGAGATTGGGCCTTGCAAGATCTTTGCTTTTACCATAGGCCCATCTCCTTGTTTCTTTGTATAGTGCACATTTGGTTGATAATCTAATCCAAAACAACTTGTAACTCTTAAAGAAAAGCTTAAGCCTTCAAAATCTCTATGAAATTACTAGATTTTAAGGATTTACTTCCATCCCTCTTGCATATAAAATTTCAACCTTCTCTATTACAATTTCTAAATATTAAAATGTAGTCAAATTCATATTTAATTTTTTTCACATCCTTGAAATTTTACTTGGGTGAAAAATCAAGTATTACCATCCTTTCTTTATTAGGTCGAGCCGGCCGACGTAGATAAATTAACCTAGTTTGTGGTGCTTTTAGGTTGTATCACAAGCCCGAGATTTCACTAAAAGTGTGTCCCTCGTAAAAAAATCTTCAAAATTCCAATTCGTTTGAATTTTGTACTTGTAAAATAACTTTCTAGGATTTACGCGTTCAATCAAACGAGCTCTAAATCTCTATTATTATTTATACGATTTTTCTAATCTATGCCCTTGTGGCATAGGTTAAGAGACTAAAAATGACAATATATTTGGAATTTGTATTTATTTAGATTTAATTATTTTTTCAATAGGGTTTATTAGTTTCCTATTAGGATTCTAGTTCCCAAATTTAGTACTCTTAACCTATGCCCTTAGGACATAAGATAGAAAAACCGTTATTTATAATATATACTAATTAAACATGAAAAGAGTGATTATCCCAAACATAGAAAGTTTATGGTGATTACAAGTGGAGCCATGTAACAATTTTTTTTTTTTGTCATTGACACCCACCCCAGTTCAGCGGAGAAGCTCTGCTCCATCAAACGCTGACGTCTGGAGTTCGAGTTTCGCGAGTGTCTCTTTATTTTTTAGGTGGGATCTGCTCTTCGAACAAGTTTATTTCTCCTCTACTGAGAGTCGAACACTCGACCTCAACGAAGAAAAGCGTAGCCAACCCCTCCCACTAAACTCCATGCTTGTTGGTCATGTAACAATTTGTATTGTAAAAAAATAGAGAGGACAACGTGAATGCATGGATGAGGATTGACTTTGACTTGGTTACACGCATGTGGGGGACTCATGATTCATTGAATAACCACCTTCTCCATTCTTATCATTATCAATCTTCACTACCTCATTGCTCTCATATATATACTTGATTGATCGATCTCCTTTAGATTTTCCTTTTAACCCTAAATATTCTTTACTTTTAAAAAAACATGTTACCGTTTTACCACCTTCAATTTATAATCAATTTAGGGATTTGTTTGAATCACATCTCATAATATATTAAATCATGCATTATAATTAGACCTGTCAATCGGGTCGGGTCGGGTCGTTACGGGTCATGGGTTAAACCGGATCGGTCGGTGCGGGTTTTCGGGCGGGTTAGGTTGACCAGCGGGTCAAAAACATCGGGTTTGCGGGTCGGGTCAACTTTTGACAGCTCATACAAGATAATGTATTAAGTTTTATATTCTAGTGCAAAGTAATGTATGATAAAGTATGATCCAAACGGACCCTATAATTTATTTGCCTATCTAGTTTTTTCTTGGTACATTGAATTTGTTTTATTTAAAGAATAATTAGAATATTTTTTCCGACAATGCATAATTTTTTAACACAAAAATTCTATAAAAGGAGGCAATATCCTTTGAAAAAATGATTTATTAGAAATTATTTACAAATTGTCTCTTTTTATTTTCTATAAAACCCCATTTGATTGTTGTTGATCCTTTTGTATTAGGATTGTCAAAATTTATTTTACACGGCTCAATAGTTTCTCGGTTGATGCCATTAAATTCTTTTTATGGTGTACGTTTTTTTTATATTCTGTTTGTTGGTTACATTTATATTAAACATTTAGTTTTGTAGGTGATAGTTCCATGTTAAGTAATTAATTTGTGGTTTTATTTACTATTTTTCCTATTTTTAAACAAAATTATACCTATTTTTTCATAAAGTACATTGTTCGAGTTTAGCTTTGATAATACCCCCAATCTGGAAGATTTTCTACAACGACAAAATTACATGGCAGAATTTATATTATAAATTTATAACTTTATATAGTTGTTTAATTTTATAGGATAAATACACTTTGAGGCTTTGACCCTAACATTTTTCTCGGAGAACACCAAGCAAACGACAATTCAAACCTAGTAAGTAACAACACATGTTCTACAAGCTATTTTTATGATTCAATCGAAAAAACAATCTATTTTATCCATTGCGAATAAATTAATATTTTACCATTTTTATCCTTGTTTTATTAGCAATATACACTTATATATTCTTATAAATAATTAGTAATTTCATATGGGAAAATGGAACTAAAACTGTCGATTATATAACCTGGGGAGTTACTTAATCCATTATCATATATATGGTTTTAGATTCGAACCTTATTAGAATTGTATGTTAGACTCGGTATCGCACGACCCCCATCTTATCGTCACATCAGATTTTATTATGGTATCAGAGCTGAGGGATTTATTTGGACTTGTCGTCCTTATGAGCATATTCAAGCAGTCTGCCTAATAAAAAAGCGACCGATCCAAATGTGACGGCTCGCAAGCCTTGAGGAATTATTTTCAAGTGTCAACTAGCCTAGACAGTTGCACTTGAGAGGGACTGTTGAGAGTATCCCATATAGGAAAATAGAACTAAAATTGTCTACTATATAACCTAATAAATTACTTCACTCATTGTCATATGAATTTGGATTAAAACCTCACTAGACTTATATGCTAGACTCGATACCACACGTTCCCCGACTTATCGATCGGTCCATCAGACGTACTTTATCAATTACTCATACAATTTTTTTTTAGAATAGGAGATTGACGTCGTCCATCCTGAAATATTAATTAGGATGAGATTCTCAAGTTTGGATATGCCACATGACTTGAGATTTGATAGAAAAAGACCATTTTTCGCAATAAGATCTGCCCCTTGACTCTCTGTTAATCTTCTAAAAAACGTGGTGCAATCTTCTTAATTTATGTACAACAGTCTCTACTTTCTACTGACAACACCAAATGTCATTTATTTATCTCTTTTTACAAAATAGATGCAAATACCTAATCCAAAACTAATACTAATAGATTCAAGATAAAATATAATTTTGTATAATGATGGTGGATGTTTGGAAAAGTCCTAAAAACCAACTTTCTTTCATCATAAAAATCTCATAATTATAACTAGTAATCATTAAAATGTGCTAATTCTTATTTTCTTGCTTTGATCAATTTACAGAAGAGCAAAATGGGCCCAATGCTAACTCTTTGTTGATGTTTTCAAGTGGAGAGCACTACCACCACAAAATACAAAGAGATTAAAATCCTTCATTCTTGAAATAAATTAACTAAAGGCAAAAAAACAAAGTAAAAGAAAGAAGTCAGCTTTGTAGTTGACTTGCCCTAGAAAACGTGGCAAATTTTAAGAGACAGCAAAGGGAATCCAATACCCCCACCAAACGTTAAAAAAAAAAATTCCTTTTTGTTAATGCATCTTTTTGGATTATTGGATTATTTGGAAGTGAATCAATTAATTAGGTTATGAGAGAATTGTTCTTCATGTTAATTGTGGGTTGTTTTATATTGAGCTAAAAAGAATCATGCTAACACTTTGGTGCATCTAGTTAAATAGTTCGATCTCTAAAAGTAATATCCAGAGGTTTCCGATTCGAGTTTTATGGACAATGGCCTTCATAAAAAAAAGGAATCAATCTAACTTTGATAATTTTAAATCCTTGTTTTTGTGATATGGGTTATTTTAGAATTGGAATTTTCATATTTTGGTGCATTTTGTATAGGTTTTTTTATGAGGAAAAAATCAGGCAACAATTGAAAAGGTTATGTTAGAGCATTCTTACAAATGAGAAGAGTTTATTTAAAGTGAATGAGTGGCGTAGTTTGACTATGTAATCAACTATTATGTTACGAAGCATATGACTAATTTCGACAACCTCAAAAGATTGTAGTATTAGAAGAATGTCCACCACAATCATTTCTATTTGCTATGGACAACTACGACTTCCTGAAAGAGCATTTATTACCTGAATGTTATCACCTTCGATCATAATTTTATTCAATTTGATCATTTGGGTCAATCGTAATACCATGTACATTTCTTGGGCCTCAACTTGTAATGAATTCCAAAATTGGCCCTTTTTAGCGTCTATTTTAGTTACCTATTTGTAGTGGTTTCGAACAATATATCCCGCAATGGCTGTCCACCCTTTTTTTTTTACGGTGCGTCCTTGTTCGAGTCATCCTCAAATTCTAAATTGTATAGGGTTAAATATGTTTGTGAGATGCATGCTATATGTTTAGATCAAACATTCTTGAACTAACAAGTTGGTCAAAACAACAACACAAGATCTTATTGGTAGGGAAAAAACATAGAGTAAAGTCTATTTGGTTTCTAGTTGATGTTGTCTTGTGGGAGATAGGAATATTAACTTTTGCAAGCCCAAAAAAGATAAAAAATAGTTTCATAAAAAATGACCTATAAATAAATAAATAAAGCTATAGATTGATATATGGGTGCATTTTGGATTGTTGTGAGCTTTGCTTTCTTTTGAAAGGCTGTCTTTTTAGGAGGGCAAAAGTGGGCTTTTTGAAGGGTTTAGAGTGGAGGAATAAGCAGCCACACCCACTTATGATACAAAGCTATCATCATTCACAAAAGTCTACTATTCTTTCATCTCTCTCATTTGTATATTTTAGGCCACTTGTTTTTCAATTGTTTTTTGGCCTTTTGTTTGAGTACCATTTTATCTTAGTTGTATTGAGTTTTGTATTGTTGATTGATTCCATTGGAGCACTAGCTTGTACATGTTTATGATTTGAACTTTATACGATACACACATTCTAAGCACTAAGAAATTGTGTAAGAGTCGCTCTAATTCGTATTGGATATAGTATGTAGTAATCTTTTGATGGGATAATGTGCCCTAATTTAATCTTTTCATACACGTTGTTAGGGAGATTATAACGCTTACATGAATCTAAAGCCTCGGTTTATTAGACGAATTAGTAATTGGGACATTATAAGTAATTTAAAATAAGAAATTATACAGCAATGATGACAATATATAACATTGACTTAATATAGTTCCGTTGCAGGAGAATCTAGGGGTCAAGATTAGATATGGGTTCGATTTCACTGGAAGCGAGGAAGCGAGTAAGCGACTTGAAATCGTATGGATCCGGAACCGTTGTTCAGTTCCGAGGGTGGTTATGGTCCCAGTTTCACCACTCTCGGAACCGACGACTTTTGCTGGTTCTGAATCGGATGGAACCGCCGGTTCGGAGCCCATTGGAACCGGTGGTTCCAACGGTCAGAGGTGAAATCATGGTCGCGATTTTGCATTTTGGGTGAAATCGCGGTCGTAGTTTCACCAAGAATGGACGAGTTTTCGACTTGACATTTTTTTTATTATGGTCTGTTCCAGAACCAGAACTGACTTCAGAACCGGAATATAAGTCAAAATTGTGGAACCGGCTAGGCTCCAATTATGATCACGGTTCCAAGTTTCGGATGAACCGAACCCGGACCCACGTCTAGTCAAGATAGGGACGTGCATACCCTGATAAATTAGGATGGTGCGTCCCATATATCTAAAAGGAACAATAACCACAAAAATAACTCAATATAGCCCCAAAAGAAACAACATCAACAACAAACTAATGAATAATCTTTGGATGGATTTATTTTTCGGTCCGATAGAAGACAACAATAGGCGAGGAAAATTTTCGTAATTTATCAGGGACGGATTTCATCACCTACCAATTGAGCTGGTAACGCTTGACCAATAGTTATATCATTAACAATATGTTGATTTCTACTTACATCTAACAAAAGGAAGAATTACCAATACTCAGTTGGTATAGTAGTAAAGTGATGATAGACTCCTTAAGTGTTGTCCAGGAGATTTGAAGTTCGAATCTCACTGGCGCCATGTATGGAGAAACTAATATTGGAAGGGTCTCCCCCAAAATAGGGCCACGAAATACCCGGATTAAATATAGAACGGTGTCCGACCGATCGTACCGGGCGAGCCAAAAGACAAGACCACAAAAACAAAAGGAAGAATTTAAAATAGTATGTATTTGTCAATAGTTACTTTTTTTTTATATTGGTAAGAGTAAATATTCTATTCAACACGTACAACATATATCTAGCTCAAAATGAGAACAATTGTTTGATGTTGATGCCCCCAATGGATAGCAAGCAAATTGGAGAACATAAAATTGTTCTCTTCTCAAGTGCCATCCTCCAATCTCCACTCCCCTTAATTCAATTGATTTCTATGGAGACTTTTATATAGTTGATATTCCTATGCTTTATCTCCACTATTTTTCATACATATCGTCCATCATATTCATGGAATTTAATTTTTCAAACACGTTTACATCAATTGTCCAAAAATATGCACAAGTAAAGATATGCAAAATATATGCGAATATGTACAAAGATTTGACCCTTTTTTTTTGTGTGTATGTTGTCAGTCTTGACTTGTATTTGACCGAAAAATCTAGCTTAAGAAGTACAACAAATTAATACAGTTGAGAATATACATTCTCACATAACAATATCTAACGTAATTGAGAGGGTGAGTAGATGCCCACGAAAAATAGAAATGATCATCTCGGACATCTTGATATCACTTCAAGTGTTTGAGTCAATCCGTTTGCTTCATGTGACTAGAGATTGTAGTGTTATGGCCGATAAAATTAATAAAATGAGTCACGTCATCGCTAGTGAGCAAATTCCAAGTCAGATAGAACTTCAAATTCTCATCCGTAAGGATGTTCTAGGTCGACCTCCGTAAAGAGGTCCTCATAATTCTTACCTTTATCAAAATAAAGCAAACACTAAAAAAGGTCACTATATAAGTTTATGAATTATTTTTTCTATTGTTAATTGGGTTTAGGATGAAATCTCGTGGGTTTGTGTACTTATCCAACACGCATATGCGCGCAGACAGTCGTGTACACCCCCATGTTAATGGCTCATAGATTATAATATGGTATTAGAGCAAGGTTTTGTCTTGTCCTGTTTCCATGTGTCAACTTGGACATGCCAATTGTACTTGTGGGAACTTGTTGAGAATATGTATTCCTACATTTTAAAAGTGGAGACTAAATAAGACTATTATACAAGTCCGTGGGTTATTCCTCATACTGTCAATTGGTTTTAGGGTGGAACCCCATGGTCTTGTGTATTGAGCTCAACACGCATATACGCATACACAGTCGTGTGCACCCTATGTTAATGGCCCACGAATACTCTACATATTCATAAGAGCTGAGTGAAGTTGATAAATAACTTACTCCCTGACAAGAATTATCAACTTCAAATCCTATGAATGGAGCAACTTTAAAACAGGCAAAAGACTATTTTACCCTTTTAATGAGTCTACCCGACACAAAATAAACTACCACTAAATGGACCAAAATAAAATATCTTAGATTGTTTCATTATAAAACCTCGAGTGATGGCATATTTTGGGCACAAAACTATCTAGATTCCAACTCTTTTAACTTGTGCTAATTGATGAACCCAATAATTATATGGCTAGAGTAGTGGTTTATATCATTTCCATATATTCTTCCATGTCAGCATTCATTTTAATTGGAGTTAAAAATCATAAATAAAAATGATAAAGCTTTAGTGGGTTTGAATCCACAAGTGAAGTTGAAACTATTCCTCTAATAAAAACAAAAAAAAATCTTTAACATAAAAATATATAAATAAAAATAGATATATTTTTAAGAAAATCAACAATAAAATTCAACTTTAATAATTTAAAATATTTAGAACTATTCCATGGAGTTATTTGTCTTAATCTATTTCACTTTTAGTTTTAATATCGATCTATGTTTTTTATAACCAGAGTCAATTGTTTAACGAAAAATATTTACATTGTCGTCCAATAAATTTATGAGCATATTATAATTTAATTATTTCTTAAACTTCATAAAATTTATGAGTATACTATAAGTACTTATAGTTGTTATTAAACACCAAAACTAATTAAACATCTACTAATTTGAATTGAATACAATTAAGTTTAATTTGAGCCTACTACGAATCCAAATTAAACTAACTATCATATATTCTTTAACACCTTTTTTTTTATATTGCCTGTACGCTATGATGGATAGTTTGAATTATCCATTACAAACATTATTTACAATTATTTTATTTCTTGTCGATAAACATATTTCGAGAATAATTTTAAACAAAATTTCAAAAGTTTAAGTGGAGGTTTATCATTACTAGTGCAATCTTAACTTGTCGACATCGTATATTAACAGGAATGCAACGATTCCAAATTGTTCCTTGAAAAAGACGAATAATAAAAATTCTGGTTTACTAATTAAATTATTAGATCATGGATGAGGAATAATATTTTCCCTAAGTAAAAATAAAGTAAGATCATATAAAATGAAAGATTTGCTTGTACGTGGTGGTTAAGGTCAACGGTATACGAATATTCTCTCTTTATTTATTCTTATGTAAAAATAAAATAAAATTGTGCATATCAATATCAATTACGTGAAAAAAAGCTCAATGTCGCCAGTTTTTACTACAAGAAATGACCCTTGTCAATCATCATAATTGTGTGCATTTTTCTCATGTTTTACCATGAACAGGTGAATTCATTTTTCACTGGCCCCTTTTTACCATGCGTTTTTTTTGTTGGTTTTTTTTATGAAGTTTGTTATATTTGTGAAGGAACAGAGCTAGAATCTAACTAAGCCGAGCTTTGAGTTGTCTCTCAAGCTTAGCTTGGTAAAAAAATGATAAAAAAATAGGTGAACTCGAGTTCGAGCTTAAAATATTGTTTGAATTTGGTTTATTTAGATGTTCATCGAGCTCGAGCTTCGCTTGTGAGCTTTTTATTTAGAGTGCATTCGACAACCTCATCACAGAGAGTTTATGGAACTTATCACACTTTTCGAGAAAAAATAAGTTTTGTTTTACGTGTTCGACAATACCAAGTTACGGAAGTTTATCGGACTTATTTCTAGCTCAAAAGATAACCAACACTACCCAAACCTTATCAGACTTATCGAAGCAGTTTATCGTTTCTTTTTAATTTTTTTTAGGGTTTAGGGTATTTTATTTTTATTTTTATTTAATTTAAGCTTTATTTTTATTTTGTTACTATTGCATGCCCCTTTTGGTAATTTTTCCAAGAAAATAAATACCCATAAACAAACCCTTACCTTACTCTCCCTAACTTATTTGAAAAATACACCCAGTAAAAAGCACCTACTATACTTTCAACATCATCACCGATAAACACGCATTTATTAAACGGACCCTTAGGCTCCGTTCGGTAACAATGTACTTATATGAGTTGATGCTGATGTAGTTGATGTTGATGTAGTTGATGCTGAAATTATGTGTTGAAATTTGTAGTTGAAATGAGATGTTTATTTTTTATATAAACTATATAGTGTTCGGAAAAGAATAATTTATAAGAGTTGAAAATTAATGTAAAATTACAATTAAGGGCATAAGTTGTAGAGAAATCTGATGGACTCCATTTTGTAAGTTTAGTGGTGTTTTTGTTTGTTTGTTTTTTTGTAATTTTTTTTATAAACTTGCATGCACTCAGTGTGGAAGAAAAAAAATTTAGTCTGGAAGACGTTAACTTAGCTATCATCGAGAAGTTGTGCATGAAGTTTAGTGGTGTTCTTGTTTGTTTTTTTAGTGTCGATATATGCAGAATATAGAGCAAAAATGGAGAATATGAGTCGAGAATAGAGAAGAGAAAACACGGCGTGCGAGAAGCGAACGCGCAAGAAGAACAATTGTGAGAGTATTGGGGTTACGTATGGATAAAAAGGAGGGGTAGAAAAAGGAACAAATTTTTAATGGGGGGAAATAAACTCATTTCAACTCCTTAAGGTCCCTCCCCCCACCTTATTTTTTTCCTAAGATTTCAACTAGTATCAACAACATAAACGCGTTTCAACTCTATCTACCAAATACGCACACTAGTTGAAATTTTTATAGGATCAACTACATAAACGCATTTCAACTAGCATATCAACACTAACGAACGGAGCCTTAGTTTTTAGTGAGACATAGGCTCAGTTCGGCAATGGGTAGTTGATGTAGTTGATTTGAGTTTATGGAGTTGATAGAGTTGATAGTAGTTGATATTTTGCAAAAAAATATAAGGCTGGGGGAGGTACATTATGTAGTTGATGTAGTTGATTTAGGGGTAGTTGAAATTTTTTTTACATTGCCGAACGGAGCCTATGGCTCCGGACGTGAGCAACTCGTTACTTGATCAATTAATCAATTATACAAGTAAATGAAACCAAAATTTAAACTATGTAATTTGGGAGAGACTACCAAAACTATATAATTTAACCTAAAATATATATTATACAATATGAACATATATCTAATATTTTGTAAACCTATAATCGAATTTGCTAATAACCAAACGAGCCAAGATCATTTGAGAATCCAAGAGATCATCTAAGTGAAATGCACGTGTGCAAGTCTTAATCATACCGTGCTGGAAAGTACATTAAGATGAAATTATTAACCACTAACCACACCATAAAATTAACCCACCCCCACTTCTCTATCACTACTACTACACTAATCTAGCATTATCAATTAGCACGTCCGTTGTTTTTGACTTATGATGCCCGTCAATCATGAAATTATCAACAGCCCCTGTTATGAAATGGACTCAGATCAGTGTAATTAAATTTTTTTTAAAGCTATGTTCACAAGTTTTACCGATAATATCACTATTATTATTATTATTATTTTTAATCACAATTATTATTATTATGTAAATAATATCGTTTGGAGGATTTGCGAATCCCTCCTGCTTATACGAAAACTTTCCAAGGGACGAGATAGATCTTCCAAAGAACAAGAGTCTATTTTGCTTATCTTATAGTGAAAGAACTATTATTATGTAAATAATAATTACATTTAATGTGAATTTTTACATTACGTTAGATGGGAGCCTACAAACAAATTGGGCCCGACTCCCACACCCTTCTGAGTGTAAAAACTCAATGTATGAAAAACAAACACAACACTCTTAGTATTGTTAGAGTGACTAAAAGAGAGATTTAATATATGAGAGCATGTTCAAAACCTCCTTATTAAATTCCTCAAACGTAGAGAAAACAAAAGGAATAAATTTGTATCCGTTCTCCTTATATTTGAACACATACTTCTTCTTTTTTTCTCTCCACAATGTTGTACAAACATGTACGCATAGACTTTTGCATGCACAATCTTTCATATTTATTAAAAAAAATTGCGAAGGGTTTATCGCCAAATCATTGTAGAAAAAATATTTCTATAATTTTAATCTATAGAGTATTGACATTATTTTTTTAATGTTTTACTCACTCTATTCTCAAATCCACTTAAATTTCTTAATCATTTTCATTTTTATCCTAATTTTCTCGTCGATTGTCCATGATAACTTTTGTAACAAACTTATAATTTATCAAATATGTCTATTATATCAAATATTAATTCATAAAATAATCCAAATTATGCATGAATTGGTATAAGTGCCCATTATTTATTTTTTTCATTCTTTTGACTTTTTATTATAATCCCACCTTACAAAATGTTTTCTTAAGCCAATGTCAAGACTGAAGACTAGTTTTTTCATTTTCTTTTTTTCTATTTACTAGAGTGATTTCCGTGCCATGCACGAATTTTATTAAAACTTTACTTGAATTTCACATCTAAAATGTGTCATTTTGTATATTGATTTGACGCAAATTAAATACAATGACCAACTAACTTTTGACAAAATCAGACAAAAGATTTGAAACTAATCAAATTTTATTTAGTTAAAATAATTATTTTTCATCTATTTTATAATTTATGTGAGTATATACTATACAATAAAGTGGATGTTAAAATAATATTTAAAATGGTTCCATATTGAATTACACCGCCCATCTTTTTTAAATCAATTTTATTTTTTGAAAATTAATTGGATTATTTTTATTTGGATTATTTCATATTATTTTTAATATATTAGTTTTATTTTTGGATATGATAGTTTATAAGATAAGATACATATAGTTTCTTAAGAAAATCCTTACTTATATCAATAGTTTTTTTTTATAATGATAGTTTTTTTAATAAGATATGCATAATTTTTTTAATATCAATTTAATTAAATTTAAAAATAAATGATTTTATAAACACATGTAGGGCATGAGAACTAATGCTAGGAATATAACTAAATGTATATAATAATATAGACTAACTAATATATTTTCTATAAAATCGAGGTGACTTAAAGTGATGACCTTATTTCTTTTCATTGACATGTGGGAAATATCAGCAAACGTGTTTCTAATCTTGTACTTGATGATTTTTACGATACTAACTAATATATTTGGGCTTCGTTCGGCGCTTCAGAGTTGATATGGGTTGAAGTCATTTTTTGATAATGATAGAGCAGTTGACGCTATTTTAGGAGTTAAATTTATTAACGTATTTTTGTAAAAAATATGTAGGTTCTTGGTACATAAATTCTCAGTCTCTCTAGTTGGGTGGGCGTCGGTCGGTCTTTCGACCAGATTCCCCTAAAAATCAAATAAGCATCCATAAGATCGAATACGGTTGGGAGGGACCCCGATCAAGTTTCGTACGCTTGAGTCGCTTCATTAACTCTTTGTGTCTAACAGACGGGATCGAGTTTATTTTTTAACTTAAGGTTGGATAAGCTCAAAATAAACACCGTTGAACAAACTCTTGCTATAAAATCGAGATGACTAAATGTAATGGCCTTATTTTTACTCGTGATATGTTGCACGAAAAGTTTGTAGAATTCAATACATAATTATCATTGGCTAATTTTAAAATCTCAATTATCTAAAAATAGTGTTATTTATGTGAAAATAATTTTTTGGTATAATAAGATATAATTAAGCCATTATAATAGAGAAATAATTTTTTTAGTGTCCTAGTAATCATGAATGTTATAACATAGCAACCACATTTTAAAAAATGCTAAGCAACTCTGAGCGAAGAGGACCACCTAGCTAGACGATTCAGGCGAACTACTATGCAAACTAAAAGACTAAATAAGTAGCGAGCTTCAAACACTTAAGTCGGGTTTTTAGAATAGATCCTACCAACTAAATATTAAGATATAACTATGTGAAAATAGTTTACATCACATCATGGAACAAAAAAAAAAACATAAATATCAATTTATATATTTTATTTTAAAATTTCAATAAATAAGACCCACAATATGTTTTAAATAACAAAGAAAATAGGTACATACAATTAAAAATATGGCTAGAATTTCTTACCTAAAATAATATCGATTTTGCTCCATTTATAAAATCGAACTTACCTTGTTTGAAATTGTGAGTATATGTTTTGTAACAAACTTATCACCAAAATTTCTGAAAATTTTACTTATTTAATTGCTTTCCCCGTTTTGAAAAAAATTCATTTCCCTTATTTAATTGCATATAATTTAAATCTTAACAACTATAAAAGTTGTCCCTCTATATCCAATAAATATTCCATTCTCTTATAATAATTTCTATCAATATTAAATTGCAACAAATGTATAAAAGCTTTTTTGAAGAAAATTAAATAAATACTTACAAGTTACAATTGTCTATTAATTATTTAAGGTCTTCAAATTTCCTTATTTCAAAATAAAATAACATAATAAGCAATATCTTTTAGAAAGTAAATGAAACATACAATGCATATATCGATTATTCACAATTTTATATACATAAAAATCGCATTAATCTAAATTTAAAAAATAGTTTAAAACATAAACCTAATATTGGCAATAGTTTAAGTATAAGAAGTGAAATTAATGCTTGGACTATAAAGTTAGAATACAAAAGAAATTCGTGTATCTTAAAATAGTATGCACTGATTAAATGATCAAGTAATTTATATATGTATTTCTTTTAATATTTAGTTTTTGTATACAATAAATTATAATATTTCATAACGAAATTATTTAATATGTTTAATAACATGTTGTGATATCTAAAAGTCCAAAAATTTAAGAAAATTACAAACACGTGATATAAACTTTGATCCGTCCAACGGACGGGTTAGCACTCTAGTTAGTCCTAAATTTTATCCCTTTTTACTGTATTTCAAGGACTCGTATACTTTTAGAAGACTTAATATTTTATTTTATTTTATTTGGAAAAATATCTTCTTCAATATACATAATCTTATCACATAATTTGTTCAATTTAGTTGTTCTATGAACTAACTATAATTTGTAAAATATCCATATGGTTAAATAAAAGGGTTTTGCTATTCGTTATCCCGCAGTAATAAATAAGATTCCTATAATATAAATTAATATATTAGATTTTTAATCTTTAAAATCAATCTTTTTAAATATCTCAAACAATATATTTTCCTAACTAACTAACTAAAATTATTTATAAAGTCCCTTAATATTCTCTAACCAAATACTCACTAAAATTATTCAAAAAATAATTAGTCTTCTTTAATCCATTTATTTAAAGGATGTATCCAATTTATGTTATACATTTTTTCTCTTTGCGGAGATTATAAACTCAATGCATCTTAAATTATCATGTATACTATAGTATCTACTGATAATAATGCTTTAATTTTTATTTGCGTAATAAGTACTGCTTTCTCATAAAATTGGTAAGAATTATGTCATAGTTATAATCATACATTATTAACAAAATTTCAGTGTTTGACATAAAATGGAAGGAAATAGATACGTTTTTTGGTGGAAAATATATTAGTAGATATCATATTATATATGAGAAAAAATAGTTTAGTTTGTAGTTTAATTTGTTAATACGAAGTATAACTTTAGGGAACAATTTGATAGAAAATTAAAATAAGAAAATTTTTAAATAATTTTAGTGAGTAGTTAGTTAGGAAAATATATTGTTGATATAATTAATTAATTTTTATTTTAGGAATATTATTTATCATACGGGGCGATGAATAATAAAATCCTAAATAAAAAACCTAAAAACCTAAAATCCTAAAATAGAACTAATAAATCTAAAAAAAAATAAGTATATCTTAAATAAAATATTTACAAAATCTTAAATGATTATTAATAAATTTAATTTTTTTATGATGTGTAAATGATGTGGCATATTTATTAATATAATAAGTTTATATGGTATTTTTAGAAAAAAGAGAAATTATGTTATTTAATATGGTAACGATATGTGGCAAAAGATGAGATGGCGTATTCACAGAACGACACGTGGAAAAAAATGAAGTGACGCAATGTGGAGGCTCCAAACCTTATTGCTTTTATATATATAGTACTCGTAGATTATATCAATTTTTCTAAGGAAAGGTCTAATTGTAGGAAAAAATCAATAAATTTGTATTTAATTTTTTTTGATTTTTTTTAAATAAATCATGCTTTATAAAATAGGATTTCATTTTTACCTGAGATATACTGTGACCACTGTTGCACGGGGGCACTCAATTACTGTCATAATTAAATTAACGCTAATAATGGCAACAAAATAAAAGTCAAAACAGCAAGGGCATTTTCGGTATCAAAAAATCCCCGTCAACAGCTCAAAAAGCTTTCAGCCCATAGCCAGAAAATTCAACTTTAAAAAAGTAAATAAATAAAAAATCAATACCAGTCCAATATAACCCATCTCCATTCCACAGATCACCATCCTCCCTCACTCTTCAAGTCAAAACCTTTCCCTTTTTCCCCTCTCTCTTCTCTCTCCTCCTTTCAATGGCGTCCGAGCTCAAATCTTCCACTTCCTGTGTTCTCAGAGCTCCATTATCACTCACTTGAAGCTTCCAATTCAAGATCGAAATCTCCGATTTCGGATTTCCTAAATCTCACTCAATCGCTCTCTAGTTCCGATTTCACCTGCCTCGATTTCCGCGCGCTCCACTTCGTTTTCCCCTTTCCGCGCAGAAATCTCCCCCGTTCTTTCGACTCCGATCTCAAAAAACCCTAGTTTTCGGCCCGCACTTTCTCGATAATTCCACAGGCTTCGCTGTCGATCTGATTTGAGAGCACGGAAATGGGAAGTAAATGGAGGAAGGCGAAGCAGGCGCTCGGTTTGAATCTGTGCTACTACGTTCCGAGAACCGCCGTCGACGACGACGACGACGACTCGCCGCCGCCGAGCGAGCAGTTCTCCGACGCCGCGCTGCTCTCTCACCGCGCCGCCTCTAAGGATGACTGGAGCAGTTCTCCGACGCCGGCGGTGTTCTCAGCAGCTCGGTTTAAGCTGTCGAAGTCCTCCAGCAGATCCTCTTCTCAGGTCTGATTTTCAGTCTTTGTGAATTGTGATGAGATTTTTTCTTACCTGTCTCTATTGTTGAAATTGAGTAGAATCTGAGATTGGTGGATTCTGGCTTGAACGTTTTTGTTCCTGTAGATTGCTTTATCTAAAGACTTTTAGCTGCATGATGTGAGGATACAAACATGTTATTATATGAATTAGCTTAACTAAGTGATGATTAAGTTTGTTGCTGTTTGTTGGAGTAGAAAATTCCAAGAGACTTTACTATGAAGAGATGTATACTGCTCCACGTGGTTGTGCTTCTTTGAAAAGTTGCTCTTGTGTAATTTCAACGGTGCTATGTGATTTTGTCCTTTGATTCCTTTGAGAGGAACCTTTCATATGCAAGGTCATCAAGATGATCTAGTAATCCAGCTAGATCTCTTGTTAAAAGTGGTACTTGTTTGTCAATACTATTAGCTGTTGATGGAGTCTTCTATTTGTTGTCCTGATTCTGAAGCTGTGCATCGCTTGCTTGCTGCTTATGTCTTTTGTACCACTTGGTTTGGCTGAAAAGAAGACAATTTTCAAGAATGAAATCTAAAGAACAGTTTATCTGATCCGTACTAGATTTTTTTTTTTTTACAGGGGAGCTGCTCAATCTGTTTGGTTGCTTTGAAGCCAGGAGAAGGTCATGCTATTTTCACTGCTGAGTGCTCTCATTCCTTCCATTTTCACTGCATTACCTCTAATGTAAAGCATGGTAACCAAATATGCCCAATTTGCCGAGCCAAGTGGAAGGAGATTCCCTTGAAGAGCCCTATTCATCCTGGAGGAGAATCTTTAATTCAAAGAATCCCTCCTCCTCGTCCAAGTAGACATGTATTACCACCATACCAAATCACCGAGCCTGCTCTATTCAATGATGATGAGTGCTTGGGCAAGCTTGACCATGTTTTGAGAACCACATCAAATCTTTCCGCAGCAAGTACCAATTCTCTGAAAACAATAGACATCAAAACTTACCCTGAGGTCTCATCTATCCAAAGAAACAAATCTCATGACAATTTTACCGTTTTGATTCATCTCAAGGCTGCAATAAGCAGTGTCTTACAAGGTGTACCGTTTGTTTCTGGTTCAACTAGAACACCGGTTGATCTTGTCACAGTGCTTGACATCAGTGGTAGCATGGCGGGTACTAAGCTTGCACTTCTCAAGAGAGCCATGGGATTTGTGATCCAGAATCTCGGCCCAAATGACAGGCTGTCAGTTATTGCCTTCTCCTCCACCGCACGCCGTCTCTTTCCTCTGCTAAGAATGTCTGAGACTGGCCGTCAACATGCATTACAAGCTGTCAACTCTTTGATAGCAAATGGTGGGACCAATATTGCTGAAGGCCTTAGAAAGGGAGCTAAGGTAATGGAAGAACGAAGAGAAAAGAATTCTGTTGCTAGTATAATATTGTTGTCAGATGGGCGAGACACCTACACTGGCTTCAATGTCAAGGGCCAACAAAACAAATCAGATTATAAGCTGCTTCTTCCTTTATCAATTCAGGGTAAAAACAGATCAGGGTTCCAGATTCCGGTCCATACGTTCGGATTTGGCACGGATCACGATGCTTCTTTGATGCACTCAATTTCAGAGATATCCGGAGGTACATTTTCCTTCATTGAAGCCGAGGCGGCTATCCAGGATGCATTTGCTCAGTGCATAGGCGGTCTTTTAAGTGTCGTTGTTCAAGAGTTGCGTGTAGAAGTTGAATGCATGCACCCAAACACACGCCTTGTATCAATAAAAGCAGGAAGCTATGTAAACTGTGTGACGGATGATGGACGGTTAGGATTTATTGACATAGGAGATTTATACGCGGATGAAAAGCGAGATTTCCTTGTTTCATTGAATATCCCATCAGAAGCTTCCGAAAACTCGACTTTGTTGCTGAAAGTCAGATGTGTGTTTAAGGACCCTGTCACGAAAGAAATGGTGATGTTTGAAGGCGAAGAGGTGAAAATTGAAAGACCTGAAACTGTAATCGAGGAGGAGGTGGTTTCAATAGAGGTAGACAGGCAGCGTAACAGGATTAATGCAGCAGAAGCCATGAGACAAGCGAGATCAGCAGCTGAGCAAGGGGATCTGAATAACGCCATTTCCGTGCTGGAAACCTGTCGAAAGATGTTGCAATCCACTGCTTCAGCCAAGAGTCAAGATCTACTCTGTGTCGCATTAGACGCCGAGCTAAAGGAGATGCAAGAAAGAATGAAAAGTAGACATGTCTACGAGGCGTCAGGAAGAGCGTACATTTTGTCAGGACTGAGCTCACACTCATGGCAAAGGGCAACGGTTAGAGGCGACTCCATTGACGGGTCAAGCTTTGTTCAACCATACCAAACGCCGTCAATGGTTGAGATGCTCACGAGATCTCAAGCAACGATTTGGTCGTTCGCCTCTCCAAAGCCAAGGTAAAATGTGTTTAGTGTGGTATTAATTAATCCCTTTTGGGTTGCTTTGTTTTTCGTAGTTTTGGGGTCAATAAAGAAAATGACAACAGTAGTAGTTGCAAGATGTATTTTGGTGAGCCGGGGATATATTATTAGTAGATTAGGGTTTTGTTTGCAGAGTATATTGTGTTTTTTGATCGGTTTTGTGTGTGTGGATGGGGCTTGGGGGAGTGGTGGTACATAAGGTGAAAAATGGTTACCGGGGAAATGGGTATAACTGTACAACTATTTTGTAATTGTGGGGAATGGTGGGTTCAAGTCTGGTGTAATATATAATATACTTGTTGAACTATATTCTTTTATCAAAGCTATGAGCACCTTGCCCATTTCTTGCTTTTATCTTGTGAAAGTTTGTTTTGTGCATATGGTTTTGTAAGATGGGGCTTTTGGAAACCTTTTGTGACTGGAGAAGATGATCTTCATCTTATGTGTTTGCCATTTGGTTGAAAAAGCTGTAGTTTAAGCTGTATGAACATGTATATTTACCAGCTGTAGTTTAAGGCTCCGTTCGGCTGGATGTAGAGGGAGCTTTTTTTCCGCTTCATCTAGCGGAAATTGAAGAAGCTCGTGAGGAGGAGCTTCTTCAATCCGCCCGATATTCCGCTCCATCTAGCGGAAAACGCTAGCAAAGAAGCTAGTGCCAACGGTGCCTAAGGCTCTAATGGAGGTTAATACCAATATGTAGTGACTCTAATGGTGTTCATATGAGATTTATGATATTTATATTGGGTTTGGACCAGGGTCGAATGGCCACTTCTATGTAAAATGTGAATGATCATAAGTCATGTAGTATATAATATAAGCACAAGTAGGTAAATAATTATGTGCTCTGAAAAATCATGCACAATGTATCAACTACATATGCACAATTTCAATGAAAAATGATAGAGATGTATACTTGACAAAAAGTAGATGAACATTCAAGCCTTATTTTTTACAAGGACCCACATTTAATGGTAAATTGGGATCCAATTGGCAAACACTACAAACTAAGTAAACTAAGATGGTGAAACTTGATTTTTTGCCTAAGTAAAAAGGCGAAGACAAAGATCGGATTTGAAATCTTCCTAACATTTTCTATGTCTCCAACCACTAAGTCATTCCATTCTCGCGATATGCCTCGTCATAAACGCATTGGAAACATTACACAATTACACTTGGCATTGTAAAAGTTGATATTTTATATTGGATGTGCATCACTTTTTGTCTAAAGGTCTTATATTTTACCGTGTATGTGCACCATACAATCATCTAAGACACATTTAGGGTGCATTCGGCTAACTATTAGCATTTTCCATCTAGTAGGAAAAACTGAACGAACCTTAGTAGAGGTGAGTAAAATCACCCGATTCATTGATCCGATCCGAAGAATCCGTTGATCCGATCTGTATTTCTTCGTAACCAAAATTATCCGTTTAAAATTGATCCGTATCCGATCCGATCCGGCTAATGTTTCTGGATACTCGGACCGGATACGAATCGGGGTTTAAAGGTAACCGGATATCCGAAATATCCGGTACTATTCATATATATATTATATGTTTTTGGATATGAAAGCTAATATTTAAGTAGCATAGATATGATATTAACACTTTAATGGGTCTTTTTTCAAGACTACATATTATCATGGCCCATTAGCCCATGACTTCGGCCTTATACTCTCATCCATGTTTAATTATTTTTCAAAAAGAAATTTCCTTTTTTTAAGAAATCTAACACTAAACTCTAAATAATGTTAAGTAGGTTTTTGGCTTGGATTAGCGGATACCCTAATTAGATATCCGTTGATCCGCCTCGTTTTGTATAAAACTAGAAATAGTTTACAAAATGGATATTTTGGGTATCCGCTCTCGGATATCCGATATTTCTTACCGGATATCCGGCATATAACGGATCGGATACGGATCGGGATTTTAGGAGGATTTACCGAATATCCGATATACCGGATTAGATATATCCATTTGCTCAGCCCTAGACCTTAGAATGAACTATCAGCTTTTGGGGGGAGAATTTATAAGTTATAAACAGGCTTGATGCCCAAAAATCAAACCAGCCAAAATAATCTGAGAAAAAGTTACAATTTCACAGTTTGGGCTATTCAAACCGGCCCATAACGTCAGTTTATTTATTTTAAGGCCCAATACGGCCCAGACCAATAGTCAACCCACAAGCTAGACCCGAACCCTCCAGATCCAAGAAAAAGTCTTCTTCTAGTCGTCCATCTCGAAGCGAACCAATTCAGAGAATACAACTCCTCGTCGAAGTGTGACGAAGGAAAAATCCAGGGGAAGCCATGGGAGCAGTGCTCCGAGTTGGACGTGCTCTAGCTTTCTTTCTGCTCTTTACCTTATCTCTACTCCTCAGATCGTCTTTCGTGATCGCTAGTGAAGAGCTTCAGATCATCAATGCCGAGCGCCGAGTGAGCTTTTATATTCCTACTTGCAATTTCTCTCCAATTTCCCCGATTTATGTTCATTTGAAGCTCTTAGACCTTCTCTTATGTTTACAATTTGTCTGTTTTGTTTGTTGAATTTTCACGTGCGCCTAGATTTGGATAGGGTTAAATCATTACCGCCAGATTCATGTTTTTTTACGATCTGAGTGGGAGGGGATTGTGGATTGTCGGATTTTGAGGAAAATGGTATTAAATAGCTGTTCAATTGTAATGAGAGTGAAATGAAGTGTTCTTTGTTGGCTTAGGCTTGTTGAAATGAACAATTTAACTATTGCGATTCTTATGGCCAATTGTTAAGAACTTGGAGTTATTGCTTTTCCTGGTTCCGTCATTTTGATTGATCATGCGATTCTTAAGTTGCTTGTTGCTGTTTGCAGATTGATTTGACTTCGCACATAGTGAAGGTGTTTTTGACACTCAAGGTATTCAATTTAAGTCCCCTTTCTTCCCCCTTCTGCATAGACTTGCATAATTTTTTCCATGCTTGAGTTTTAAATTAAAGAGAGAACATCTAAGGCAGATATCTTTATTAGTATTGGGTACATGCCATCTGCATTCAGTCAATTTCACGACTTGATCTTTTAACATTTGGCTGCCTCAAAAGATAAATTTTTTGTATTACATTCTGCCAACTGACATAAATACATCAATTGGCCATTGTTTCTGTAAAAATGTTGCATCTTGTAGGTTTAAGATATAAGAGTAGTTTTTTCACATTCTTGAAAGTAATTAACTAGAGTTTAAACGTATAGATCGGTGTATAGTCTAATATGATTTGCGGTTTCTTATCAGGTTGAAAACTCTGGGAAGTCTCCAGTATCAGAAGTCCTCCTTGCCTTCCCACCTAGCCAGCTGGATAATCTGTCTGTATTAAAAGCAGCAATTGCTGTTGGAAAGAAGAAGAAGAAAACTTACACTACTCTTGATGTAAAGCCTAAGTTACCTGATGGACCAAATGGTGCAAAAGTTTTCACCATATCATTAGCCAAGCCTTTGAGTGCAGGTGGAAGTATAACGCTTGAGGTCCTATATGTTTTTACTCATTCTCTTGAACCATTCCCAGCAGAAATCAGTCAATCTGAATCTCAGTTGGTATATTATCGTGATAGTGCATTCATATTATCTCCTTATCAAATTAAAAAGCAAGCGACTTTCCTAAGGATGCCAAGTGCTAGGGTGGAATCATACACCAAAGTAGAACCTTCTAACCATGCTGGTCTGGAGTTGAAATATGGACCTTATGAAGATCAACCTCCTTATTCATATTCACCTATACTAGCTCACTTTGAGAACAACAACCCATTTGCTGTTGTTGAGGAGTTGGTGCGTGAAGTTGAAATTTCGCATTGGGGCAGCATTCAGGTTACTGAGCATTACAATTTGGGCCATGCAGGTGCTCGACACAAAGGTGTATTTTCTAGGTAAGATTTTTGCTTCTGATACGTAATACTTATAATCAATCGTGTGTAATATTGGATGTTCATTATCAAATTATCGCTCATGAATGAGATCATTGCTGAATCTTTCTTCCTAAGCTTAAGTGGTCTTTCTTGATTTTTTTTAAATTTTTTTGCTTTCTAGATTATTGTGTTACATGTAAGCTTGTATTGCCTTACTGTACAAGTTTAATTGGACCTTTGCCTTAGGTATTAAAATTCAAACCAGATCTATTGGACTTGTCATTATTGTGGTCCAGTTTTGCAACAAAGATTGCCTTTCTTTAGAACTGGCAAGAGCTAATAAAAAAAAAACTCAGCATGTACTGGTGAACTTACCAAGGTTACCAAAACCAAATGTGGAATTTAAATTTGTAAAATGTGTTGGTGGACCCAGATTCTTGACTTGTGCAATAGAATTCCAACTGAAAAGGCACCTTTTCTTTCTTGCTTGCTATAGAACTGCAAAGGCACCTCAACTGGTTCCGTTTGCCTACTTAATAATTATTGGGCTTGGACATTTTGCATGGTTCTTCTGTCGTTATGGTTTATGATTCACATGTTATATGTGACAGGGTAGAATACCAAGCCAGGCCTTCCATCAGTGGTGTCTCTTCATTCAAGCATCTTCTTGCTAGACTGCCTCCTCGAGTACATTCTGTTTACTACCGAGATGAAATAGGAAACATCTCATCATCACATTTACGTGGTGATTCAAGAAAGGTTTGTTATTCTTCTAGTTTTGTACATTCTATATCTTTATCGTATTTGCTTGAGCTAAAATGCAAATATACTTAAAAATAATTTTCTGGTTGAACAAGTAAGAAATAGGAAGGGGGAGGTCCAGGGTGAAATGCATAGAAGTCCACAGAGGTCACAAGGTCAGGCTGAATGGATAAAGGGCCATGGTCAGTGAATAGTAGTAACCTCTTTGTACCGTAAAAATACAGTGATAAGATGGTTGGCTAATTTTCTGGATTCTTTTGATGACTGTATACTTTAGTGTTTGGATAACCCTTTTCTATCTTCAGCTTGACTTTTTTTTGGGTGGGGGTTGAACAAAGCAGTCCTCTCATGGATTTCATTTCTGAGGTTGAATTCAAGTATTTCTGAAATATAACCTGCACTTCTTTCTCTCAATTTGATTTGCTGGCGAAACAAAGCAACAGTTTTTCCATATAGGACACTTATCTATGCCTCAGATCGCACTTTGAAACAAACTTAGGCTTTGGTGTCAGCTCATAGATGATATTTCCTCCTGTATTGTGACTGTCTCTAACCATATTCTAACTTCCTGCCTTTCCTTAAGGATTCCATAAGATGGAAATATTTACTAGAATCCATTAGTATGCAAGCACCGTTGTAAACATTGTACTGGAGACATCTACTCATTTCATTGCAACTTCTTTCTCTTTAGAAAAAAGAAAGTAGAAAGACAGTATAATATTGTAAACTGTGTATTGGAAATGGGTATTTGGTGGAACAATTGTGGACCAATGCATAGATCAGATCTAGAAAATAAAGAAGACTACCTCTTCATGCCCAAGTCATTTTTTTCTCAATGGCTGCCAATATCATTTATAATTCATCTATATCAAAGCTGTGTGTACTGTAGTCCTTACCTCTTACTTTGTGTTGGCAAGACTTGTTCTTGTGGATCGCATCTGGTAGCTAATCCTGTAAACCCATACTACCAAACTTATATGTCTGATAGCTAGAAGTTAGCAACATAAGAAAGGAATTGGAATGCATAGTTCACAAGTCTGAGCCTTAAAGAGACAATCAACTAGTACAAGTAAAGAAAGAAATTTTATGAGTACGCTGTTCATTTGGTGACAGTCGGAGCTGGAAATTGAGCCACGCTATCCACTTTTTGGAGGTTGGAAGGCGACATTTAAAATTGGATATGGACTGCCCTTGCAAGACTTTGTTTTCGAGTCACCTGATGGCAAACGCTACCTCAACTTTACTTTTGGATGCCCCCTGATGGACACTGTTGTGGATAAGTTGATAGTCAAGGTATTTTTGACAGCCTGATTTTTGAGAAATTAAATCTTTCAATGCAATTTTTTTTTTCCCTTCCTTCTCCCTTCTTTTATATATTCACCTCCATAGTTTGATGTGGATTGTTATGAATTTCTTCATTACAGGTAGTGTTGCCAGAGGGGTCTAAAGACCCTTCTGCTGTGGTTCCATTTTCTGTAGATCAACATTTGGAGGTACTTTGGCTTTTTATTACCATTTTTATGTCACTATGCAAAGATTGGCATATTTACCTTTCTATTGATGTCAGAACATACTCTTTTGCCTTCTCTCCTCCAGTTATACAGTTCTCTGCTTTCTGAAATGCTCTACACATAGTGTTTTTATGGGTCTGCTATTGTGGAAATTCATTTTTAATCTAAGAATCCTAATTTGTGCTAATTTTTGCAGACGAGTTACTCCTATCTTGATGTACTTGGTAGGACTGTTGTGGTTCTGGAGAAGAAGAATGCAGTTCCTGAGCACAATCAACCCTTCCAGGTAATTTACAAACAGCAGTATACTTGAAATCTTGCTATTGAAAGAACTTTCTGAACTGAAAATAAATTCTCTTTATAGAATATTGGACAGAGCATTGATTTTGGACTATCTTCAGGTTCTAGCTTTAGCTTATAAGGCAACAAAACCTCATATCATGCACAGATCTTTTGTGGTTCATCCGGCTATCTATTTTATCGGATATCTGGTTCACTGATTGATTATAGGATGTACTATTTAACTGATAATTCACTTGTTCGGCTGACTTAGTAGTAGATTAAGTCAATCTATGCTCAGTTCTTTCTGGTGATTTTAACCAATTTGACGCGTCCTGAAGATGACCATTGTGGAATTTGGTGTTTGCATATATGTTTTATTGCTTGTTAATCTTAGATCAAATACAATTGAATATATATCAAATTCAGTCTATAATCAGTACAGCGAATCAAGTATGTAATTAAATATAGATCTTTGCTTTGGCTTTTTGCTATTGAATGTAAACTGTTGGTAAACCAAATTTCTTGCATCTTTTTTCAGGCAATACTTCCCGTACTCTCTTTACTTATACAGGTGGTAACTTTTGTTTTTGTTCTTGTTTTACAGGTCTACTACAATTTCAACCCCATATATATGCTTGCTGAGCCGCTGATGTTGGTATCGGTATTCTTCTTGCTCTTCATGGCTTGCATGGCTTATATACACATCGATCTTTCCATACAAAAGTACAAGGAAGCTTAAGCAATCTTAGAGGTACATCATCATCTCTCTGTCAGTGCCCATGTTTTAGCCTTTTTTTTGTCAGAGATTGCTGTTGTAGTTACGCCGTTAGTTTGAGACCGGGTTTCGTGTTTCCAGCATAGATGGAACTATGGAATTATGATAATGGAGTGTTCATTAGCATCTTTAGCTTTCAAGTATATCAGAAATTGAAGTTGCTGACTAGAATGGAAATTGAGAACCTTTCTAGCTACACTGGAGAAAATAGGGCGTCGGTTTGTTGTTTTTGAGAACTTGTACGGTTTAATTCGTAATGAATTTTGTCAGCAAAGTTGCAACAGAGCATGAAACTCCACTGAAACTAGAAGGGTCTGTTTGGATTACATAGGATAATACATTGTCTTGTATTATAATGTAGGATTTAATGCAATCTTGCATTATAATGCAAGATAATGCATTATCTTGTGCTATCCAAACAGACCCTAAATCCTCCAATTCTTGTTTATTTTTCAAGTTTGAACTGTCCTGTGACAACCAATTTTTAGTGGCACAGTGGTGTTAAGACCCTTTTTAAGTGTTGGCAATGAGATCCGAGCATATATAAAAACTGATATTGGTAGAGTCTTCCTCAAATGGGATCACAAAGTATACGATCTCAATGTGGGTTATTGGCTGATCGAGCCACTAGGCAAAAGACCAAAACCGACCATCTTTGATGTTACGTTGTGATTCTACACTAAATTACCCTCCAATCCCAGTTTTCTTCCGTTTAAGGCTCTGTTTGGTACTAGCTTTTCGTAATTGGACATACATAACTTTTTTCCCGAGTTTGAAATTTTTACGTGACCAGCTTGACGAGCTGAACAGAGCTTGAAAATCGCCCCAAAACAATCTCCTCCCCCGGAAAAACGGAAATGGTGGAGCTCAATTATTTTCCCATCCCGATCTTGCCATAAATTGCCTGGCTCATGATGGGGCAAGTAAAGAGCTGTTCTCGTTTGATTTGTTCGCGAACAAACTAAATGATTTTTTGTTAGCTCGTTTAGTTTGCTTGTGAACAAGCCAAACGAGCAGGCTCGGTAGCCGAGCTCTTAAACGAACCGAGCTCGAACAAAAATCTGAGCTCAAACAAGCCTTTAAATGAATGAGTCGAGCTCACTGCTCACCTAGCCGTCCAGACTGCTTAGACACTCGTCTAGGATCGCCTAGGCCACCTTCAGACCGTATAGGCGCTAGGCGGTCCCTCTCCGCCCAACGTCCGCCTAGCGTTTTTTAGAACATTGGCCAAGCTTGAGCATTTAAAAGCTTAGCTCCAAACCCTCCCTAGCTCAGCTTGTCCAGCTACAAATGTGGTCTAAGAAAAAATTCAAATTTTCAAAGGCCTGCCCGTTTATCCGGCCCAAATCTGTTAATCAAGTGGGCCTAAATATTAAGTTGAACCTAGTCTTTTTTTTCTGGTCTTGTAAGTTGAACCTAGTCTAAACCTGGCCCGTTACACTTTTGCTCATGTCAACTAATGAAAGAAATCATGTGCCCTTCAGGCGGTCCGATTTCTCTATTAGCTAATCATACTCCCTATTGTACTTCTTTGTTTTAATTGGTTATAAGATATTTTTTAATATTTCTCTAATGCTTAAGTTTCTTTTTGGATTTAATTTGAAAATTGATCGGCCAATCACGTCGTAGGAGAATATAGAAGGGAGTATATTTAGGGAGTAGAAAATTTGATTTGCCCCTTCAGGCACCTCTCACGTGCCCACATTCATGGGCTCATAGCTCTGTATTCTAGATTCTTTCTAGCTTAGGTTCTTTTGTTTAATCACTAACTAAACTTTAGGCTAGCTTTAACTTTACTTATCATCAATAAAAGCATGGTATTAATTAATAATGTAACATAATGAGACCTCTCAATCACATGGAAGTAGGGCTCCACTTCATGAATCTACAACGGTACTCTCACAATAATTAGTAATTTGATTTCCACGTCATCGTCAAGCTTAGATATCGGATTACACGTGGCACCATCACATGGTGCTGACGTAGGCCTCATGGGTGACAGCGAAGGAGCTACCGCATTGTCACTTTCTGTGGCTTGTGAGAGCAAGCAAGTAAAGTGAAGTCATTTTAACCAATTTGCATGTGTTTTTATATACTTTAGTTAGTATTAATTGATATAATATCTACTAATTATAATATAAAAATTGGTCGTTAGTAGGAGAGTAGTATGTGAATGTGTCATCATTGTGCTGCAAGTCAAAGCATTAGTTTCAAGAAAATGTTTTAAGTTTGTTGAAAGAATGGTGATGCATAACATTTAAACTTTATTATCTTTTGTTTGGTTAGATGATTTGAGAATTCCTTTCTTTTATCTTTTGATTTCTTTGACTTTAAGAAGCTACTTCTCTTGAAGAGAGGTTTTTGGTAAGGAAAAGCTAAAATATACATTTCATTATACTAATGGTTAAATGTGGAAATTTCTGACTTTTTTTATAAATAATTTGTTAGGAATTGGAATTTATAAAAGAGTATGTTCAATTTAAAATAATTTGATTTTTGTATAAATAGAGTAATTAGGAATTTGCGATTATTGTCTCAACAATAACCCTAATTAATTTCTGTATTCGTTTTACGACCAACAACTACACAATGTATTTTGCGTAGTCAGGGTTTGGGAGTCGAAATGTAACAGCTCGTTAGACCTATATAAATTAAATGTGGGTTTAGGCTAGGCTAGACACAAAAATTTCCCATGGACAAGGGTCCCTAGCGGGTTCGAGTGAAGCTAGCTAATGCGTCAAGCCTTTGTAAATTTTGTATATTTTTTGTGTCCAAACTTGCCCTAATTTGTGGGCGAGTTGGGTAGGTCAATCCAAACTTATACTAGTCTAGAACTTGCACCCGATCAGGTTGATAGGATGTTTTTAATAGACCCATGTACAGTAAAAACAATAAACAAAATAAAAAGACAATGTGAAAACACAAAAGAAACACAACAAAGGATTGACAATAATAATAACCATAAAATAAAAACAATTTTTCTATCTTATGCCCTTCTATTGTTAGAAACTAAAATCCTAAAAGGAACTTAATTAACCATATTGAAAAAATTAATTAAACCAAATCTAATAAAACTCAACAAAATACTTTCATTTTAAGACTATTAACCTATAGAAAAAGCACATAAACACTATCTTCATTTTAAACACTATCTTCATTTTATACACCAAACACAAAATTTAAAACTAATTTCTCATTTAAAATGTTGAACTTCCTAAGAAAAATAGTACTCAAATCATACAATGGGTAACTAACTAATAACATAAATTTTTTAAAAATATCGAAAACATGTAAAATAAAATAAAATTCTCAAAGTTTGCCTCCATACCTTCACTTGGTGAAAAATTAAGTCTCACCATTCTCCCTACCACTAGTTCAAGCCAGTCGGTGCAAACTATTTTACTTTATTCGTGCGCTTTATCAACTAGTTTACGGACCCGAAATTTATCAACAGAGATGAATTCCTCGTTACTAAAAAAAAATCTCAAAGCTCCCGGCAATAGACGGCACCCACACATGGTTTGTTTATTTAATTTTTCTCACTAAAAAATCAGTTCATGTTACTCCTGCAAAATATTTTTAATTTAATTGACTACTATTGCCGTCTGTCGGTGGCTCAATTGTTGTCGGCGGTTCATTTGGTGTCGGCAACCACCAGCTCAATTGTAAGCTTGATCCCCACTAAGTCTATGGTTAATACTATGCTATCAATCAAATTCAATTGCTTTCTTTATTTTATACATTTCTAAGATCATTTGTTGTTCTCATGTGTCTAATAATAGTTTAGATTAAGTTAAGTGTAAAGATTTTTTTTTGGTTTAAGAGTTGGCGGCTTAAATGTTACTCAATTTATACGAATCGAAAACTAATTCTGTTTGTGATTTCGGTTGCTAATGTTGTAAGAGGATTTTTCACACGAAGAATGATTTAGTGGTAAGAGGTATGGGGAAATATTGGGAGGTCCGAGTTTCGATCATTTTCTATGTTCCTTCGCTTGCGTAAAAAACTAAGTCTCGTCATTTTTCCTTCCATTGGTTCGAGTCGGTCGGTGCAAACCAGTTTACCTGATTCTTACGCTTTGTCGACTAATATATATGAGTGTAGGATTTATCATCAAAAAAGGGTCCCTTGTTAAAAAATCCAACATGAAACCCCCTACTAAATATATTGTCTCCTTTGTTGTGAATGTAGTATGGACTTATAGGGTTATAGCAATGTGCCAACTCGTTTTGTTATTAAGTTTAAAAAAGGGAGTTGACGCAGGTGATAAGCGACGTGTTCCACATCCACGAGGTGTCGAGGTGTGGGGTTCAACTCCAATGGTTGTAAAGAAATCTTTTTGAGAGACTCACCGGCCAAAATCAGGTGCGCAAAAACCCGTTCGAGTTGGGCGTAGCCAAGATTAAGTTCTGTCGAACCAGTGGGCTACCCAAAAAAGTGTATACTTTTTTTTGATTAGGTAAGGATTAGGGTGCTTTCCTTTACGGAGGGCACCCTAGAGCATCCTTTCGGATGAGAACTAGAAGTTCTGGATGAGTCTTGATACACTCAACAGGGAGACTGTGGTCCAAATTAGCGATTTTGTCGGCCACAACGTTACATTCCCTAAAGACATGGTTAATCACTAGGTCCTGGCTTCCATGAATGGAAACAAGGATGTCAGCGATAATGCGTTCGATCTCCCAAGGGCAATGTATTTTCCCTTTAATTAACAATATTAATAACCTGGAGATTATCACCTTCAATCTCCACTTTTTCTATATTTCTGTTTTTTTATTTCTCTAATCGCTTCCCGGAGAGCTAGAGCTTCAGCCTTTAATACCGACACTTCTCCAAAGCTAGCCATCATAATATCCATTACTTGGCCAAGGTGGTTTCGGAGTACGATTCCCCGGGAAGTGTATACTTATTAGTGTGGTCTATTTGTAAAGTGTATCAATAATATATCAAACCAATTAAACCGGTTTGGTTTGCCAAAAATATGAGCAAATTAAACACACCAAATCCACGAGCATATGAGACATGTGCATATGCACATGCTGGATGGGCAAGCATGCTAATCAAGCATGATACTCCTTATGGCGATCACAAAATGGATCTTTGTATTTGAATGAACCACTCCACATGATCAAAACTTGGATCAAACCATCAAAATCAATAGTTTAAATTATCTAAAGCACAAAAAGGAGAATTGTATGTAATTTGTGAAAAGTCCAAAAGCCAAACAAATAAGTGACTGGAAACGTAGGATATTATTATACATTCATCTTACTCGATTCAGTCTAATTTAGACGAGTTGACAATAAGGATGAAAATGGGTCAGGTGATAGATGAGAGGATCAGTTTCATTATCGACTCGCAAAGTCAATTGCCCCGGCCATGCACCCATCTCATCCATTTTACATAAAACATCGTTCACATCCAATTATCCGATTATCCGCCAAGTTTTAGGGTTAGGTGGGTCTAGTAAAATAAACGAGCAGCTAATTCTTGATTATTATTTTTCCGGTTTAAACTTGTAAAATCTAACATATAAAATGCAAAAAAATAAAATAAAATAAAAATAAAGCACTATAAAAAATACATTATATGAAACCATAAAAAGTAGTCATAAAGATAAAAATCATTCAATATTTATAGATATGTAAAACATGCCATAACTGCACAGTCGACAAATCATGTAATTAGTAGGATGTAATTTTTATTTCACCCGCATTCGACCCACCTACCATATGTATGTTTTATCCAACCATTATCCGTCGTCCACTACCGAGTTTTGACATAATTTCATTCCATTCATTTGGATCGAATGTTCGGATGAATCGGATTTTTTTTTTTTGAATTGGTAAAAATTAGGCAGACTGACTACTTCAGCCTAGGGCATCCTTACGAATGAGGGTCAGGACCCCTCCATGGTTTAGAATATGATTGATATTACAATCGTGGTGTAGCTTCGCAATCAAATCTACCACATAATTGCATTCTCGAGATATATGTTTGCTAATGACCACCTCGAAAGACGGCATCTTAACTAGAATATCCGTTATTAGTATGTCAATTGTCAAGGGACTGGATCGACTGCTCTTAAGAGCATTGATCACGTTTAGATTATCGCCTTCAATTTCTATGTACCGAAGATTCTTTCTATGAGCTTCTTATATAGTCTCAAATAACCCCATACCTTCTGCTCGGATGAATCGGATATTAATAGATAACTTTTCATCCCTAGTTAATGGTAGACCCAAAAATAGCGACAATCCCAAACAAAAATGACCATGTCTGGTTCATTGGTTAGTCTAAAACCTAACCAAACTGTACTGTTTGTTTGATTGGGCCCATGTGAGCGGGATTATGACGCTTAACGACGCGGAGCACAGTAATTAACTAAACTCGGTTGATTTATAGCCGTTGATTTTCCCGGGCTGATCATCAGCAAATAGTTAAGACAGGTCATATGATTCTGTGTGTCCAGTAGTAGAGTAAAATGATTGGATTGAGGCACGTGATTGACAGCCAATGAGGAGGGACTTTTTTAGTTTGAGAAGTAACATGATCTTGACCGTTGGATCTTTCATGGGACCTCACTTTTTGTCTTTCCAGTTATAACTAGATACGCTCTTAGATACATACGGATTCGTACCTTAATTGAGAAATAATTATAATCAATGAAAAAGATTTTAAAAAACTAAAGAAATAAAATCTAGGGAAAATTGCTGAAATTAACTCTACCTTTGGGGTGGTTACGAAAAATAGTCTAAACTTTTAAAATTGCGATAAATTGTCTCGATTACGAGTGAGTTTCGATCATTGCTCATAGGGTTGATTATGTGTTGGTCTAAACTGAAACTTTAATCAGCAGAATCGAAACCGATATTATTCAGTTTGGTTTTTGGATTATGAATTTTCTAAAATTTCATTATGGTTAAATTTCGGTTCGGTTCGGTTCAAATTTCTTAAATGATAACCGATAAATTCGAAATTGAACCGCACGAACCGAACCAATTCGATTTTCGATTCACCTTAAACAAAATTTTGGTTCGGTTTAATTTTTGCCATTTAAATTCGACGTTGAACCGATACTCAGCCCTAATTGCTCATTATCATAAGCATCATAAATAAGAGATCAATGTTTGATATGATATCATGTTAATATTACTAAAGTTACCATTTCAAGTGAGTGATTATAACTCACCTCATAGTTGGAGTTAATCATCGTAACTTTGAAAGTTTCATCTATTTTCTACTTCAACCCCAAAAGTGAGTTTATTTTCAACAATTTGTTTTAATCTAATGGAGTAATTTTATGCTCTAGGGTCTATAAATATAATTATTTTGCTACATAGTATATACTATATGATGAATGTATTATGTATGGGAATTCATACTCTCCTAGTTACGTTAGATGATAGTGTACGTTCATGCAAAAGGATGGGATTCATGGGACCACACATGCAAATCAGTCTAATGTTCTAATTTGGTTCGGATTGACATTGATCCTACATAGGTACGTAGTGCAATATAATGTATTCAAACCCCTAACGGCTTGTTTGTTTCTATAACCTGAATCGGATTGGAACGAGGAATCAGGTTGGAATAGGTTTTACTCATACCCACCTCAAAGAGAAGGTATGGATTCATGTATATTTTAAGCGAATGGGAATGAGTCATACCCTAACCTTATTTCATACCAAACATCAAAAGGGGGATAGGCTATACCTAACCCGATTCCTTATACTGTAGGTATAGAACCAAACAGGCCCTAAGTTCTGTTTTTTTACAAGGAACCCACTTTTTGTGATAAATTTCGGGTCCGTAAACTAGCCAGCAAAGTACATGAATTAGGTAAACCGATTCGACCGAGTGGTACGAAGAATGGGGACTCTTGATTTTTTACCCAAATGAAGGGACAGAGATGGGAATCGAACCTTAGACCTCCCAAGATAACCCGATGTGGGACTAATCACAAATTCTTTTGCACTCTATAATATGTCCCTTTTTTTAGAGATCAATATATTAAACAGCTATGATAGGTCGAGAAGCCAAAAAAATTGACAGTAAAAAAAATGTCAAAATAACACAAATGCGAAAAACTCCAAACAAATAAAGAGAAGTTACTTAAACGGTAAAAAAAAAGGCTAAAAGAGGGGGTGAGCTAAGTCGAATGTCCATGTTTTATTTGCGCTTGAAGTTTTCCTCGGAATTTCTAGTTTCAACTTTGTTAACATCATCGTTCAATAAAGTCCAGTATAAATAAGATCTGGAGGCTAAGATGTGGTCACCCATATCGTGAACATGTAAAAATAATGTGCCCGATAAACCTAATAAAGAGAAATTGCATTTCAATTATGTGATAATAAGTATCGAATTTAGTTAAAATGCATCAAAATTAATATAGAAGCTTATATCTATCTCAAAGGCACTTATAAAAGCCTTCGGTCATCTAGTCAAGCGGTTAATCCTCCAAGGGTAGTACTCAGAGGTCTCTGGTTCGACTCTCATAGACAGTGCCCTTCACCAAAAAAAAGTCACTTATAAGACATCAAATGAGGGTGTACCCCCACATAGTCGTAACTCCATTTTGAATCGGTTACACCGCGCTATATCCAAACCGAATGCTTCATGACCCCATTTTAAAAAAGACCCTCTCAATATCAGCTCTTTCATATAATTATAATATATAGTAGTGTGAAAGTGAGTGAAGTCCTTGCAACTCCTTAAGATCAAATTGTTTGTAAATAATAATAGAATTCATAAGTATTCAATGTCAATATATATTCTTTCTTAACAATATAGTGCCAAAAAGGGGGCAAAATACAAAGAACAAACAAAATCACGTGATATTAGTGGGTAGCTGGTGAAATTAAACACCATACATTATGCTGGCATGCACATATAATCATTTTATACGCGTAGCTAAGGGAAGCATTATTCTCCATTTAAAAATAAAAAATAAAGAGGAACTTTATTTATTCCTTAAATCGTGAATGATGATAGTTTTAGTACGTTCCGATTCCGTACCCCCAATGATCTACAAATTTCACAATTACTCGTCCTATTAAATTCACACATAATTCTATATGGTGTGATTTTTTTTTATAAGGAAAGTGATTGGGAAGGGCTTTAACAACACGATTCTTTTTTTTTTTTTAATCATAGAGTATCAATACGGATTAAGTTAATAAGGTCTGGATCGACTACCAGCAAAGTTGAGGAGCATCTATGTTGAGAATCCGATCCTCTTCCAATATCGAAAGTCGAGAGTTAAATTGGATTAGTATATAAATTTATATGTTACTTTTTCTATTGTTAATTGGATTTAGGATGGAATCCACTAGGTTTGTGTACTAGGCTTAATACGCACGATCTCCTATTATGACTCATGGATTTTCACATGGTATCAAAGCAGGTCTGGTATGGGGTCAGTTTCTTGGCTTATTTGGGGTTGTGTTTAGCGGTTGATGCTACCCGCCTGTTACTTAGGTTGTGTTGGCTAAAAAGAGATTGAGATGTCATCACTCGTCACTGTCATTGTCATTGTCACTAGGCTAGCTATAAAGAGATTGAGATATTAGACCCGTTTATCCAAGTGTCAACTAGGTCAAGCCAGTTGCACTTGCGGGGGGTGTTGAGAATATTCTTCCAACGTCGGAAGTTGAGAGTTAAATTCTACTCCTCATATTACCAATTGGTTTTAGGATAGAACCCCAATGGACTTGTGTACGAGGCTTACATACACATGATCCTCTATTGTGACCCATGGACTTTCACAATCTAAGAAAATAATAGGTGATATAGTCAGCGAGTTACTCCAAGACTGAAGGAGTTAGAGCTCAAGCGATTAGGAAATTTGATTTGTAGTATGACAGAAAAGAAGAGATATCGAAAAACAAAGACAAGATTTGTTTACCCAGTTTACAACGAAAGTGATTACGTTTAGAGGTACTACCGAGTTAAGGTTTTCTTTTACTAGGCTTTTTTGAGAATACGATTATAATAACTAATATGAGTATAAATAGAAGATAAAAAAATAGAAACCCTAAAATTTATATGGCCCAACAAAGCAGGATGTCCCAAAAAAGTCAAGGTTTTCTTTCACGGGTCGGACTTTTAATTACCAGTCCTAATCTATCATATTCTAATTAAACCCAACACAAACAGGATATCGGTAAAGACGATTTCGATTTCTCAGCGACAACTGTAAACGTCATTCATAACATCAATAAGACATTAATTGTCACCTTCAATCTCTATTTGAAAACAACCACAACGGACGGCTTCAAACTGTAACGTTATATGTAGATATATAGTACCACTTCAACAAAAAAAAAGATATATAATACCATTTTGTTTTTAGGGTTTTTCTTCACTAAAAATAATTACATACCAGCTTCTAAAATAATGTTCCTACCATTGTTCTAAAAAAGATTTAGGTGGTGTCCACTATTTCGATTTAGCCCTAGACGCTCAGGCATGTGTTTAGATGGGATTTGCATATTAGGCGGTCTTCTAGGCGGTTAAGGCGGACTCTAGACTTGAATTTATACGGGAATATTATGGTGGGATTGTTCTTTATTTATATATTCTTACCAATTACAAATAATAATATTATAAAATAAAAATTATATTGATCCGTCCAATCCGCATAAACTCCACCTAGACCCTCATCTAATCATTTAGACGCTAGGCTTCATCCCACTGTCTAACTTCCGCCTATCTTTTTTTAGAACACTGATTCCTACATAATCATCATCACTTATCCAATATATGGGCTGGTTTCAATGACAATATATGGTCAAAATCTGAATCGACTCAATTTATATAAAAAAATTGAATTAAATATTATGGTTTGGAATATATAAACAACTCGATCACATTGATTTTAAATTCACAAAAGAAAGAAAGAAAGAAAGAAATCAAAAGCATGAGCACATGATATGGAAAGAGCACGTAGTGAGTAACGTGAAGGTGAGTTACTCACCGACATGACCACCGCTTTATACGCTAGCTCAATCTATAACTCCAACTTTCACCTTGTTGAGTGTTGCATACAAAAAAGCTACATTTATAATAGGACTATGCAAAGTAAGAGTTATAGGTAGATTTTGATCAAACCTAATACATATTTTGGTTTCAATTAGAGTAGGATCGGCCTAGTTCTATGTCAAAGTCCGATAGGTCAAATACGAATGAAGAGAGATTGTTCCAGCACACATGCACGACTGACCCATCACATAAGCTCATGAGATTTCATTTTAAAACTAACTGATAATTGGATGAGTAATCCAAGAATATAAATGCTAAGCAATTCATTCCTCAATTTCTCGATGTGGGATAACTATATCTTCTAACGCCCCCTGGCAACTGGTCTGGTCCAGTTGGCACTTGAAAACATAATGACTCTAGAGTCGACAAATCATCGACGAGCCCAAGCAACTAGCCTAGATTGCGCCATCATGGTGGGCTAGCCCGGTATATAATGGACGGGGAGCATCCCTGTCCGACCCGAACAACCCAGGACTCAAGACCGAATAGGATCTAATATCATGTCAAAGTTCGGTGGGTCAAATATGGACGGAGGGAGAGACCATCCTAGCGCACATGCGCGAAAGATCCATCACAAAAGTTCATGGGTTCCGTCCTAAAACCAGTTGGTAATAGGAGGAGTAACACTAAGCAATTTATTCATCATTTTCCGATGTAAGATATTTATATTTTCACAATGTATTTTCCCTTGACTATGAAAAAGGTAAAGATACTGAACCCATTAAGTGTTAATCAGGTTAAGTCAATTATACTTGAGAGGACGTGTTTAAGGAAAGTAAGGTTTGCACACATCGAGCAAATGAAGAAAAAAAGGAGCAATGTGTAAAGGGAATTGGAGTTGTATGTACTTAGGCCTTGTTCTTTTTTTTTCCCCAAAACCACTTTCTCTCCAAAACCTACTTTTAACAATCTTGAAATCCGTGCACCCCCTCTCTACTTTTTACGTTTTTCGAGACACAAAAAATAACTTTCACCCAAAAACAACTTTCAATCTACTAGTGAAACAACTTTCACCCCTCTTATTAGCTCAAGCTTTTGTCTTTTTGATTAGATGGTGAATTCTTACCTTATACTGTATATGGCAAATGGTCAAATCGTCATAGGGCTTTTCGTCATAATGACCTGCCGCAAATCTGAGCCTTTGTTCGGTAGCCCACTGACGTTCTCCCGCCACCCCAAAAACGCTAGCGTAAAAGCTATCCCCTTTGGGTTGGAGGGTGAAAATTCTAGTGGATGACCAATGAAAATTCCGCTCCCGCTCCTCTGTTTTGTTTGTAATTCTGCTAATGTCAAACGAACCCTAAGAGATTTATAACGTATATCTTGTATGCACTTGTGTGAATTTTTCTTATAATTAAGTTCACAATTAGTAACACAAGATTGAAATAAAGAGGAATGTAAACCCTATACATCGCCTTTACAAAATTGATGTCGTTGAAAAAGCTAAGGGAAATGAAAGAGAATTGAGGAAAGGCTACTTCAAGTTCTTTTGTACAAAATAGGTGGATTCAAAGAGTGTAAACCAAGTAATCACATGTAACCAAAAAGACTATTGTTGGTTCCTTTCTAGCTTGAGCCTAACTTTAGAAATTTGAATAACAAAACTATTAGTACAACATATAAACAATTATTAGTATTGCAATTGTTTTAATAGACATACATGAAATATCATTGGATAATTTTTTAACGTGATAAAAGTTCGATTTATTAGACAAGACAAAAGACAATTGAAGGACTCGACGATTGTGCACAAATGAAACACCTAGCGAGATTGATTACAACAAATGAGAATGAAACGACAAAGAGCAAGGGACGAGGAAAGTATATCGCACCAAAATCAAAACGAAGTAGATAAAATGGTCAAAACAGACAATTCAAGATAAGAAAAAGTGGCTAGTTAACGTTGACTCCACCAGAATGAAGGATCTTTAGGAAGTAGGTACCTCGAAACATCCAAAACCACGCTTAACATATTATTGTCTAATTGTAGGGTTGAGCATCCGTTGAAAATCGACCAAACCGAAAAAAAACTGAAACGAAAATCGGATCGAATTGATTCGTTTCAATTCGGTTTCGATTTTGTCGGTTTAAGATGGATAGAAAATTATTTTTTGGAAAATTTAAATCGAACCAAAACTTAACCGAAATCAAATCGAACCGAACCAAAACCAAAATTTGAGAAATTCAAAAACCTGAACCGAATAATATCGATTTCAATTGGTTTTCGATTTGTTTTTATTAGTTCAACTTAATATTTTGATAAATGACATATCCCAAAATTTGCGAGGGGTAAGATCTGTGGGCCATAGTTTATTGGCGGGCCAGTGTGGCCCACGGAGTAAGAAAGGTTGACCCGTTGACCCCACACAAACCATAAACTCTCATCAACCAGAGGGCCCACCTCAAATCCTGAATGGGGCAGTGGGACCCGAAAAATGATAATTTTATATTTTTTCTAATTTTTTTTAAAAATTGGGTTTAAGCGCGCTAGTTTACAAAATTAGGTTTAAGCGCGCTTCACCAGCTCAAAAATTTAGGTTGAGATCCACATATATATAGGACTTTCGTTAAGAAATTGAGTTTGGAAAAAAATCCTAATACATACTCGTATGAACCCTAACTTATACAAGATAGACTTTATTGGACACTAAACAAAAATGGATGGTTCTCTACCGCTTCGACTGTAGAGCTCATCACCAACATAGAGGGGCAAACCCCAAGCATTAACAACTGGATATGGAAACTTGATATATATCCGAAAGTCAAAAACTTCTTATGGAAAATTGATAGCAATGGACTCCCCACAAAAGCACGCCTAAGGGAAAAACAGGTCTTTACTCCTGGTGGTTGCATTCTATGTGATTGCTCCACGGAAGACACAAACCATATTCTTGCTAAATGCCCGTATATGATACATATAGTAAACAAAGTTAATCCAAATACGGCTCAGGTCCTTATAAGTATAGACACTTTTAATAAGACACCTCGTGTAGTCCTGAATGAAATTAACCAAATTCTAGGGAAACAAGAGATCACGACACTAGCAGTTATCTGGTGGAGCATTTGGCATCAAAGAAATAAATTAACTTTCCAACAAGATCAGAATAATGGCATTGTAGATTTAACAAGCTATATTCGAAATCAAATAAAGAACTGGGAAATGGCAAAACATTGGACGGAAGATGAAGAAAACAATATGGAAAAACAACTAGATAGGAAGCACAAACGAAGAGTGAGGCTGAAAATCTGGAAAAAACCAACACATGATCAAGTGAAAATTAATTTTGATGCATCCAGACTCCTTAATAACCAAGCAACGGGGGCAATTGTAATTAGGAATCATCTGGGGCAGATAATTGACTTGAAATGGTATAACTTCGGCAAAATTTTTGTAATAAAGGCAGAAGCCTTAGCCTTTAGAGAGGCTATTCGGGAGGTGAGAAACAGAAACCTAAGAAAGGTGGAAATTCAAAGAGACAACCTCCAGGTTATCAATGCGTTTAAAGGATAACCAAGTGTCCCTGGGAGATTGAATTAATTATCTCCGACACTCTTGTCTCTATTGCTGGAGTTCAAGATATTCGAATTAATCATATTCCTAGGGAGTGTAATGTTGTGGCCGATAAAATTGCTAAATTGGGCCATAGTCTCCCCGCCGAGTCCATCAAAACTCATCCAGAACTTCATGTTCTCATCCGAAAGGATGCTCTAGGACGCCCCCCGTGAGGGGTGCCTCCTAATCCTTACCTAATCAAAAAAAAACCTAACTTATAAAATTAATAACTAATATATAAAATTTTATTAAACTATATAGAGTTTGATTTTTTTTTATATTATGGTTTAAAAAAGTTTTCTATATATTGTTAATAGTATTAATACTCTCTCCGTTTAGTTTTACTTTTATTTTTTGGTTCAAAATCATGTTTATAAAACCTTGTCCTTTTACATATTTTGAACACATTTTTTTCACTTTAATCTTTATATTTAATAAAAAAAATGAAGTAAATTTGTCTCATTTTCAATTTTAATGTAAAAAATAAATATTTAACTAAGAGTATTTTTTGTATAATTTAAATTTTTTTTAATATATGTCAAATATAAAAAAATAAGTAGAACTAAATAGAGAGTATATAAAAATTATGGTTTTTTTTGCTTAATTCTTAAAAACTACTCCCTCAGTTTCACAATAGTTGTTTTTAGACAAAATTTAATATATATTAAGGAAAAAAAATTTCTCCAAATTGCCTTTATTAAATGCTCTCTCTTTTTTCTCAATTACCAATAGGTGATTTGTACTTTTAAAAAAAAATTTGGGAGAAATGTAATGTGGGGTATACTTTAAGGGTATAAATGAAAAAAAATTTATATGAACAATTATTTTGAAAAAAAAAATTGATTTTAAGAACAACTATTGTGAAACAGAGGGAGTACGTATCAAAAATATCAATGAAACGCGTACAAAGCCTAAAATATTGACTTTTTGTAGTAGAGTTTAAACGTAAGTAAAAATAATTATTATTAAATAGTGATAGTTTATAATTTATATGTTGAGGAAAACGTAACAATTTGGGTGGGATTCGTAGTATAAAAATTATAAATGGAACTGCTTCTAACTTCTAAGACATTTTTCTCGTGAATTTCAATCGTTGACTCTCTCTATTTTAACGACTTAAGGCTTGTTTGACATGAGTTTTATATTTTAATAAGTTGATAAGTTGATTGATTTAAGAATTATGCTTGTTTAATGAATGAAGTTATGATACCTTGAAACCAAAGCACTTTAAACTTTTTTTGAAACATACTTCATACGATCAAAAATAAGTATCATTTAAAATTTTGACACGATTTTAACAAATACTATTAATTAAACTCAAAATTTTAAAATTCTTTTCAATTTTATCACTTTTTAAATATCTATTACGGAGTAACTTTTTGAAATATTAATCAAATAAAACAAATTTTAATAACAATTCTCATATTTTACTCGTAATTAATTGCCTACAAAACTTAAAACGACACATAAAATTGATCAAAATTCAAATGCTAAAACGACACATATTTTCGATCAGAAAGAGTTATACTCCCTCCGATTCAAAATAAGTGTCGTTTTAGTTCTCGACACAAGATTTAAGAAAAGTATTAACTAAACTCAAAAATGTAAATTTTTTATAAATTTTACAACTCATCATTTTTTTCCACCAATGAATGAATAATATTAATCAATAAAAACACATTCCAATAACAATTCTCATAACCCACTTCTAATTAATTGTCTAAAAAACCTAAAACGATATATAAATTGGATCAAATTTAAAGTGCTAAAACAACACTTAATTTGAATGGGAGGGAGTATAAGATTATAAGTCAACTTTGATTCAAAATATCAATTTAATCGCCATTGTAATATACCAAGATAATACGTAGGTTAGGTATGAATAAATTAGATGGCTAATAGGCTTAGAAAAATTAGGTAATTAATAGTTAATACGTACGTATTAATAGTTCTTACAATGACAAAATTTTCAATGCAAGCACATGCACCGTCTTAAGGAAGAATATTAATCTATGAATGCACGGAATTAATCACCTTAAATTCCGTCACTTTATCTTAAACATTCAAATGCGGGTCACCTTAATTTCATGGTGATCGAATTTAATTATACACACGTATACGTAATTTCAATTAAGTTATGATAGGAGATAGGAGATTTTGTACATGAAATATACAACGTTTAATTTTGAATAGTTTGTCTAAAAAACTTCAAATATGTTTGAAGAGGATAAAAAAAAATTGGAGGACAGTTAAAGCTTTTTTTAGAGATTAAAAAAAGATCCCACCTTAAGAGATAATTGCAAAAAGTAGTCCTAACTTTTAAAGTTAAGGAAAATGGTCTCGATTATATGAGATAGCTAGGACACACTTACTAGCTTAAGTATGATAATGTTGAGAATAAAACACACTCCACATTGTGAAATTTAAAAGAAAACTACACTAGCTAGTATATTCCAAGTTCGATTATTTATTGTATCGCCAAATGATTTTATAATGGAATTTTATTGTGCTCATTTACTGGATTAATACGCATGTGCACTCGTACGAACACGTCTTCGGTCTACCTATCTATCAACCCACAAACTTTATTCGGAGACTTTAAAAGTTATTGCAAGTTTGCGAAATACTCCCATCATTGAGGATATTTTATACAATTTGAAAATTTAGGCTATTTTCCTTAATTGTCATAAAAATAAGGTCATATTTTATATTACAATGGTCATCTATATTTACTTGTTGGTGTAACAATGGTACTATTATGTTTGAAGGCCAACCTTAAAACATGGACTAAAGGTCTACTTAAAACATGTTTTTTGGATAAGAACCTAAAAATTTTGGGTCCTTCAAAACACCCTATCCTATGAGAGTGTGTTAGAGGATTATGAATTTGTTAATCATTTAATTCATCTTTAATCCGAAGATATGGGTGATTTATAATGTTACAAATTTCTTTAATAAATCAGGATATTATAAATGGTAATTTCAATTTTGTAAGAACAACTCCAAATATGAAGTTAGGGGAACGCTAGGCCCACACTAGCGGAATATGAGTCGCTACCCTGGAGTATTTTGATGGATGAGCTCTTAAAGACACAAATTAGCTGCAACTTAAACTGGAGAGGAAAAAGCATGTCGGAAAGAATCAACGATGAAGTACGCAACAAAGTTGATCTTTCGAAAAACGTGGGAAATGATTCACCTCTAAAACCATGCCAACAAGCACAAGATGTCTAAATAAACCGAACAACCCTAATAACCTTGCATGACCTTGATAAACAGCATATTATCGCCCTCAACTCAATCTTCTAAGGTTTTGAATACCATCCATTTTGCTTCAATTTGTTGAATCGTTCTCTTATCATACCTTGAAATTTTGATATATTTTAAATTCAAATATGCATTATTCGATATAATACATTAATATTGTATGCATATGAGGTGTCCACAGTTGTTCCCTAGGACCTCGTCCTGTGCACTTTTTTCCAGTTGACGTCTTCTCTGCTCTTCTTTTGGTACCCCGCACAAGGTGCTCTTCTTGTGCTTCTTCGGTTCTGGTTACAGCTTCGTTCAACGCTTTTTAGGCGTGTTTTTTTTGCTTTAATTTTTGCTTGTCTGCTTTTGTCGGTTTATCCGGCTACCGTTTTCTTGATCTATTGTGTTACGTCGAATTACTTTTCTTTAAAAAAATGCATTAATACTGTAGAGGGGGTGAAATGTGGGGCCGCTGGTGCCTGGTGGTGAGCGGCGGTGGACGCGGCGGTGGCGTAGGCGGTGGGCCCGTTGCTTCAATTAATAAAATTACTTTATCACTTTAAAAATCCAAAAAAAAAAAAAGTAAAAATAGAACGTGAGAATGTGTAAAATCCAAATCCTTCATTGAACTTCAACATCACGACAGGGGAGAAAGCATTTTAATTAAATCACACAGCTAGCATTGATTGATGATAACGCAGGCTCACCTACTTTCCCTGCACCTCCCCTCACTCTATCCCTCCTCCTCGCCCCTTTTAAGCCGCACTCCATCTCTTCTCTCTCAGTTTCACAACTCCTCTCTTCTCCGCCATTGACACCGGAGCTAGCAGTTTTTTGTAATCCAGTACTAGAACTCGTTCGCAAAATCAATTTCTCCTCCAAATTCCGACACCGGAGCTCGTTTTTGGCCGGCAAGTGACCTCAATTCCGCTCTTCTGCAACGCATTGCACGGTAATTCGATCATCTTCGATTTCTCTGCGATTTCGCAACTCCTCGCTTACATGCATCCGATAGTTGCATTATGAATGGCTAATTGGCTATAGTCTCGGGATTTTCCCCAATTCAATGCCATTTCTGCTTCGAAATTTCGACCATTCGCGTTGTTTGAGCTTCGAAAGTGGTAATTAATTTGCTCTGGCTATGATTGTTTCTTGCGCAGGAGTTTCACTTTTCTCTGGTTTGAGCTTCTAGCAGATTCGATTCTCCTCAGCTACTAGTAAGGTAGTTTGTTCTTCTAACCTAATTTGACGTCGCTCTCTTGCATTTTCTTCGATTTTTGGCAGCTTTGAAACAATGCATTGACGCATGTTTTCGCAATTCGGTCCCAATTCGAATATTTCCTTCAATTTTTGGCAGTTTAGATCCAAATTCGTACATTTGGTTGAATTTTTGGCAGTTTCGGATTTTCTCCAAGTAACGAAAAATTGGAGAAAGTGTTTCCTAATTTCCATAGTTTGGACGGTTTTTTAAATTTGGACGGTTTTGAAGCTCTTACTTCAAAATTCAAAACAGAAAACACATTTTCTCCAAATTACAGTCTTACATTGCTGGTATAAATTGGTTGCGATGCTTTGCCCATTTTTGAAGCCATCGATATTTTCTTTCCTCAAATCGTAATCGCAAAGGAAAGCAAACAATAAATAAATTTGCGATTATTGTTTTATTTGTTCATTTATTTCATTTTTTTTGAAAGTTGTGATGTGAAAAATGATCGTCAGATCAGCACTAAAAGCCTAGACAGGCAAACAGCTAAAATGTGCCTTACCGGCGTACGATAGCTCGAGCCGAAATGATTGACACATTTTTTATTTTTTTCCTTTTCACGAACTTCAATAACGAAATAAATTCAGGCCCCACTCGCCCATCCCGCTCATATTTTTCCTCTTTAAACCCCAGAATTCTCATCTCATCCCCAGTTTTGAAATTCAATTCATTTTCTTCATTCACACAGATAATCATTCAACATCCGAAGCGAAAAAGGGGGAGAGAAAGAAAGAAAGAAAGAAATCATGGTGGGAACCAACTTCATGGATGAACTTGATTCTGGAAACTTCTTCGACCACATCGACGATTTGCTCGATTTCCCTGCCGACGACCTCGACACCGATTTAGTTGGCGGTTGCGGAGCCGGCGACTCGTTTCCGAGCGGTTTCCCCGGCGGCGGCTCGTCGGGGGAGGGCTTTCTAAGTTACGACTCTGTTTTCTCCAGCAACTCCGCCTCCGCCGACCTCTCCGCTGAACTTTCCGTTCCGGTAAGAAGAAATTTCATGTCAATTTGGGAATTAGGGATTTGAGAATATCCGAAAATTATCACGTGATTGCAATTAAGAAATTTCAGCGACTTGTCTTCTATGTTAAGAGTATCAATGGTTGGTATTCAGTGTTAATTGCACATGGGTTGGGCTCCATTAGAGTAATATGGTTTTATTCTGTAGTATATGATTGACAGCTAGTAGTGGGATGGGTTCCACTTTTGGTTTACTGGTGTGGTTTATTATCAATTCATCATTTCATCATGCAAAGCAAAAATTCACTATGCCGTGCTGTGATTGCACATGGGTCCCTACTATGGGTGACAGCGGATGTGATTTGTGTGCTTTGTTGCTTAGGGTTTAGTTCTGCCCGTTAATTTTGGATTATGAGTTGTAAATTGAGACTGAAAAAGAGTGAGTTTGTGGTTGAACTGTCGAAGAATTGAACCTTTGTCCATTTGGATTTGGAGCTAGTATTTGGAAATTGATGAAATTGATCTCTGGGTACTTATGACAGTGTTTTTCGTCTCTGTTTCGTGTTGGAAACTCGAAAACTCATTTCTAGTGCAATTTAACAGGTGTTTCGTTTCCATGTAACTAACATAGCTTCTGCTTTACCTTTCAGTATGAAGACATTGTTCAGCTTGAATGGCTATCAAATTTTGTGGAAGATTCCTTCTCTGGTGGAGGAATGACCATGGAGAAAAACAACAGCAATCTCTTCACCACCAATGAGTCGTCCTCTCAGGCCCAATTTCAGACATCAAGCCCAATCTCGGTTCTCGAGAGCAGCAGCTCGTGCCCTGACAACAACACCAAAGCCATTCCAATCAGCCATGAGAAGAAAGCAAGGAGCAAGCGCCCTCGCCCACAAACCTTCAGCCCTCGTCCCACCATCCAACTAATCTCGCCGTCATCATCATCATCAACCGAGGCTGATCAGCCCAAGAAGAAGAAGAACAAGATCAAGAACGCCGCCCTCCCGCCAAACCCGAATCCAGCAACTCCTCAGCCTGTGAGGAAATGCATGCACTGTGAGATAACCAAGACGCCGCAATGGAGGGCAGGCCCGATGGGCCCGAAAACCCTCTGCAATGCCTGCGGTGTTCGGTTTAAGTCGGGCCGGCTCTTCCCCGAGTATAGGCCCGCTGCCAGCCCGACATTCGTCCCATCGGTCCACTCCAACTCCCACAAGAAGGTGCTCGAGATGAGGAGCGGCGAGAAGCCGGCTGGGCCCGAGATTGCACCAGTTTCATCCGCATGAAACTCTGTGAGTCTGTAGTACTTTGAACTTTTGTGTTATCTTTGTTATTCACATTTGTTGGTTCGTTTTAATTTCTAGCCAAAAAAAAAGTTTTGTACAGAGATAATAGGTGACGAATTTAGCTTTAGAAGAAGAGCAAATTGAAGATCTTAGGGCTCAGCATTCTGTAGACAGTTAGATTATTGTTTTACTGTTCTTTCTTTGTTTACCTCTTAGGTCATTTTGTATGGTCAGTAGGGTCTATCTGAGTTATGGGTTTGATTTCTTTCCCTCTCATCATATATTTTTTTGACTTACCTTATTGTATGAGGATTCTTTTTGCAGTTAAAATTTGTTATTAGGAAAAACTTTTCTATATTTTGATTTGATTCTTCAATTGCCTTACTTAGTATTCATGCCCTTTGTTGGAGTGTTGTTCTTCTGGTTACTTGAATTATAACACTTCTATGTAAATTTTAGGGTAGGAATTACTCTGTTCATCCCAATTTCAAAAATTTACTGAGATTTGTGGGGTGGGTTCAATGAACTCCCACCTAATTACCATTAATTCTCTGATCAATTATAATCATGATAAGGTTTAAAGTGGTGGACATGTTTGTTTCTATATCTGAAATCGGGTTGGATTCGGAATGGCTCATACCTTATTTTTGACATGGGTATGAAATGAAGTATATTATGTTGGAATGGGAATCACTCATTCCCATACCCGTCGTGAAAGCAAACACTAGAATTGGTTTTAGCGATTCTAAACTCGATTCCTAATACCAGTAGTCTATTTTGATTTGTGGGGTAGCTTTCGATTATTTGGTTCCGCGTCTTTATAATATGAAAAACACATTTCATTTGCGTGATACATTGGGCAGATGTTGTTGTTGTACCCTCGGCGATCAACCGATTTTCATATTGGTTGATTGCAAACTATGTTGTTGTGGTTTTGAAATGGTTTGGAACCAAATTTAATGACCATAAGTTGAATGGATGTGCAAGCACAAAGGACAATTCAATTGGGTAATGTGTCCCTTTCAAAGTTAATTCAATACCCTACCTATTGGGAAAAATGTATGGTGACATTTTACTTCCACTATGATCTCATTGTGCAATCATGTCTACCTTCAACTACCGTACCAAACTTATTATAAGTGCAATTTCAACTAACTTTGGTTTATCTAATATTTTTAGTGTAACTTTGGTTTGAAAATCCAATAGTAAGTTCTTGAACTTCATTAGTAGACTTTTGTATGCAATATTGCATATAAAGATTGGCACTTAACTACTTATCGTATGTAAGTGGGCAAGTAGTATTCAAGAAGGTTGTTTCATGTCATCAAATCAAATAGGCCATGTGAAGATAGTATGGTCCATCAACGTGTAAAATCGTATAACACCCTGTGTTCTAAAAAACGCTAAATGGATCCTAGGTAGAGAGGGACCGCCTAGTGCCTAGGCCGCCTAAATGGACGCTTAGACGAACTAGACGATCTCCTACATGGACTGGAATACTAGGCGGGTTAGCACCTTCCAACGCTTAGGCGAAATTTTTTAGAACAATGATTACATTTACACTATAAGAGTTAGATAAAGCTTATAAATTGTGTTTTAAGTCTAGCATATTATATATAGTTCCGGTCTTCCGGATAAGAATTATTACATTTATAGAGGTCGTTTGGTAGCAAACTATGTAAACGAAAAATGAAATGATTCTAGTCAATCTTAGTGTCATGATATATTGATAAACAAATATATTGATTTACGGTCCTATAATTAGTGTGTACGACTCTAGAGGATGGCGGAATAAAATAATTTCACCATTTTGAAACCTACCCTTATATTTGGGAAACAGTTAAGAAGCCATAAGCCCATTTTTGTATCAAAAAGGATGAACCGACACCACAATGAAAGATGAACCTTTTTGTAAATGTATCAAAGCACCTAAACAAACCCATTTTTGTTTCAAAAACGAGAATCCGCAAGAAAAAATAATTTTTTTTATTAATGCATCACGACACTTACGTAGACTAGATTCATTTTCTTTCTATTTACGTTTTATAATTTACAATCAAACGCGACTTAGTAAGAAGATTTTTTTGTGAAATTTTATATCATAAATATGATTCAATAAATTCATTTCACCAAATCACATTAGTTACCATAACAATTCAAGTTTTTTGACCATGATAAGGGAAAAAAAAAAGAGTGCTAAGATATAGATATAGACCATAGAATCATAGAAAGTATGAACACATGTATCAAATTAGGGCTGTCAAACAGGTGGGTTGATCCGTAACCCGACCCGGCCCACTTATAATTTTACTTCTACGGGTTAGATTTTTTTAGTTTACGGGTTACATGTCGGATAATGGGTCGGTTTTTTTAGTTTACGGGTTACGGGTCGGGTAATGGATCGACCCGTCGGTTTACGGGTTGACCCGTAATATTAAAAAGTAAAAATAAAAATTTATTTTTATAGTAAGTGCAAGGAAGAAATAAAAGTTTACGGGTTAAATGGGTCAAAAAGGGTCGAAAAAAGTCAATTTTATGAGTCGAAATGGGTTGCGGGTCAACCCATAAACTGGTCAGGTCACGAGTCAACTTTATTTTTTACAGGCCGTAAAACGGGTTGCGGGTCGGGTCGGGTCGGGTCGACCCGGACAGTCCTATATCAAATGGTCTTGTTAAAGAGATGATAATAAAGATCCGAAAAATCCGGCCCAGCCCAAAACGGCCCAATAAAAAGGAGTCCCGCTTTAAAACCCATGGCTACTCCTCAGTCGCGAAACCCTAGTACTCCGAAGCCATTAGCGCGGCGAAACCCTTGATTCAGAGCTTCAGGGAAAAAGCTACGAGCTTGACGACAATGGCTACCGTGAAAGATGTCTCGCCTCACGAGTTCGTCAAGGCCTACGCCGCTCACCTCAAGCGCTCCGGCAAGGTTTTCATTCTTTTCCCTCTCTCTGATCTGAATCATCTGATTCTTACAAAACATTTCCGCCATGTTAGGTTTCCGTGGATTGTTTTGCGTTCGTTCGATCTTTGCTGCTTCTTAATTGAAGCATGTGATATCGTTCAGAGTAGAAATTTCGTGTTTTCTTCTGTTGATTGCTGTTGTGAGTAGATTAGCCGAAGTATGGTTGCTTTATAATGTCGGATTTTGAATGGAACCGATCTGTAGTTTATGAATTAATTGAAATGATAATGAGGATTGCAGACGTGTGCTGGTCAAAACTTGTAAATATGTCATATTTTGCTCTCTGATTTTTGAATCATCAATGTAGTTGATGAATGATTACTTTGCTTCTGATCAATTCTGTTGGGGGTGCTTGCTCTCTGGGAATGTAATCTTTGGATAATGATCAAATGTAACATCTCATAGCTGCAACTGTTAAAATTGTATTCTGAAGTCAATATTAGCGGGTAATTAGGGGAACAATGCACCATTTAAGGTGTATTGACTGTATTCATTTGCTTTAGGCTTGACCTGCTCTAGAAGCAGATTGAAACATGAATGTGTTGCATCAGTTTTTGTTGCTCTATGCACTTACTTGATCTGTATCTATTCTAATTATCAGCTTTTCAATTGGACTGAAATAATCATTACTGTTGTGATTCCAATTATACAAGAATAAAGTTTGGCAGATGCCAGCCAAATTTTGCAGTTAGCTGTAGCAAAATTTGCTTTGCCCGTTTGAATGACTTTTGTGATCATTTCTGATTGTAGATTGAAACATGAATTTGTTGCTCTATGCAATTATTTGATCTGCATCTATTATAATTATCAGCTTTTCTATTAAACTGCAAAAATCATGAATGTTGTGATTCCCAAACATTATACAAGAATAGAGCTTGGCAGATGGTTTCCAAATTTTGCAGTTAGCTGTAGCAAGTTTTGCTTTGCCTGTTTTAACGATTAAGTTGTTCATTTCTGATTGTAGATGGAGTTGCCTCACTGGACCGACATTGTGAAAACTGGAACCCTCAAGGAACTTGCTCCTTTTGACCCTGATTGGTATTACATTAGAGCTGGTATGTCTTTTATACGACATTTTATCAGTCTTTTTTTTAATATAGTAATTAAAACGTCATTATCAGTTATTCTTACATGTATGGTTTGTATTGATTTCTCTATTGCAGCTTCCATGGCTAGGAAAGTTTACTTGAGGGGCGGCCTTGGAGTGGGCGGTTTCAGAAGGATGTATGGAGGTAGCAAGAGAAATGGAAGCCGCCCTCCACATTTCGGCAGGAGCAGTGGAGCCATTGCTCGTAACATCCTCAAGCAATTGCAGGAAATTGATATCGTTGAGCTTGATCCCAAGGGGTGAGATTGTTTCCTCTGATGAATCTTGAATTTTATATGCTATTTTTACAATTCAATTTTCGATTCAGAGATTTTATTTTGTTCTGCAGTGGAAGGAGAATCACCTCGAGTGGGAGGAGGGATCTGGACCAAGTTGCTGGAAGAGTTCACGCTCCCGTTCCTCCTCAGTGAATTGTGAGTTGCTAGTTTTTGCTCAAATCATATCCATAGAACAGGCTTTAGATGCTTGTTTTCTATCTTCCTTTTGTTTTGTCTGTGTTCTTGTTTTCCATTGCGAAACAGAAGTAGATGATGATGCAAAGTGAACAAATATCAGTTTTCTCATGTATCAGGATTATGAGTTTTGTCAATTGAACAATTTAGAAACTCCTCCACTTACAAAATGCTCATGTTTGGACATCTTTGATTCTCTTGGGCTACTATCTAAACAGATTGCCATTGTTTTTCAATTCTTATTTGTGGTTGGTACCTGGTTGTTGGCTTGTTGCTACTGCCCCTGTTCTTGGGCTATCTAAAATGATGGCTGGATCATCTTGCCCTTTGTTCTTTGAGTTCAATTCATGATTCTAAGTTTTTGGTATAAGATTTTGCTAAGATGGTATGGATGAAGCTAATTATATCATATTTTCAGATTAATAAACAGTCATTTTGGACTTTTTTTACCACTTGAAGTGTATTGTTTTGAAGCGTATTTGCTACATAAGGTGAAATTGTGTACTCTAGATTATTGTAGTTCAAATCATACGTATTCCATGTGGGTTTAGTTACGGTGGAGTTCAATAAAAACTCTTATCGGTGGATTTGGATAAATCTCAACCATCTACGAGTTTTCAATAAACTCTATCAGAACAAGATTGATCTCTTGTGTAAACTTCAAATCCTGATATTACTGGTGTTGATTTATGCAATTTTCCCTTGAAAAGATCCAAATTTTAGATCGATGAGCAATATCAATGAAGAACCATTCTTCTAATCACCAAATCTTTGTCTATCACTACGAGAACGTTACACGTTGTACACATAGTACAAAGTACTTATACACATTGGGAGATAAATATAAAGTACAGTAAACAATTTCAATAAAAATATTGTACAAGGCATACATAATATAAGATAGAGATTCACACATCTTTTCAATAAAATTGATGCACAAATCTTTGTTGATCTTTCCAGACTTTTGATGTATCAAACTATATGGTGATTAACTTTGATAGCAATGTTGGGTAATTTCCCTGTATAAGTTACTTATTGGATGTCTATGTCAATTGTCACGCTGGCTGCGGATCTATCGTGCATGTATGATCGGTAATTTTCGGGTGTTTATTACTGCCTTAGCATTCTGAGTCAATTTGTGATTATTTGATGGCATCACGATCGATAAAACTAGTTACATGTTTATGTATGCCATTTCTTGTGATTCAAGGGAAGTGATGTCATGCGAATGAGCACTTATTTATGAAATGAGAATAAAACTTGGTTAATTTTCGGGATGTAATGTTAGGATTACCATAAGAGATTAGCCATTGGCCTTTCATTTTACAGAGGATTATCTTAGAAGGTGGATTAAGATTATGACACGCCATCTTTTGGACGACTTTACAATCTTTTACTGTTCTTTTAATCTTTTGGTAGAGAGTCTTTGGATTTATACACACTACAACTTTTGATATTGTTTACGAACCTTCCATGTAGAGCTGTCAAAAGCTGACCCGACCTGAAAAACCGACCCGAACCGCCCGTAAATTTTAGGGTCAAGACCCGAAAATCTGAACTCGAAACCCAAAATAAACCAAACCCGATAGACCCGAAATCCGTTGGGTTCAAACCCGAAACCCGTTGGGTTGACTCGATTTGTTATATTTTTAGAATATATATAATATATTTTGAAAATTATAATATATTTTATTATTAAAATATATAAAAATAATAAATTATTATTAAATATCAATTTTTAAACAATATAGTATTTTAATAATTGTAAAAAAATCGATACCGATGACCGGTTACGACCTGAACCCGAACCCGAACCCGACCGACCCGTTGACAGCTCTACTTCCATGTGATGTACCAAATTGCTATCTAAATAACTATGAGCACACTCTTATGTCCATCTCCAAGATGAGCAATTGAAAAATGATGGAAGGACCAACTCTGTAGCATTTTTCACATCTTGATAATGATTCGAATAGAATGATTCAAATAGAATAATGATTCTAAGATTCTAATAAAATGAAGAATAATAACATCAATGTACAATTTGCAACATTTAATGTTTGCAAGGCTGTTTAAGAATCAATCACTCAGTTATCAACCAATCTTAGCTTAGGATACTAGTATATACAAAATCAGCCATTTTGGCAACCCAATCTCGACAAGTCTAATTCCTTGTACCGCAAATTAAGGCTGGGGAATCAAAATTCAAGCAAACTAATTTGGAAGCACTAGTTTAGGCACCGTTCGGCAGTAGCGGAATTGGGAGCGGATTCACCTAGCTGGAGCGGAATTTTGAGCGGATTCAAGAAGCTCATCCTCACAAGCTTCTTCCCATTCCGCTAGCTTAATGGGTAAAAAAGCTCCATATACCTCCACGCCGAATGGAGCCTTAAACAAGTGCTTCATAGAAACAAATCGATATAGGATCTGAAGATACCTATCATGTTCCAAGGTTAGGTGGTTGAGCTGAAACGGGTACACCGCGCGAATATCTCCACTGCCCGCATGCTAAGCATTTGTCGAGCTTGACGTCGTTCTCTAGTGTGCAAAATTTACAAGACCAGGATTTGTACTTGGCTGCTGCAGCTTTAGGCTTTGGGGTGCCACAAACGGCGCATACTGGAGCAAACGGCTGTGCATCATCGTCAACAATATCATCATAAGATCATCATCATTCACCCAGTGAGGCTCCACTACAGCGGAATCTGGGGGCACCCCTACCCAAGGGAAAGGGGGTGCGCCCGATAGACCCAAGAAAAACTGAAATTCAGCTATGTGACAATAATAACTGAATTTAGTTAGAATGCACCAAAATTGATATAGGGACTAAATCTATCTCAAAGGCAGTGTATAAAAGCCAATGAGCATGAGGATGCGCCCCATAATATCATCATAAGATGCAACAACAAAAGGACTTTTGCAATAAAAGGGATAACTTACAGGATTCAGTAGAGTGCATGTTTCGCAGTCCCACATCACGGGCTCCGAGTCCCATATATTCACAGACGAGGGATGAGGAGTCGATGGTTCCGGGTGGCAAACTCGTTTGCCCTTTGTAGCAGACGACGGTGTGTCTTCTACTATGCTTCTCTTTTGAGTCCTAGGTGGTTTAGAGGTGGTTGAGGGAGCGGGAGCGTGAGTATTAGCGTCTTCTTCTTCTTCTTCTTCCTCGACTTCCACTAATGCAGCAGCAGCGCACCAAATCTCATCTTGGCGTCTCCTCTCTGCAGCCATGGCAGCTGCTTGCACGGGGCTTAGCACAGACATGATGCTTTTATCCCCTCCAAGACGGTTAGGTCCTGGTGGCAGAAGAGACGCGGTGCGTATTCTCCCTTGTGCTGCACCCGATGTAGCCTCACGAAGTGAAGACCGAGGTGCAAATCCGCCCAGACGTTTCCCAGGCAGATCAAATCCCTGCCCTGTCCCGCTAATTCCCTTTGCCATTAGTTCCTCACACTCCTATTACACCATCCATACACAATCAAACAACCAATCAATCAGAGTTGAACATGATGAGACGTACAAGCCACACTTTCTTAACTAAACTAACAAAAGGCACCTTTCTGAGTTCGTCCCAGAGCTTATAAAAGCTTGCATTGTGAGGACCATGGGCGTTATGGCAGAGTTCGTGAAGCATTGTATCCAAAACCTCATCAAAAGGGTAGAAATCCCGATCCCTGTTCGGCCTCCTAAGCCTCAACTTCACCTGCACGCCCCCTCCTACATTCACTCCTAGAAGATGTGGATTCTTTGGACTGAAAAAAAAGACATTCAATTCATTGCTCATACTAACCACATCGGAATTCAGTAGCAAAGATGTAACTTTCTAACAAAACAAAACAAACTGAGGAAAATAACTACAAAAGATACAACATATTAACCTATAGACATGTTAACAAACCACAACTAACAAGTAAGAACTTAAAGCAAGTAAATGGAAAGCCACACAAAACACACACACACAAAAATGACATGGCGGAATTTGCAAGGTGGAACACATTTCATGAACAAAACAAATGGTCGCTTTCATAGAAAACTCAATCGATAATGAACTATTCCTCATTCTAAGGTACACTAGAAATTGATTACCAGAATTCAGAGAGAAGCTTGACACGCCACTTGTGCTTTTGCATAATCGGCTGAACCTGTTTGGCAATCCGATCAAGCATCTTCATCGCTTCTTCACGTGCGGGCTTCTTCTTTAATGCTTTGGTTTCCCAAACCTTGTTCAGATCACCCCCTTGCATTTTTGCGCCCCTTTGCCCTAGAAATGACAAACTAAACTCGGTGTTTTTCTTTAACTCGATTTCGCAATAGAGTCAGGAGCAAATTCAGTAGCTTTTCTGCACAATCATTGTTGAAAGCATAAGTCTTCTGTTCTGAAGAACCACCATTGTTTAAAAATCAGATATATAGCCAATTTACCTAAGCATTCGAATCGGCGTTGTGCGCCTTCTCCCCTTCCAGATTTCTTGACAAGCTGCATGTTCAAAATAACCATTTAAGTAAAAGAAGTTTCACTAATATTATTTGTCAATATGCTCAAGAAACTTTCAAGATTCTTCACAATTCCTTGCCAGTGAGCAATCAAGGCTTGTTGGGCTGCAGCATTAGCAATTGAACGAGATGATCCCTTAACTAAGCTTGCTCTTGATGTTCTAGGCACCTATTTGAGCCAAAAAAAATCATGTACAGTTTTCCTGTTTGATCTTACTAAAGATGGGTTTTAAGTACCTGGATGCACAATCCAAGCAACGGAGAAATTTCTTTCTTAAGATTATCTCGAATCATTCCATATATTTTCTCAACATATGTTGTAAGTTGCTTCTACTTGGCGTAGGCTTTCCCCTCATTACTTGATTAGATTAGGGATTTTGAAATGCAGGACTCTGAAACAAAATTCCTTAAATTACTTGTGACCTCCTACCAAAAAGATGGGTTGATGATGAGAGGTGCATTGTAAGGAACCCTTTCATTTATTCCAATGATCTTTAATGTTGAATTCACGATTCAGTTGAATACTAATTACAATTAGTTTTCACAAACTATAAAGGTTTCTGAGATTTTGTTATTCAATTGCCCAATGATATGAATAAGGCAGGCTCTAGGGGTATTCTAGGGCTATGCAGTGATGCATCTGCTAGGCCTAATTATCCATATGATCAGAACTCTATCTTTCAGGTACTTGTGAATGGTTCAACTTAAACAACTAACACTTACAGATCTAGTCTAACAAAGGAGGTATCTACATCAAATCCATGACATAGCTAGCACATAAACAAGTAGTTGAATACCTATTCTAATGAAGCTATGTAATTGACCAACAGATTTAGAACAGCATGTGTATTCAAGGGGAAAGGAAATAAAAATTAAGCAGGAAAATGGAATGAAATCAACGCCCAAACTGCCCAATTACTCAACAAATAAACGCTAAATATAAATTTAGGCCTTCAATTAAGTCAAATTGGTGATAGACAGTTCCAAGGAAGGAGGAACGAACAAAGATGGAAGCTTTTTTAGATTGAAGCGGCATACATGAATTCGGTGGTACAAAATTCAACAAAATCTAGGAACCAAACGAGACTGGAGAACACAAATAAACTGAATTAAAACCGATTTGTACCCGATTCTCGTGTAGAAGAGGATGCACAACTCACCTAAACACGACCTTCGGCAGAGAGGGCTGGAATTGAAAATGGTAAGGCGGGCAAGACAGAGCGGAGAAGAACACAATGAAAATAGAGGAGAGGAGTCGCGAGATATTTGCCTCTTGCTTTTGATGGGTCATTTGCTCCCTTTATCTTCTTTGGTCTTATGGCCCATTTTTTGGGTAGTGGGTTTCTAGGCTTGGCCCATCTTTCTTGTTGGCTTTTGTTGTTTTTTGTGGCAGGCTTGATCGAGTTACTTGACACATCTCCAAATAGATGGACTCGAGTTTTGGTCTCGTTCAGAGTCATTTAGGGTCAGGTCGCTAATGTGCTTCGCGGCTTCTGAAGATCCTAGCGTTGAGCTCGGTTCGGTTCAAACCGAAATTTTAAACCGAAATCGATATAATTCGGTTCGGTTTTTGGTTTAGGAATTTTACAAATTTCGGTTTCGGTTTTCGGTTAAATTTCGATTCGGTTCGAATTTTTCAAAGAATAACCTTCTATTTATGTAAAACCGACAAAAACCAAAACCGAACCGAATCCGGTTCACATAAAATGGAATTTCGGTTTTCGGTTTTCGGTTCGGTTTTTGTCGGTTCGGTTCGGTTTTGAACCGATGCTCAACCCTAGAAGATCCTTCATCCCGATGGAGGGAACTTCAGCAGTTCTTTTCACACATATCGTGATGGTTTGAACTATTGTCGGGCGTTGTGTATTATTAGTGCTTTACTCGCCTCGAACCTAAACTATTTTCCAGTCTACCTGTTTAGGTTGTTTGTACTCTTGGTTTCTCGTGTTGCTCTTCTTTGGCTCTCTTGTGCCTCACCTAGCCGGTTTCGGCTGCTGTCTCCGACAACCTCTTAGTACACCAGGTCTGTCTGGTCTACCGAATTTTTACCTTATTCAAAAAAAAACAAGGAATGCGAAAGGATTTAGTTCCATTGGAGTTGGTGAAAAAAGTTCTACGGGTAAAGTTGAGGAAATTTCAACCGTTAAATAAAAATTTAAAGGTTGAGATTGATTTTTTTTTCTCTCTCTACTTGTCAACTTATTATTTTTTTTCTTTTTAAGTTTTTGTTTCTGACGAATTCACTAATTTTCTATAGGGTTTTAGAACTTCACTAACAGAGTTTTTAACAAACTCCACGTGAACAAGATCGGACCCGAAATTGGTGATTTTATTCAAATCCAGTGATCCAATCACAAGTCTACGAGCTCTACTTAAAAATGTTGTTGTAAACAAACCCGACTTTCGTAATTACCTGAGTATATAGGAGACATTTAGGCCATTATAACGGGAGAGAAGGATTTGACCTCGCGACCCAATAATCACGGACGTCATCACCTTCCAACTCTAGACTGATAACACTTGACTATAGTTTATGAATGTTGATTATACAAGCAACCTGATCATTGTTGGTATAAACTTCCCAAGACTCGTCTTATCGTCCCATATACCTCATTAGTTTCACTAATTAAACTCTCTTCAGTCGGTCTAGTAGTACTAAACTCCTTAATTAAGTGTTGTCCAAGAGATTCGAAGTTAAAATCTCATTGACGACATGTATGGAGAAACTGATATTGGAAGGGTCTCTCCAAAATGAGGTCACGAAATATCCGGTTTGAATGTAGAGGTGTCCGACCGATCTAATCGGGCGAGCCAAAAGGCAACACCAACAAAAACTCTCTTTTTAACTTTGTATACCCAAACTCCATTATCAACATACTCCATATAAATTACAACAAATGAGATTTGAGTTAAACCATTTGCTTTGATTTCAGGAAAATGTGCTTGGGATTGTAAAGCTGGCGTTGGGATGTCAAATCACCCAAAGTCTTGGTCTTGATTTCATATACCAAAACCAAATTGAAATTGTTTTTTTCAAAGCCTAATTAAAAATTTGTGTCTTAGTTGTGTTTAGTGATCCATTTTAATGCTCCCTATCAACTGTCTCCCACGTTATCTTCTACCCAAAAAGAGAAAGATAATTAATTTTAATTTTATTTAATTAATTTAATGACCCCCAAAAAATCTACAATAGGGCTGTCAATTAATGTGGAATTAAATGTTCATTTATGAATTTTAGGAGTTAAAGGCAATTAATTTGACCCACGTAATTTGGGTATATATTTTAGATCAAATCAATCGTACTAGCTAAGCTATAGGATGATGTCCGGAAATTCATTGGGATCTAAATTTTTGTAAATATTTATATATCAAAGTTTGTATGTTTTAAAAATGTTTTTTTAAATGGTATAGAAGGTACCAAAGCTGGCAACAAGTAAATGAACTACACAATCCAATGTAGCAATTGCTAGTTGTTTAATTAGGGGTTGATATATTATCATGTGAGGGTTATTAATGATATATATCAAAGTACTTGTAGATTAGATCAAATCAATTCTTGAAAATCTTTGAATGCTTTGCTTGATTTTTGCATGAATTCTCTCTCTTTTTAATGAAAAATTTGTTTGTTAGTAATGAGTGAAGATTTGTTGATTTAATTACTAGTTGGTACTTGGTAGATATGTAAGCTTTATGAGTTTGATTTTTTTGTTGTCATTTTATGACCAAAAAATGAAAGCTTGCTAGCCAAATCAAATTTTTGTTAGGTGTTGATGTTATTTGTCATAAAAATAATATAGCTCCTATATAAAGAGGGGTTACATTACGAAATAAAAGAGATTATATTTTTTTAGCAAATATAAAGCTTCTCAATTTTCACAAACAAAGACGTCAAATTTGAAAATTATTAAATTTAACTAACATTATTATTTTTAGATGTTTGTTTGTTGAATGAACACATCACAATTATTTAATACCAAACTTGAATCTCTCGTGACAATAATTAACAAAAAATCCTTTGAATAGCCTTTGGACATTGGGTTCAACAGTTAAGCCTTGGAGGTAGTATCCCAAGGTTACAGTTTCGAACCTCATGAACGACGGTTTATCCATTCTCTAGAATTGGTTAGTAACCAGTTCTCATCCATAGTGGATGCTCTAGGCGAGCCCAAATAAACTTGTGGCGACTCTAATCCTTACCATATAAAAAAATCCTTTGAATACGGTTGTGTACTTGTGTTATGTATTCTTAAATGGTTTAATATATATGTGATATGTCACATATGTAAATATATAAAATCAAATAATCTAATGTGCAAATAATGCATAATCAACTCTACCACTTGCTCTTTTTTTATATAAAACTTTCATTCAATTAAACTAGATCAAGCTCAAGTACATCATAACACTTTAACGGAAAGTAAAGAATACTAGAAACTATGAAAGGTTCAAGCGGCTTCCATCTACTTAACCAATCAACCGCTTTGTTAGCTTTCCTTCTACAATAAGCCCATGTACTTAAGAGAAAAGAAGCATTAAGCTCTTGCTTTTTGTATCAGTGTGAGCGAGTCGGATTTCACATTGATCTTTTCAAGGCCCAAAGACGAAGCAAGTTTTAGTCCCCAAAACGCTGCCTTTACTTCATCAACACCGACCTTCGTTCTATATTGAATTCGCTTTGTCCTTGCAAAAACGACATCGCCATTATCAACTCTCCCATGACACCTATATAACACTCATTTCGCTTTGACCGCCGCATCAACATTAATCTTGATCTATCCCGATAGCGGTTTTGTCCATTTTGCTGCAATTCATCAATCTTAGGCTCATCAGAATTCTTCCAACAAAGCCAAACTCAACTAGCTATTTTTAAAACTAAAATAACAATAATATTAGATTTTTTTAATGATGAAGAACTTATATTATCGAAAATTTACAAGCTCGTAGAGTCGTGGTCTATTAAAACAATAAACTATGTAAATTGATTTACGATAATTGATTTAATTCAATAAAAGGAAGAATAATAAGACTTAAATGCAATACTTTTTAATTTAGTACCTAAGTGAATAATGTGATGTGATAAGAATTACGACAATTTTCTTTTGATAAGGAAAAGAGGTTAGGATGGCCACTAATTAACAAGGTAGTGGTCGCCCCTAGAGCATCTTGACGGATGAGGGTAAATAAACCCGAATTAACTGCAAGTGGGATAGAGGAGACACGTATTGAAGGATCTAGCGATGAAGTCCGCCACAGAATTGCACTCCCGAAAGACATAAGAGATACTCCAATTCTGGAATAGGGCAAGCAAGAAACGGATGTGCGAACACAACAACTCAATCTCCCACGGGCAGCGCCAGTCACCGAGCATGGCCTTGACCAGCTGCGGACTATTGCCTTCAATCTGGATCCGAGGTATGCCACGTCTGATAGCCTCGAGAAGTCCCTAACGCAAGGCGATAGTCTCAAATATTAGAACAGACTGCCGACCAATCAGTCCTCCGTCAAAATGGATGGGGGAGCCATCAGAGTCCCTAAAGATTGATTTGAAAAGTATTGTATTCAAGTCTTACTAATTGCGTATAAAAATAATTAGAAACATGAATTAAGTTGATAATGAAGGAGCGTGGGAACACGCGTGGACAGGGAGAGTGAAAGAGACAAACATTACGACTTTTCCGTGGAGATTCAGACACATCTGTGTTCGTTGGGATGTGAGACCCGAACTCTTCTGCCTTGTTTGGTTTCTACTCTTGACTTTTTACTATGAAGTGTTTTTTTGTTTAATTTCCAAAAGATGAATTTAAACTTGACCTTAAAAAAAAGTAAGCCACAAATGTGTTATCTTTTTTTTGATCTCTTAATCTATTAAATATATTTGATATATTAAATTCTTTTCTTATCAAAATAAAAAAAATGTGTTATCTTTTTAAAATTAATATCCCCTCCAATACATTTTCATTTTAAACTTTGATATAATTGTTAAAAAATCATTAATTACACTAAAAAACACTATATATAAAGTTGATATACAAACAAATCAATATGTATAATTTTCACTAACAAATAACTTAGAAATATATCATTGCATAATAAAACTCTTAAATGGAAAATATTTTTTTAAAATTTAAAGGTTAAAGTGACAATTTTTTTTAAAACAAGGGTCTTTTTAGAGTGTGTCTATAAACACATACTAAGAAATTGAAATTGGTGACACGGCTAAACCCAAAAAAAAAAAGAAATTAAAATTGGTAATAATTTTTAAATTATTTTCTAAATTAGAATGGATGAACCTAACTAACTAACAACATCAATAAACAACTAAAAAAATGATATTATTAATTTGTACACATACACACAAAAAAAAGCTTAAAACAAGGCTAGTACTAACTTTTCCCAATATAAGCCTATACTAAAAAAAAACGATTCTCAAGTGATAAAAGAGAAGAAAAATGTGAAGACTATAGAGTCAACTTTAATTGCACTTCAATTGCTTGCCCCATTCATTTCCTTCCTATATATATATTCCTTCTTCCTTTTGCCTTCAAACCCAACCAAATCTCAACCTTCTTCTTCTACTAATCTACTCCCAATCTCTCTCTTTCACACATTCATTTCTTCTTCCAAACACCAACAAAAAAAACCCAAAACAACAAAAAGATGATTGAGATCATGAACCCTAGTAAAGAATCCATCAAACCAAGAGACCAAACCATCTCCTCCATTAATCCTCAACTTTGGCATGCTTGTGCCGGTGGAATGGTTCAAATTCCCCCATTAAACTCCAAGGTCATCTACTTCCCTCAAGGCCACTTAGACCATGCTCAACTCAATCTAGACACCACCACCAACTTCCCCACAAATTACATCCCTGCCCTCGTCCCATGTCGAGTCACCTCGATCGATTACTTAGCCGACACGGAAACCGACCAAGTCTACGCCAAGATCCGGCTCACACCAATCCAACCCCACGATCTCGATTCCTCGAGCAATGGGGTTGACAATTCAAATTCAAATCAGGATGGTTCGGCTGATAAGCCAGGCTCGTTTGCCAAAACCCTAACCCAATCCGATGCCAACAACGGGGGAGGATTCTCGGTGCCTAGATACTGCGCCGAGACCATCTTCCCCCGGTTGGACTACAGTTCGGAACCGCCGGTTCAGACGGTTATTGCCCGGGACGTCCACGGCGACACGTGGAAGTTCCGGCACATTTACCGGGGCACCCCTCGTCGGCATCTGCTGACGACGGGGTGGTCCGGTTTTGTGAACCGGAAGAAGCTCATGGCCGGGGACTCGGTCGTGTTCATGAGGGATGAGGGCGGGGATCTTTGTGTGGGGATCCGGAGGGCGAAGAAGTGGATCGGGTTCGGGCCTGAACCGGGCTCGTTTGAGGTGAGGAAACCGGGTTTGGTTGGACCGGTTGTGGAGGCTGTGAAGAGGGCTGCCAAAGGGGAGCCGTTTGAGGTGGTTTATTACCCCGGTTCGAGTAGTCCCGAGTTCTTTGTGAAGGCGTCGGATGTGAGGGCGGCTATGGAGATGAAGTGGTGCCCCGGGATGAGGTTTAAGATGGCTTTCGAGACCGAGGACTCGTCTCGGATCAGCTGGTTCATGGGCACCATTTCTGGGGTTCGGGTCTCGGACCCGGTTCATTGGCCTAATTCTCCTTGGAGGCTTCTTGAGGTACTTTTATGTATAATGTTGATGTTTTAAGTTTATAGTGTCTTAGGTAACATTTAAGGTACTCTTACATATAATGTTGGTTTATAAGTTTATAGTGTCTTAGGTAACATTTGAGGTACTCTTACATATAATGTTGGTTTATAAGTTTATAGTGTCTTAGGTAACGTTTGATTAGAGTTATGTGTTTGGAATGAAGATTAGGGTTTTGACAACCTTGTTTTGTCATGTGTTGTAGGTTGAATGGGATGAGCCAGAGTTGCTCCAAAATGTGAAGAGTGTGAACCCATGGCTTGTGGAAATAGTGGCCACCATGCCAACACTTTACATGCCGCCTCCTTTTGCCTCGCCAAGGAAAAAGGCGCGTTTCATGGAGCCCCATGATTCCGCCTTCATCGGCTGCATACCAAACAACATGTCCACAGGCATACAGGGAGACAGGCATGCTCGGTTCGAGCAATCCTTGGCAACCCTAGGAAAAATCCACTTGGGCCTCCTTCCATCCTTCCTAAAGCAGCCATTTCAAAATGTTGCGACGAGAAACCATGCATTTCTCGGTCACAACTTCATGAGCAAGCGCAACGAGCCTGATGAGGACGCGTCTTGTGTCCTAACAATGGGAAACAGTCACAATGCAAAGAAGAGGGATTGTTCTTCAATTAAGCCGAAGTTCATGTTGTTTGGTAAGCCTATACTAACCGAGGAGCAGATCTCACAGAGCTCCTCTGGCGACTCTTCTGATAGCTCGGTTTATGATCCAACAGATAGTTCTTCAGAAGAGCAACTCAAGGCCGATCTTGGGATAGGCAATGGTGGTCAAAGTCGGATTCTTGATCTCCCGGTCTTAGGATCTTATCAAGAAACCTACAAGAAACTTGTCAACATTTTCGGCTTGGGAAAGTCCGAGGTGACGAGCAATGGTGTGTACACTAGGTTCCTTGTCGAAGAAGGAGGTTGTTAGAGAAGCTTCCAATTAATTTCGTGTTGTTTTGTAAGGGAAATTCGTTTGTGTATGTTATAAGGAAATGGCTCCTCTCCATTTCAAGGCCAAGACAGCCTTGAAATGGCCAGGAGCCTTTTCCCATCTTTCTTACATTTCTCAAAACTTGTTACAATTGTATTAGTTTCAATTAAGCTAGTTAATAGTTCAATAGTTGCATTTTGATCAAGTTAGTATGCATTTTGGGGCTAAACTTGTGTATCAAACTTGTAGCATTCAATATATATAGCAATAGAATTAATGAACTTTGATAAACTAAAACCGTTTATATTGATATCTAATTTGTTCTATGATCTGAAATCCCATTGTATGTGGACTCAAAACTGATGTCTTCATAATTTGTAAGGTGCTTCGTGTAGTGTAAACATGTATTAAACAGCTTGACAAATTTTCTGCTGTATAAATGAGAACAGAATACACGTGACGGACAGGGAGGATTTTTAAAGTTTGACATTTCAACGTACAAACAAGGCAACAAAGGCCAAAATCTTCAAGAAAAGGAGGAGGAAAAAAACAATATTGGATTTTAAAGAAATTTCAACATGAGTTCAAAATAAAAAATCGTGATTTTTTTTTCTATTTTTTTCTTGAGCACTCGTATTAAAATGGGTAAAAAAAAGGTAAAAAAGTTCATATCATGAATGACTAAAAAATTAAGTCTCATCGTTCCTTATTTTATTGGATCGAACTAGTCAGTGCAAGTCTGGTTTAGACGTTTAGTGTTCTAAAAAAGCTAGACGGACCCTAAGCGGAGAGGGAATGTCTAGCGCCTAGGCGATCTAAACAGACGCCTAGACGGACTAGACAGTCTCCTAGACGGGCTAGCACCTTCTAGTGTTTAGACGGAGCTAGGTGGAGATTTTTAGAACAACGACTTTATATATACACTTTACCGGCTTGTTCACGAGCTCATAATTTACCACCAAGTGTAAAACTTTTGTTAAGAAAATGAAACTTAGTTTATTAATCAACATATTTTTTATTCCCAAAATTATAACTCATTTGAATTGAAGGGTGTGAGAGTGAGACAAAGTGTGGTGAAACCAAAGTTGAAGCCGGATCTTATGGCACTCGAGGTGGGCACCATGCTACCAAATCTGTTTGTTTATCAAGTCAAACCTACAAATTAGAAGATAAAAAGGTGATTAATTTAAAAATGCAATATAAATATGTGGACATTGTTTGTTCAACATTTTTGGATTTTTGAAAAATTAGACTACCATTATGTTGTTGATGACAGATTTTTCGACAAGATTTCGTTTTTTTGTTGCTATCTTATCTCCCCTCTCGATCCACCAGATTTGTCTGATAAATCCACTAGACTTGCCTTTCGAATCTCGATACCCATATCACCTTATAAGGAAAAAATAATATAGGGGGATTTTTTTTGGCGGAAAAATGGAAGAAAGGATTATAGTATATATATGATCCTTCATATCATCACTTAACAACTCAATTTGTAAGTGTAACATTTTTTTCTAAAATATTCCAATTTTAAAAGCTTAGACAATGACTTACATTATCTAACAATATCATGTCATTTAATGCATGTCAAAGTAGAATTAAGAAAGTGTCATTCAACAATAATGTAATGTTCTACACTTCAAACATTATAAGAAAGTGCAATGTAGTTTTAAGAAGCACTTTTTTTTGGCCCATAACAAACAATTAGTATAACGAAAACGAGCAGAATTGAACTCGCGACCTAATAATCACACACGTCGTCGCTTATAACTAAACTGGTTAGGCTCCATAGTTTAAGTAAGTGTCATTCAACAATAATGTAGTGTTCTACATGCACTTCAAACATTATAAGAAAGTGCAGTATGTAGTTTTAAGAAACACTTTTTTTTGGTCCATAGCAAACACTTAGTATAACGGAAAAGAGCATAATCGAAACTGGTTAGGCTCCATAGTTTAAGTAAATGTCATTCAACAATAATGTAGTGTTCTACATGCACTTCAAACATTATAAGAAAGTGCAATATGTAGTTTTAAGAAACGTTTTTTTGGGTCCATAGCAAACACTTAATATAACAAAAACGAGCAGAATTGAACTCGCGGCTTAATAATCATAGACGTCGTCGCTTATCAGCTAAACTGGTTAGGCTCCATAGTTTTAAGTACAATAACACTCTATTCTCTCAAGTGGAGTACAATATACTCCTTAGTAAAAACATACATTGAGCATCAAAACACTATTTTTCTAGTCCATAAGAAGTACTTATTACAACGGAAGAGCGCATATTCGAACTTTTAACCTGATAATTATAGATGTTATCGCTTATCAGCTAGATTGGTTAGGCTCGATAATTTTAAATAACAATATGCTTTCTTAAGTGGAGTATAATATACTCCTTAGTAAAAACATACATTGAGCATCAAAACATAGGGATTTGGACTTTGGATCTACACGCACGGGGATGGATTAATTAAATCCCTAATTGAGGATTAGTCTCTTTTAAATCCCTAATTAAAGGATTGTCAGTCAACGGTCAGAACCATGACAATTTACAACACAAAAGATTCTCCTCATGTTATTCAATCTGAACAGTGAGTTGTCTGATAGCGCGTGCTTCCTACGCTCCCATAATTTAGTTAATTAATGTTTAATAACATATGAAACCTATTAAATTTGACAGAAACTTTTTTACCTTAAACTATAGAATAGAACTTTCTTTGTCAGCTTCATTGTAAATGACAGTGACAACCATACTTTATTGTTTTTTTGTGTGTGTGTGATGAGCATTGAGAATTGTCTAAGAAAATTGAAACGAAAATCTTAAAATATTATTTTATAAACTTAATCACTTAATTAAATGTCTAAAGACTTATTTTATTGTCTTTAACGGACTTTTTTCTAATAAATATGAGCGAATTTAAATTAAATTTCTATCAAAACGTTCGAATCTAGTTAAAACTGATTAATGAAAATGAAGTATTTATAGCTTTAAGTCGTGTATTAATTTGTAAAAATTATGAAAAGTTTTAATTTGGCCCGAGAATATTATTTATTCAACACCGCTAACGATAGTACGCCAGACAAAGTATTTGAACCAAATACACATTTATGTTCCGACTCGGGCCACAAACGAGTAATAAAATGAGCTATAATATGCATTTCAGTTTCTTACATGTGTATAACTAGCAGTTTGAAAGGAGGTAAATAAAGATTTAATGGTATCTAAAATTGCTTTAAAATTTGAGTACTTATAAATGAGATTTTAAGACATTAAAATTTACTATATAGTCCTATTTTTAAATAAAATGAAATGATTATGTAAACCCATGTAGTTGATGTATCTAAAATTTATTAGTATCTAAATTTTCATTTTTTACTATTATTACATAAACTAAGTTTATTCATGAGAACCTTTACAAAGTCTTAACACGTGTATGAAAATTTCTAAGAAATTGAACGAAAATTCATGTTAATCAATAATTACAATCGGGTGAATCAAAAGCAAGACCAAAAAAAAAGTTACAATAACCTGAAACTATGACCAAACATTTTCCGAAAATTTATCACACACAAGCAAATTACTTTACATTAATTATTTCTATTTTTATCTCCCTTTTTTCTTATTAAGTTCTCATTCCCAAACATTTCATATCAAAAATAATCAAAAAAAAATTAAGGTCACAAGCAAAAAGCAATTTAAGATTGTGAAGAAAAAAAATCAATGGCGTCCAAGAAGATTCTTGTTCTCATCTTCACCTTCTTTTTCATTGCTAATGCTTTCGCCTCAGGTAATTATCACTTAAGAAATCTTGAGTTTATTATAAGAAATTAATTCCGAAAAAATTGTGTAATTTTTTTAAATAGGATATAATTTTTTGTTTCTCTAAGATTCTTTAATTCTATTTTACTCCTTAGTATTTTAGACTTTTAGTTTTCTAGATTTTTATTTCTATAAATAAGATAATATTTAATAAATTACATAAAGTTGGATGGGAGCTTAGAAACAAGCTGGGCTCCCACACCCTTCTGAATGCAAAAACTCAATCTATGAAAAATGAACAGACCACTCTTAGCATTATTGAAATGGCTAACTGAGAGAGACTTAATACGTGAAAGCGTGTCCAAAGCCTCCTTATCGAATTCCCCAAATATAGAGAAAGCGAAAGGAATAGATTTGTATCTGTTCTCCTCACATTTGGACGCATATTTCTTCTTTTTCCTCTCCACAACGTTGTGCAAGGCCAATACTCGTGACGTATTCTAATTTGCTCTTAGAGCACATTATAAAAAGACCGTATTATCGAATTCCCCAAATGTAGAGAATAAGGTCTTTTTATAATGTGCTCTTACCGTATTCTAAGTTGATTCTGCTATATTTTCTTCTTTTTATGTTATTATTTTGATAGAATTCGTAATAATTTATTATGTTACAATTTAAAAAATTACTTGTAGATTGGAAAAAAGATCAGGAAGTAACACAAGCACAAACATGCAACGACGTTGGAGCTTGCCATTCACAAGATGAATGTGAGAACAAGTGTGTTAAAGAAGGCTATACTCGTGACGTTGCTTTATGTCAGCAAAAATATTCTAAATGTTGTTGTGTTGGTACTTGGTAAAACCATGCAATGTTACTTATTGCTAAGATCAAGATTAATCGGTTTGAATTTCGTAGAAATACTTACATATCACTATCTTTAACGAAATATAATATTCCTAGAGTCTATTTTAAGTTGTGTTTTAAGGGTGTGGATCTGAACAACTCTAACATTGGCAGTTAAAATTACAACTCTGTTAGAGTCCATTCCGATATAAAGATATACACATCCTTTTGATCGATTGGCCGACGACATTGAGCCAAAGCTATATTGTATCTACGATTGATGTAATTTGAAATTGAGCTATATTTTTCTTATGTAGAGTTTTGTTTTGTGCTCCTTATCGCCGTTTTAATCAACTTTGTTTATCGCTTTTAGATTTTTACGGTAATTAGTTAAAAATGAGTTACGACTTACGAGAATTGCTATTGAAACTTGTTTGATCGTGGTAAATATACCAATCTTAAAACAAACCAAAAATTGTTAGTAGTTTTTGTCTATGAAACCCTATATATGGATCAATACAAGAATGAGTTTCGAAATAACAAAACAAATTTCATCAACCAAACAAACCTAACATATCTTATAATGGGAGCCTTTAATGAAATACAAGCCATAACTAATGAGGCGGTTGTCTGCCAAAGATAAACTGATTTCAAATATTGACTGATTTTAAGAAATGTTGCAAAATGAAAGACATCCCGACCAACGACATCAAATACACGCAGAGAAAATCAACGCAAACTTCACGTGATCATTTATGTATACATTGAGTAAGAAAAATCAATTACTAACAAAGAAAGCCAAGATATGGAACAAACAAACATTTGAAAATATTTTCGAACAAATAAATGAGATTGATGAAGACCTTACAAATATACTAAGAGATATAATTGGAAATACAATCAACATGTGCTCTAAAAATAAAAGAAGTACTTAAATCGAAAATGAGAACGGCTAATCAGATTTCAAGATATCTATTAGACACAACGGGGAAAATCACTCACCAATGATCATGAACTTAATACTTCTATAGTAAAATAGTACAACCAAACTAAACAAAATGAAATCAATATCAATATCATCGCCCAATATAATCCCGCATAAGTGGAATTTGGGGAGTCAAGATGGGGGTACTCATAACCTGATCACGTCAGGAGGATGCACCCGATAGACTCAAGGAAAACTAAAATTCAGCTATGTGACAATAATAATTGAATTTAGTTAGAATGCACCAAAATTGATGCAGGAGGTAAATTTATCTTAAAGGCATTGTATAAAAGCCAATGAGCATGATCGAGGGTGCGCCCCATATCTTGATGAAGATATTATAGACAAGATAATCCAAACCATGGACCTAGAAAACTAAATCACTAACTGCCTATATATGGGGTCAAGTAAAAATGGATGATACCATACTCACTATGCAAGAGAGATGATCACTAATAAAAAAGACATGCATAAGTAACATAACAAATGCCTAGAATGAGTGTAGAAGTACACTTAACACATATAGAAAGTGAAACACTTTCTTTGGAAGATATTGAGAAATGGTCTTCTATCGAAGCAAAACTTTTTTATAGACACATCCTTGTAACTTACAATGTACTACATGTGACAACCCAGTGTAAGACCTATTCCATATTCTAATAAAAATGATATCACACAAAACAAACACTCCACTAAATCAACAAGGAAACAAGGACCAATCTCAATTTTGAAAGCAGAAGCTCTTGCACTTAAAGAAGGAATCAAAGAAGCTCAGAGAAAGGGAATTACAAAAATTGAAATTGAAGGAGATAATCTCATAGTCATAAATGCTGTCAATAATAAAGGAAACTGTCCGTGGGAGATTGAAATGCTAATATCAGATATTATGGTATCCCTTAAACAATTTAATTTTGTCTCAGTCCGATATGTGGGTAGGGCGTGCAATATTGTGGCCGATAAAATCGCTAAGCTGGGCTACAACATCCCTACCAACCTCCTTCTGGATAATTCAGAACTTCAGGTTCTAGGACGCCCTCCTTAGAGGGTCTCCTAATTCTTACCTTATCAAAAAAAACCAAGGACATTAATAAGAAGATTAAAGGTATTGACATAAACACTAAAATAGTGATTCAAACACTCTCTTCAAAGCTGAGTTGGAAACATTAACGCTAGCGTGGTGGTGTATTTAGTACCAAAGAAACTCACATTTTTAAAAATGCAAATAACAATAACAAGACATATGTGGATTCACTAGGAAACAATTAAAGGACTGGGAAACCATAGTGAAATCTGACCCCGAAATGGATCAAAATAACACCGCAATTCGGGCTACAACGAGGAGAAGGATAAAATACATGAACTTGACGAAACCTAAAGAGCACCATTTTAAGCTAAAATTTGATCGTGCCAAAATAACCAAGATGTTTCAGCATATGGATTCATCCTATGTGACCTTAGAGCATCTACAACCATGCTCCAGCTACAATGTTATGCACCCTTACTTTTTTCATTTCTCTCTCTGCCACATCAGCTATGCACTTCATTACAATTTATTTCTACATCCATGCACCTCTTGAACCTCTATTTTTCCCATTTTCAATATTTTTTTTCTCTTCATATACAATTATAAGTATACCCCTTTCTCTACTAAAAATTACATATATACCCCTCGTTATAAAAAAAATATACAATGTTTTCTGTTTGTGGGTTTATTGTGATATATTAGAATAATAAATAATTTAGTTATGTGTAATCAAATATATACAATTGTTTAAAAAAGATAATTACACAGCTCTAACAATACCTAAACAACCCAAAAATATACATTTAAATTTAATATAGTAAAATATATACAATATTGGTGTCTATAGAAAGATAAAAAAATATTATGAATTTTGGTAAAAAAATTTAAATTTAATTTTATGTTTAAATTGCCCAAATAGGCAATTTAAACAAAGAGGCAATTTAATTGCCCCCCTAGGTGCCACGTGTCGCCTGCTGAGCGGGCCGCGCTCGCCCACTGCGAGCACGACACGTGGCGCCATTTATTTTTTGTTCAGCTCAGCAAAGCCTCAAAACGAGGCATGTTGTTTTTATTTTAACAAAAACACTGCGTTTTGTTTGAAGGGAGGTGCACACACGCGTTTGAATTGGGGTGCATCAATTTTGTCGAGGGTTTATTTTATGCATCTCTTTTTATTGGGACAAATAAAATGTCAAATTTTTTATATTATTTCTGACTGCATGACCCGGGGCATACCCCCACTGTGAATGCTCTTAATGCTAACCTAGTGACATCGAACTTTGGATATACATGTAAGGAAACCATCTTCATTATTGAAGATATTGCTTTGAAGAAAATGGGTGTCAAAGTGACGCTCGGTCGAGGAATCTCCCTCATTGAGAGGCTTATAATCTAGCATTGTAGATGTCGTATACGACAAGGCAAGCTGTCCGTGGAAGATAGAAATCATCATTGTAAACATTCTGTTCAGCCTCAAAAGGCGTGATTATTGAAACATTTTCCACGTGTTTCAGGAACTAAATGGTGGTATAGGCTATATTTTGAAAATGGCGTTTAGACTTGAGTCCGACCACTTTTAGATGATGTACTCCTTTCCATTTTTTCCATCGTCAAAAAAAGTACCTTACTATATGTATGGTATGACATTTTTTCATGAGATCGATAAACTTAACAAAGGCTTAACATGTGTATGAAAATATCCACCAAAAAAACATGTACAAAAATTCATACTAATCAATTGTTACAAACCGAAACTATGACCACAAGCTACCCGGAAATTTATCACACAAAAGAGGATTTTGTAAATTAGATTGCATTGATTATTCCTATTTAATCTCTCTTTTTCCTTAATATAGTTCTCATTCCTAAACATTAGATATTATAAATAATAAAGAAAGAAATAAAGATAACAAACAAACAAATTAAGAAACAACATCAATGGCGTCAAGCAAGCTTCTTGTTCTCATCTTCTTCTTCTTTATCATTGCTAACACTTTCGCCGAAGGTAATTAACACTTAATGAATTTGGAATTTATTTTAATATGATCATGGGTACTTCACTACTTCTACTATATTTTCTCTCTTTTTTTATGTTATAAATTTGATATAATTCATAATAGTATATATTATTTTAATTTTCATAAATTACTTGTAGAGTATAAAAAACATAACGAACCATACAAGGATGATAATTGCTACGCCGTCGCACCTTGCAATTCACCAGAAGAATGTGAGAATTTGTGCAGACAAGAAGGCTATAGTCATGGAAATTCTTTATGTCTTAAAAACCCTTCTAAATGTTGTTGTCTTGGTTATTAAGACCAATATTAATCGATTTGAATTCCGTAGAGTTATCATTATCTCGAAGGAAACTGACTCTAACGGTAGAGTTAATTACAACTCTACTAGAGTACATTCCAAAATTAAAATTTGTAATTTCGCATATCTTGTTGATCAAACAATCAACAATATTGAGCTATAGCTATATTGTAACTACATTAAATGAAATAATTTGAAAATGAGCTATATTTTTTTTTCTTATATCGTTTTAGCACTTCAATTTTGATCAAATTTATCTATCGTTTTAGATTTTTATGGTAATAAATAAATAATGTGGTAGGAGAATTAATTTGTTTTGATTGATCCAAATTATTCATTCATTGATTCAAAAGATTGAGAAAAAACATTTACAAAATTGAGTATAATTAATGCTCTAAAAAATCCCTAAAAAATCTCTTCTGGCTATTTATTTTCATTAATACTTCGTTTCATAATCTTTTTGCATTATTCATAAAGTGTACTAAAGTTTGGAGAATTTTTTAAAAAATGCGGAACTCATACCTCAGTTTCAAGATATATATTCCAATAATATAATATGGTTGATTAAGGACTAACCCACACCTGAGTATGTGCAATCACCACCAATAATGTGAATGCAAATGGCCTTCTATATCATGCACTATTTCACCTTTCACTAATGAAATGAATGAACAAATTTTAAGTAGACATTTTGGTCAAATTCTTAAATAAGATGAAAATAATAATAGATTAATAAAATTGATCACATTAAGATTGAGCATTGATTAAAAAAATCAAAACTTACATATAGGCATGATATTATTTAGCCTAATATTTTATACACGGGAGGAAATATATAAATTTTTCTTGATAAAAATTTGGAGCTAAAAGGGCATTTATTTGTCAAAGTCTTTCTTTTTGTATTAATTAAATGAAAATTAACGTGTAAATGTTTTAGGAGTTTGGTTAAAATAAAAATAGTCATTATTGAATATACGATCATAAAACATGAAATACAATATTAATATATATGTGAATGCACTTATATTATATATGAATGTATGATATAATTTCTTAATTTTTAAGTTGATTATATACGAACATGCATTATAATAATGTGAATATGTGCATAAAATATGTCAACATCATATAAAATGTCAAACGTCATGTTTTTGGTAAAAACAAGCGGAAAGAAATCAGTTTCTTATACATTGTTTTTAATTTTTTTAAAAGCGTTTTGACATCTGTAGATTGATATAATCGAGCATGAACATACTACCATATAACATAAATATACAACACTAATATTTGAGCACACTTGTAATATTTATGAACGTATGATCAAATATGTAAACTTTTAAGATAATAATATGTGAACATCCATTGTAATAGTGTGAACATGTGCATAAAATATATGAACATAAAGTAAAATGTCAAACATTGTGATTTTGGCAATAACAATCAATTTTTTCAAAAAAAAAAACAAATTAATTATTTTTAAAAAAAGCCAAAATTATCATTTTATCATATCTCTTTTAATTTTAGTCATTCATTTATCAAATTTAATGAATTCTCATTTATTTATAGTTTATAAAATAAGCACACCTATTTTAGGGCCTGTTTGGTTCTACACTTAGGGTATATGAAATCCTGTTAGGTATAATCTATCCCTTTTTTGGTGTTTGGTATGAAACAAGATTTAGATATAGCTCATTATCATTCCCTTAATACACATGAGCTCATCCTTTATCTTTAAGATACTCCCTCCTATTCAAATTAAGTGTCGTTTTAGCACTTTCATTTTGATCCAGTTTATGTGTCGTTTTAGATTTTCTAGGCAATTGATTAAGAGTAAATTATGAAAATTATTATTGGAATGTGTTTTATTGACTAATGTTATTCATTCATTGGTCAAAAAGGATGTGAGTGGTATTTTTTTAAATAAGTTTTTAAATTCAGTTACTACTATTTTTTAAATCTTGTGTCGGAAATTAGAACGATACTTGTTTTAAATTAGAGGGAGTATATATCCATGAAACCTATTCCAATCTGATTCCCGATTCAAACCCAGTTCCAGTATAGAAACAAACAGACCCTTAATTACTCCCTCCGCTACATAATATTTATCATTTTAGCCTTGTTTTTTGTTACAAGATGTTTGTTATTTTAAACTTTTTGTCATCTACTTTGCCTTTGTATTTATTGCTACTTTTTAATTAATAAGGGAAGATTTGTTAGTATGTATTGGAAAATAAAACAAAACTGAATAATAAATAGGGTCATATATGTCAACTTACTACTTTTCTTAATAAGTGTGAAATGATCTAAAATAATAAATACTCCCTCCGTATAAGTCTACTTGTCTTTTTAGACTTAAAATTTTGGCGGAAGAACTTTTCCTTTTACATATTTTGGACCCAATTTTCCCACTTTAACCCTTATATTTAATGAAAAAGTGAACTAAATTTGCTCCATTTTTATTTTCAATGCATAAAGTAAATATTTAATTAAAAACATTTTTGTCTAATTGAAAATTTTCTTAATATATGTGTCCAACTCTAAAAAGAAACAAGCAGACTTATACGGAGGGAATATTTTGTAACGGATGGAGCAGAGTGTAAATGTAATCCTAATATTGTATGCACGGAAGGAAATGCATGAATTGTTAAAATAAGTTGGCGTTGGATAAGGGGATCGATCGAGAACGAATCCCGATGCAAAAAAGGCTCCGATTGTTCACGTGTGCCCGGGGAACCGACGCCCGGTGTTGCGGCGTTTCGATGGGCGCGCCCCTTCCGTCTTCGGCGTTGGCGGGTCACACGTCCCTCTTAATTCGGTAATTACGTTCAACTTAAAACAAGGCCCGATTTTTGCGTTGTCATTACTACTACTACTTACTCTCTCCATAATTAAACTTTGCAGCTTCTGTCACTGTTCATGGCATTCATCTCTTAATTACACTGTATTAATGTCATTGCAATTTACAAGTTGTTTTGTTTTTGTTTTGTCACAATTTACGTGTAGCTTTGTAAATTGGATACATTGATTTTAGTGATTGAATCACACTTTTGTAATGGATGCACATCGTACGTTTTTCGTTTGAGAAACTATATATGTTTGGGTGTATTATTAGCTTGTGGGTGCTAAACTTGCTAGACCCGTGTGATATAGGAATGACAATCCCACTCGTAGTTCATAGATACTTGACTCACTCGATCTGAAAACTGGGAAAAATTCTGAATAAAGTAGGGTCATGGATGGAACAGAGGATTACCCGACAACCGATTTGATACACCCAAAATATAAATATATATAATTGTTTAAGATATGTATAAAAGTTACTAATATTTAAACCTTAATTTGTGGGCATTGTTCTAATTTTGCACATTTAAAAGTTATTTATATACTAAGACTTATTTCTTATATCTTATTTATTTAATATTATTGTGATACAGTAAAAATTTTTATTATATGGGTAAGAACTAAGTACAATATACATTATATGTGATATGAAATTATATTTTTCAATCATCTATATAATTATAGACGACTCAACCCACATGAATCACCCAACAAACGACAAATAAATGAACCCAAATAGACACTCGAAAAGGTGATGGATCGTCCTCTATTCGACTCGAACCCGATCCATTGTCATCCCCAAAATATGTGTTTACGAACAGACACCCACAACCCTTGTTAATTGGCCCACCGGATTTTAAAAAAAAATGTTAGCAACAATAGATTACTCTAATATAAGTGTACATAAATTCCACCGATACTTTGGTAGCAATAAATCTGTACCTATCACACTCAATATTAGATCTTAATGTTATGTGATACAAGAAAAATTAAAATATGGAGCAAGCTCCGAGAATATGTTTGATGAAAAGTTCGAGCCAGGCCATGGTCAACCCTAACCTAAATGCTACCTAACCAAAATGTATAGTGACATTAAATTTTAAACTAGTGTAATAGCCTCATTTATAATTTATTTATGTTTTTTTATACATTTCCCTCTTAAAGAATAATAAGTGCAAAGAGAACAGAAGCTTCAAAACAATCTGAACAAAATCATGCATGTGGTGGACTGTCATGGTCAATGACATCTGTTAGCTTGCTGGTTTCTTCTTCATATAATAACCACTGTTCATCAAACCGAATTAAAACGTTTTTCCAAATATTTTATTAGACAATTTATAAGAATTAAGTTAAGATATTATCAAAGCTGTTCAGTCAACTGAACAAAGTTTCAATTAAGTACTATGACAGTGTGTATGCAGAAGATGTATATAAAAGCGTGTTTATAATGTTTAAGAAATGCTAATTAAAAGGATTAATTCTTTATTTAGGGCATATTAAAGACTATAATTGATCCAAATAGTCTAAATTCAAAGGCAAAACATCATTATGCCAATTAAGAAAGTATATATAAGCCATGTGTCTAAATTCAAAGGCAAGATTTATGTTTCATCTCACAACTCATAACACAATTGTATAGACCCAGCCAAGTTAGCAACAAGCACAAAAATGGAAGCTTGATTAGTGATTACATGAATGGTAAGCATGGTAATAGAACCCTTAAATATGAATATAAAGTGATAGACTATTCAATCAATTTTTGACTTTTTGAGGAATCCTTGCATGTAATTCATTTCATTCATCAAGTACAACCTGATCTCAACCTCTTATAACAGAAATGAAATGATTGACTCCTATAACTACACTTCAAAAAATCAAGTAATGGTTGACATTGTGGAGAAGTAGGGGAAATTTGGGAATTGAAGAATTTAACAAAAAAATGGAGAAATGACATGATAATTATAATAACTAATGAAATAGATAATCTGGGTTTGTATCATACAAGCACAAAAACACACACATGATGCACCCAGGCCAAGACTCAAAAGACACAAAAGATGTAATCTAAGACCGTAAAAAACAGCCCAAGTCTAATACACTAGCCTTTATACAATATATTTGATCAGCTTACGCTGCATAGTAAAATTCACAACCTCAACCAGTATGAAGTTGTCAGCTGAGAAACAATCAGCCGTACTTTTTAAGAAGACTACACTCCACAGATTGTCATATGACCACCTTAAGGCCAATGGACAAGACTAACTATGGTGTAGAATTCAGAATTGACAATGTATGAGCACCATCAATCAAAGTAAAAATGAAAGGCTTACGCCGAGGGTGAAGCAAATTTCAGCGATGTAATTATATTTTCAGATCTTCTAAGCTGTTAGCCAACACCGGTTGCTGCTTCTCCCGTGACAATCTTCTTGGATCTTGAGGTGGTATTGCATTTGATCTTACAGGAGCCGCTGAAAAAACAGGCACAGTTTGTCTAACAAGAACAGGAGGTGCAGAATAAGCGGGAATTATGTTTCGTATCATAATGGGAGGAGCAATGCCATAATATGGTCTTAGGTGATGAATTGGTATGAAAGGTACGGTTTCAGCTGTAGGGAATCTGTAGGGTATGGGTTGACTCCTTCCGATTGCTGTTGACTGTGTGGGAAGATTTGGCCTGTGGGTATTTGGGTAATTTCTTGAATGGATTCTAGAAGAGGTGATAGGATGGGGCTTTGAATTGCTTGAATTCTCTTTTTTGAGGTAGCTCTGTAAGAAACGTGCGACAGTTACTTGCTCTTGTTCATCACTGTTGGTGGTGGTTGATGATGAGATGATACCTGAAGCTTCTCGTGCCACTGGACCAAAAAACAAGACATTATGTAACTCACAGGGTTTGAATTCACTTGTTATATATGATATTGACAAAAGTATCTTGAAATGATCAAAGGGGCCTATAAACTCTGTTAATTTGGCTTCATTTAATGATTTAACCCTCAAGAATAACACTGATTAATTTCAATAATGGAAATAAGGAAATAGATACCAGTGTTGAAGGCTAATAAGCATTCCATCACATGAGAACCGCACATAAAGGTTAAATAGAATTCCATCACATGAGAACCACTTTTTAAGAATTATCTCTTCTGAGGCTGAATCTAATTAGTGGTGGCTGAAAATGGTTATAGAGACAAGCAAACACATGTAATGTTTTGAGTGTTATTTGCAGGTTAGTTTTCATGCAGATGGTTAAAGGTTTAGCTTTCAACTTAAGTTTACATGGTTACAAACAATATGAATGTATAGCTTCTTTCACTTGGTAGCAGGAGACAGATTTTAAATCAACCATCCACACTATAATGCATCACTAACCAGGAAAAAATAAGCACTCACATTGTTTAAGAGATAACCAAGCCGCCATTGCAGCATTCTTTTCAGCCTGTTTCTTATTTTTGGCTGGTTCTCCAGTGAATGTTATACCAGCCAATTTCACTGTGCAGGTGAAGGAATATACACCACCTGAGCTTGATCTAGAAGTAATATAAAGAGGTAATGAAGATCCAACCCTCTGAGAGACCTCCTGCAATAGATTCTTGTAAATGCCTGTCTCGTCCTGTTCAAAATTATAATCTAGTTAGTACTTAATGAAAGATATGATCATGTCATTTTAAAAACAAAACAACATTAACTAAGGGATTGCCACCACATGCATTGAATAAGTAACAAAATATCTGCAGTGGTCAGCCTTAGTAGGATCTTTACCAAAGATAACAAATTTATGATGTCATACATAACGAAAGAGCTAACCAGGATCAATATATGAATGAAGGAGTCAATTGTTGGATGAATAAAGAAGCAAGGCAAAAATTGGGCAATGAGGTAGGTTGATGAAAAGCTTTTCATTAATTGCACTCTCAAATGACACATTAGAGAACTGCCATTTATAGGCTAATTGCATATGATAGCATAGCCACTGATTATACCATTAACGAGCTAACTTAATATCATCACTACTATAAGGCAAGCATTAAATATATAAAAATGGAGTAGCAACTAGCAAAACACTTCCAAATCAACAATTGCTAGTCATACACAATTGCTAATCAACAATCTGCAGTGGTCAGCCTTAGTAGGATCTTTACCACAGATAACACTTATGATGTCATACACAATTGATGTCATTTGTTGGATGAATAAAGATGAAGCAAGGCAAATAATGGGCAATTGAAGTAGGATGATCAAAAGCTTTTCACTAATTGCACTCTTAAATGACATGTTAGAGACCTGCCTTTTAAAGGCGATGCATTTCTAGAGAGAAAACACATATTAGACCACTAACAGGCTAACTTAATATCATCACTACAAGCATTAAATATATAAAAATGGAGTAGTAAAACACTTCCAAATCAACAATTGCTAGTCAGCCAAAGTGAAATGGCGTTGCAAAGACGAACACTTTATAATGTTTATCGATCCTCAAACAAGTCAATACCTTCTCTAAAATAGAACACTTGTTTTCGATCCACATATCAATTAGCATTTCAAAGCACTATATCCATCATCAAATATAAATAATCACTACTATAAGGCAAGCATTAAATATATAAAAATGTAGTAGTAAAACACTTCCAAATCAACAATTGCTAGTCAGCCAAAGTGAAGTGGCGTTGCTAAGACGAACACTTTAGTATGATGTTTATCGATCCCTGAACAAGTCAATACCTTCTCTATCATAGAATGCTTGTTAGCACTAAATCAACCTTCAAATACAAATCATCGAACATCAGCTCCCATTCAAACCAATTATCAAATCAACCAAGCGAAAAAACAAATTTCAGTTCTGGATAAAACAAAGAATTACCAATTTATCATCCCCTAATTCAAACACCGAAAACAAAAACCGAAAGAAAGGGCTCAAAAACTGACCAGAACTCGAGCGGCGAGAGAGCGCGGTGAGCCACGATTAGAGAGAACACCGAGCGCAACCTCGGCAGCGGCGTGCTCCGCCTGTCGAAGCGTACAACAGAAATTGGGGCACTCGAAGCATTCGCCATTGAAGCTCACCACCGCCTTGAACCTCGGCGCGTGATCTGGACCTTCCCTGATGGAAGTATACGACGGAAGATTGAAACAGCTTCGCTGAGCTAGCTCTTGTAGTTGATTCTTGTACATTTCTCTTTAATCTTCTTCCAATCGGCTTAAAACGGAGAGATCAACCAAAATTGGACGCGATTTCGTGCGGGAGAAACTTCAGGTGATCAAGTTTGAATCGGATCTTTGGCCGAAACTCGGAGGAGGAATCATTTGCTGGTTTAGGGGAGGATTTGATTGATGATTAGCGAGAGCGTTAGGGTTCAAATGGAGAGAGGGGAAATGTGTAGTATATTTTGGTTTCTTGAGTTGGATTGATTGAAATCCCAAAAATTAAAAAATTATTTAATATATAATTTAATATGGATTTTTTTTAATACTGTAAGCTAAGAGTAAGGGCACATAATAATTAGTTAATTTTAAAAAGATTTTATAAATTTTTTAATTAGAATATAATTAATTTTTTTTTTAGGATTTTAATTTTCTAAATTATGTTGTTTATAATATGTTATTAAGACACACTATATTTTTGGATGTGTTTAGTTTTACTAAAAAAATCTAGAAAATGCTTAATTTCATATTCAAATTGCAGTTATTATGATGGTGTGGATTTAACTTTCATTTTTTATTCAAAATACGGTATTTTTAGTTTTTAATTTGTATGGATATGGATAATTTATAAATCTACTTTAATTAGACATGTTAATTGGACCGGGTTGGGTTCTGGTTCAATTATTTCGGGTTCGAATTGTGTTGAGTTGGGTTCGGTTTAAGAGGAGAGCGAGGATGTTGATGACAATCTGGAGGGATAACCGTTTCAACGTACATGAGCTTATATATGCATGACACACAAGTTTAATAAAATTCTATTCTAAAATCAATTGACAATAAGAAGATTGTAACCAATGATATATATATTAGACACTTAATTTCTCAATTTCGTGATGCGGAATATCTTTTCTTCATTTATGTAGCAAAAACAAGTAGTTTATCACTTGCAAAATCAACTTCTATATTGTAGGACCAAAATGCGTGTTACCCATACACGTCTAAACATATTATATATGTTCAAATTGATAGACAAACTTGAGTTGTATGGCTGCATGTATGTTACGTGACTATCGACACATGAAGGCATAGAAAAACAAATGTGCTTGGCCTATGAGGCAAGTTACATAAGTTTGGCCCAATAAGCAAAGAGTATGGGCTAAAGCCCAACATGCATGTATCAATCCAACAACTAAACATGGAAATCGAACCAATAGACATATATAGTAAAATCTCTCTAAATTAATACTCGCTAAATTAATAAACTCTCTAAATTAATATTAATCTCTAGTCTTGACTTGGGCCAATGAAAAATTTAACAAATTTCGATAAGATAGTATATATTTAAAAAAAACTACTATATAAATATAAGGTCTTTAATATCATAAAATAATAATTATATAAATTTACATATACATAACTAAGATAATCTAATGAAATATGATTATAGTGTTTTTTTTCTTATGTCTATTTGTGCTCATATTTAACTTTTCTTATTGGATCCAACCTTTCTAGCGTTGTGTTAAAAACAAATTTTACAGTGTCAAGTTGTCAACTATAATTCGTTGAGACTTCATCCTCTGAACTAATTTTAAAGTGTCTAAAACAATTTGATATTGCCTCTTGCTCAACATTAACTATCCAAGTCGAAACTATATACAAGATTTTATAGCAACCAAAACATTGATCTTACATGGATCACATTGTCCCAACTCATAGAATCATACGGCAAAATCTTCTACGATAGTGCATCTTAAAAGTTCTTATTACAAAAAAATCTCTTGAAATTAATAAATATTAATTTATCGGTTAATTAATATCTCTATAAAATAATAAAATACCATGATCCCATCCCTATTAATTTATAGAGATTTTACTGTACTACAAGAAATAACCACGTGGGGCTCCATTTGCTTAGCTTGCAAGACGATCTCACAAAAGCTTCCCACATCGACAATTCACATACAAGCTAGTAGTTCCTTATGTTATAAATTGAGGAGGAAAGGTGAGAAATAAGGGTCAAAAAGCATCTCCATGTCTAAGAGTATTTCTTGTTAATCAAGATTTAATGTGGTCCAAAAAGTTTTATTTTAAAAGAGGAAAGAAATTACTTCTTAAAGAGGAAAGAAAGGAAAGAAATTACTTCTTAAAGAGGAAAGAAAGTACCATTGCAATGAAAGTGTTGCACATCCTCTTTTACCAGATTCCGAATCCCTATTCTACCAGATCCCTATTCAACTATATGCCTTCTTAAAGATGATCCCTATTCAATTATATGCCTTCTTAAAGATGAAAGAAAGTACCATTTGCAATGACATCCTATTTTACCAGATCCCGAATCCCTATTCAACCATATGCCTATTCAACCATTTGCAAACCATATGCCTATTCAACCATTTGCAATGAAAGAGAGCATTGGCTCTCTAAATTGTAACATCTCTACCAAAATGTCATCATTACATTTGCAATGAAAGAGAGCATTGGCTCTCTAAATTGTAACATCTCTGTCAGAATGTCATCCTACCTTAGAACTATGCAACTAACCTATAATCTAATCTCTTAAATATGTATTGTTTGCAATCACAAACTTGCACTTCCTTCTTAGTTGACCTTGAAACCAAGTAAAACTCTTTACAAACTTTGCAGCTTTCTCTAGCTTGTCAATGATATGCTAATAACTCTTTTTCATTTATAGTCTCACACATTTCTTCTCATTACAGATTGTACATGAAATGTATAGTTAATAGAAGAGCTACTTGGGCTTATCAGAACCGCTCTTCTTTCCCCTCCTTGCAGATGAAGAAGATTAAGAATTTCTACTCATTTTCCGAACTTACTATATTTGTGGACTAGTATCATATACTTTCCAATTGATGGATTTGATGGGTTGAGCCACCCCTAAAATTATGCAAAATTGAAGAAAGTGGGATAATACCTAAGTCTCATACATGTTTTGCAATATTGGATATGTTGGTCTATGTGGAAGGAAAGGGTGAAGGAGGATGACTTGGATGTGTATATGTAATAGCCCGCTAATTTATAAATAGATATTTTTTAAATAAAAAAGAACGCCTTTATTCACTATCACCTAATTTCATTTTCGAGATAAACAAAAGAAAATCTACAAATTAAATTATTTTTATTAAAAGATCTATGAAGACGTTTTTTAACAAAACGATATAAATTGAGCAGATCAAATTAAAAATTGACTCACTCATAATCTTGTTTGGCCTAAACTAACCGAATTGGGCCTAAGGCAAAGCCCATATTTTTCGGCCCATATGGCTATATATTCAAGTGGTAGATAAAAAAAATTAAGAAAATAATGAGGATGTGGGATTTAAACCCAAGACCTTTATATTCCACACTCGTATTCCTAACCACTTTGCCAAGTTGTCTTTCTTTCAACTTAATATATTTTATTTCTTTTATTCTTTCTTCTATAAAAGCTTCCAAAGACATACAATAGAGGCTTGTCCCATTGTTATTGGTGGATCTCCTCTTCTCTACCTCCCCAAGGCACCTCCATGCTCACCATTCATCTTCTTTCTTCCTCTTCCCACCAACACCTATGGTCATAACCATATTATCATGACATAAATTTTCAATCATCTTCCTTCCCCTATAAAAAGGAGCACTTGGACAAGTAAGAAGAGCACCCCCCCCCCCCCCCCCCCTTCTCTTCAATTTTTATCCCTTTTTACACAAAATTCAAATTTTAATTTTTTTCCCCAAAATTATTTTTTCTACAATTTTAAGGGGCTGTTTTTTTATTTTCTCGACTAATTTTTTGGTATTTTTACTTCCTCCGACCACTAGAGTCGTCGGACCACCAGCCACCTCTATTGCACGTCGGAGCTGTTGGATGCCACCATATATGTCGTCTACTATGGTACCACTAAAATCAAATGATATACGCCCTTGCGCCTAGTATTGTTCACACAGGGTGTCATAGAAGTATTGTGTAAACTAATCATCAGCCACAACAATGTTGTTGAAGTGATTGGGAAATTCTTCAATCCCCTATTGTATGTGGAATGTGATCTCTTGAAAATGTTGTGAAAAAATATTTAAAGTATGTTTTAATCAATCAGTCAAACAAAATTAAAATATTAAACAACTTAGGTAAAAATAATGTAACTACTACAAATTGTAAACACTTACTATACTTTCGAGTCAAGCTGCATCATTGACAATATCCTTAAAAAATTCCCTATTATAAATTCCATTTAAGCATATGATGGCTACATCCTTGCAATCTACGACATTTTCACTATCACTAATGATACCATGAAAATATTGAAATTTTACGATTATGAAGGATAAATCATATGTTTAATGTAATATAAAAGAAAAAGAAAAAATGTTCTAAATATCTCAACATTTTTGACAAAGCATTGGTATTGCTGGAATTCTAATAAGATTTGTGTGCACATATAGTTCACACATATTAAAATTACAAACCATCTAGTCAAATATTCAAATATTAATGAAATTAAATTATTCATATTTTTTCCAAAATCACACTAAATAAAATAATTGCCAATAAATTATGCTTACATCATGTTTGGCAATTAGTAAATGGTGAGAAAGGAAAGAGTGGTAAAATATGAGAAATTGAGAGGAAGGAAAGTATGAGAAAATAAGAGGTGAAAATAGAGATTTTATTATTATTATTATTATTATTATTATTATTATTATTATTATTATTATGCTAGAGCTATATTTTGATGAGAAATTGTGAGTATAATTTTATTTCTATTTTTCTTATTTTGAAGCATGTATTTCTACTTTTCTATCAAATTCACCAATTTGTTGAAATTCAATTTCTCACTATTTTTTCTCAAATTTTCTTATGAAATTCCATCAATTTTCATCTTAAAATGTAACAAAACAATAAAAAAAAGTCCTACAAATTCCCTCCCTAAAATTCTTATCAAATCTCACCATCCAAACATACCCTTAACATAGAACAAACCGGACTTTTGTTGGTGGTTTGATTGTTGAAAGTTGGGCTTTGGCCCATTTAAAGTAGTAGGCTCCCTCTCTTTTCACTTGTTGCAGTTTTTCGTATCTTGGACTTCGGTCCAATTTCAACTTTACTTTTTGTGGCTCGTTAAGTACGAGTTTATGGGTATTTGTTATGGTCGTGTTGGGGTTTCGGCTAGAGTTTGCTCATATGGTTCTCAACTTGTTATCCGACGGCACTATACGCCTTGGTTTCTAACCCGCGGAAGTGTCATACTCGCCCGTTCAATCTTACTCGTAAATTCGTAGTGTTTGCATGCTTTCCCAATCCTTGCTTGTTGTACGTCTCTTTGTTGTGGCTCCTTTAGTCGGCTTCGACTGCCATCTCGTGATGGCCTCTCGATAAACCAGGCTAGTCATCGATTCTTCCGAGAGGCTACAATGACCGGACTCGAACCGCTGACATCCGCCACAGGGTAGGTCTTAAGAAAGAACTCAAATCCCAAATTGGTTAATCTGATCAGTTCATCGGTGGTCGGCAAGTTTTTTCTTCATAAAAAATAGAACAAATCACACTTAATCACCCTTTATAGAATTTTTAACTTTGATTGAAGCAAAATAACCAAAAAAATCAATAATGTGATAAAATGCCAAATTATTTGAAAAAAAAAAAGCAGAAGAAGAAGAGGCTAGAGCGTTATCCGAATCTTTCCCCACTTTCCTCTGTTCACTCCACCAAAACAAAAATCCTCTCAAATCAATCCTCCCGAATTTCCAGTTTCTTCGACCCCCATAGCTCAATCTGGAGGGATTCTCATCAAGCTTTCTCATCTATATCGGTGGGATAACAGATTAAAATGTGGAATTGCATCCATAACTACGATTATGCATTTGATTTGCGCTCAGCCTTTACTATGCAATAATTCGTCACCACCAATCGGATTCGGTTACTGTTCATCATCGAATCGAAGAGCTCAAAATCGCAACATCACTCTTCTAGAGAGTTCTTGTCGAGGATTCAGGAGGAAGCAACGTCTGCGTGTACCGAAAGCCAACGGCAATGGCGATAACAATCGGGGAAACAAGAACAAGAAGAAGAGCTGGTGGAAGAGGTTTTTCCTGGATGAAGGCGAGGATTGGCTTGGATTAATGGATGAAGATTTGGTGGAGAGCGAAGAGGAGGTTAGGGATCTTGAGAGAAGAGGCGAAATGGGGGAAGGAGAAGAGAAATTGTCGGAGAAGGAGAAATTCGAGGAGTGGAGGAAGCGAGCGGAGGCGATTGTTGAGATTAGAGAAGCGCAGGAGGGTTTGAAGAACGAAGAGAGTCGGAATTGGGAGGATTGGGTGGTGGTGGATGATGATTGGGACGCTGGAGGGGGTGGCGATGGCGGCGGTGATCGGAGCTATTTAGGGGAGATTGTGTTGCCGGAGAGGGGTTTGGTTGAGAAAGCTAACAGCTTTTTGCTTGGAGATGAAGATGATGATGATTTGCTGTATGAAGATCGTGTTTTTCGATATGCTTCTAGCAATTCGGTAATGCTCTTGCTTGTTTGAGTGTACAGATTCCATCATATAGCTCAATACAATCAGATAGAGATTTCTAGTAGTGAAATTTGCTTTGAGCAAATCAAGCTTTGTGATTATTGTGGCTTGAATTGCACATTTGATTGTCCCACAGGCTAAATTTTTGGCGATTTTGATCATTATACCATGGGCGCTGGACTTTCTTGCACATGACTTTGTTCTCATGCCTTTTCTGGACAGGTAAATGTTTGAAAACATGGCACTTGTCTAACTATGTATACAAAATCATACACCAACAATTTGGGCTTTCTTGGTGTATAAGCTTCTTTTTGAAAGAAAGAAAAAAACATAGTCACGTTTTTAGAATGGTGAAGTGTGTATAATAAGGAGAGGTTGTATGCTGATCTTCACTTACAAAAACCGAAGATTAGCTCTTCAAACGAGTTTCAAAATATGCGTAAAAGCTTACATTTATGCTGATGCATTTTGCTATGGATAGGTATGTAAAGACAGTACCACTTGCAGCACAAATGCTTGATGTGAGAAGAAGCCAAAAGCTCGAAATGGTTAAGGAGTTGAAATTTGAGGGTGCAAGGCTGAGGTTTGAGACTGAGATTGGTAAATCGCCCTCGCTTTCTGAGGAGGAAACGTGGGAGGAAATGCGGCTCAAAGCGTAAGAAATCTTGTTGTTTATACTTTCATTTGTGAAAAGCTAAAAACATGCATCTGGGTCTTCTTGATTATTTTTTGGTCTTTATTGTTTACTTTTTAGCTTATAGTTTCGACTGTAATTTTCTTGGACAGATTAGAGTTGCGAGATGAGAAGAGGCTTGAAAACCGCAGTGCATTTGCTAATATATGGTCTGATATGGTGTTTGGTATCTCATTGTTTATCCTGTTATTCTTCAATCAGAGCAAAGTAAGTCCCTTGCTAGCTTCATATACTCTCTAATTCCTTCTGTTATGGGTTAGGGGTATATTTTGCATAAGTGTCACTTAGTAAAAATGAGCTAGATGTTGAAGAAGATGATATTAGTTGGAGATGTCTCCTAGAAGTTAAATGATGGGTTATATTGTTTTTTGATGAAATATATTGAGCATATAGTGTAAAAGAGGGAAAGTTATTCTAGATTGGCCATCATGCTTCATAACAAGCTCATAAAGATCTCACATTATCCTGTTTTAAATTCCTTGTTACTTTTCACTTGGGTTGGGATGAATTTTGATAACATGATCCTCTCTAATGAGTAACTTACACTACAATTTGGGATTTAATGGTAAAATAACATGATTGTTTCCCTCACCTAATTCAAATCTGTGCCTCTTTTGTGGCAGGTAGCATTGCTGAAATTTACAGGATACAAAATACTGAACAATGTTTCAGACACTGGAAAAGCATTTCTAATTATACTTATTACAGACATTTTTCTAGGGTAATATTTCATGCTCTCTGAAATGTAATCCACTTTTCATCCTTATTTCAGCAAGAAAAAAGTGTATTAGTTTTTGCTGTATGGAAAGCTAAGAAAAAATGTGTTTGCATTGCAGTTATCATTCTGAATCTGGTTGGGAGACATTATGTGAAGTAATTGTTGAGCATTATGGCATTGAGATAGATCACTCTGCCATTACAATATTTATTTGTCTTGTTCCTGTTGTCATCGATGCCTGCGTAAAGCTTTGGGTAAGTGCAGTTCTTAAAAGTTTGATTCCTGTTACAAAATACTACCTTTGTTCATTATAGATTGTCACTTTAGTCACTATATGTTGTTAGGAAATGCTTTTCATTTAGAGTTTTAGGTAATGGTTTAGTTGTGTGTTACAAGGTTTGTTATTGGAAAATGCACATCTCAACTCTTTTGATGCATTCTCTTTGATCATTGGCTAGAAAATTTGTAGTGTTATAGGATCCCTAAAATGGCAATCTTTAATGAACAAAGGGAGTATATTTCCATGTTTCGATTTATTTTCCTTCTTGTTTTAATCTTAACTTTGCTTTTGCTAGTACACGAACTTATCCTTAATGGTGTTTGAATGATGTTCTTTGCAGCTATTCAAATTCCTCCCCCGATTGTCGCCAAAGGTGTCAACCATTTTCAATGAGATGAAACGTCACTAGGGAACCGAAACCCGAATTGTTTCCTGCTGCACATAATAAGGTTTGAGTATGAACACTCATGAAACGCATACTATCTTCAGCTTGAACAGATCTTGGCTATAATGGATATGAAGCTTGAAAGCTTCCCTTTTTGACTGTTGTATGAGATTTTGTATTGTAAAACTGTTCAGAATTTTCGAGAAAGCGTTTATATATGAATAGGAGGATTGATTCATTAGGAAAGGATGGTCATGTGATAAAAGGTTTGCACTTAGTCTCTTTGCTTCATCCCTTGTCTTCTACATTGAATGTTAGGGGCAAAGTCTAAGTGTATTTTTAGGGCAAGCACTAGATAACACCAATTGGACAAGGGATCCATTTAATTACAAGCTTATATCATTGAAGTGTGTCATCTTCAAAAACACATTCAAAAGAGGCTCTATAGTCTACCTCAAAAGCTGAGTTTGTGGAGCATATTGGGACTAGACACTTGATTCATCAATGTGTGCAGATTGATGTCCATTGTTGTAAGGAAGTCAGTTGTGTGATTACACTCTTTGAAAGAAAGAAAAATCTTTTAACAAAACCAAAGCTACTCAAGAAGGCAGAAATGTGTCCATGACAAAAAATCAAAGCTATCCAAGAAATGTCTTGAATGACAGATGGCAACAGTGCCATATAAGTATATAACACTAACTTTTAGGACTATCAAGCCAGTTGCAAAATGCATGTTCTACGAGTGAATTTCACGATTCATGGTAAAAATATACATGATTCGTTCTACGAGTTGTGATAACAAACAACATAGATTGCCTGCACTTTAAAGCATTGCATAAAATGTTTTGTAATCACGCACAATGTAAAAAACAAAAAACAGTGAACATTGGGTAGCACATTTAACACTTCACTTCTCTAGTAAGCATGATCTTGCATAATAAGCTAAAAATCAGAGACCATTGAGTAAATACTTTCCTACGGAACAAAATAAGTAAGATTCACACATTCAGAAAAGCTTAAAGAACCAGCAGGGGAGAGCCAATAGTAGAAAGAAAACAGTTTATCCATTAAAAACACAAAAACTTGAACATCTGCCTAATAAAGTCATAGGTACAGACGAACAATTACCATATGCCTACTTGTGCAAGACTCTGAGTTCATCATACTCAATACGAAAAGAAGCAGCTCAATGCCTCAGTAAATATTGCCTTGCCACCGTCGATCCAAGACCCAATTCTGGGAATGGGCAATGGACACGGTTGCAGACAACACACTGAAGACAACAACACAAGCAAAACAACCTAAAAGTTTGAACTTAAACAAAATACTGAAATAACCAAAGTCGACGACTGAATCACAATTAAAACTCAATTCTCGAAACCCATCATTACCCAGTGAGAGAGTAGTAGGCACAGTTCACTTGGCACCCTTCTTGGCAGCAGCCTTGGTGACCTTGGCACCAGACGGATCCTTCTTGTCCACGCTCTTGATGACACCGACAGCAACGGTCTGCCTCATGTCCCTCACGGCGAAACGTCCCAGAGGTGGGTACTCAGAGAAGGTCTCCACCACCATGGGCTTGGTGGGAATCATCTTAACCATACCGGCATCTCCGTTCTTCAAGAACTTGGGCTCCTTCTCGAGCTCCTTACCTGAACGCCTGTCAATCTTGGTCTGGATCTCAGAGAACTTGACGGCAATGTGGGAGGTGTGGCAGTCCAGCACTGGGGCGTATCCGTTTCCAATCTGACCGGGGTGGTTCATGATGATAACCTGGGAGGTGAAGCTGGCAGCACCCTTGGCAGGGTCGTTCTTGGAGTCAGAGGCGACGTAACCACGCTTGAGATCCTTCACAGCAACGTTCTTGACGTTGAATCCCACATTGTCACCTGGAAGAGCCTCCTGGAGGGCCTCGTGGTGCATCTCAACGGACTTGACCTCAGTGGTCAACCCTGATGGAGCGAAGGTGACAACGGTTCCAGGCTTGAGGACACCAGTCTCAACTCGGCCAACTGGCACCGTTCCAATACCACCAATCTTGTAGACATCCTGGAGTGGGAGACGGAGGGGCTTGTCTGAGGGCCTCTTGGGCTCGTTGATCTGATCAAGAGCGTCAAGAAGGGTTGGACCCTTGTACCAGTCGAGGTTGGTGGACCTCTCAATCATGTTGTCACCCTCAAAACCGGAGATTGGGACGAAGGGGATCTTGTCTGGGTTGTACCCAACCTTCTTCATGTAAGATGAGACTTCCTTCACAATTTCCTCATACCTGGCCTTGGAGTACTTGGGGGTGGTGGCATCCATCTGTGCAAAAGAATAATCAAGGGTTAATTACACATGTAACAACATAAGACAATTAACAATTAAAAATTATGTGTAAAGCCAATAAGAGAAGCATAATGATTATTTATACCTTGTTACAGCAGCAAATCATCTGCCTCACACCAAGGGTGAAAGCAAGAAGAGCATGCTCACGGGTCTGACCATCCTTGGAGATACCAGCCTCAAAACCTCCAGTGGTGGAATCAATAATGAGAACAGCACAATCAGCCTGGGAAGTTCCCGTAATCATGTTCTTGATAAAGTCACGATGTCCAGGGGCATCGATGACGGTGCAGTAGTACTTGGTGGTCTCGAACTTCCACAGAGCAATGTCAATGGTGATACCACGCTCACGCTCGGCCTTCAGTTTGTCAAGAACCCATGCGTACTTGAAGGACCTCTTGTTCATCTCAGCAGCTTCCTTCTCAAACCTCTCAATAACACGCTTGTCAATACCTCCTAGCTTGTATATAAGGTGACCAGTGGTGGTTGATTTCCCAGAGTCGACATGGCCAATGACCACAATGTTGATGTGAACCTTCTCTTTACCCATAGTACCTGATGATTACCAAAAATAAAGTCAGAAGGAAAGATTGATATAACAAATAACATAACATTTACTTGATAAAAAGATTTAAGCATCATACAGCACCGCAGTGAGTTATATGATCTATAAGAGCTAATGATTTCAAACAGAATGACAACACTCGTCATAGTTCCAATACTAACGCACAGTAAATAAGCTTTAGGCAGACATAACATTAGATCTATGGCAAATCATTTGATTAACCAAAATCCACCTCAAATGAATGGCAAACTCCAGAGAATCAAAGCATTAAAACGATTAAAACCATAATAGGGCCACAAAGACAAGCTAACAGAACAATTATGGATAAAACTAACATGAAGGAGGAGCTCCACACATACAAACTCAGGTTTGATTTTTCAGAGATGAATCGATACACAAGAGGTGGCTCATTAGCCTATACATAGCGTAGATACTACAATTGACTAAAGTATGCCAGATCTATACATCTATGAAAGCACAGCAAGTGAAAGCAAGAAGACAAGAGTCGCTCAAAAGCTCTGGTCAAATGATTCATTACGAAATCCAAATCTCAAAGTGGTCTAGTATTCAACCAGAACAAACAAGCAATGCAACGATAGATCTCGCTACAGTTTCATACAGATAGAAACATCGATAATCGCAGCACAAATGAACCAGAATTGACGATAAACCACGCAGAAGAACCACATCTAGAGATAGAATAGCAAACAAGCAAAGATATTACAGCAAATCATCAAGATAATTGCGAAGAGATTGCGAGAAAAGGAGATCGAACACACTACAGATCGAAACATCAACAATCGCAAAACAAATGAACCAAAATGAACGATAGAACAGACAAAAGAATCACGTCAAGAGATAGAACATCAAACAAGCAAAGATATTACAGCAAATCATCGAGAAAATTGCGAAGAGATTGCGAGAGAAGGAGATCGATCGAACCTGATCGCTAAAATCGCAGCCGCCGCTGAAGAAGAGAGAGTAAAGAGAGAGTGGATGAAGAGAAATGAGAGAAGTAGGGTTTTCGCTGAGGCTTTCGTTGGCTTTTATAGTGGTAGCGAAATTTCACGGCAGCTAGGGCTTTGAGAATTATAGCAGCTGCGCTAGGTTATTGTTTTCGCTTGCTCTAACGGTTTTAAGCCACTACTATTATTTAATTATTTCTCACCAAAATTATTATTCAATATTCAATTATTAGGCAGTATTTTATTATTCAATGACTTATTTATATTTACACTCAAATATATATAAAATAAATAAATATGGATATTTTGGTCATTTATACTTGATACTTTGATTATGGTAAAACAAATTTAATTGTGTGTTAAATTGCTAAGAAAACTTTTCAAAATACTTAAGAAAAAGGTTTCCTAACAAAATGAGATTGTATGGATAATAATAAATATATGTAATTTTATGTAAATAAGATTCGTTTTTTTAGGTCTTTCGTCAGGTTCGATTAATCGGGATCAATCTACGTCCGGACTGGATACTGCAGAGGCCCATTGCTGAAAGCGACCCTCCCAATTTAATTTTTTTCATACTAGTGGACTCATAATGTGTATTAGGTCCGATTTGAGTCTGACATGGATCTTTTTTTTCTTTATCAACTCTAACAAGACACGTTACATAAGGTAAGCTTTTTAACAAACTTGTTTACATTTATATCATACGACACTCTTTTCAGTTTACACCACTAGATACATGTAAGCACATTATGTTTATCCTATGTTTTTTATTTATTTTAAATAATTGTAAATATTGTTTAAAAAAAGATTTTTTTTTGATAAGGTAAGAATTCGGATACCAAATAGACTTGGTAAACCGAGAGGCCGTTAAAAAACGGCAGCCGAGAACAGTTAAGAAAATCAAAGCAAGCAGGGAAAGCTAAAAGAAGTACAAACCATATAAGATAAGAGCTACGAAGAGTTTGGGATTGGGGTGAGTAAAGCACTAAAAGAAAGCGTCGCAGACAACAGATCGACCCCTTTTGGGCGTGCGAAATGGACATCTGGCGTTCCCTCCACCGAGATGAAGGATCTTCATAAGCCTCAGAGCACTAAGCGTCCTGGCCTAGTACAACTCGGTCCAATGCCAAACTCAGCTCCTATTCCTCGGATAAAGCATAAATAAGTCTCGAGCTATCCTACAAGAAAAGAAGTCGAAGTTGTTTCGCAAGTAAAATGTAAAAGTTTTACTTGCAACACAAGTAGACATAAGAAAAAACACCCATGCCTTGCCTAGCAAGGACTTAAATTATTTAGAAAAATTATTAATAAAATTATTTGATTACATATATTTTTTCTTTTTTTAAAAATATATGCAAGGCCAAAACAATATAATTTTCCTTTTTCTTTCTTATTACCATACTTGAGGCCCAAACATAGATTTTTTTTCTTATCTTTATTTTTTTCTTCTTCTTTTTCAACCTTGGAGCCCAAGTAGTAATTTTCATTTCTTTTTTTTCATATTTTCTTTAAGCTTGTAAGACAAGGATCATGCCGTGCCGACGTTGGAGGGCAGAGCAACAAGCCGACGAAGACGACGGAGGAGGGCGAAGCGATGGATTGATTCTCATAAGGCACACACATAAACAAGGGGCTGAGATTTCATAGATTCTTCAATACCACATTCTTTAGAATAAGCATGATCAACCTCAAGAAGCTTAAATTTTGTTCTATCCTTTAAGATCTCATCGACCATGGTAGATAAAGGAGGGTAGTGAAATTTCAGAGATTTTTTCATATCACCTTCTTTAGAATAAGTGTGATCATAACAGAAAACCTTCTTAAAGATTTTTTTTTATAAAATATAGGACAGATCTTTGGGGAATCACCACTAAAGTGAATTTTCTTTTCATTTCGAATGAATTGAACATCAATTACCAAGATCAGGATCTTAGCAAGGCCAAAATTGTCCAATTAGAATTTTGATTTAGGGGTTATTGGTTTCTGAAAGGGGGCGGAGGTTTGGGGCTAGGGTCTCCTTAAAAAATGAGGTGTTTGTTGTGACTAGTGTGATACCGAAAGGATAAAAAAATATACAATTTTATTTAAGATTAATGTTTTACCAATTCCGGTTTAAAATAATTACTTAAAAATGATTCAATACCAATGCTTTTTTTTTTGTCATCAAGGTAAATTCCTATAACCCAAATTGATCTAAAATATGGTCAATTTGACAGGACACATCTTATTGTATTTTTTTTTTTAAAATTGCATTTAACCTAGTGAGGCTCCTCTTGTGGAAAATCTGAGAGTCGAGATGGGGGCACCATGGCTTAACGTAAGAGGGTGTGACCAATAGATTCAACAGGACCGCAGGACTTAACAGGACTGCTTGTTGTAATTAACAACTTTCCAACCACCCCTTATTTGTAAATATGTGTATTTAACCACCCATTTTGATGAAAAACGTTATTTTCTTCGTTGAGTAAAGTAAATTACGTCTTTGTCATTCTTTTTTAATTTCATTTACAATAAATAAAAAAATTTAGGAATAAATTGAGGTCGAAATGTCATTATCATTGGATTTCGGCTTATATCTCAACCTTTTGAATCTTGAGTCGTCGTCTATCAACTTAGACACGAACGACTCCAATGGTCGATCAAAGTCGTCAGAATCAAATCCAAAATCTATTGTCTTTGCATCGGCGAAGTCGTAGTTCTTCTTCGCCATTGAATGGAGGGAAGGAATTATTACGGACGAAATTAGGCCAGGTTTGCAAAAATCGATCAGCGTATTAGAACTTGAAAATATCAATTATGGTTTTTCCTTTATTTGTTTATTGTAAATAAAATTTAAAAAGAAAGGAAAAGAACGTAATTTACTTTACTTTATGGAGAAATGACGTTTTTTTATCAAAATGGATAATTAAATGCACATAATTATAAATAAGGAGTGATTAAGTGTAAAAAAAATATAAAAGATGGTTAATTATTTAATTGCAAAGTGTAAAATAAAGAGTGGTTAAATTCAATTTCTCTTTTTTTCATTTTTTTGTATGATGAAGAAATTACACTTCTTTTTTCTAATCAAAATGAGATAATAGAGCCGAAATTGTATAATCTTGTAGATGTGTAGCACAGATTCCAATCTCACATTTTGTTGATTGATCGCTTCCAATTCCATCTTTCACGGGTGAGTGTTGGAAGAGAAATCCGACGACAGGAAAAGATTCTCCGATCTCCTTCTTCTCTTCTGATTTCGTATTCCGACGAGCTAGCTTGTTGCTTGCTTGTCCAGATCTGGAACGCTCAAGGAAATCAAATAAAGATTCGACTCTTCTCCAACCTGTTTGTACCAATTTGTGTTTTTGTTCGAGTTGCTTTCGATGAATTGTTAGCAGCTAGCTGCTCAAGCCGAATCATTCTTCAATGTAGAATTCCAAATTTGGCCGTGCGTGATACGTTAAGCTGTCGTTATGATTTCGTCGTTAATTGCTTTTGGTCTGTAGATAATTTCATTAGAGACTCGAGTTGCTATCGTTTTGCTCTTTGATTAGGTCATACAAGATTGGTTGAAGCTGCTTGCTTAATCCAGTAACAGTATTCAATTCTGATTGCAAAATGCTATTAGTTGTAACCCTAAGTAGGCAATTTTGATCTCCTGGCATAGATATCATGCTTTGATACTTGTCAATGTGAGATAATCTTGAATTATAATGATCTCGAAAGGAATATGCTTTGGTTTTTGCCTTATTGTAGCTAGTTTGTGCTTAATTGCCAACAAATGGTTTCTTGGTGTTACTGTAATCAAACTTTAATGTTTGTGAGTGACAGATAAACCTGTAAATTACTTCTGATTTCTGATGAAGCTTGCTTTATCTGTATCAATGGATTTTGTAACCCTAAAAATCAATCCTTGACATATTTCTCACTATGAGGTAATCTTGAATTATAATGATCTGGAAAGGAATATGCTTTGGTCTTTTGCCTTATTGTAGCTGGTTTGTGCTTAAGTGCCAAAAAATGGTTACTTGGTGTTACTGTAATCAAACTTTAATGCTTGTGGGTGACTGATAAACCTGTAAATTGCTTCTGATTTCTGAAGAAGCTTGCTTTATCTGTATGAATCTATGGCATATGCTTTGCTTTCTATACTAAACTTCTAAACCCATTGTATCCAATTTCTGCTAGTTTTCTTATATATCAATTATATTGATTTTCTGGCATAGATTGTGATTGATCTAAGAACAAGTCACTCAAGTTCAAGCTAATATGGACTCAAACAGAGGACAAAATGGAATTCAGCTCTTGCTGGCTGCAGAGCAAGAGGCACAACACATTGTTAACACTGCAAGAAACGGTAATCGTAGTCCCTCTCCCATGCTGAGACCATTCTATGCTACTGCATTCATATATTATGATCATGCAATTGATTTTCATATATATTTTTGTTTAGAAAATATGTCTAAAAAGGAATTATGCTCTCCGAGTCTTACTTAATCCACAAGGTGACTTATATAACTATATAAAGTCGCTTCCAAAAGATACTGCATGGCCTAATTTAGAACCTTCTGCTGTCTATGTATCTTTATAGGTGTTTCATGTGGAATTTCATGGTATTTTATATGTCCAAGTTGGTAATTATTGAGTTTAATCGAGTTTCTCCTCTTTTCTTTCCTTTCTACAGCCAAGACGGCTAGACTGAAGGAGGCAAAAGAAGAGGCTGAGAGGGAGATAGCTGAGTTTCGTGCCCAATCAAAGAGACTAATTAAATTATCTCTACTTTGTTAAGTGTTTTTCATATACAAACTTGCCAAATTGCATTTCAGTTATGGGTTTGGTTCAGTTATCTATTTTCTTTGCAAGCTAAACCAGATTAGTCACCATTCTGTATCAGAAATGAGGTATACATAGAGTACAAGCTCAACCATCAGCCTGGAAAGAAGGCAGGGATGTATTGCCATTAATATATCTTGACAAATAACCATTTTTGCTTTGCTGGTTGCAGTTGATCTAGTTTCCCATATGCATCAGAAACTAAGCAAGGTGTATCAAGGAAAGAGAGGGTATTGCTTGAAGAAGTCCATGCTATAGGAACAAGTTCTTCTGGCAATGTAGTATCTTCATTAACTAACCCAACCAATGCCTACCTCTCCATAACATATGAACTTTCCATAGTTTGGAATATCCAGACTTAAATAACTGAATGTTTCATGGATTGTGGGCCTTCTGTTCCGTAGTAAGCTTTTTTCTTTCCTTTTTTAATTGGGCCTTTATGCATGGATTGTGGGCCTTCTGTTGCGGCCTGCTCAAAGGAAATCAGCTTGCTCCATGCACTCATTGTAAGTTGCATTTTTGCATGTTAACTCAGGGCGGGTGGTCGATTCAAATCAAAATTTTAAGCTGAACCGACCGAACCGATCCAAACCGAATATGATATTATTCGATTCGATTTAGGAATTTTCTAAAATTCGGTTTCGGTTAAATTTCAGGTTGGTTCGAATTTTCCAAATAATTAACCTTCTATTTATATAAAATCGAACCGAATTATTCGGTTCGGTTTATCTTAAATGAAATTTGGGTTTTTATCGGTTCAGTTCAGTTTTGAACCGATGCTCAGCCATAGCGCGAACGGAGAACATGTGAATCTGCGTAGGAATCAATAATATTATATACATGGTTAAGAATATTAGTGTGGAAACTAAATTAATATTAGTTTTATATTCTATAAATGTAGGCATTTGACAATTTTAAAGGATTGGCTGTTTTTTTTCCCCATAATAATGTACTCCATATCTTTTATTACCTCATCTATAATAATTTACATGATTGGATACCAAATATGAACATGCATGAGGAACAAATTAAGTGTGAACAAACAAATGCATAGTCAAAAGGTACATATATAATATGAACAAACAAAAGTAATTAGCAAAACATATCAATCAAAGTGAGAGAATTTTTTTTGGGGGGTCGAAGGAGAGGCCGTGCTCTCCGGCCCCCTCAAAGGGGCGTTTTATTAATAAATAAAAAGTGGGCTAAGTAGTCAGTAAACGGGGGATAGCCCGACCCCCAACATCATCAGACAGCAAATAATAAATCCCCTCCGACGGGGCAAAAAGTGAGAGAATTTAGAATATATGCATTTTCCTTCCGACTTCCAAACGCCTAGTATATAACAAAAAATTTACCTATCAATCTATCATACAAACTTATTGTCCTTCAAGCATCTAATCAAACGGTTAAAATACTCCTAAAATATTAATGGATTGTAAGCAATAATATTTTTGTTTGGTATTTAGGTATTTGGCATGAGAATGATAAATTAAGTATCACTAGTTGTACCCGCCGTGACCTGCATGACTATGACTCGATATTTTTTAGATGTATTATAAAAAATATATTAATAAAGAAAAACATAATATAAAATTTAATGTAAATAATTTATTTTTCGTAATATGTATTTTTTTTGAAATCAAATAAAATAAATCAATCTAGATTATTAAGTTTAAAATTGAGAATAAATATAGATTATTAAGATAAAATAATCTACATTGCTCCTTTTCCTTGAAAATATTTCATAAATAGGTTTAATTTAAAAATAAAAAATAAAAAATGAATAAAAAACAAAAAAGATATATATTCTAAATATGTAAGAAATAAGATTTCGAAAAATAAAAATTAGCTTGATAAATAATATATGATTTAACATGAAAAATAAAGATAATTTATTTACTGAAAATAGTTAAAATATAACTAATTTAATTTATGATGAAGCTAAAATCGTTCTTGAAGCTCCATAAAGTAACGATTAGATAAGATTAAATATTATATTACCTATATTTTTTTATACTTTCCATGTATGTAAGTTTTGAGGTTATCAAATATTTCAATATATCTATAATATTAAATATTATATTATCTATATTTTTTAAACATTATAAACATTCATCATTAATTTTTTATTGCAAAAGGAAATCAACATATATCTATAAAGAAATCCGTCAAATGATATCACGATAAAAGATAAAATATATTTATCTTTATTTTTTAATTATTTGTATAAGCAATTTATATATTTTGAAAAGTCAAAATATACTTAAATAAGCATTGATTTGATATTAAAAGATAGATTTAAATCAATAAAATAAATTTTAATTAGGAAAAAGAATAATAACTAATTTTTATTGACACGATGATAAATTTTAGGAAAAAGAATCGCCCGGATATAAAGCATAAAAATTTCTAAAAACGTGTGAAAAATTCAAAACAAATACTCAGTAAAATAAAATCAGAGTATTTTGCAACAGCAAAGGAATATGCTGAAGATAGATACTCTTCCAAGCTTTCCCCTAACGGCCTAACCTCACTGTGCTTTATATATACACCGCCCTCCTTCCCTCCTAATCCCTTCATCCTTCTCCAAATCAGAAATCTTCTGCGCGATCGGAGTAATATCCGCGCGAAATTGTTCCAGTCGACATTAGTTACAGGTTAGTGTCTTCAGCCTTATTTCGAACGCAAATTATCCAATTTCGATTCATGATCCAAGTTCGTGATCCAAGTTCGGTTTAGTATGGGCACTGGGTTTTTGGAGATTCAAGATTTTGGGTATTCTTTTGAACCCTAATTATCCAATTTTGGTATTCTTTTAAACCCTAATTATCGTCTGAAATTAAACCCATATAGTGTAATGGAATTCATACATAGGCTGTGTGTGTTTCTCATGAATCTGTTTGATTGACATAAAACTGGAGATCTGAGAACTTCCATACTTGAATGGTGGTGGATATTGAAGAAGAATTCCTTGTTGTCTGTATCATATCAAACAAAGGAGTGTTTTTAGTAATTGTGGTTTATTGCAGTTTTTATGGTAAAGTGTTTAATGTAGATTTTTTCACTGGTGGGGTTAGATGAATTGCATAATTGGCCCTTGTTTTGGTATTAAAAAAGTCAATAAAGTCATCTGATATAATTTCTCTAATGAAAAGATGATGATTTTGCAAATTTGGTGTATAACTATAAAGTGTTTGGGCTTTTCTGTATGGGTGTTCTAGGATAATTCTTCTTGGTTTTTGTGGTTAATGAGTCCAAATTTGTAGTAGAGTGTTTGGGCTTTTCTGTATGGGTGAAGCTTCTTAAGCAAACTTTGAACCCTTTGTAGTTATCCTTTCAGATGAGATGTTCTTCTACTTCAATCTGCTTCTTTCTATTTGTTAATTTTCGACGCGTAAATTTCGCCAGTTTTCGTGATTTCTTGAGATTCTCAGTCATTACACAGCCATGATAAAGTATTAATTGTAACGCGGAATCCGATTTTTGTTCATGGTATATGGGACCAGTATTATTTTAATGTAGTAAGGATTGTTGACCTTTGATCTGCTTATTGATAGGACTATATATGAGAAATAGTTGTTACATTTGGCTGGATGTGCCTGTTTTTACCATAAAAGACAGATTTGGAAAAGGATTGGTTTGTTGGTTGGGGAGGTTAGGAAAGGGAATCTGTTTGGGCCTTAATATCCTGTGATTTTCATTTCAAAGACCCCACTACCATTTTGTTGGAAGGGCAAGCATACAAGAAGTTAAAACCCAGTGTCATGTACATATGCTTTTATTTAAATATTTTCTGCATAAAACAAAAGATGTGGAATCATTTAGTACTGGTGTTGAATTTTCATCACTAGATAGTTGGGGTCTTGCTTTTACTTGCAAACAACACAGCATCTGATTATGTCACAATTGTTGAATATTTTACTCTGTATAATTGGCTTGCTGTTTTCTTGGACAGTGTAGAATCAAAAGCCCTCTGAGAAGAAAAGGCTTCAGTTGGAAGGTATAAACTCAAGAAGGGCGCAATGGCGAAAGAACAGTTGCAAGTGCTGAATGCACTTGATGCAGCCAAGACCCAATGGTACCATTTTACAGCAATTGTGGTAGCTGGGATGGGCTTCTTCACAGATGCCTATGATCTCTTCAGCATCTCTTTAGTCACCAAGCTCCTCGGCCGCATCTACTACACCGACCTAGCCTCCAACAAGCCCGGGACCCTGCCCCCCAATGTCTCGGCTGCTGTCAACGGAGTCGCCTTCTGTGGGACCCTCACCGGTCAGCTCTTCTTTGGTTGGCTCGGTGACAAGATGGGTAGGAAGCGAGTCTATGGTATGACCCTCATGATCATGGTCGTCTGCTCTATTGCCTCTGGCCTCTCCTTTGGGAGTCACCCTAAATCCGTCATGGCCACCCTATGCTTCTTCAGGTAATTAATTAGTCATTGCAATTCCAATTCTTGGTTAATTCCACCAATTGGGGCGCATTCTCATGCTCATTGGCTTTTATACACTGCCTTTGAGATGAATTTAGTCCCTATATCAATTTTGGTGCATTCTAACTAAATTCAGTTATTATTGTCACATAGCTGAATTTCAGTTTTTCTTGGGTCTTTCGAGCGTACCCCCTTTCCCTTGGCCAAGGGTACCCCATCTTGACCCCCAGATTCCACTGTAGCGGAGCCTCACTGGGTCAATGATGATGATGATGATGACTTTGTGTGGTTGTAATTAACATTTTTCTTACTAGAATTACTTGAGCTATGGTATCACTCTCATAAAAATGGTTTTACAGTGGTAAACTAGCAAGTTAATTTGCTTATTTACACCATGTACAGGTTCTGGCTGGGTTTCGGTATAGGAGGAGACTACCCGCTCTCAGCAACCATCATGTCTGAGTACGCAAACAAGAAGACTCGAGGAGCCTTCATCGCTGCTGTATTCGCAATGCAAGGCTTTGGAAACCTGACAGGTGGTATCTTCGCCCTCATAGTCTCGACAGCCTTCAAAGCCGCCTACCCATCAGCTCCTTTCAAGGACGTCGGTGCAGCCTCCACCGTCCCACAATCCGACTACGTGTGGCGTATCATCCTCATGTTCGGCGCTCTCCCTGCCTTCATGACCTACTACTGGCGCATGAAAATGCCCGAGACCGCCCGTTACACCGCCTTAGTCGCCAAGAACACCCAGCAAGCCGCCAGCGACATGTCCAAAGTCCTCCAAGTCGAGATCGTTGAGGAACAGAAGCAGGACCCGCCAACAAAGGGCTCGAACGAGTTCGGGCTTTTCTCAAGACAGTTCCTTAAACGCCACGGCTTACACTTGCTCGGTACCACCACGACATGGTTTTTACTCGACATCGCGTTCTACAGCCAGAATCTCTTCCAGAAGGACATCTTCAGCGCCGTTGGATGGCTTCCTAAAGCCAACACCATGAGCGCGATGGACGAGCTTTACAAGGTCGCCAGGGCTCAGACTTTGATTGCTCTCTGCGGGACTGTCCCGGGTTACTGGTTCACAGTCGCATTCATCGATAGGATCGGTCGGTTCTCGATCCAGCTCATGGGCTTCGCTATGATGACCATCTTCATGTTCGCCCTAGCCATTCCTTACCACCACTGGACCACAAGTGGCAACCACATCGGGTTCATCGTAATGTACGCGCTCACTTTCTTCTTCGCCAATTTCGGGCCCAACGCCACCACTTTTGTGGTCCCGGCGGAAATCTTCCCTGCAAGGCTAAGGTCCACGTGCCACGGGATTTCCTCGGCTGCTGGGAAGGCTGGAGCCATCGTGGGCGCCTTCGGGTTCTTGTACTTGGCACAGAGCAAGGACCCGTCTAAGACCGATGCGGGTTACCCAGCGGGTATCGGTGTGAGGAACTCGTTGATGATCCTCGGAGCGATCTGTGCCGCTGGATTCTGCTTCACGTTCTTGGTTCCGGAATCGAATGGTAAGTCGTTGGAGGAGATGTCGGGCGAGAACGAGGAGGATGAAGGGGCTACAGAGATGGTGCACCCAGTTTAAGACATGGGATGGTGATGAAGGATTTGATTTCATAATTAGTTCTTTGTTTGCAGTTTAAATTCTTTTGGGTTTTGGATGTTTTAGCCTCTAGAGGGTGTCTGTCTGTGAAGGGCATTGTTTGATCAAGAAAGAAAAATTGGTGCCAAATTTGTTAGTGCAACACGAGATGGTTTATAGAGAAGGTAAAAAGACAATAAGCATTGTGATTGACCCTCTAAAAATGGTGTCTTTTGGTGTCTTTAAGGTTTGTGAATGGTTTAGCCTTCAATATTATTTGTTGTTTCTTCGTCTCATCTTGGTTGCATTGATGGATATTGAAGTATATACATAAGAGTACAAGCTCAAACAAATTACATTTCATAGTTATAGGAACAAGTTCATGCTATAGGAACAAGTTCTTCCCACTTAAATAACAGAACGTTTCATGGATTGTGGCCTTGTGGGTAGCCCAGTCAATCGGGTCGGGTCGGGTCCGAGTTCCGGTCATTTCGGGTTCGGGTCGTTATGGGTCATAGGTTAATCGGGGCGGGTTATTGCGGGTTTTCGGTCCGAGTTGACTAGCGGGTCAAAAAATATCGATTTTTTAATGATTATTAAAATCAAATTTTTATTAATTATACTATTTAATTATAATATATTACTATGTATTTTAATAATAAAACTAGTATGTATTCCCGTACCTTGTACGGTTTTTCTAAATAAAATATGTTCAAATATGTTTATTATCCAAAAAATTAATCATGTAAATGCTTAAATACACTTTTTTTTATGATCTCTGCTTAAAAATATAAGATTATTACGGAGTATCATATGATATAACTAATCAAGATCTTTTCATATAAGGTAATAAATGATTAGATTATAATAATAACCAAATTGGCAAGGAGATTGCTAGTAATATACGGTTACAAAGATAACTATTCAATTAAGAAATATTAGTTAAAAACGATTATATCTAAAAATAAAATAAATATTCTAGAATTTGTATAATAGCATAGAAAAACATCATAATGATCTTTATATCTATCATATCCAAAAATAAAAGATTGTTCAATAATGAGATTTTCTATCCTATATTCTAAAAACATGAATAAGAATTTATCATATCCAAAAATAAAGGATTATTTTACATAAAAAAGGTGATGTGGTCCAATCTAAAAGTGACCTGTGTCGTTTAATAATTTTTTTAACCTCCGCTTTAGGTTATAGTTATGATATGATATATTATAAGTTTCAAAGTAAATTTTATACATAAATATACTAATTCGGTCAACCCAACGGGTTTCGAGTCTCAACCCAACAGGTTGCAAGTCTATCGGGTTCGGTTTATCTAAGGTTTCGGGTTTAAATTTTCGGACGATTCGGATCGGATCAGATTTTTTGACAACTCTAATTTTGGGCCTTCACTTTTAATTGGGCCTTTATGCATGGATTGTGGGCCTTCTGTTGCGGCTTGCTCAAAGGAAATCAGCTTAAGCTTGCTCCATGTGATTCTTCAAAAACAAAGAATTTGAAACTGACTAGGTTAAATCTAATTTTTAGCGTTTATTCTAGAAAATCCGCGAATTCTCTCGACCTTCTTCTCCTTCCTCCATTCTCTGTGAATTTATACATCTTGTAAAGAAAGCACCTTTCTCCTTATCGAGTCGCGATTCTACATCTGGAAAAGAACAGAAAAACCCTAAGAATCAGTCGAAGATGGCGAAAGACGGACCTAACTGGGATGGTCTCCTCAAATGGAGCCTCTCGCACTCCGATGGGACCGATTCTCACCGTCAATTGAGGTATTTTCCTTAAAAGAATTAGTGAAACTCAATATTGTGAAAAGTTTGGAGAATTTTGATGTATTTTAATGATAGTGAGGAGGAAAGGAGGTGGTTCATGGAGGCCATGGAATCGAATTCAGTTGATGTGGTAAAGCGGATGAAAGAGATTACACAAGTTATGCAGACACCGGAGGAGGTTTTGGAGGCTCAAGGTGTAACTCCGGAGGATATTGAAGGTATTCTTAATGTTAATTTTTATGAGTTTATGGAGCTTTGTGGTGGTCTTTAATGGTGCAATTTTTGTTATAGATATGCTAGATGAGCTGCAAGAGCATGTGGAATCCATTGACATGGCAAATGGTGAGCTTCCAATTTTCTTTTTCTACCTTATATTCATCCTCATGCTTAAGCTCTCATTATACTAATCTTAAAGCAAATAAAAGAGCAGTTATTTTTTGGGATGACTGAAATTACTTTGTTTGAGGCCTAATTTTTGTGCAGTAATTTTGTTTTTGATATATCCTGGTAGTCTTGAGCCTAATTCATTTAATATGAACAGCATTTTGATGGAACTGAAAAGGGGAGCTTTGAAGATGTAGATTTGATAAAAAATAGTCAGAATAGTGTTGATCTGATTGAATTATACCCATGTTTAGCTGATCGTTTAGTGGGCGAAAGTATGTATGGCTTCAGGATGATTCCCTTGCTGGTACTAGTTTGTGTTGACTGCATTGTGTTCAGAAAGGAGAATAATCTTGGATGGTCACTCCTGGTGCCTTTTCTAATTCTACAGAGATTGTTTGTTTGATTGAACAATGTAATTTAGCGGTGCTGGTTGGCATGGATAGATATTATTTTTCATTTGCCTTTGAAGCATGCTTATTGGGGTATCTGTAATATCATCCATGGTAAGGAGAGATTGATGTCTTGTGAACCTTGTGAAAATTTTCTTCATATGCATTACAGATCTCCATTCAATTGGTGGCTTGAGTCCTCTTCTTAACTACCTGAAGAACAGCCATGCTAATATCAGAGCAAAAGCGGCTGATGTTGTGACAACCGTTGTACAGAACAACCCTAAGAGTCAACAGATGGTGATGGAAGCCAAAGGTTTAGAACCGCTTATCACTAATTTTACATCAGATCCTGATGAAACTGTGCGGACAAAGGCACTTGGTGCGATATCCTGTGAGTTGTGCTCTTTTTCTTTTTGATAATATAAAACCATTTTATCCACCGAGTAAATTTGACTTTCTTTAATCCCTGTTTTGTTATATAAACTGAAATATATAGTCCCAATTTTTGGTTGCTAGCCCTTATCAGACACAACAAGCCTGGAATTGCGGCATTCCGCCTTGCAAATGGTTATGCAGGTTTGAGAGATGCTTTGAGTTCTGAGAGTGTGAGATTTCAAAGGTAGCTGCTCAAATTTGAAATTCCTCCCTGCCATCAGCATTACATTTGATTGCATGAAGGAATCTTAATATTGGAATTGGAAAGACAAAGCTTGGGCTTTATCTATGTTTTTATTCCCTCTTAATAGGCTTACATTGCTGGTTCTATTCAGGTTTTCCCACTCAAAGAAGCTTTTATTATTTTGTAGGAAAGCGCTGAACGTGCTCCATTATCTGTTGCAAGAGAACAAATCAGACTACAACATTGCGACTGAACTTGGATTCCTCCCGTTGATGATGCACTTGGCCTCGAGCGAGGATGGAGGAGTACGAGAAGCAGCCCTTGAAGGTATTCTAGATATTGCACGTGTCAAAGCTGATGAGAGCAATGGGTCTAGGAGTCTGATCGCTGACGATGATAAACTCAAGCAGCTACTTGAGGATCATATTAGAGACATGAGCCTAATGTCAGCAGAGGATCTCGGGTCTGTCCTAATGTCAGCAGAGGATCTCGGGTCTGTCAAGGAAGAGAGCATTGTTTGATCAAGGAAGAGATGGTGCACCCAGTTTGAGACATGGGATGGTGATGAAGGATTTGATTTCATAATTAGTTCTTTGTTTGCAGTTTAAATTCTTTTGGGTTTTGGATGTTTTAGCCTCTAGAGGGTCAGTCTGTGAAGGGCATTGTTTGATCAAGAAAGAAAAATTGGTGCCAAATTTGTTTAGTCATGGAGTGCAACACGAGATGGTTTATAGAGAAGGTAAAAAGACAATTAAGCATTGTGATTGACCCTCTAAATGGTGTCTTTTGGTTTCTTACGGTTTGTGAATGGTTTAGCCTTCAAATATTATTTATTCAAAAATTGGTGCCAAATTTTGTACATTCTATAAATATACTAATTTGGTCAACCAAACGGGTTTCGGGTTTCAACCAAACGGGTTGCGAGTCTATCGGGTTTCGGGTTTCAACCCAACGGGTTGCGAGTCTATCGGGTTCGGTTTATTTAAGGTTTCGGGTTTAAATTTTCGGGTTTTGATCCTAAAATTTTCGGACGATTCAGATCGGATCAGCTTTTGACAACTCTAATTTTGGGCCTTCTTTAAATGTTTCTTTCGGTTCTCAAAAAACTGATTTATCCTGACCTCTTTTAATTGGGCCTTTATGCATGGATTGTGGGCCTTCTGTTGCGGCCTTCTCAAAGGAAATCAGCTTGCTTCATGTGAATCTGCGTAGGAATATATATAACAAAAAAATTTACCTATCATACAAACTTATTGCCCTTCGGGATCTAATCAAACGGTTAAAGCTCTAGAATAATATCTAAAGGTTTTCGTTTCGAATTTCACTGTCAATCACACCAAAAAAAACGAACTTCTTAGATGTATAAATAAATCAAGTTAAAGAGTAATTCGACTTGAAACTTTTAATAAGATTTTTTTTAACTCAAACTTTTATTTGAATCGATATTTAAAACATGCACATGAAGTATATTTATCTAGATATAGGTCTATTTATCTAGAAAGTCTTAATGAGTTGTATTTTGAAAGGAAGTCTTGGTCCTTGAAAGACACCTGTTTTAATTACAATATGGTTCGCCGTCTTGTTGATTTCTCTAAAAACATGAAAAAATATATCTACTCTATAATTTAGGTAGTTCGATTAAAATATTATGATATGTTTGGTTGGTGCACCCAAAAAAATCAATATTTTTATCTTTCAAATGAGTGCATCATACTGATATAAATAATTAACTTAGGATTTGTTCTTCTTCTTCTTCGTTATAAATGCGAAGAAAATGAACAAACCCTTAAGTCTGAACTATCAACCAATAACCAATTGGTCTAGTAGAATGAGGTGCTACGCTCCTTAAGTGTTTGTTCAGGAGGTTCGAAGTTCGAATCTTCCTGGCGGCGTGTATGGAAAAAATTGAATTGGGAGGGTCGCCCCTAACAATGGACCTCTGCAGTACCCGGTTCGGACGTAGATTGACCCCGGCTAATCGAACCGAGAGAGAGATAAAAAAAAACATATACATCGGGCCAGCCAAAACATAATTATTGTTTTCTAACAAAACTTAGATGATGAAATGTTTTTTTTTTAAATATAGTGATGGTTCCTAAGAATTGACACACGTATCTTAGGCGTGATAAACATATCTGTCATTGTCTTTAAAAGGAAATGAAAATAACCTAATTGTGTCCCTGTCCACATAATTTCCCACTTTAATTATGTCTTTTTTAGTGATTAGTTAGATTTAACGATTGTCATTACTACTTTTTTTTTTTTTGGTACTGTCATTACTACTTTTTAAAATGCAGTTATTTTCATGTAATTATAGTTTTTGGTCAATGATTGTGATTGGGAATTTGGGACATAGAATAAACACAAATGTGATATATAGAGAGAGAGAGAGAGGGGGATATGAACTAGTAGAGATCAATCAGACCTAAGAGATTATGTTTTATCCCATTAAATGAGAAAAATACTTCGAAAATGAACCTCTTTCCATGCATTAGTCAAGAATTCTTGACGATGTATATCGAGCTGGAACAACATGTGTTTTAGCGCCTAATGCAACGACTCCATGTGCAACAACAAGCATCGGTTTGACTTGGGAGGCGGATGTATTACCGATTTTTCTAGCTCTAAAAAAATATTACCAATTCAATGCATTAAGGTTATGTTTGACGGGCATCAAAAATTAGTTAGAGTTTTTCAACTAGTTATGTCAACTCGTATAATTCAACGTCGTTTGAGAAATAAGAATTAAAAACTATAAACTATAGTTTTTATTTTTTTTATAGTTTTTGTAGTAGTTTTTGAATTAAAAATTAAATATTTTCAAAACAAGGCTAACACTATTATAAAACAACATTTAAAATTTTCACATACTATAATAAACTAATAGAATATTACCAAGCAGTGTTTTTTTTTTAAACTTAAAGTATGTTTATAATTAATTTTATAACTCCAACTATAGTTATACAATTTTAACTAATTGTTGAATTCAAAAGAGTCCCTAAATATGAGTAGCATCATGCCAAACAAATTGTGGTCCGTTTGACAATTGCACAAATGTAACATAGAAAATCTAAACTAGTATCATAAGATCTCCGTTTTAATTCTCATAGACAATATGTTCGACCAAATTCTTTCATTACACAAGTAACTATCCAAGTAGCATCATGCCAAACAAATTGTGATGTACACAATATAGATCTAAATTTGTTGCACCTGATTTGAGTATATATTATATATTGTATACAATGAAAAAGGTCATAAAATGCACTTTTGTACCTTTCAATGGTCCAATGGTAAATGACCATCGAGAGAGATAGAGGTTGGGTTATAAAGTTAGTACCCATGAAACTAAGCATATTCTCTACTCTCCAGTATCAGTACAAAAAATATTGGTAGTTTTTTTTTTTTGATTGTGTGTCATGAACATATAAGAAATTTAATTTAGAAAGTTTTCTCAAATTATAAATGTACCTGTTTTTTTTATGAGGTGCAAATTCAATTTATCAAACAGGCCTAGTGGTTTGAGAGATCGAGCAAAAAACTTAATAGTTAGTAGATTTGTAGAAGATAACAAGCTAAAAGAACAACAATACAACATAGAATACAATCAAACGTCGTGAAAAGTTAAAGAGGCTCGTGAATAAGGAGATTATGGCATGATTGTACATTAGTTATAAACTAAATCGAGAGCAACATAGCATAATATTAACTCAAGAAAGTGTGATGAAACGCCTAGGAAAAATTATGTTTCAACGAGCCCGCGAGAAACATACTAGCCCACCAGGATTGCAATCGGAATATCAACTCGTACCAAAACACAAAAGCCATCTTCATATCGAAAATTCAATCTCCAAAAAGCCGAAAACACGAAGTAAACAAAAGAAAACCAAAAACCAAAAAATAACAAATGAAAAACACAAATATAGTACTTAAATTATTTAACAAGCCCTAATTGAAGTAACAAGTGGGGATGATTTCATTAGTTTTTACTCTAAATTATTTACACTTGGGGATAATTTCATTAGTTTTTACTCTAAATCATTTAACAAGTCCTAAACCTTCTTTCATACCAAACACTAAAAAGGGGATAGACCATACCTAATCTGATTCCCTATATCCTAGGTATAAACACCAAACGGACCCTAAGTGTACCTATTTTTTTATAAGGTGTTGATTCGATTTATCAGACGGGCCTAGTAGTTTGAGAGATCGAGCAAAAATCTTGATAGTCAATAGACTTGCTGAAGATAACGCGCTAAAAGAACAACAGCTACAACATAGAATACAATCAAACGTCGTGAAAAGCTAAAGAGGCTCGTGAATAAGGAGAGTGAGGTATAATTGCAAATTAGAAATAATTACTAACACGTATTTATAATATTGTAGGAGAGCAAGATAGCATAATAATGGCTCGAGAAAGTGTGATGAAACGCCACAGAAAAATTTGTTTCAATTCAACGAGCTCGTGGGAAACACACCGGCCACCAGGACTGCAATCGGAACTTCAACTTATACCAGAACACAAAAGCCCATCTTCATATCAAAAATTTAATCTCAACAAAGCCGGAAATACGAAGTAAACAAAAGAGGGTGAAAAAAACCAAAAATGAAAAAATAACAAATGAAAAAACACAAGTGTAGTACTTAAATTACTTATCAAGCCCTAATTGAACTATTGAAGTAACAAGTGGGGGTTGATTTCACTATCATTTTTTTTTATCAAAAGTATAATGTAAAATCATCGGCTTTTTCTTTTCCTCAACTCATATCCCATAGATATAATATTTAGTTTAAATCAATAGAGAATTTCCTGTATGAATCGATATTATTACATTCCATTTAATTTCTTCCCGAAACCTCCAAAGGAAAATACCGAATTGAATCCCAAATCGACGAATTAATTTATATTGTAAATTATTTACAATTAAAACTTTTTTTTGAATTACTATTATAATTAGGGTTTTGTCAATTGGGTTGTACAATTCACACAATACCATCATCCTCTTTTCTCTGACAAAATGATTCCCACACTTGTTGATTCCAACACCCTAACCCATAAACCAAACAAGAAAACAAAAAAATTTAAGAGATAAAAAGAGAGCAAAGTTTGTAATTTTGCTATTTTAAAATTTCATCAACCCACTTTCAAAAAGAAAAAAGAAAAAACCAGCGCCTCATTTTGAGAAAATTCCATCTCATGGGAAGGAAGGAATTTTGCAGCTTTATCTTCCCCACAGTTGAACTGTTGAAAGCAACAACCAACACCATCACCCCACAATACAGACATCAGTGTGTTCATATTTTTATAATCATACTTTATGATTGAAGATTTTTTAATACAGTATGTAAATTACAGGGATATAAGGTAGTATAATAAGCTAGGTAGTGTAAAGGATGTTCTAGGGTGTTTAGCTGTGTCTTTTTTATTTCACTTACAGTTAATTTAGGTTTATGAAACCTCATCTGTAATAATATTAGGGTGGTTATTTAGTTGTTAGGTGATTGTCTTAATTTCTTTCCTTATATATAAAAAATAAGGTAGTATAAAACTACCGACTAAATAGCGGGATTTCTTTATCAATACCCAATTGATTTAGTAATAAAGTGGTGTTAAAATTTTTAATTATTATTTAGAAAATTTGAGTTCGAATCCTACTGGTGAAATATATTGTGAAATTGATATTGGAAGGGTCTTCCTTAAAATAGGACCACGAAGTATTCGTTTGGTTTGGACGTAAAGCGGTGTTGACCGATCGAACCCTGCGAGTCCAAGGCATGAAAAAAAGTAAAGGAATTTCTTTTATCTTTAATTGCAAATATGAGATTTGCAAGACATCAAGAAGTTTTTCTCAATGACCCATGTTATCAAATAAAATGTGACAACACTAAATGGAGTTGGCTTAAGTGATAAGTGGTCTGTTCCAAATTCATGAAGTTTGTGGTTCAACTCCATTGGATATAAAAAAAATTCTTTGTGAGAGACTCCTCAGTTAAAGTCAGGTGCACAACCCAAGTGAAGTTGGACGTAGTCAAGATAAAACTCTTACAAAGCAGGGGGCAACAAAAAAAAATATGACAACTTTACACCTATTTTTGGAATGGAATTCATTTTTACTAATGGTTTTGTAACATTTTTTAGTGTACATATTTAAAATTTTATTTTGAGTAATTTTTTATTTTTAGATAGTTTTGTAAGAAAATGATTTTACGGTTGATCTTATATAAATGTTTAAAGTGTAATTTTTATGATTTTTTTTCCTAGTGTTTGGTGTTGTGTAATTTGCCCTATATTCCTTACTATATAAATAGTCATTTATATATTATTAAATTCGTCACTATCTTTCAACACATGAACATGATCACACACTTTTTTGACTAGCTTTCTCCTCTCAAAAGCTATTTCCATGAAAGAACGTATTAAGTTAATTGTAGATAATTGGTCTATTTATGAATAAAAAGTTAAATTTAACTTAATAACATTTTGATTATGGGTTTAATTTGCATGATAGAGTTTATATTAGATACACACTACTTCAACAATCTCTACTAAAAAAAAACAGCGTTCCTCAATAAAATCCCAAAAATTTTGTACACCATGATCAATAGATCATGTATATAATAGTAAAATGAATTTTTCGATAATGTCAAAAGGGCACGTTATAGAAAAACTAATTTCAGAAAGATTTTGTAAATTATTTATTTAGAATATGTTTAATTTGTTTTAATGATTTATAAGTTTTATTTTAAGGTTTTAATTTTAAAATTAGATTTCCTATATAATCTTAAGGTGCAAAACTCATTGTTTATAACTTGCATGTCGTCTCTCCTTCTACTAAAAAAACTTACATATTTGTCGTATGCTGAAAATTATAGGGCGAATTCCTATGCACTATTAATTACAAACTATAGGCAATAACTATACCATCACAATAACAATGAACCAATTTACCCTAAAAATCTAATCTTTTTTACTCAAAAATAATAATTTTTGTAATGCATGTTTTACTCGACATAAATCCTTTGTTTTCGTCGGAAAGAGCGGAAGACCCACAAATTTATTAGAAAAGGTTAATTCGGAACAATACGGAAAATAGTCAAACACCTAACATCATCAAATGAAAGAAACAAAATTGAGTCTGAGAGTTCAGGTAAAACATGTAAGACTAACGGAAAGTAAAAACCCAGAAAAACAAGACCATCGGCAACCACGATTAGTCTCGCAATTAATTGTCCAAATAGTTGCATGCTACGTCCACATCCATTCTTTCGGAATCAAGATGATGCTGTTCATCAAACTTAAAGATCATTACAATATCCCATCTGCTTACTTAAAGTGAGATCACTTTAAAGTTTAAACCCCTTTATTTTTCTTTTTAGGGTTTACATCAACAGCTTTACACCTAGTGCTTTCTTATTGAATAAATTTTATTACCAAAATAAATTCTCATAGTTACCATTAATTTGTAGATCCATCGCTCAATGGGTTGTTAGTGGTTCGAGAATATGTTTTGGTATTGTCTAAGTAGTGTATTTTATGTGTTTTTTCAAGTAAATCGTCATACATCTCCAAGTTTGCTTCTTGTTGTGTGCATGTGTTACTTTCTGACGACTTTATACGCATATGTTAGGACTCTTCTAACCCGCATAATTTCTTTTTTCCTACGTTGTCTTTTGCCTTTCTGGCTTCCTTGCTCGATCGGTATTTGTGTCGTGGTTGTCTTGCTACTTGTTTGCCTTTTTTTGTCTGTCTATTGTTAGCGTTTCGTTTCTTGTCGATTCATCTATCGAGTTTCATCTCGGTTTGCCTAGTATCGAATCACTTTCCTTATAAATAAATCAATGAGTTGTCAGTGTTAGTTATTGACCGAGGATAAAATTATAATTTTACATATTTGTTTTTGGCAAATTTCTATTTTTTGGGTGGAAATAAACAATATTGCTAAAAAAAATTACATTTCCAGATTGTAATTACACATTAAATAATTTTTTTGATGAAAACGAATCTGTTTTAAAGATAAATTAAAGATAATTATCATAGATAAACCAACTTACACCGATCGATTTAACTAATAAGATATATAAAACATTATAATTAGATTATATAGTGAATTTTCTTATAACTATAATTACATTGTTACTTTATTGCATACGACCCAGTCAAGATTGGAGGACAATCTCTGACCAAACCTAAATCATAGCTTAAATTAATTGTAACCCTACCTTGCCCTACATACTCTCCCTAAGATAATATTGGTCGTGATTGAAATGATTAACAAATATATTTGCTCTGCTGGATAGCAACTGCATGCTCGGCAAGAATACTTTTTCTCCATCATTTTTTGCAAGAGGAAAGTATTTAAGAATGGAGTATATAGCTTTAAGTAGAGTTTGGCCGGTGGTAAAGTTTTGACCCTATTAAATTTAAGGGGAGACTACTTGGTGTCGTGGGATGACGTATTAGGTCTTTTAAACGTTTATTCGGAGGTTTGAAGTTTAAATATCTCAGACAGTGTGTATAAAAAAAGTAAATTCGGAGGGTCGTCGTGAACTAATAGATCGATCTCTATAGTATTTGAAAAATGAATTAATCTTCAATCCATATGGATTGGAGGGATACTTTGGGATTTAACGAAATTAAAGGCATCTTGATGAATGACAGTATGAAACTCTAATTGTGTATAAATCTTATTTTAAAGTGCGAATTGTGGTGTTGATCTCGAACATAGAATTCGGGTCTTGTGCGATAAGAATGCGCCCCTTAAATTCAAGGGTAAGTTTTATTAAGTGAATGCCATGGCTACTTTGTTGTATGAGACATAGTGTTGGTCGGTTACAAATGTATAGAAGCAGTTAAAGGTCGATGGTGACAAAAACGGGGATGCTACGTTCGATGTATGAGCACACGATGTTAATTAGATAGGATAAAAATGAGGTCATTCGTAATGAGAGAGGAGCTAGTATTAGAGATAAGTTGTGCGAATCAAGACTTTATTGATTTGGGCACGTACAGAGGCAGTGACATGCCATGATATGAAGGTGTGAGAGCTTGTCCATCAAGGAATTTCCGTCATACCAGATAATGTCCCATTGTCACCTAAAGAGTTGGAAGAACATTTTTAGACAAGATCTTGTTGTTTTGATCATCAAAGAGGATATGACTCATGATAAAACTTTTCGAAGGGATAGTATTTGGTTAGCGAAGGGTTAGGCAAAAGGGGTCTAGAATTTGGATGTTGGGATTAGAGGGAGGCTTTGGTTGTGTTATGGGCGCGGTTTGTTTGAGATAGCGATTTTTGGTGCTTTCAAAACGAGTCGTTGTTTGTATGCGTTGTTGGTTTTGGTTTGCCTAGCCTTATTGTCCCGGATTCATTCCTTTTGTGGTTGGATTTTTTGTTTTTTACTTTTGTGACTCTTTTGACCTTGTTCTCTATGTTTCTATTAGAAACGTCTTCTCTACTTGCTCAGAGAAAAATGAATATATATGCACATCTCGATCCTAAGATTCCGCATAGTCAGGAATTCAGGATATACTGAACTCAAAATTGAAATTAGAATTTACTTTTTGTTTGGATTAGTGTGGCTCCTTTGAAAAAATAAAAGATGACATGATCCGACCCGACGTGACCAGACCCGAATTGTTCATTGTTGTTTTAATCAAATACATCCCTTTACATATCTTTTTTGGTCAGAATCCATCCCTTTACATTGAGTAGTTCTTAAGGAAATAAGCTTAGATTTGATTTGTTCTACCATATTGCATAATTTTCGAAAGATAATTAAAGTTGGTCAAAGAAGAGCGGGGAAAAAAGTAAGAAGAAACAAAAGATAATTATGGGCTAGAATGGAAAATGGGGTCATGAAGTGACAAAAGCATCTAAAATCACACTTTTTGAACAAAATATTACACCAATTTGGAAATCTTAAGATTTATACAAAATATTTTGATATGTGTGGCAAATTACATTTTACATTCATTAGAAGGTGGTCAATTTACTTCAATTTTTCTACCAAAAACAAAAGAAGGTGTTCAATTTCATGAAAGTTTATATCAAGGTCACACTATATACCAGACATATTCGAAAATCAAGTAAAAGTGCCAAGTTCAATCAAAGTCAAAGTTACATACTATTCACTCTGAATATGAAATATGATCTCATATCCAATATGAATACGACACATGATCTCATGTCCAGTGTGACACAATATGAAATTATACTGGCAATACGAATTTATAACTATTTTACTAAAATACTCTTTTTGATAGAATACAAATATGAGATGAGCAAAAAACTAAGATATCAAATTATATATAACTTGTGATTTTTATAATGAAAAACACCATACTATTTAATGTTCAATCAAATCCTCATTAATAAATTTGTTATTTTTTGATGACGATCAACTCATCTTTATAGAAAATTTTAGGTTTGTGACCTAGCTGACAAAATCACGGATTAGATAAATTGAATTGGGCTGACCGGCTTGATCCAATAAAAGATAAGATGAAGGGGTGAGACATTAAATTAGTGGATTGATTCAACTAGAAAAAGTGCATTTCCTTGATTAAGTTGGGCTTCATATGACAAGTTGGGAACGGAAAACCCATTAAATTTTGGAAAGCCCGTTGGACTAGTCATAAGTCGCTCAAAAAACAAAACAACCAAACAATCCAAGAGGATGAACTCGTCGATGATCGAGTACATCAATAATGACAAAACGTGGAATACTGAAAAAATGGAAGGCAAGCTCAACCAACAAGACATTGAACGAATCAAAAACATTCTCATCCTGAACAATGTGATCTCGAATAGACTATACTGGAGACCGAGTAAGAATGGGTGGTTCTCAACCAACTCAGTTATGCAAATGATCACTGCAAAAAAAAAGGAATAACCGACTACAACCTACAATGGATATGGAAACTCCAGCTAACACCAAATTAAATGAAAATTTTCCTATAGAAAATATCCTTTAATGGACCACAGACGAAACAACAACTTGTTGAGATACACATAGCAGTTCCGACCTAGTGTGAAGAATGTCATGGGACATGCTGAATCTTCCTCACCTCCTCCTTAACTACCACCACACTCGACAAGTTCTCAATAAAATCAATACTAAATTTCTGAATCAATTTAACCAACTAAGAATAGACATTAGAACCCCCTACAAATAGTACTCGATGAATTAAAAGAACTCGTGAATAAAACAAAGCTTGAATGGTTAATTTGCTCTTGGCGGAGCATTTGGTTTTTTAAGAGTAAAAAAATATTTAACCCAACAGATCAATAAAGGCCAAATGAAGCATCTAAGATCACAAGTTTTATTAGAAAACAAATAAAAGAGTGTAGGGAAGCAATTCCCACAAAGACAAAAAAAAAGGGAAAAATCTCAACAACATGCCACAAACAAGTGCAAATAAACCAACAAGAAAAAGAGTTGGGATTAATTAGGTTGCTCCATAACCTAATTTTGTAAAACTCAACTTCGATGGGGCCAAGAATGAATCTGATGCCTTACCGTTCGACTTTATTTCGAGAAACTCCAGAGATAACATTGTTAGTTTGAATGGTGGCTTTGCAAGTTCTCAGTCTGCACTTATGGTCGAGGCTCTTGCCCTTTGTGGAGGTATCCAAGAAGTTGTTCGTTGTTATTGCTCCCTGTTGAGATTGAAGGAGACAATCAATGTCTGATTGACGCCATTAATGGTGTTCATCGCTACCTATAGGAAATCGAGATCATCTTCATTGACATCTTTTGAGCTTCGTCGTCTTTGGCCATGGAGCCTCGCCCACACTTGTTCAGGGAGGTCAACTTTGTCGTTGACTACATTGCTTGTTCGTTTCTTAGAGTTTTCTCCGCCTCTCTGTTAGCTGATCCAAGCCTCTACGGCCTCATCCACGATGATGCTCTAGGACGAAGAACATTCTAAGTAGCTATCACTTCATCAATTGTCTAGAGAATTAAAAACAATACATAAAATTAAGCAAAATTTAATCACGAAAATAACACATCAAATTGATCGGAAAAATATTTTTTGGTGGGGGTAAATACCCTTATAATGACAATTCTCTACCGACCGGTAAAGAATCACACATGAATATTTTGTAGGGGAAAAAATCACAAGCAAAGTGACTTAAGGTAAAATCAAAGATAATTAGATCGATTTTTGTCTCCGCTCCTTCATTTATAAGTCATCATTCTTTTTATCACTAGACTAAGCCGGTTTACTTGATTCGTACGCTTTGCCAGTTAATTTATAATTCCTAAATTTAGCTGATACGCAAAAGGCAACAACACCAGGGTCGGTAATGACCTCTGCCAGTTCGGTACCCGGGTCGGTAACGACCTCCTCTAGTTCGGTACCGAGTCTGGCTGCTGGGGTGACGTCGGTAACGAGACCCGCTAGGGATCGTCGCCCTCTGACTCATCTTACCGATTATTTAGTTAATTAATTAATGTAATTTTAAACAGAGTGATTATAAACTCCTTCTTTGGTTTTCTTTACAGTTCTTTCTCATGACGCTTTATTGAACCGTTAGGGCTTAGTATTTGTACTTTCTTGTTATTATCTTATAAATTATTCAATCAATTAATTTACCCTAGTTTTCCTTAGCTCTCTTTTATCTTTATGTTCTTGAGACTTCAGTCCATCTCAGACTCATCTCATCTCCTTAACCAACAAGGACTCGATACGAATAACCTCGGGCTCCTATCAATAAAACGGGTCTCTTGTTAAACAAAAAAAAAAGGATAACTAGACCGTTATAAATAAACCACTTTCGATATACTATATACTCTACACATTATTATATAATTTCAATGAATTGGGTTAGTAAGATTAGAGATTCCTCTCTGTTCTTCCAAGCACTCCAAGACAAATTGTGTTTCAGAAGTGAGAAAGAAAAGCATCCCTTTTGCTTTTTTCCATCATTTTCTTTTTCCTTTTTTCCACACAAAAAAAATATAACAATTTAATAACAAAAAAAACACAAAAATCATAAAAAAAAAAATTAATAATCTCTCTATATTTAGACCAAGAAACTAAACCGACATCAATGGTGCAAACACACACACCCTTCTTTTTCTCTCTCAAAATACTTTCCACATGCTTTAATTTCACACATATTGTTGCAACCGGTGTAGAATGTTTTCCGCCATTTTTACAGGAGAGATCGATCTCCATGTTTTTCTTCACCTGTCTCTCTGTGTGTGTATATATAAAGAAGTGATCTTTGTTTGTAAAATCAAACCATCATCGGCTTCTGAGCTCCGGCGACGTGCTTTTCCGGCACCCACATTTTTTCAGGTGATGATTTTTGTCCCACATCGACACTGAAGAGTTTGGAGTGTGGGAGGTGGGATTATAAATATGGATGGAGATTAGTGTGTATGCCTGGCTCCCTGTATGCCATTTGTAGAGCTCGCCGGAGCTCCGGCGGCCTCCGTGGATGGCGTATGAGGAGCCAAGCATACTTTATAGCCCTTTCTCTATCCTTAATCTCATTCTCTTAATCTCGATTCTCTTAATCTCGTATGATCTCGATTTTTTTCTCTTTATAGCCAAGCATACTTCATTTTGAGGTGGGTTTTGTGTGGGATGTCGTTATTAATATGAAATTATTAAACTTTATGCCATTAAATTGAAATAATAGCATTATTTTGAAGTAAAATCATATGGTTGTTGAATTCCAAAAATATTTACCCTTTTCTAAATAATTAATTTAGATCATTTATAATAGTATTTGATTGTCTGTAACTTAAAAGTTAAACATGAGATGAAAGGTTTTAAATTTTTATTTATCAAAATTCATTTTGAGATGTCGTTATTTGTACCAAAAAAATATACTATTTTGAAATTAAATACTAAATATATATAGTTGCTAAACTTCAATGTGCTTACCCTTTTCAAAATAATTATTTTAGATCAAATATAATAGTAATATTTTATTATAGTTACCCTTTTCAAAATAATTATTTCATGCTCTTGTTTTGAATTTTTTTCATGTGAATATTTCTACCAAAGGATTACAAGTTGTTAATTTTAATGGTATAAGTTGTTAAATCGGATTGATTAGTGACATATTAGGTATAGAAATGTGAAAATAAAGGAAAAATGTAGTTTTTAAAATGCGAAAATTCAAAGTTTGGCTTCTGGATTAACGGAATAAATCTAAAAAAAAGTCAAATCAATTATATACTTTCGACTAATGTTTAAGTGTCACTATCTAATAAAGCAATGTATCACATTGTTAGATATTCCTATTATCCGCCGAATAAATCACTTTCTTCACTTTTTCTCTATTCCTTCTAATAAGTTACTCTTTTATCCACCGGCTATTATTTGTTTCCAACAAAAAAAATACGTTATTTTTTTTCTATATGTTTTCAAACATATAAAAGTATACACTAGTTTGTTTCCCGTTATATTGTACGTGTTTAATCATTGTATGTAACTCCGTTTTGTTATGCTCTCTATATTGTGAATTTAACTAGTAAAAGATCGACCAAAAAATGTGTTCACTTGATAAATTTCTCTTTGATCCACTACAAAGTATGATTAGATTTATTGGCTGCGTCGTTAGAATATTTTGTACAAAAAAAATTAGAATTTTTTCACCACCGATATTTTCAGAATTTTAAAAAGTGATATTAAAATTCAATTTTTTTATATTTAAATTATAAAATTTTGAACCTTTTATTTTGAAAAAAAAAACATTAAAATGAATGTTCTATTCAACAACTATCATTAAAAACTCATAATTATATATATCAACGTTGTTGTTTACTAAAAGAGAAATTGTTAACCACCGATATTTTCAGAATTTTTAAAAAATGTTAGTACTATTTATATTTAAATTACAAATTCTGAACCTTTTTTTTTGAAAAAAAAAATCCATTAAAATGACTGTTTTATTCAACAACTATCATCAAAAACTCATAAACATTATATGTACATAAATTTTGTTAGCACCATATAAAAAAAGGGTTCGGCTAATTTTGAAAATGTTAATTTTGAAAATTATTTAAAAATTATTCTTTAAATTGAAATTAAAAAACTCTTTTAAAAAAATAAAATTAATAAATAATCATTAAAATTAGTTTTTTTTTTATTGTGTAACTATGGATACATATTAAAAAAATTCATAAAAATGACTTGTAAAGATGTGTTTTTGAGATGCAAGAGATATACTTTACCTTTATTTAGTGTAAATTTTTTATAACGATTTAAAGAGTAATTTTCTGAATTTTGAGGGAATATATCATGCATCGTAGTTTGTAGAAATTAATGAAAAGAAGTGCAAAAGATGGGATGACAACATCGGAGTATGGAGATACTGTAGTAGTTTGTTTAAGAGCATCATCCACTTTAATTTGCACGCTTTGTCTCCAAAGAATCTTTAACTCTGCCTCAATGTCTAATCTTGTGTTTGCTTTCTCTGATATGCACTTCCCATGCTTTGCCAGTTATGTTTATTACTCGAGTTATCATTTGCACTTGGCTCAATGTCGGTGACAATCCCTATCTATATAGGGTGTTTAAATAAAAACTAAGGGCTCGTTTGGTATCGATATCAGATATCAGTATCGGATATTGATATCGATATCGGTATCGGATATTGGTATCGGTATCGGTATCCATATACTGTCATACCAAACACAAGATATGACCCGATACCGATATCTAAATCCATATACTCCCATACCAAATACAAGATATGATCCGATACCAATTTTTGATATCAGGATATTAATACCAAATGGGCCTTAATTATAGACCCAGTTTTACTTTAAACCATATATCTCCATATAGACACCGTTTACGCTTGTGTTGGATCTCTTCTAACTTGCGGTTATGCCATTTTCGTATATATATGGCTAGTGTCTCCTCTTGACTCTTGCTTCTTAGTTCGGTGTTTGATTCTCCTTTTTTTCTTTTGTTCTTGTTGTGTTAGGTTTTCTTGTTTGTTGTTCATGTCAGTTTGTCCGATTGTCTACTTTATCGGTCTCGTATTTCAAATTCTTTTCTTATTAAAAGAACTAACATATATCTCCACGACATCAATTTCTTCCACTAGTTTTCCATCTTTGATATAAAATTATAGACTTAGTGAGTATTCTTATGCGAGTAAGTTGATGTTGAAGTTGTGTATTCCGAGTGATTAGATGAACAATAAAATAAAGAAGAGGAGAATGAATTTGGAGCAAAACACCCTTTGTAGGGTTTTTTTTTACTAATTTTTTTGTGGATAATTAAATACAACTCTGAGACGTACAATCTATTTATAAGTCTCAAAACTCGATAAAGATGCAATTCTATCTTTAATCCTAATACAAATAGGACTACTCAAAATTCATTCTTCGTTCTCTTTACAAGAAAGACAAGTTTAAAAGAACTATAATGGAGACAATCCCTCAAGGAGCAGTAACAACAAATCAAGCGAATAAGACTTCAAAGATGTGACGTGCTTCAAAGCAGTCACTTTTCCAAAGCTCGTCCTCAAGGAACTGATAATTAATAAGAAACCAAACAACAAGGCTTACATTGCTACGTACGTGGAGTGATTCTGAGGATGAGGATCCTGAAGCTTGGGCCAACCCAAACATTTGCGCTATGGCTATTGAGGATGATTATGAAGCATTACAAGAAGAAGTAAGTGTCTAAACCATTCTTAATTCCCGTGAAATTCATGATAAACGAGGTCTTATTCGCATAATGTAACCCTCTTCGACTATCACATTAAATAGGTTACAAGTTCAAATCCAAACATTTCAAAAACTAAACAAAATTATCCACAGTCAAAACCTCACTAGCATATCCGATATCTGGTGAAGTTTGTGTTTTTAAGTTGTAAGTTTGAATCTCTCCTCTCATGTTCTAATGACATAATTGCCTCATATGAACAGAAAAAAATTAAAATTACATGCAAATATGAACTATATACCCTAAGTTGTAAACTATTAAGGCTGTTTCAAAAAAACTGTAGGGTTTGAACATCTAATAGTAACTTATAATCATTTATCAATTAAAAATTGATGACTTGAATTCATATAACGAATGACCAATTGAGAGAAGGAATTTTCGTGGGACAAATTTTGATTTTATTGTCGTTCAAATGTCCTTTGGAGAGGGCCCTCCATCGCTACCGGTTCATGTATCGGTGGCTCTTGTAGCAGACTTTGTAGACATAAACTATATATACTAAATAATTTTACAATTTCATGTTTAAAATGTTTTCGTCTTTTTATCATGCAATATAACTTTTTTTAAAGAGTTTCTCTTCTATTCATAGTTATTTTATATCAATATTTTTATATGTATGCGCTCATTTTATTTAATAAAATTGATATAATTGAGTATTTTAAAGCGCTAATTTAGGAGAAATAAATATTATACCGATTCTTCTTTAATGTGTAATAAGGACGCATATTAAAAATATTTAATTTAAAAATTAAATGAAAAATAAAAAAATCTAATCAAATATTTTTATTTGAATATGTATTGTTTGATTGAATGCGGGAAGTACAATTTCCAAGAATTTAAATCATATGAATTAATTTATTAAAATTTGCAAATCATATGAATTCAGAAAACTTGTTTGGTTAAATATATACTCTATTTATTAGGAAATGATAGAATTGGAAAATCCATGGAAGTTAAAAATTATGAGTTTCCAATAAATTTTTTTTAACCATACATATATATTTTATTGACTTTCTGAGATTTTTCAACTTCATATAAATTTATTTGACAACCAAATAATCACTTATACATCCCAAGTCCTAACACGTCTTAATTTAGTTAATTTGGACATTTTTATTCCAACGCTCATGTTGTTTCCAAGTTTTTTTTAAGAAATATTACATTGATGGGAAAAACCGAAGAATTACATAAGCAATTTGTTACTCTTGCTTCCATCGGAATAAATTTGACCCCTTTTTCTGTTACCGCGTACATATATAAAATCGTTTAGGAAGTGAACATCTAATTTAGAAATAGGGTCTGGTGAAAGAATAAAGAATAAAAAAGGTGCAAATGTTCAATAAACATGAAAAGAAACTTTAGCCTACCAAAATATATAATCAATTTGATAGTTTTGTTCGTTTCTATTTGTTTTGTTTTGTTCATATATGTATGTTCTTGTCAGTTCGACGATTGCCGTTTATTCGACCTCTCGGTTTTATCGGGTCTGTACAGTAAACCGAAATCTTACCTAATAAAAAAAATTTGATAATTTTATAGGTGAACAGATTGCATATCTCCAATAAAAAGAAAACATTCTTTGATAGTTTGATAAGTGAAACCGTAGTGATCACCTAGAAACTTAGGGATACCTGTGTTCTAGTTAGAGTGGGGATAACTGGATATAACAAAACATGACATTGGACCACCTTCATTTCAATCTTTTTATCAGATCATTTCAATCTTATCTTCTAATATGTTATGTACATTGTCCTTTGTACTTGAAAATGATCAATTGACTAATATTTTAGATTCTTACCTTTGTAATTCATCAAGATTTGACTTCCCTTTTTGAATTTTTCTAGTGCAAGACTACATTGTGACTAGACCTGGATGAAACGGGCTGACCCACAATTACGAAAAAAATATAAACAAGAAAAATATGCAAATTTATATAGGATTGACTCGTCTCGTTTATCTGCAAATACAAAAAGTAAATATAAACAAAAATTTTTTTTACATAGATCCGAACCGTCTTGCCTATCAAGAAATACGAATAAATATAAACAAGGAAAATATGCAAATTTATATAAGCCCGACTTGTTCAACTAATTGCCCATGTCCATTGGCTTAAAGTTTGAGTCGATCCCGATCCAAAATTAGATCGGACCCGCTTTTGCCCCGGTCTAATTTTGATCAAGGGTTCATTTGACATTAGCGTTTTGGGGTAACTTTTCCGGAACAGAAGCTTAATTTCTCTCAAGATCCGCTAAATTTTGCACCCTCCTATTTTTATGGGGCAACTTTTCGCTAGCTTTTTGGACAACGGCCCCTACTACCGAATGGATCCTATATCTCAAGTTTCTTGCTGAGATCGTGTTCACTAACTAGGTGTGATGCTAGCGTTTGATTTAGATTGTAATACGAATTTATATAATTAAATAAATCGATTTTTTTTTGGTTCATAGGAGACATTTAGGCCATTATAACGGGGAGGGGGGATTCGAACTCGTGACTTAATGATCACAGACGTCATCACCTACCATCTAGACTGGAGAGGCTTGGCATAAATCGATTTTTTTTAACATATTCTTACAAACTATAGTCTAAGATATTTAACCACTAGTCCAAGATGATAAGTTGAATAAAGAAAAGTGATGTAAAGAATTTTTGACCAAGTTAGGTGTGGTGTCAAATGAGAAGGCATTTTTGTTTTTGCCATTATACACTTTATACTATTATAAGGTATTGTGATGTTTCATGCATTACTTTAGACCAAATCATTGGATTGATGTATGTTATCTATCAACACTTTCATCATCACTATCACCACTCACTCGGTGCCCACCTTTTCATTTCTTTTTAGTTTTAGAAAATGCGCCCATAATTCCTCTCTATTGCCTGTCTTGGCCCAAAATTTCTACAATTTTCATTATATGGCAATAAAATTTGCTTGTAAATTAAGTAAAATTAAATGGCACCACATCCAAACCCATAGAAATTTACCCAAGCCGAAGCCAAAAGCATGCTCAAGTTCTCTCACATCATATCAAGTGTTGAGTCTCTCATAGGGCCCGTTTGATATTGATATCCTGATATCATATATATTGATATCCTGATATCATATATATATCGATATCAGACCATCTCTTGTGTTTGGTATGGGAGTATATGAATTTAAATATCAGTATCGGGTTATATCATGTGTTTGGCATGGAAGTATATGAATATTGGGTCATATCCTTGATATCAAAATAAGGCCTTTTACATGATGTTTGATATACCCAAAAAAAGAGGTATAAGAGGTATGAGATATGAATGATATCCCATATTCGATATCGATACCTGATACCGATACAGATATCTGATGTCGATACCAAACGAGCCCTTAGATAAAGGCCGATTGAGCAAAAACCGTCCATATAGTACGATTTATTTGTCAAAAACCATCCATTAAAATAAAAGTTATCGAAAATTACCCGTAATTATTCCTATATTGTTAATAATAATAAAAGTAGTAGTATTAGAAGAAAATATATTGTGAAAATTTTATGCAAGAATATTAGAAATCATTAATTAAAACTTAGGCTTCAAGGAATGAGATAAAACTTGAGCCTCAAGTAATCATTCTAATAATCAATTAAAAGGCAAGTATACATCACAAAATCCTATCAAACTTTACAAATATAATTCAACAAGTCTTAAGGTTCATCTTCTCTCCTTCTCTATTTAGTAATTCCATAATTATGGAGATTAATGGGTACGAGCTTTCTTATTAAAGCGTTTTTGATCTTCTTGACCCTTGGGGTGCATGTCGATTTAGAAGAATTTCTAAATCAACATGCACCCCAGGTATCGAGAGGATCAAATTAAAACGTGTACTTGTTCGAGAAAAAAACATGGATCAAAACAAACCCTAATCCTAATTCGTAACCCTAATTTGTTTTGTCCGGATCTTTATCTTCTTAAACATGGATCAATACAATGATCAAAATTTGAACGAAATCAAGCCTTTCATGAATGGATCAAAGACTACCAACGAACTCTCTCCCAAACCAACTCTAGTTCTCGAACAAATTAAATACGTAGAAGAGATTCGTTCAATTACGTGGCTTTTGTGGCACCTAATACGTCCTTTCACAATCGTTAATATAGTTTTCAATAAATCAATTGAAAGATTAAATTAAAAAAATATTAGATGGGTGGTTCATTTTAGACCTGAAAATATTTGGGCATGGGCTGGGCCAAATCTGAAAATTTACCCGGAAATTCGGGCCAGGCCGAGCTGCTCATTTGGGCCACTTACCTTGCCCATACTTGCTCGGATTCCGGGCCAAGCTGGCCCATTGACAAAACCTGTTTTGAAAAAATATTTTTAAGTCCTAATACATCTAAAAAACTGATTAATATTACTGATTATTGTATAAAGCAACATTAACACAGAATTTGATTCAAATAAAAAAAACTCTTATCTTGAAAATTAAACAGAAATACACTTATCCTACTTCGTAGTGCACTTTTCCTACTTCGGGGTGCACTTTTTCATATTTATACTTTTCATACTTTGTATTGCACTTTTTGTATTTTGTAATGCACTTTTCGTATTTTGTAGTGCACTTTTCATTTTTAAGGATAAGAGTGTTTTTCATTTGAACCAAACTCGAGACGTAGCATAAAAACTCAAAATATCATTAAAATCCAACATGTTCGTGCATAAAGTCTACAATACACTTATTTATCTATACCAATTTATATATTATTATTTTTTTATCAAATATGAATCGGGTCGAGCCTCGTGGGCCTAACGAGTTTAAGGGCTTACCATGCCCGACCTAAGTTATATCGGGTTGGGTGAGCCCGGCCAACCCGGTATCTTTCAGGTCTAGTTCATTTGTAGAATTTGGTCATGGGATGTGTAAGTTTGTACTTGTGTTCGGATTCAGGTATGATGTATCACAATCTCTTCACAAGTGTGTATAAGTTGAAGAGATTGGTGTTGATCGATATCCAATGAAGAATGAACAACATATATGTATGTAAGTATGTTGAAAATGTACGTAAGGCTGCACATACAAGAACATGGGGAACTGGTTTCAAGTATTTTTCTCACATGACCAATTTTTGTTACTTCATATTTTGTTTTATATTTCTCTATCTTGTGTCTTGTTACAAGTTCGTTTTTGACATGAATGGTGATAAGGAAAAGTGAATTTCGTTATGAAATATGTATGACTGAACATGAAGCTAAAAAATAAAAGTGAAGGGGGCATTCCGAGAATTGAACTCGGGACCTCTCGCACCCTAAGCGAGAATCATACCACTAGACCAAATGCCCTTAGTTGAACTTTTGGGTGGCTACTTTGTTATTTAACTTTATTTATTTAAGTCATTTTCAAATTCCACCAGCTGTTTGTTTATTTAATTTTGGATTATGTTGTAGTATTATGTATTATATCTATCTAAAGGAAAAGGAAAAGTGTTATATTTCCTTTAAAAAAAATAGAATTGTAAACTATCCCTAGCTCAAAGGAAAAGCCTGGTGTCCGGAGACGTGAACAAAGGCGGACTATAGTAGGATCAGAGGTGTGGTCATGGCCCCCCAATTCAAATTTTTAGTATATATATGCCTTTTGTCAAGAGTTTCGATTTGAGATATTATACGCTTTAACTAACACCTGAGTAAAAAGTTATGAGCGTTTGAAAATTGATGATACACAAACTACTTTTACAAGTCAATTACTTAATTAAAATGTTTTTATCATTTGCTAGACTGTATAGTTTCATAATGTAATTGAATCCAAGAGCGTCGAAACAATTAGTTATGGTTGGAATGTCTTGAATCACACACTAAATTTATAAGCATATAATTCTTGAGGTTTTGTTCAAATATTCTTTAGTATTTTGTATTTTTTTTGAAAATTGAAAAAATATTGGTTATATGTTACAAAAAATTTGGCCCCTATAATGAGAAGGTTTGAGATCCGCCCCTGGGCGTGAAGGCCGAACACTAAATATGGTGAGAACGATGCGATGGTGGCTGGTGAGAATGGTGTGGTGGTGGTCGGCCTGCAAGCTCCTTGTTTGCTTCACTAGGTGTGGTGTATGGTTTTGGTAAAGAGAAGGAAAAAAGAGAGAAGAGGAGGTTGGAGAAGAAAATTTATGGCATTTATGGGATACATGTTAGAATTTTTTTATATCAAATCATATCTAAAGGCTCATTTGGTATTAATATCTAAGGTATGAGATATCGAATATCGATATCGGTACCAGAAGAATTGTGTAAAATAAGTAAATTTATCCAACTAATGCATTCTTGATTGATAAAAAAATGATTGGATATCAAGATATATATTAGTATGATCAAGTGATATCAAGATATTAGGTATGTGTATGGATATGAGTGATATCTTTGATATATCAATTTTTCGGGGTATATCAGTTGATATCAATATACCCATATACCAAACAGTAGATATCAGTTTGATATCTATATCAGAATATGTCAAACACCAAAAATGAGTATCAGTCACATCCTTACCCTCATTTGATTTCTTGATATGGATGTCAAGCTGGCCCTAAGCACTGCTCTAAAAATCCCCACCTAGCTACGTCTAGGCCCCGCCTGGGCGCTAGAAGGTGTTAGCCTGCCTAGCCTTTCGACTCGTCTAGGAGTCCGTCTAGGCGCCCATTTAGGCCATCTAGACTAGAGATGCACAAAAAATCTGTGGGGACGAGGATCCGCGGGGACCCGCCCCTAATGGGGCGGGGATGGGGATCATTTTCGTATCCCCGATTTTAAACGGGGCGGGGACGGGGAATGTACTATCCGTCCCGAATCCCCGCTATACATACACGATATGTTTTTTATTATTTTTTTATTTATAAAACATGGAATAATATCAAAATTTAAATGTAATTGTAGTTTTTAATTTAAAAACCTATATATATCTACAAATTATATAATGAAATTTAAAATTTATGTTATTTAATTTGATATTTGTAATTTTTTATAAAGTTTAAAATATTTTTTTATATTAAACGGGACCCCGTTAACAACCCGATAACCGATGGGGATTCCCCGCCCCGTTCCCCGCGGGGATTAAACGGGAACGGGGCGGGGATGGAGGACATAATAGTATTCGGGGATGGGGCCGGGGAATGCATTCCCCGCCCCGCCCCGCCCCCATGTGCATCCCTAATCTAGACGCTAGGCGGTCCCTCTCTGCCTAGCGTTTTTTAGAACACCGACCCTAAGTGTGTTTTGAGATATCAAATATATCTCTTGATATCTATATTTAAAAATATCAAACATCAAATATAGGTATGAGTCATTTCCATACTCATATCAGATATGTAGATCTGAATACAAATGTGTCCTTGCTCCTTAGTGTGTGAGACCTTAATTCGTAAACGAAGACATCAGGTTCACCCGTTTACTTGGGAATGTAGAAGAGAAACATATCATGTCACAAGATTGAAATGAGCAACAAACACCTATTGCGAGATAAAACGTTACTCTCTTACATCCTCCTCCTAAACTCAAAAGGTAAATATAGATTAATATTGTAAATATTTTACCAAAAGCAAAAGAAGTAAACATGAAGCGCATTAATAGAGCTACTCTCTAGTAAGTTGCTTCGCATTTACGATATATCGTGCACAGGAATATTTGATTGTTTCAAAATCAACGCTGTTGAATATAAGGCAGCAAAAAGAAGGCAACAGAAAGAAATGCCCACGATTAAGTTAATTATTCAGAAACGTCCTCTTGAGTTCTCGGGGTAAGAATGTATACATCTCTAAAACCCCAGACCTTGCTTTAAGGGAGATTACACTTAGTTGATAAGTAAGTTACCATGTAAAGGTACCTTTAATGTTTTTCCTATTTTTCGTAATAAATAAAATATCAAATTGACTTAATCAAAATTCTAACCATACCTTTATAGCTACGAGGATGTAAATGGTACAAGGGCAATACTTATTTTGCACCGCAAATCCCCTACCATACTTATTTTGCACCACAAGACCAAGGAAAAATCTCATAAATCATAGTATGATAATTTTGATTTTTTTGGTCGAAAGAGAGACGATACTCTCCGAACTTTTAGCCCATTTTATTATCAAAAAGGAGCTAATTAGTAATTAAGTGGTCGATAGTCCGACCCCTAACATCATTAGATAATAAGGAAATAACACCTTCCGGCGGGTCAATCAAAACATGAAATCCTAGACTAAAAGAAAAAGCATGTGAAGCAATAAAATCAACAACATAATTTGCTTCCCGATAAATATGATGAAACCGGATGACCTAATCCCTTCTAAGAAAGACTTGGCATTGTGTCACCACAATCACGTAATAGGTGAATCAACGACTCCTCCTTGATTGTGCATATCAAGCAAAGGGCACTAGACACAAAGTGACGTTACATCTTCTCTTTTGATATTTACTATTATATTGACCTATTTTCTATAAATTTAAAACAAAAGTATACTCTATCTTCCAACACTCCATTCAAAATTTTCATTACAAAAGTATCCTGGTGAAAAAATATTAATGTATGCAAAATCAATGATTATATGCCACATGTATAGTTTCATAAGTTCGTTTGATAAACAAAAACACAAGGCTATGAAAATCAATGCCTACATTTAGGCTGTTAATCTAGGCGAAATTGTAAAAAAAAGCCATTACATGATGTCGTGCTTGTAGAAATGTCATCGCTTTTAGACAATAACATCATGCTCTAAAGGTTTGCAAAATTGCCCCTCTTCCTTGCAATGAAGTAGTTTCTCTTGTCTTTACTTTTGAAGTGGTTCTTTTTAAATTAAATAGTATAATTCTGCAACAGAATATTATTTATAAGATGTAAGATTAGTTTGAATGAAGTGTATAAAAGTATTTAAAATATTTGTTAAAAAAGGATTACAACTTATAATATAATAACAACAATACTAGTAATGATTGTCTCCTTGTCTATGATATCTTTAAAGAAAAACTATCATTTTTTTAGTTTGCTAAAGGTGTATTAGGGTGCTATAAAGTACATATTTTCCTTTCAATCATACTATAAAAACAAAATTATTATTTTCATTCGTTAAGTGATAAATTCATAGCAAAAATTGTGCATGAGAGAATCTCTATTAGCAAGATACCTCATTTGCTCCATATTTTATTTTATTAATGGGGCTTTTTTCTATAAATTTGGTGTTGATTGAATATTTTTAAGAAGAATGTTACCATAAAACCTTGATTTTAAGTTGCATAAGCATCAAAGATGTGTAACGAAATCCTTCATTAGAAATGTCATACATATCTTCATGTTATTACAAGTTATGGATCATAATATCCACAACTTGATAAAAAATAATGAAATAAGCTTTGTGATTAACGAATAACAAATCATGTGTTTGCCGCAACAATAGCTCTCGTATATATAACAGTTGCACGTGGGACTAAAACGTCCCACATACAACTGTTTGAATGCTTGGAACCGTTTTATCATGTATTACATTTACACATTTTCAATGTGTTATGTGTGTGTTGTTTCCAAAATTAATTTTGCAATGATGTCAATTTGTATAGCATAATATTTGGCCGTTTGTTTTGTTGGTTTTTCTTTAATTGATAAGTTTGTGAAAACGTGCATTTTTGGTGAGTTTACGTAGTTTTCCAATTTGGCATGTTTTTCGATGAAGATTAAAGGTTGGATGTCGTAAACAAGGAAAAATGATTGGTAAGATAATCCATATCTATAAAATAGTTACTAAAAATAATTACTGTATGAGTTAAAATATGCTAAAAACAGAAATACATTTCTTATATTATTGTCCGAGCTAAAATATGCTAAAAATATTATTGTCAGGTCTTTTACAACAAGCAAAATAAGTTAAAATGAAACATACAACATTAAAAGTAGCATCAGAGTTGAGCTACCCTAGCATTGGTGGTGTTGGAGGCGACTCTGACCTCCTGCGAACATACTTCCGAACACAAGCGTGCTTGCCATTTATGCTAAACTTCACCTTCTTATGTCCTTGCAACACTAAGTTCACCATGGAAACGTCACGAACCACTAACCTTGCATATAGTGGTTGTTCATTTTTTTCTACTTCTTGCATGTGCAACCCTTCTATTATGTCCCCAAAGGACCTAAACATATACATGAGGTACAACTTGTCATACTACATATATACATTATTGAACTGATTAACAAATACATTGTGCTAAGTTGCTCCATGACTAATAGATTAGGCTTACATTGTAGTATTATATGAATTTCCTAATATTCAAAATCATATTGATATCAAGCCCTAAATCACATGTCATTGAGTCTAAATTATATAATAAGACATTAATAATCATCTATTGTATTAGCAAATCATAACATGTGTCAGTAAAGATTTAATTACTTTATGGGTCGTTTATTTTGATTGAGAACATATAATTTCTTTAATGAGAAAATATATAGTCTTTATTTACATTACAAAATACATGTAATGTTATTGGAAAATATTTCAATTGTAAAGTTGAAGTTCGTATAACATCATTTTTAATATAATTAAATGAGGCTTAAAGAATACAACCAAATGTCCCTTGAAAAAAAGAATACAACTAGATAAAAAAATTACAAGAAAACAAGGATAGCTTAAATTATAAAGCATCTAGTTGAAATTTTGATTTGACCTAAGTTTGCCACAATAATATTTAGTAAAATGATTTATATTTGGCATTAGTATACGTAAAATGGTAAGCTGAGAATAATGCTGATTATTTTAGATTACGCACCTGTTGAAGAACTCTTTGACTTCAATTTTAGAGATAGGGTATCCCTTTGAAAATGTTAGGAAAAGGGTCTTGTTGTTGCTTCCCCTTCCACTTATTTCCCTAGCTTCTCCCACTCGATCTTCTACTACATTCTTCCCATCAATACTCAAATAATTCATTTTCGTAAACAACTCATCAACCTGATCATCCTGCAGATCAACAACAAACTCGTTGGTCTCATCATAGTCGTTGCATACAATTCCAAAATTATAAGCATCCAAATCATTTGCGCCATGTCTCGATCTAGTCTCCTCGACAACCACACAACTAGCACGTGAGACATTCCCATCGATCTTCAACCGATCAATAATATCTTGAAACGCCCTCACACAAACATCTTCGACTATCCTTCCAACACCATGTAGAACCAAAGTGTTATTCTCATGGAAGTACAAGAGGGAGATATCGATGTTCTTCCCTCTTAAAAGGGCAATAAGCACCGAGACATGGCCGCTCACAGTGGGCCCATAGGCCGCCACATGGAGGCATAACATGGACTCATCGAATAAGGTGTCAATAGTTGGGTATGGCAAGGAGAGTATGGCGTGAACAATGGTGCTTTTTAAGGTGATTCGCTCGAGCCAAAGCCAGAGGGCCATGACTCGGATGACATCAGTCAAGTCTTTTCCAAGGGCAAACACGAGGATGGAGAAGAGGCGACGATCAATGGCATGAAAAAGGTTGAACTCTTCTTGGGTGATATGGTGAACAAGCATTTTAGTTGAAGATGCCATTGAAAGTGGTAAATTGAATGAAATTAGCACATGTGTTTTTATAGTTGGTGAATTCTTTGAACAAAAGAGTTGCCTTATTTGGATCATTGAGAAACATTGTATTTGATTAGTGATTATTGTCTTTGAAGGATGTAACTTATGATATTTGAATCATTTAGTTCATTTCTTTCTTTGTATGATATGATTTTTGTCTCATTTTAATACATGTTTTTTTACATGTCAAAACGGGTATAAGAGATTTGGTAATCTTGTGTTCGATTTTCACATTTTCATTTCGAGTATGTTTTATAAGTTATATAATTAAGGTGAAGATATATTGAAGTCGAAGTTTGCACATAAATCATCACTTTATATTATTAGTCTAAGACATTGATAGTCACTAATTTTGCAACATCTAGAATTTTATTGAAAAACAAAGCATGTACTTAATTGTGGACATGCTTGAATTCAATCCCCATGTTGTGAACTTAATTCCAGACTAATAATAACTTAAGGAGATTTGATAAATCTAGTATAATATTTGTGAAATTAATGTTAAATCAGTTATGTGCATGTAATGTTTGATGAATACAACTGTGCAAGGATTGTAAAATGCATATTTTTATTTATGTGCATATAATGTTTGATGAATACAACTGTACAAAGATTAATTGTCTACACCATGTAAAAATTTGGTTCATGATTTCCACATATAGAAGTCAATCAATTAAATATATATGTATATTGATTTTTCTAACTTATGTGCTTGACTTTTAAAATAAAAAACTGTTGTTTATTTTTATTATTTAGGTTATAGGGTTTATTTATTTATTTTCGTAGGATTTTATTTTCTTGTCTCATTTGAGGTCTTTAAACATAGATTTGACGTTATTATCTAGCCACCAAAGGTTAATGAATAGATTTAAGACGTGAATAAAGATGAAACTAAAATAAGAGATCAGCGAGAGCAAAAATATTTAAAGGGACCTTTAGTGATTAGTGCATGAGGCTCCAATCCACATTCCACAAATTTGCGACGCTCACTCTTTTACTTGATAATGGAGAAGTAAAATATAGCATGTTATAAGAGCAAGGCGAGCAAGAAACACCTAGGGCAAGATAAAGAAAAAACTATAGACTAATAGCACAAGTATTCTAACAAAATGGAAATAAGAAAACTTCGAAGTGCCTCAATTTGACTACTTTTAAAAGGAAGTAACTCCGCTGTTATGATATTCTATACATAGAAATATTCGACTTTTATGAAGCTCGTGCTATTAAATATTCATTTTTTTTGCTTATTACGTAATAAATAAAATAACGACCTTATAAGAAATTAACCCGGCCTATAGACTAATATCGTAAGTATTCTAACAAAACGGAAAGAAGTAAACTTAGAAGTGCCTCAATTGCGCTACTTTTAAAAGTAAGCAACTTTGCTCTTATGATACCGCATACATAGAAATATTCGACTCTTATAAAGCCCGTACTATTGAATACTCGAATTTATTCCCTCTTACCCGTAATAAATAAAATAACGACCTAATTAAAAAAATCTAACTCTACTTTTTTTTATAAAGTCAGTACAATAGAATACTCGATTTTTTCATATTTCTTATAATAAATAAAATAACGAGCTAATAGAAAAAAATCTAACCCTACTTTTATTTTCATAGGATTTAAATAAGAGACTTGTGTTTGAAACGGAAAAAAAACACAAAATAGAATTGATATTTCTGAAAATTTATATATGAGTCTTGTAACGTAGTCTCTCCATTTAGTTCTATTTATCTTTTTAACCTCAAAACTTATATTTTTAGAATTTTATTTAATTAATGTGTTAGAAATTGTTATATTTTGAAATTTTTTTTCTCTATTTATTAACTTAAGGATGGTTAGTAAATAGTAATTAATTAGTGATTATATTAAAAAAAATGAATTTTAAATGATTTTTTTTATTTTCAATGAATATATAAATATATGTAAGAAATCGAAAAGAACAAATAAAATTAAACGGAGTAAATACATAATGTATATTTTTTACTATATATTGTATTAAAAATAGTGTTAAAAAGTCGAGAAAATATATTTTGTGAAGGTAGGAAATAGTTCTTTCATATTTATGACCATTTTTTTCTCGCCCTTGTTATGCTGTCTTCTCGCAACTAGCACAAGATAATCTCAATTCTTAACTGAGAGTTTCAGAGAGAGATCTCATTCGAAAATGGACGATTACACGAGAGAAATGATGGAGCTCAAAACCCTCGTCACGCGAACCCTTGAGAAGAAGGGCGTTCTAGCCAAGATCAGAGTAAGTTTGGCTTTCCCCAAACCTAATTCCGTCTGCTTTCAATCCCATGGTTTCTGCTCGTGCAATCTGTTGATTCAGCGCAATGTCACCCAAAATTTGACATTTCCTCCACGAAATTTTGTATCTTGTCCGGATTTCTGTTAAATTTCTCCTTGTATTTAGATCTGTGCGAAGCTTACTTGTGTTTAGGGTTTGCCTTTTTCTTTTTCCCCTTTTTCCTTTGTTTTGTGGACAATGTTGCTTGCTTTGTTAAATTCGTCATTGCCTGTTGATTTTTCGTTATTAGCATTCTCAAGAGGAGGTAGTGATTTAATATGTTTGATGTTCTTGGCAGGCTGAACTCAGAGCTAGTGTGTTTGAGGCAATTGAAGAGGAGGATCGGGTAGTTGAGAAAGATGAAGGCTTGCCTCCTGCCTTGTTGGGTAGTTGTAATGATCGTGCGAAACAACTTCATGCTTCTCCATCAGGTCTCCTTCAATCCCAATCATAATCTCATGCTACTTTTTTGGAAGTATGCTGATGCTCAGATTTTGTCATTAGCAATGATTTAGATTCCTAGAGGTGTCAATTCGCTGCGAAATTTCTGTTTTCACTTTGAATTTCAGTGATATTGGGCTGCATTACTTCAACTCTGAGTTTCGGTTTACAAGCTATTTGAGCTATATTGCACTACCTTCTTTGGCTTGTTGAAATGTTGACATTATGTTTCTGTTTCCTCTTCTTGCATTAATGGAGAGCTGGTGAAAGCTTAAATTGCTGTAGAAGCATCTTTCAATTATAGCTCTAGTACACACCTTGTCAAAGATTTCGCAGAAGCTTAGATACATTAAAAATAGACAATGTGGATCATTGATGATGGTCAATCCCGTGAATCTTGAACCAAATACTTTGAACTTTTGATTTAAAGATTCCAAATTTATCTCGGAAATAATGACAAGTTTTCTGTGGGCTCAAGTAGCACGACTAGGTTTCCGATAAGATATAAGTTATAAGCAACCGTTTTTTACAAGGACAAAGTTTTTCGCTAATTCTGCTTTCCTGTCTTCATTTGGATCTCTACCTTTTTGTTTGTAATGTTTCAGAAAAAAAAGGGAAACTGAGATTCTCGTGTCTTCATATTTTTGCTAGCATTATCGTAAACCAATCTGTAACTGCTTGAATTGCAGGAAGGCTTCTAACTGCATTAGTGTGTGAATATATGGATTGGGCACAGCTTAATCACACTCATAAAGTGTACCTTCCAGAATGTAATTTGGTACTGACTTAATGTCTTTGATATCTCCAAAATTTATTTAAGTTCCTAATTTGCACAACTTGCAAGTCTGTATGTAACTGACTCTATCTTTACTTGAATACAGCCAAAAGACTTCTGGAAAGCGGAGTTGAAAGAATTCAGCAGCAAAAATGGACTTGATTTGAGCAGAAACGGAGAAAGTGGCCCACTGCTCTTAGATGTTCTTGAAGGATTTTTGAAGTTTGAGGTACCATAGACCCTTTATATTACGGAGATAGTGTTTTACGATATACTATGATGCAAGTGGTAAATATTATTGAGAAGAAAGCAGGAGGTTTACAAACTGAGAAAAAAAAGAGCAACAAAAGACACCAAACCAAATAAAACCTAAACAAAATACAAGCTGCCAAGGGCCAAGGCAGAAACTACCAACAAACAAGTTCTCATAGAAACTTAAAGCAAAACATAAGTTTTACCTACTCAACAAGGAATAAAAGCGGGAGTGTTTACAACAAACTATACTCCAAGAGAAATAGAGAATAGTAAAAAAAGAACCTAACACCACAGCTTAATAGAGACAGAATAGCAACTAACTAGAGTTTCAGCTTAGTAGAGGCAGAATAACAACTAACTAGGGTCTCATTGCTTGACCTTGACGTCCAGTGAGCTTCAGCTTAACAGTCATATGAAGTTTGCATTCAGTTATGATCTTATGAGTGCAGGCTAAAGCATCAGGTTGTTCATTTTTGAAAATTGCAGCTTTTCTAAGTTGCCAAGAGTGGTAAACAATCCTTATTAAGGCAAGAAGCTTGGCTTGGAATATATTGTTCCAGTAGAAGAACGAACCAATTCCAGAAAATAATGATCTGCTGTGTGACTAAGGGTCATTCATCGTATACTGGCTAGTGGTGATTTAAGATTTATAATGTGTTTGGATTGTTTATGCAATTTTAAAACATGAAGCTGTCTTAGATGGGGTCTCATATCCATGGAGATGAGGAAACTATATGCTATTGGGTCTCTTCTTTTATTTCATCTCTCTGAATTGTAATTAGTTAGACTGCCAGGTAGCAGTGGTATGGTTGATTAATGTGGCATAATTTTACCTTGCAAAATGACTTGTGCAGAGTTTGTCCCAAGCCAGTGGTAGTGGAAGGAGAGGAGCAATGCTAGAAAATGATGATTCACAAAACATGAGAAGACCATCTTCATCATCTGTTGCTGGAGGCATACCTCCATTAGGGAGGTGAACAATATACCGGGTTTCCTTACCTTTCTAATATGCTGTCTTTAGTTTTTTTTTTTTTACAATTGTGTCCACTGACTTGTTGCTATTCGTGTCCATACTTATGACAGGGCATTTCCACCTTCACAGGCGTCTGGTAAATTAATCACCTCTTGCTTCAAATTCTCTAAGTATGTCTTACGTAAGTTACCTAACTCTTTTTTTCCGTATCTGGTAAAATTCAGGTCAGAGGGCAGGATCATCCATGTCTAATTACAGGAAGGATGACAACAACTGGAGATATGATAATGAAGAACTCTCAGATGAAGTGACACGTGCTTCTTCTGCGTTGCAAAACCTGCAGTTGGATAGGAAAGCTCGGAATCTAACTTCATCTTGGCGGTTTGTTCCTCAATCTATACACTTTTTTCCAAAAATAAATAAACTATTGACCTTGTCTTGTGCCTTGGAGTATTTTCAAACTAGCTATCTTATTGGAAAGCTATGAGTTAGTGTTCAGGAGTGCAAAAAGACTGATAGATTGGACCAAGCCTTTATCATTACATAGTTGATGGAATGAGCTCCAGAATTCAACTCTATTTATGACTTAGATTCAATTTGATTAGGGTTTGATCATAAGTAGATTTTCTTTTGAATCGGTATGAATCTAAAGCTTCAATTTTTGAAATTGGTCACAGGCATGCAAGGGATGGGACATCTGAAGACGAAGGCGGATTAGACAACATGTAGCTTAAGTATCTCACCCAAGAATACCTAGTTCACATGTAAGCTTTGTGTTCTCCATCAATCTGGTGTTTATGCTATGCTTCAATAGTTGATATTGAGGTTCTGATCCTGTGGAAATGTGGGTTTCTAGTTTGCTTTGTATTTTTTTCTGGGCTTTTTTTTTTTCCCAACATGGTTTTGTAACTCATATTGCAGTTTGTCTCATATGGTAATTAAGATATCATCACCTTCAGCAAACACCACATGTGTTCATCTATTTTTTCAGAAGTGCTCATATCTCAGTATATAAACAACAACATTGACCCAGTGCAATTCCCCTACAGGAGAATCTGGGGAGTCAAGATGGGGGCATCCCTGACTTAACGCAAGGGGTGTACTCGAAAGACCCGACGGAAAAATGAAAACAAAAACGAAAACTAAACAAACGAACAGGATACAAACACAAACAACGAAACCAACTGAACCGAAAGCCGAACATAGCGTTGAAGCCCCTATGAAACCGTCTGTTCGAGTGACTAATTGTCCGCCACTTGGATCTTCTCCCTCCAAATATCCCTGCATAATGCCAAATCTTTAGAAATCTCTAACTAACTGATATCCTGTCTTATACTATCATGTTTCTCAGTACATAAACATGCAAAAAATATTTTCTGTGCATGTTTTAGGATTGTAGGATCACAAATCCTAAAATTTTAGTTAGCACAAATCAACAATTATTTTACGCCAATTTTCCTTTAAATGTTTAGGAGTTTGTTACTTTTTAGTCAATGGAGATTTTGTTAATTTAATCAAGTAAAATTACAATAATGCAAATTTATTAACAGACAAATGATTGATTGTAAGCGTGTACAAACCAAATCCCAGTGGCGGTATGGTCTCTTCTCCATTGTTCAAATTCCCCATCCAGAAACTTAGTAGGATTCTTTTCTTTTTTAAATAAATAATTCTAGTGCTCAATTATAATCAAATCAATTAATCTTGTCACTTATTTGGCTGACAAATTCAGTAGTTTAAGCATTTTTTGTTTGCACATAAGCTTTCGATTCTCAAGACAATGGAAACCAGTGGGGTTAGTCCAGAAAAAATGGTGGGCATGGATGAATAAAAGAAGAAACAAAGCAAAGAAAAGGTAGAACACCAACAAGATAATGTATTATCATCATTATAGTGAAAGTGAAGCTTTGCTTAATTTCTTTTTATAATTGCAAGCTGATTGAATAATTGCAATCAATCTAATTACCCTTCTCCTAAGTCTCCTAACTTTGTGTTGGTGATTTTAGTGTCATCAGTTTTAGAACACACTGCTCCTACAATTCATCGCCTATAAACCGAAAACAAGTAAAAGAAGATTTTAGCGTCATCAGTCTTAGAGCACACCAGATCTGTCAAAAGCTGACCCGACCCGTAAACCTGACCTGAATTGCCCGAAAATTTTAGGGTCAAGACTCGATAATTTGAACCCGAAATCCAAAATAAACCGAACACGATAGACCTGAAATCCGTTGGGTTGACCCGATTTGTTGTATTTTCAGAATATATATAAAATATTTTAAAAATTATAATATATTGTATTATTAAAATATATATAAATGATAGATTATTATTAAATATTATTATTTAAATAAAATAATATTTTAATAATTGTAAAAAATATGATTTTCTTGACTTGTTGGGTCGACGTGACCCGCCCGAAAACACGTAACGATCTGACCTAATTTGACCCGTGACCCGTTACGATCTGAACCCGACTCGATTGATAGGTCTAGAGCACACTGTTCCTACAATTCATCACCTATAAACCGAAAACAAGTAAAAGAAGGAAGTTAAATTTTTTAACGATTATGTTCTTTAAAATGGACTTGTCAAGAATGTTAATTTTAATCTTCTTAATGCCCTTCTTAAAAATTGAAGCCCCAAATCTCAACATATGAAAGCTATGTTCTTTCATGACAGACTGACTGTCTGATCAACTTCAGATTCTTGCTTGTCCTTTAAGGAATAATGATATTTAATCCGGTATAGTCTTTGTGTGTTTGAATTAAACTATGACACCAGCAAAAATTGCTCAGTGCCAAAGAAGTTTTAAATGAATCTGATACAACATGAAATCTAAGTAGATATTATCTGACACATATAACTATGAATTATGTAAGATTGTCGGGAAACTTGATCTGTCGTCTTCTGATCTAAATAGTATTCTATGACTCGATCAGTACATTACATGTTGTTACTGATATTTTCATACAATGTACAAGTAACCATAATGTCTTTCATGATGTTCTTACTTGATCATTGAAAACCAATCATCGATAAGGATGTAAATCATGAATCTTTCGGTAGAGATGTATATGTTTCGGTTAACCGGACAAAATCGGAACCGAACCGGAACCGAATCGGAATTGGCAATTTCCCGGTTTAGGTCCCGGTTTTGGGGTTTGAATAATCGGTGATTCCGTTTCACCTTGGTTCTGACCAGGGTTGAGCAATCGGATATATTTATGGGATCCGGTATATTGGAGACCCGATAATTTTCTCCTTAAAATTTCGATCCGTTATCCCACAAGAAGTATTAGTTTGGATCAGATATTTGGTAGCAAATATCCAAACTATCCGTTTTGAAAAAAATATTTTAAATATTTTGGATTTAGGCCCAATTAATATACATGATCAACGGATATCGAAACCGGATATGCACCAATCCAGTTAAATTGTAAGAGAATGTTTGCACGGTTGAGGAGAATCGAACCCTTAATGAGTAGAAATTTTACAAAAAAACTCATTAAAACATCTATGTTGCTTAGTATTTATGTGCACTTTCTAAAAATATATGTAGTACCGGTTATTCGGTTGCCTCACAACCCGATCCGTATTCGATCCGACGATCCTTTTTTTGCCGGATAGTCAAATCGAATACGGAATAAATTTTTGTGATCGATTCAGATATGAACTTTCTAAAAATATATGCGAGTCTAATAATTACTGATATATCCAAGAAGAAAATCATAATTGACTTCGGACATCTAGTCAAATGGTTAAATTTCAAGGGTAGTACCAAGAGATTTTCGGTTCGACTCTCATGGGCAGTGCCCTCACAAAAAAAAAAAAAAGGAAACCATAATTGCATTTGTACTTGTTCATCTCTATTCTATGCAAAAAAAAAGAAGCTTAAACCTCTTTCAATTCGGTTATCCGATTACTCCTTCAAATTGTACATCCCTATTTCACTAAACGTCTTTCTTGATCTCAACACTTGAGATTGTGATTCCTTACAATGAGCAATTGCTCCCGCTATTGCACTCTCAAACTCAGCGTTAGCACTACCACTTCTCATCAACATTTTAACCTCATTCGACCCGTTCGAGTTACTCGAGCTCGAACACGAAGATCCAGAAGACGACGACGTTGTCAGCGTCGTCTTCTGGATCTTCGTGTTCGGAACACGAAGCTTAAACGCTCCCGAGAACGACCTTCTATGACAAACAACCTTAGTCGCCATGCTTTCCTTGCCAACAAGGCTAATTGGTCGAGTACTATCCACCTTAGTTTCTCCAAAACTGCTGATACTGCTACTTCTCTTGGAGGAGCCCTTTTCATCGGATTTGCCAAACAAGTACTTGAAATAGGCTCGAGATGCCTTGATCTTCGAGCCGAGCAGAGAAGAGTGCTTGATCATCCTGAACTTCTTACTCCATCCTGAAGATGAATACGACGACTTCTTAGACTCCTCCTCATTTGAACACTCGAGGAAGTACTCCTCAGGGTTAAGCTCCATGCTGACGTGGCACGACGTGGTGGGAGAGACGTTGCAAGAGAGGAAAGGAGTGGTTGTAGTAGGAGTTGTGGCCAATGGCGTGGTGTAAAGCTCGTGGTCGTGGTGGTGGTGGTCATGAAGAAGAAGAGTCTTTATGATTTGGAGGCGAGGAGGGAGGTGAAGAGGGAGGAGTTGGCCCTTGTAGAAGAGCTCGTCGGCAGGTGAGGTTGTCGATAGCGGGTCTCGATCGAGGGGCCCAGATTGGGTTCGGAACTCGAAGTCGTTGGATTGGAGGTGGATTGGGGAGTTCTTGAGGAGGTTGGAGTAGTAGGAGCTCACCTCCATGTCTATGTAATCGTCTTCGTCTTCTTGTTCTTGATCTTGATCTTGATCATGTTGTTGTTGTTGCTGTTGTTGTTGCTGCTGTTGCTGTTCTGGGTGGTCATAAGGAGAGTAAGAAAAGTCTATTGCCATGTTCTTGGATGGATGGTTTTGAGGGAAAGTATGAGGAAAATATAGAGAGGAGGATGATGGGAAAGCTAAATAAAGAACAAAGAGAAAGGTGTTGAAATGAACTAGGAGAAGTTTTTTTTTTTTCAAACTTTTGAAAGCCTATAAATATAAAAAAAAATTGGTTTCTTTTTTGGTTTTGTTGGGCCATTACGTATACTTGACCCTTCATGTCACATTGTCACTTGGGCATTTAAATATACAACTCAATGATTTAAAATTGTATTTTGCTTTCTTTGTTATATAAAAACATTTTCTTTAACTTGATCAGGATGAAGGTGTACGTGTATAACTTGACCCTGAAGTTGTAGTGAACACTATATTTACTTGCTTTTTTTTATTATAAATTTTTCTAACATGTGCTATATATAAATCATTTTGGAAGGATTTTGTTAGAATTTATTTATTTATTTATTTATTTATTTTTAATAGAATTTATGCATTTTTAGGTTAATAATTTTTAAAATAGGATTCTTATACAATGTTAGAAGAACATAAATTATAAAAACTATTTTAAAGTACTTAAGTCTAACCAGTTTAGTTGGTAAGTGATGATCGACATTGATTTAGCTATGATGTATCTCTTTTTTACTTGAGTATGGCTTCGAAGTTCAACCCTCTTCTTATAAAGCTACCCTATATGTCTTATAAAAAGAAGTTTTTAAAACATTTGTTCTAAAAAAATAATTATAGTAATGATATGTTACACTTCTTTAAAGAAAGATGCAAAGAGTCCTCCCAAGGTGTTGATTAAAATTTGGGCTTAAGGAAAAAAAAACAAAGATTTCGGAGCTCAATGAGGGATTAATTAAAGAAGTTTAATTAACTTAATTTTTAGTAATTCTAGCCTTCTAGGCTACTGTAATTATTTGAATAAGAATATGATTTTCAAGCATAAGATCAAACTAATTATAAATTAATTATCTTTTCTTTTCTTTGGGATTAGTAAGAACAACTTTCTTTTTAGGCATTTTTTATTAACTTAAAAACAAAAAATAAAACAAAAGATAATAATAACTGAGATTTTTTAACTAGAAGCCAGCTAGGCCATGTAGCATGGCTGCATTAAACTTTTGAAATTAAGACAAAACCAAAAACCCTAAATTGTGGAGCTTGTCAATCCCAATACATAATTTAACATATAAATACTTAATTAGCACCTTTATATTATAAATAATACTCCTACCAAACTCTACACTTTGTATAAGCTTGAGGTTGGGGTGTGTAAGTGTGTGCATGGACTATGGATGTATAATTTTTAGTTAAAAGTGCTCAATTATAATAAAAAAATTTTAATCGAGTTTTTTTGGTTCATATATAGGAAGTACTTGAGACTATTATAAAGAGGGATGGGAATTCGATCATGTGACTTAATAATCATGAACGCTATTACCTACCAGCTAGACTGATTAGGTTTGACTAAATTGAGTACTGATTGAGATGTTTTTGTTAAAAATGAGTTTTTAGGTCAATATTATTCCAGATTCTTGATAAGCCTTTTATTGCGACCTAATGCATAATTTGATCTCGCAACCTAATAATTGAGCCTTTTTTATCACATGTTAGTCTATTATTCATTTAGACGATGTGTTAAAGTAGAATATTTTCATATTAATATTGTAGGTTTCTACTCTTCTCACGATTATACTCACAATCTTTATTCATAAATTATAATAATTAAGTTATAAACACTCATGCATGACACTGAAATTCGACTAATTTATTTCCAAAGCCCACTATTCGCAGAGTCGGAGCTATATTTGGGCGGGTGGGGGCCACGCCCACCCAAGCCAATTTTTTTTTACGTATATATGTTCCTCTTGTCAATAGTTTCGATTTGATATATTATAAGCTCTATTCTGATATTTGAGCAAAAAGTTATAAATGTTTGAAGATTAGACGTATACAAACCACTTCTAACAAGTCATTTACTTAGTTAGAATGTTTTTATCTTTTGTTAAACTTCCTACTTTCATAATGAGATTGAACCTGAAAACTTTAAAATAATAAGTTATTATTGGGATATCTCGAATCATACAATTCATTATTAGCACGAGAGCTTTAGTTTGGGTTTTATTTTTTAGTTACGATCTTTTAATATTTATAGATTCAATTAATTTGTATTCTGAAACATTTTTATTTTCTTAACCTAAATGTATTCTGAAACATAATTAATAATTATATAAGTTGTCATTATAAACTCTTGTTTTCTTATTGTAATTACATTTTGAAATATTTTAGTCCCTCCTATATTAAAATGTTCTCTTCTTTGTCTAAATTTGTATTTTTTATTTATACATCTTTCTCAAAACGTACATTAGTTATGTTGGAAAAATTTATTGGCCCCTACAATGCGAAGATTCTGGCTACGCCCCTGACTATTCGTCTATCAAATTGAGTCTTTGGCCCTTCACATGTTTGATGACTACTTACACTTTAGCGCTCCCTACTACTACAGAATCGATTGGGACATTTAGGTATCAAGTCAAGCGGCTAGAATTTCATATTAATATTTTGAAGTTTTTGTTTTAACTACTATGGACATGTTCATTGTAAAAACCAAAAAATAAATAAAAGAGCCGATTGGGATTTGGATTTTTTTTGCTTTTGGGTGCTTCATCCTTTACTTGGTTTGTCTTCTTTTACTGGATTTCTGGTTAATTGCTTTTTTCCAATTTTGATAATTACACTCTCCTCTTTATAGTTTTAAATACAAAGTATATAACTTAGCCGACATGTGATGGTGGAAGTCGTAAAGAAGATCCAATAAGAAAGCCACAAATCACAATTAACACCTCACTAATGATTTTCATTTTCTTAAATGTCAAAACATGACTCCATTTGCAAAAGAATTAAAATGAACATTCAAATAAAAATAAATCTACATTATATAATCCAAACCCTAGAGATCCATATATAATAATAATAATAATAATAATAATAATAATAATAATAATAATAATAACTCAATTTTCTTTTAATCGAAATACTAATTTAATTAAATAACATTTCACTCGATCGCCTTTTTGATTTTTTTTTTATGTATTTGTTTTTCTCATGCTGATTTGTTCGTTTTTTCCGACTTTTTTTTATCTATCCGATGTTTCTGGTATATCAAATCTCTTCTCTTATAAAAAAAATAATTACAATTTTGAGGTCAAGGTCGGTTGCTTCTTAAATCAAAACTACTACATTTATAAGTGTTTATTTGGATTGCAAGTAATAATACATTATCTTACATTATATGTAAGATTTAATGTAAAATTACATTAAATTTTGTAAGATAATGCATTATCACATGCGATCCAAATACGCCCTTAAACACAATCTATTCAACGAATGCTTATCTAATACTTGTGAGTATCCTAATTGATGGTTCATGCATTTAACATAGAGAAATGAAACAACAAAAGAAAAAGAAACATCTAAGAAATTCTCTTCCAAATTGAAAACTCCAAAAGTTCGTTCCTTGTGTCTCTGCCATGTTTTGGAAGCCTTCAAAATACACCAAAAGAAAAACCAAAACTCAAGCCCTTTGTTACTTGATCAATCATCATCAAGATTATGTGTCTTTTGTTCTTGATGATAACTTTGTTCAATCCTTCTTTGGGCATTCCATCCGCGTCGGCTCGTCGAGTCGTTTTCTAGCCTTGTTGGATATGGTAAAGACTTGTTGATCTACATGTTACTCACATGTGAAGAAGAAGACACAAGATTTGTATTGTTGGAAAATGTAGATGATAAGCCAAAACCCTAGTGAGGTGGATCAAAATAACAAATTTACAAGAATAGTTCATTTAGGACCTGTTTGGATTATATCAGATAATGCATTATCTTACATTAAATTTTGTATTACTTGTATATAGATGATGAACCAAAACTCTAGTGAGGAGGATCAAAACAACAAATTTACAAGAATAATTCATTTAGGGCATGTTTGGATTACATCAGATAATGCATTATCTTGCATTAAATTTTGTAGCACTCGTATATAGATGATAAACCAAAACCCTAGTGAGGAGGATTAAAATAACAAATTTACAAGCATAATCTACTTAGGACCTGTTTGGATTGCACTAGATAATGCATTATCTTACATTAAATATTGTATTATAATATAAGATAATGCATTATCTGGTGAGATTTAAACAAGGCCTTACTACTAGTGCTTTACTAAAGCAAAATGGCAAAAAACAATGCTCCCAAAATTCTGTTGATTGTCTGGCTTCTTTTTTGCTTTAGAAAGTAGACCAAATTATAAGACATTAAAGCAAAAATGTTAAGAAATGTTAGGTGAAAATGTCAAACCTGCATCACCCAGAATTCCATATTACCAGGAAACTTTATGTTCTTTTACTGTTGTATACTGAAAATGACCTTAAGAGAGTCTATCATTGCATTGGTATTTTGATATCTACTAAAAATTCGAGTATTTTAGGGTTACAATTAGACGTGTCAATCGGGTCAATTAGTTCGGGTTCGGGTCAGGTCATTTCGGGTTTGGGTTGAGTCGGGCTCGGGTCATAACGGGTCACAGGTCAAATCGGGTTTGGTCGTTGCAGGTTTTCGGGCGGGTCGGGTCGACCCAACAAGTCAAGAAAATCGATTTTTTACAATTATTAAAATAATATTTTATTTAAATAACAGTATTTATTAATAATATATTATTTTTTATATATTTTAATAATAAAATATATTATAAATATATTATTTATATTCTGAAAATATAACAAATTGGGTCAACCCAACGAGTTTTCAGGTTTCTCCAACGAGTTTCGAATCTATCGGGTTTCGGGTTCAAATTTTCGGGTCTTAACCCTAAAATTTTTGGGCAGTTCAGATCGAGTCAGTTTTTGACATCTCTAGTTATAATCCAGTAATCCAATACTATTTAGATTAAGGGTTGTAAAATTTTAAGTTTTTACTTTTATAAGTTAGGTGCTCAACTCATTTTCTTACCTTTTTTTATAAGAATTCTCAATTAGAAACATTTGCTTCAATTTTACCTTTTTTATAGTGTGAATTTAGATGATAAGGGTGTTTTTTTTATCAAGCAATTTGCCTAATTTGGTTCATATACAAATGATGAATGGTGGTTTGAATAAATGGGCCCAATGATGAAACGGCCCACATTCCCTGCCCGGCCCATATCAAATCTCTACTTGGATGAGCTTGATCAAGGAAGCCTTATCTGAATTGTCAAGTCATGTTATAACATATACATGGATGCATTTTCCAATTTAGAATTGCATATGAAAGCAATGTCCTCTAATGCACTAATTTATGTGCTTTTTGAAGTGAAATTGCATATGAGAGTATGTATGTATGTCTGGATGAGAAAATTCATCAATTTCATATTTTTTTCGAAATTAGACTCGGATTTGCAAATGATCGCCAAAAAAGTTTTCCTAATATAGGCTGGTGGTGAGATTCGAATACAGTCCTTGTAAAAGCCAATAACTCTTAGATATAAAGGACCTGTTTGGATTACACATGTTAATACATTATTATCATGTGTAATCCAAATATGCCCAAATTAAAATCATTGCACCATACAACGACTTTATCCGAGCTAGCCTATGTTGAGGCTAGCAAGCCTATTTTCCGAATATTTTTCAACTCTAGCCTAATTTCGGAAAAAAATACCTATAATTTTTATTTTTAAGGGACATAAAAATGAAAGTATCATGCATTTCATTTGATTCTATGAAGAAAACAGGATGCATTAACAAAATAAAATACCTTTGTATAATTATAGATGGAGATTCAATCGGTATCTTTAATCATAGAGGTACCATATTTATCAATTAAACCGATCATTAACCCTAAGGGTTGATTAATCCCTTACCCACAACTCCAAATGGTAACTCAATAAGTTAAAAAAAATAAAACTTATGAACACAAATACAGAAAATATAGAAAGATCAAGTGTAACATAAGTCCCAACACACACATAACATGCACTTACCTAGTTACCTCCTCTTGTTCTTACTCCCAATCAACAAAGCCAAGTAAAACAAATACCTAAAGAGGAACCCACAAGCCACCGTGATCCAAAGGCAGCTCCACTTACTAAGATCCGTCACACCTTGTTGGGCCAACACGTCCAACCCTGTCGTCACGCAAGTCTTCGGCGTAATGCTCACCCCCAGAGTGTTGCTCATCGTCCGAAGCAACCGCGCTTTGATGGACACTGGAACCGCCCCCAATGGCGTGCCATCGAAGATTTGCACGCCTCTCATGAAGCACTTGGCCGGATCCTCGAACTCGTTCATCAGGACGCCCTCGTAAGGGTACTTGACTAGGGAGATGTAGTGGAACCAGAGCCAATAAGATGGGATCCTGTCTCGGGTGATGAAGAAACCGCTGAAGAGGAGGAAGTACGCGAGGATGGCTACGACAATCGTGTAGCCGAGCATCACGTGTGGGACTACGCCCGAGAGGAAGGAGACGAAGGAGTTTCCGGCCCAGAAGGAGGCTAGGATTAGCCCGAAGTAGAAGAAGAAACCCGAGAGGCCGCCACTGAGGCCCACCGCGAAGAATGTGGCTGCCGCGAAGGCCATTGAGAGAAAGACGAGCGCTGGGATGGAGGTGAGCGCGTGCGAGAGGACGTAGGATGACCTATCATATGCAAAAACGTCAATAAAATCCTGATATACATTGGGAAATTGAAGAATAAATTGCCTAGTATATATACAAGGTTACTGATAATAGTCAATTGGTTTTAAGATGAAATCTCATGAGCTTCTATACTAAACTTGTAAGGACTTGTTTAGTTCAACTTTGAGTTTTCAGTTTTTGAAATTGCGAAAAATGAAAATTCAAAGTTGAACCAAACAAATCTACGTAGACAAAAGACTGGCTTTTGCCACCCTACCTTCGATATGCGTTGTAGGCGGTCTCCCTCATGAAGATGTAGCGCTCTTGAAGGAAGACGGGGAGGGCGTCGGCACAAGTATAGAACGTCGTGGACATGGCAAAGGCGAAAAACCCGAGCCGCTCTTGGACACCTTTCGGCGAATCATCTAGCTGCCAAAACATAGTTGCAAGGATGAACCCTGTCACGAGCACAGCCGCGAGCCGGATCCCAAATAGCTCTGGGATCCGACAAGAATTCATCACGGACCGCCTCGACAACACCACCATCTCCATCCAGAACGGGTTCGCAAAGCTCGGGACAATCGCAGCCGCGCCAGCACCTCCAGCTCCAGACACCAGCTTCCCTCTGGAGATGCTGGCGCTGATTGCCTCCTTGAGGGACAAGCCCTCGTATTGGGGTGAGTTGCGAACACTAGCCTGTTTTTTCGACTTCCACCCACGGTGGAAGTCGACTAGGGCTTTTGTCCCGGCCGGGGAGCCCTCGAGCTCTCTGATGAGGTCGAGGGCGAACTCGGTCCGGTTCTCGTTCTCCGGGATCGGGTGCCCGAATTCGGAGAAGAACCCGGGGAGGCTCGAGGGGGCCCCACTGAAAACCGTCTGTCCACGCGACAAGAAGATCAACCGATCCAACAACCCTAGGATCCGGTAGCTCGGCTGATGAACGGTCATGATCACGATCGAGCCACTCTGAGCGATCCTTTGCAACACCTTGACCACCATGAAAGCCGACGTCGAGTCAAGCCCCGACGTCGGCTCGTCGAGGAAGAGCACAATCGGGTCATGAATGATATCGATTCCGATCGACACCCGCCGGCGCTCCCCGCCGGAGACTCCCCGGTGACCCTCGTCACCGATCACCGTGTTGGCGGCGTTCCGAAGCCCGAGCTGATCGATCAGCTGCTGGACTCGAGCCTTTTTCTTCGATTTCGAGAGGCTCCGAGGCAGCCGGAACTCGGCAGCGAAGGTTAGGGTTTCTTGGACGGTGAGCATGGGGTAGAGGAGATCATCTTGCATGACGTAAGCTGAGATCACTTTCAGGAGGCGAGACTCCAACGGCTCGCCGTTGAGCGTGATCGAACCCTTTAAGGAGCCCTTGGCGATCCGGTTCGCCAGCGCGTCGACGAGCGTGGACTTGCCGGAGCCGCTGGCGCCGAGGAGCGCCATGATCTCGCCGTCGCGGGCCTCGCCGGAGATTTCGTTGAGCAGGGTCTTCGTCCGGGAGCCGCCGAATTGATCATTTTCCGGTCGCCGGAAAATGCTGCCGGCGGCGAACTTCCGCCGGATCTTGACGCTGTAGCTCAGATTGGTGAAGGAGAGGATGAACGGGATTGATCGGGGTACGCCGGCGTCGACGTCGACCTGGACGGCGGTTTCTCCGGTAACCTGGTTTAATAGCCTGCCGAGAGTTGGGGAACGAGTGGTGCTTGCTCCGGAGCCGGCGCCGGAGTTGGGGTCGGCGGAGATGGAGTCCATTGGAGGGTAAAAGGGTAAAAGCCGCGCCGGAGAGCTTGTAGGGGAAGCGTCTACAACGCGGGACATTTTTTTCCGGTGAGGGGTTTTAAGGGCGTGTTTGGCTTTGCCTTTTTTTTAGGGTTTAACAAATTGGGAAATGCATGAATTTGGCAAGTTTTGAGCTAAGAAATTGAACAGAAGTTGGGCGTGTATATATGTTAGGGGAAATGGGTTGGGAAAATTGGGGTGTGATGAGAAGTGTGAAGTGTATTTTTTTGTGGGTTATAGTTATTTTTGTTGTGGGTATTGGGTGAGGAAGAGGTGACCTAAAACTTCCTAAATTGAGATTGTTTACACGTTTTGGGTTTCTTGGTGGGAAGGATTTGTAAGTCATATATTATAACACACAAAGTTACTATCTTTGTGATGACGTCATGGGGACACGTGGCGAAATGGGTGTTGGGGTTAGGGTTATTTTATAGGGTTTTTGACGTTTTGTGATCTTGTGAGTTGGTTTTGTTTTTGGGTTGTTGTTGAATGAAGTATTGAGTGTGTTGTGTTGTGTTGTGTTGCTTGCTTGTTTTGGATGATGGCTTCATTTGGGTTTTATTTGGGGTTAGGTGTGGGTGTTTATCTACTTGAAGCTGATTTTTTGTATGGTCAAATTTTTTAATAAATTTTGTTAGGATAGATGTCTTCCAAAGTAGCTAGAGCAAATCAAATAGGGTAAAACTCAATTTTGGGGATGGTGTTTAGATAATTGGATAATAATAGTATTGGGATATCACTCTCACATGAAAAGATTGTGATAGATACATAATCAAGTATGTAAACTTGTTAGACTACTATTGCTATTAAAGGTTGAGCATCAATTCAAAATTGAACTGAGAACCGAAAATACAACTAAATCAGTTCGGTTTTGGTTTTGTCGATTTGAGATGGATAAAATGTTATCTTGTGGGAGATTTGAGATGGATAAAATGTTATCTTGGAATATCATTCTCACATGAAAAGATTGAGACAGATGCATTATCAAGTATATAAACTTGCTAGACTATTTTTGCTATTAAGGGTTGAGCATCGGTTCAAAATCGAACTGAACTAAACCGAAAACCAAAAATTGGTTTAAGGTGAATCGAAAATAGAATCAAATTGGTTCGATTTCGGTTTTGTCGGTTTGAGATGGATAAAATGTTATCCTTTAGAAAATTCGAATTGAACTGAATTCTAATTGAATCCGAACCGACACCAAAAATTGGGAAATTCCTAAATCAAAAACCGAACCGAATGATATAGGTTTCATTTCGATCAGTTCAACTTTAAACTTGGGACATTCAACTTTAAACTTGCTTCAAAAACAATCATATTGATAATAAAATGAGGATTTCCCAATTTATTAAACTTTTGAATCCATAAGGTCGAGTGTTCGATTCTCAGTGGAGGAGAAATGAACTTGTTGAGGTCGAGTGTTCGATTTAAAATTTCGCTTCCCTTCGTTGAGGTCGAGTGTTCGATTCTCAGTGGAGGAGAAATGAACTTGTTGGGAGAGCAGATCCCACCCAAAAATAAAGGGGCCCTCGCGAGACTCGAACTACAGACGTAGGCGTTTGATGGAGCAACGCTCTTCGCTGAACTGGGGTGACAATGACCAAAAAAAAAAAAAAAAAACTTTAGAGCTCGGTATTAAGGCATATCATTTTTGTACGTAGAAAAAGCCGATGTTTTAGATACTTGGTAAAAAAATATTTTTTTTTATGGTGTCACACAAGTCACAACAAGAGTACAAGACCAAATGTGTTTCCATCTAAATTGGGAAAAACAATTGGTCAAACAAATAGTGTGAATGAATGAAGTACATTACCATTGAAGAAAATTATTATGTACTACTAAAATAGAGGTACACATAAAGGTAGCTTAACCTTTATACAATATCCATGGTCATGCATTCCATTTCAGGGAAATATGGAACTGCAATTGGACTTTTGAATCCATAAGGCAAAGTTGGTTCACAAAAGTTGTATACTTGTTCAACAAATTTGTATTATAAAAACTCAAAAAGACTTAAACTTTCTTTAAGAAAGAAGAGTTTAAAACATGGTAAAAACAACCCCACTTGTCCATTATTCTTCCAAAAGCTAATTTAGATCTCCTCATTTTATTATCAATATGATTGTTTTTGAAGCAAGTTTAAAGTTAAATGTCCCAAGTTTAAAGTTGAACTGACCGAAATGAAACCTATATCATTTGGTTCGGTTTTCGGTTTAGGAATTTCCCAAATTTCTGCTCGGTTCAGTTAAATTTTGTTTTGGTTCAAATTTCCCAAACGATAACCTTCTATCCATATTAGACCGACAAAATTAAAACCGAACCAATTTTGTTTTGGGTCACCTTAAACCAAATTTCAGTTTGGGTTTTGAACCAATGCTAAAAATTGTCCATTATTCTTCCAAAAGTTAATTTAGATCTCCCCATTTTATGATCAATACAAGAAGATTAAGGTGATCATGATTGTTTTTGAAGCAAGTTTAAAGTTGAATGTCTTTGAAATAGTATCATTAGCCTTTGAAGCTCGAGTTCGAGCATCAATGGCGGACAACTTCAATATGCTGAATTGAGAATACATATACAACAAACGTATACATCATTTACAAGTATATTGATTCACATGTGCAAACCAACATAATGAACAACAACAACATAGAGAATGAAAGAATGCAATTGCCATATGCTTTTTTGGTGTCACAATTTTGAAACTCTTCTTCCCTTCATGGGAAATTGCCTAAAAAGGTCTTAACTTTTGAATCCCTAACAGGAATATCCTGCATCAAAAGAACAAAAAACACTACACCTCACACACCAAAGAATCATTTCATGATCTGTCACCTTAGAAATGAATCTCTTTTACCCACAAAAGAATAGGAACAAAAAAAAAATGAATGCAATTTGTATCAATTATCAAACCAAATTTCATGCCTTTTCAGTGGTCTGAGATCTTGCCATCTCAGAGAAGACAGCACTCATTGAAACATCAGGAAGATCTTCCATGCTTCCAAGGCTTGAATAGCCGGTTGAGATGGTTCTTCCAGGCGGAGGAACGTCGTTCATCTGAATAACGACGTCGTCATTCTTATCAGATGAACCTTCCCCTCCCATTTGAACTTGAAGTGCATACTCCAAGTTCCAGAGCACCTCTCCCATGGAAGGACGATCCGAGCCACTTTGCATCAAACACTTCTCCGCCGTCTCCAAATACTTCTTTAAACAATCCGGGTTCATCTGATCTTCAAGAAACGGGTCGATGATTTTCTGCAACTCGCCTTTCTTTTGACACTTCATTGCCCATTCAGCCAAGTTCACCTCTTCCCTAGGGCGAGATGGGTCAATTACCGGTCTCCCACAAAGAACTTCGAATAAAACGACCCCAAACGAATACACGTCGGATTTCATGGTAAGTTGTTGCCTCAGGAGATACTCCGGATCAAGATAACCGAAACTTCCTTTAACGGCCGTGCTGACATGTGTCTTATCGAGATCAGGCCCGGTTTTCGAAAGCCCGAAATCAGCAACCTTAGCCATGAAATTCTCATCCAACAAAATGTTTGCAGACTTGACGTCTCGGTGTATGATTGCCTTTGCATAAGCAGTGTGGAGATAATGAAGCCCTCTAGCTGAGCCAATGCAGATCTCAAGCCTCTGCTTCCATGTTAGCTTTGGATGACCCGAGCCGTACAGGTGGCTCTTGAGGGTCCCATTTTCCATGTACTCGTAAACGATTATCAGCTCGTTTTGCTCGTCACAGTATCCAATGAGAGACACCAAATGGCGGTGGCGGAATTGAGAGAGCATTTCAAGCTCAGTCCTGAATTCAGCAAGACCCTGTTGAGAGTCGGGCGAGCCTCTTTTAATGGCAACAACCGTCTCGTCTTTCAATACTCCTTTATAGACCTTCCCAAACCCGCCAACACCGATTATTAAACTGTCACTGAAATTATCCGTTGCCTCGCGCATAACAGAAAGCGGAAACCCATACCCAGCCTTTGGAACAACGGCTGAATTCACTCCTCCGTTCGGATTTCCATTAGCCAGCTTTCTTCTTCTTCTGCATACGAGCAAGACAGCAACCACGGATGAAATAACAATAACAAGAAGCAAAGCTCCGCCAGCTATGGCTGCAATCAGAGCAATTTTGACCTTGGAAGAACTAGAGCTAGCTGCATCAGAAGCAACAAGGCTACCCATGGAGTTGTTCAGCTTCATAATCTCCAATCCATTGAGGATTGCGTTTGGATAAACGTTATCTATATCCGAGGGACCAATGCTGACATTGAGCGAATTACTATTGCCCGCTACCATCACTACATCCAAGAAATACGGGGTCCCCAAAACGCTGGATGTGAGGTTGCTAAGATCAAGATGCTTGACAACAGACCACGAGTTGATATACACATTGAAGAACATTTGGTTCAATGAGGCACTAACTATATCACAGAAGTGAAACCGGACCAGGTAATTGAATTCCGGGTCAACAGTGAAAGACCACGTCATGTTGGCCCGAGTATTCGGATCAGCCTCAGAGTTTAATCTGCTAGCAGTTCCATAGACCAAACGCGGCGCTGTCTCAGCCGTGGCCTTGCTCTTGGTGTAATTGACAGCATCAACATTAGACACAAACTTCACGAGGTTATTGTGCTTCAGAAAGGACTCATCACCCACCCAACTCCTTGAGAGCGTGTCATTCAACGGATCAACAGATAAATTTCCCATATTTACTCTGAAAACAGTCTCTAGAGCTTGGCCATCCATACTCAACATTGATTTATGAGACCCAATTGAGCCTACACTACTCGGTATGAGCTCATCGGGAACAGAAACGATCTCCAATGCATTCAAGTATGCAAATGAATTGGAAGAGGGGCTGAAGGTGAGAACCAGCTTATCTGAAGTTATGTTAAGGGAATACTCCTTAACCAAAGGAATGCCACTATTTAGCTGAGAGCTGCTAAAAAGGGTTGTGTTTTGAATGGATACAGAAAATTTGGCCTCACTCAGATTGTAGCTTTCTTGGACAAATGGGTAGAAGTAGAGGCGAATCCAATGGCGGCCGGGTTTGGACACTGGGAAAGTGTAATGTGACGACCCAGAAAGGACTCTAGCTGATTTGTAAAGATCTAAGCCATATATATCAGTGGATGAGATGGATTTTGAGCTAGTATTGACAACAATTCCATGTGATGTGGAAAGAATGCCAGAATTCAAGCTAGAATCAGCAATGAACAATCTACCACCAACTGAAGTGTTGCGTGTAGAGCCACAATCAATGAGATAATTATCAACAGGATCAAATTGCAATGAAGCACACAAGAAAGAAGAAATCAAACATACCCAGAAGAGGAATTTACGATTCAATACAACCATGGCGGTCAACAAGATCTATACAGAACAACAAGCTTCAGCAATTAGACAAGAAATTTTATCAACATGAACCCAGGTGAGGAAACCCTAGAAACCAGCTGAAATTGGGGATAACAGATTGGTGGCGGAAAAAAGTTAAATTTAAACCTGAAACACTTGGTTCTTTTCAAAATGGAGTCAGTGAACAATTTGAATGCGGAAGAAAGAGGGCGAAAAGGGGGGTGATTGGGAGTCAAAGTTCGGGGGAGTGGTGAGCTAATCAATTAACAAATTGAGAAGACAGCTGAGCGGAAATTGGAATTGAGAATGACGCTAACCTTTTCTACAAATACAGAAGATTTGCGTTTGTGATGACAGGCAATGGACAGGGTGGTTTGGGTTTGGAAGTATCCGGGGTACCAAACGCCATTATTGATTGCTTTGAAGGTGCCAGGAAATTGCTGGAAAAAGGGTTGCCGTCTAATCGCTCTACTCTTGGAAATTTTGAGTTTAAACAGTATAGATAAATTTTCAATTTATAGATATTTAAAAAAAAATTGATTATAGATATGTTTAATTATTATTATTACTAGTATTATTTTTATAAGATGAGATTATATTATATACTCCCTCCGATTTAAATTAAATGACGTTTAAACTATTAATATTTGATCTTATTTAAACGTCATTCACTTTTTCATATGAAAATTTATTACATAGATATTTTCAATTATTTTATCTCATTGGTTATTTGTCTCCCCAATTTATTACTCTCTTTGGAAATCTTTCCCCTCTTGCACGTACATAATTTTGATGACCCATTAAGTATTTCTTAATAGTAGAGTTTTTTGGTAAAACGACATTTTTTTTAGATCGGAGGGAGTATTTATTTAAATGTCATTTTTTATTTTAAAAAAATAGGAGTACTTGAATTATTATAGTGGAGAAAGTGAATTTGAACTTGTAATCTAATCTTCATTAATGTTTAGTGTACTAATTAGTGATGCTTAATTTATTTAAACAAAGTGAAATTAATATTGATATGAATTAGAAATATTTATAGAAGTATCATTTAATGTGGTTGGTATATGATGACATGAAAACTTTGTGATATACAATGTGTTAGATTGATTGGATATACTTATAAATATGGTGTAGATCTAAAATGTGTACAACTATTTTCTTTCCTTCTTAATGTTTCATATGCATTGAAATGAGATCTAGTAAAATTATAATTTAACTTTCATACTAACAAACTTGGCAAAGGAATCGGGATGACTCAAAATTAATGTTGATGTAGGTATGAAAGGGAGATATAATAAGATAGGGATTATGGGTAGGACTGATGATGGTAATGTCGTGTTTGTAAGGGTCCGTCGAATCTAAGATGGGTCGACGATGGATAAGCATAAGTTGTGCTTTGAGGCTTAAGAACTAGTTTATCTTTGGGGTACGACCGAGTCATCTTGGAGTCGAATTGTCTTACGTTGATATGAAAGACTGAGAACGGTGCTATTTCTTTAAACAAGTTTGGGGATGTTCTATAGCCTTGGCCTTGGAAGCAGGAACGCGGATGCTGTCTTGTGAGTAGTGCTATTGTAGGCAGAATGCAAACAAAGCGACTAATTGACTTTGTCGATGGAAGCCTTCGGTCCCTTTCTTAGTTACTAGCTAGTGATTTAGGTTTTCCTATTCATTTCTAAAATGTACTAAAAATTACTTGTCTTTAAGTTAATGCAAAAAATGCATGTTTTTCTTTTAAAAAAAAAGCTCATAAGTCATAACAATATTAATGTTACCTCTTTTAGAAACACATTGTACCTCTCATGAACAAATAAACTAAAATAACACGTTATCCAAAAAATAGGTGGTAATACTTCAGAAAGAATTTTCGAGATTCATTTCTTCCTTGATTTTCATATAATTTATACTTAAAAAATACATAAATTCATCTTTAAACATGCTGATTATTTATAATAATTTCCTGTTAAGTTGTCGATATACACTGCATAAGGCTACTACTACATACATGTCTACATGCATAAAATAAAATAAAATAAAATTAAGGAAGACGCGGTTTAGCAAATGTTATGATCATCAGACAACGATATTGCCTTTTAGGATTGCTATAATAATCCAAAATTTTGGCTTTATAGACAAAAAAATGGATTAGGCGATGAGCTGGAATAGCCGTTGCCTTGTAGCCCGGCAGCAAAGCGACGGGCGTCGTAGTCGGCAGGGCTGAACAAATGAATATATCTAATTTGATCTGATCCGGTATATCAGATATCCGGTAATTTTTCCCCTTAAAACCTCGATCCGTATCTGATACGTTAATTACCGGATATCCGGTAAGAACTATCCGTTTGGAACGGATATCCGGTAGCGGATATCCGAACTATCCGTTTTGAAAAAATATTTCTATTATTTTTGATTTAGGCCCAATTAATATGCATGATCCGATATCCGTCAATCCGTTTAAAATTTTAAGAGAAAGTTTAAATGGTTGAGGAGAATTAAACACTTGATAAGTTGAAATTTAAATAAATACTCATTAAAACATCTATGTTACTTATTATTAATGTGTATTTTCCAAAAAATATATATAGTGCCGGATATACCGGATATTCAGTTGTTTCAAAATCCCGATCCATATCGGGTCTGGATATCCGGAAAAAAATCTCGGATCGAATACGGATAGAAATTTTGTGATCCATTCGGATCTGGATTTTATCGGATCGGATTGACGGATCGGATCAATGGATCGGACATTTTTACTCACCCTAGTAGTCGGGTGGGGACAAGGCGCGCCACAGGCAGCGGCGCGCCCAAGTGGGCTGTTGGTGCGTTGCTCTAACTCGATCACGTGCACCCGCCTTATCATCATTTATTTATAAGATAAGATTATCTAATTTGATTTATTATTGTTATTATGTGATGAAAACGACATGGATTAGTTTTGGTACTTATTTGGGTTGGGTTTTTGTGAATTTAATAGTTTTAATTAAAATGTAGTTGGGAATTGGTTAAGGTTTTAAATTTTCGGGTGGGGTAGGTTAGATTAGTAGTTTGTGACTTTAAGTTTTGGATTCATGAGTAGTTTCACAATTATAATCGTAACATTATTTGTTTTATGGGCATTTAAATTGAAGACCTTTGTAAATGTCATGAGTGATAATTGAAACTATTTGTGGGAGATTAACTGATTAAGATAATCAGAGTTGTCATATTACTTCGAATCGCTTATTTTAAAAACTGACGTATCTTTGTCATTTCAATGAAATGAAAAGAGTGAAGGACTTATTCCTTAAGGCTGGTTATTCTAAGAGTTCTTTCAATACCCATATTTTTTAAAAATCTTTGTAATTTCATCCGTATGAATATCTTAGAACATCTTGTGTTTAAATGACCTCATTGCCTTAATTCTTTGTGATAAAAAGAATAACATTGTTTAAGTTTGTGCTCTTGTGTATTTTCACATTTGACATGAAAAATATAATGGAGACAAGAATTCGAAACTACAAAATGGAGAGGTACTTGAAATAGATGTCAATAATAATCTTGTGATTCATTTATAAGCAAAGGTTCAAGATATGTATATGGCAGTTCGAGCGAGCAATAATATGAATTCGAAGAAAACTGTAGTAGAAGGTGATAACATACGAGTAATTAAAGCACTCCGAGCTAGGAAGCCAAAGTTGTCTATATCAAATGAAATGGTTGCGGCATACATCTATTACAATCTTCCGAGTTAGTTGAAATTAATCATGTGCTTCACACTTGAAATATAACAGTTGATCACATGTGTTTTTTCAAATCAGTTTGTGACTCATCTATAACTATTTCGGAAAGATCTAAGTTAAATCTTTTCCGGTTTTCCCACCTAATGCTTTCCTCGTTAAAAAAAATAACGAAAACAAGTATCAATGACAATGGTAGCATTGTTTCCTTGGAGGTAGGCGAGTACTATAGATTTGGGCCATTTGGCTCTATTCAGCTCCATCTGGCGGGAAAAAGCTCCCAAAATACTAGTATCGAACGTGCCCTATATATATATGACAACTTTTTTGGTCAGCTACTTATGCCTTAATTAACAATAATTACTAGTATAAATAGATCAATAACGATACTCTTATCGTGGGGTACGTGGTTGTTTTGCATGGTCTGTTATCTATATGATTTCATCTCACAACAAATCATGCACATTAATGGTGGAATAGGTTTTGGATTAATTGGTTAACCACTATTCTAAGATGGGTTTATGAAAAAGAAAAAACTATACCAACTGTTATTTTTCAATTTGCGACCTCAAACTAGGGATGGTAATGGGGCGGAGATTTCCCATTATCCGTGGGGATTCCCCGTTACGGGTACGAGAATGGGGATTTTTAGTGGGGATAGGGGGCAAGTATGGAGGAAAAGTAATTACCCACTAGGGTATGGGCACGAGAACAGGGATAGGTGTCCCCGCCCCACCACCCGACCCGACCCCATTGGGGAACCCCATGGGGAATCCCCGTCGGGGGACCCATTGCGGTCAGGTTTGGATCGTGAGGATTATACAAGGTGAAAATCAAACGGGGATGAGAGTCCCCTATAGAGATTATAAATGGGGAAAACCAAACGGGGATGGGGAATCCCCAACGAGTATTATAAATGGGGAAATCAAGCGGAGATGGGGAATCTCCAACGGGGATTATAAATGGGAAAATCAAGCAGGGATGGAGAATCCCCGACAGGGATTATAAATGGGGAAATCAAGCGAGGATGGGGAATCCCCAACGGGACGGGAGCCCGACGAGGATGAGGACGGGGAGGATATTACAGGGACGGAGATTATAAATGGGAAAATCAAGCGGATATGAGAAGCATATATCTAAATGGGGATGGATACGGGGAGGGTATTTCCCGCCCCGAACCCACCCCATTGCCATCCCTACCTCAAACTTTATAAAATTATATATTTGGTCCAACTATCCCTAAAAAGAAAAATATTATCCTCCGTAAACCGCACGCTTAGATGTCTGAAAGAGATCTCAGCCGTTCATCTGACTTATACCGTGATATAAGAGAGGAGAGAGAAGGGGATCTTACAATTGTGCTGTTCACAATTCTAGGGTTTTACGTTCGGCGCTCGCTCTTCAACTCTTCAAGTCAGGTTCGCGATTCCCCTCTATCGCCTCTTGAATTTCTAAATAGTTTGCGACATTTGGCTATCAAATCGAATTTCAATTGGATTGGGGTGAATTCTGATTGTTAATGCGTAGTTCGAGATCTTTGGATTCATGAAATTGTTGATTTGATCATTGAAAGTTCTTTCGTTCTCTTACATGTTTATGCTCAATTGTTGTCTGAATTGAGAGAAGCTCTATATATGTTATAGGTATTAAAGATCTAATCTTGAAATAAGTGTCCTGCTTGTAATTGTTTGAATCGTATTGCAATTCGTTTCAGCTATCTTAATTGAATCGATAAGTGTCTTGCTTGTAATTGTTTGAATTGTGAGAAGCTCTATATTCTAGGATATTAAAGATCCAATCTTGAAATAATTAAACATGATGGGATTGGTTCTATAATTGTACTATTGTAATTTGTTCAATCGTCTTAATTGAATTGATAGAGTGTGCTGCTTGTAATTGTTTGAATTTGATTGCTATCTGTTTCAGAGTCTCCTTAATAGCTAGCAAACTATCAGTGTATCTCGGATAAGTGGCTAATTATATGTGCTTGTGTTTGTGATTTATCATGGAGTGTTTTCCGAGCTTGTAAGATCAAGATGTATAGGTATTAGAAATTTAGAATAGTTGGAGCGTTTTGTTGTTATAATTTCTCCTTGTACCTGTCTTTGGTGAAGTGAATTAATCCATGAAACCAAACCTCTGTTTCCATCTGATTTGATTAAAAAATAGGTCTTTTAAAAAGTATGCAATATTAAGATAGCTATGATTTAAAAATGGAACCTATGGTTCGAAGTCTCACTAATGCTTCTATTGCTTTTGCAGACATCATGCCTCGATATGATGACCGTTATGGTGGTTCACGCCTCTATGTTGGGCACTTGTCTTCAAGAACCCGAACCCGTGATTTGGAAGATCTTTTCAGTCGATATGGAAGGTGCTTGAGCAATCATCTGTTTATTTTTTCTTACTCAATTTGCATAAAGACTGAATTTATGCCAAGAATGATTTTTTATTAACCTTGTTTGGATCTCTTGAAAATAGATCTAACCTGTCAAAATACTAAGGGCATCTAGTTTCTTGCTCGCATCTTCTTATATGTCTGCCATTTAAGGTGTTGCTCCACTTACAATTGAACTAAAAAAGTTAAGGTGTTGGTTCGCTTACTGACTTACAATTAAACTAAAAAAGTTAAAAGACTACCGAGTCCTCCCCCTGTCCTCTTGTTTAACATGCATATCTTGTTGAAGGTTTCTGGGCATTTGCCTAACCTGGAGGTCTGTGGTGGGAGTTTGCTCTGGGTGGAATTGGTGTACTTGCCATGTATAAGAGACTATGGCGATTCTTTCTGTTATTTTATTGCGTGTTTTTATCCATTGGGAACTCGGTGTTTAGTCCATCTATGAGTGGCGAGGTGTCAACCCTTCCGTAGTTTTGTGATGATGGCCTTACTGTTTATGGCAACCGTTTACGCAGAGTACGTGACGTGGATGTGAAGCGAGATTATGCATTCGTTGTACGTATCCCTCTCCTAATTTTTTTGAACTTTTAAGCTTTGCTTCAAATAATTTGATTTGGTCTAACTAGCACAATTTTTTATTCTTTTTGTGTTACTATTGCTGACAATCTGCTACAGGAATTTAGCGACCCTCGGGATGCTGATGATGCAAGATACAGTTTAAATGGGCGGGATCTTGATGGCAGTCGAATCACTGTGGAATTCTCAAGAGGGGTAAGCTTATTTTTTTAAATGTAAAATTTATCTTAGTTTGTTGCTTTATCTTCTACAATGATGCTGAGATTGCAAACTTGTGTTTATTATGAATCTCTTATGTTAACATACTTTTTATGATGTATGTAGGTGCCACGTGGTCCAGGTGGTTCACGTGATTTTGGTGGCAAGGGACCTGTTCCAGGATCAGGGAGGTGCTTCAATTGTGGAATTGACGGCCACTGGGCTCGTGATTGCAAAGCCGGTGATTGGAAGAACAAGTGCTACCGCTGTGGAGATCGTGGCCATATTGAGAGAAATTGTCAGAATAGCCCAAAGAAACTCAAGTATACTACATGATCATTTTCTATCTTTGATTTAAACCCTTCGTATCTCCTGTTATCATTAGTTGAACTTGTATGGTTTAATAATCCCTGATATTTGTTTTATTGTCACACAGACGTGCCAGGAGTTACTCAAGGTCACCCTCTCCTCGCCGTGGAAGGAGCCCGAGCCGTAGTTTGAGCAGGAGCAGAAGCTATAGGTAATCTTTATTGACAACCCTTTATACGCATTATACACTAAATAGGGTAGGGATCTGTTTCAACATTTTGTATTTCATATAATGTGGAGATTGAGGGTTTGTGTAGACTAATTGAAAAATATTACCATTCAAAATGAGAAAATCAATAAATCAACTCTTTCTTCCATTGTAGCACAAACTCCCTCTTCTTCCCCTAGCTTTTACTTTTGCAAAATAGCTTCATTCTAGTTCTCCTCTGCACTGATCTGCATAAAACATATCTTCTGTAAGATTCCCTAACAACCAAGTAGAAAGATTTGAATTTAATGTCCTGGACACAGAAAAAGGAAAAACTATGTAAATTACATTCTCATTCTCGTGTATTAGGACAACTTAGTTAATGCTAGTCCCAATAAGTCCACTGTATTTTTCTGATATTCTGCTGAGATACAAGTGACATATTAAAGCTACAACGTCTTTCCTTTACATAAATAGAGTTTCGTAAGACATGATTTACTGTTTGCCCTAGCTTCTTAGTTATCTTCGCTTTGGGTCTTGTTAGTTTCGTGAAAGCCTTGTGAAACTGTAAAAATGCTTCTAAAATTCTTTCCAAAAGTGCAATTCTGGAAGATATTTGCAATCTTTTAAATTTATCTTGGGAAGTCTTTTGACAATGTGTGCTCAATTTCTGTACAGCCGGTCTAGATCACCACCGAGGAGGGAGCGCGTTGTGGAGCACTCAGACAGATCAAGAAGCCCCAGACGCAGCAGGAGCCCGAAACGCCAGAAGGGCTCACCACCCGTGTCAAAGGGTCGGAAACACAGCCCGACACCCGATGAGAGAAGCCCGAGAGGAAGATCCAGCCCGTCACCCATTGACGATGACAGACGTGCAAATGGCAGGAGCCCAAGCCCTGCAGATGAAGCTGTCGGTAAGGAGAGCCCGAGAAGGGAGAGAGACGACGAGCTCAGCCCCATGGAGGAGGCCAATGGAGGTGTGGAACGGAGCCCGAGCCCTGAACCGAGGAAGGAGAGGAGTGTAAGGGAGGATGATGAGGATGAGTTTGCTGCTGGTTCTCCAAGAGGTAGTGAGTGAGTAGTAATGAATGATGAGTAAGTTTAGCTTCATGTGTTTTTTTTTGTCTTTGTCTTTGTTGGTACTTTGTTTTTAATTTTCTTGTTATGTTACATGTACTATGGGGTTGGATTTAGAGTTTAATTGGTGTTTTCTAGACAAATTGTTGATAAGGTCAAGTGTTACATTTTGCCCATCGTGCATGATAAATCTTGAATAGATGTATGTGGTTGGATTCAAGACTTTTATTGGACTAGCAATTTTCTTGATCGTGTTATCTGTTAGTGTTGATTGATGTGTGGTTGGGCTTACAATATTAAGATTTTGCTTCTTAATTTTGATGTTTTGGTTGGATATATACAAGCACAAACAATGTTAAAATGCACTCTTTTAGCCTTTGAGCATTTGGTTTATTCTGTTCGACGGTTAAGTTTTTGGGAGTAGTATTCGAGGTCACTGTTTCGAATCCCTCGGGTGGAGGTTTGCCCTTCCTCTTTAGAGTTGGTTCGTATACAGTTCCTAGTGAATGCTCTAGGTGAGTCCAAATACTAACCAATTTTAATCCCTAGTGAAAGTGAGTCCAAGTACTAACCAATTCTAATCCCTAGTGGGTGTTCTAGGCGAATCCAAACCAATTCTAATCCCTAGTGGGTGTTCTAGGCGAATTCAAATGTACTTATGACGATCCTAATCCTTGCTCTATCTGAAAAAACATGCACTTTTTTGCAAAGAAATTGAGATTTCAATTTTCAAGCATTAAGGTTGTGCTTTTTATGAAATTAAAATATTGTGCAAAAGAAAGACATTGTAAAGCCTAAAATAAGTCTTCCAATCATTTTTTTAATAGGATCCTTTTTCTTAAGAGTAAAAATAGGATTTTGTTCCCTAATTATATTAAATTACTTAAGATAATTTAAGCTTTACCATTATAGATATCTTAATGAAACCTTTTTTCTCCACCATTATAAATGTCTTAACCAAAACGTTTTTTTTTTAGTTTTATACCAAGACCAAATGTATCGGGATTAATTATATAGTCCCGATAAACATGCTCTTAGTAAGATATGTTAACTTTATCTTTGTAATTTATATACATCTTATCTCCTTTTCTTTCTGACTATATCGATGTGGGAAGCACAAAATTGACATCAAACCATTATTATATGTATTGCGTGAAATCAAACCTATCTACTTGTTTCGTATTTTTTTTGGATAAGGAAAGAGATTCGAACTATCAGACAAATCCGATAGTTCGAGAGACCGAGAAGGAACTCGGTAGTCGAATAGACCGACAATAAACGACACCCAAAAGAAATCAACCAGAACTAGCATAAAAACAAACAAAAAGAAAGCTAAAAGAGAACAAGGTAGACAAGCAGCAAACACCGAGCAGGGAAGCCGGAGAGACTTGAGTCCAGGTAGGAGAAAACATTTCCGCGGATCAGTAACGGACTAACACAGGCGTATAGGACCTCAAGACAACGTATTTTGATCACCAAATACTTGTATGCATTATTTCTCTTTTTTTTTGTTTCCCATCCGGTTCGCCCTGCCCCAGTAGATTCGGGTCGGACTTAAGCCCAGGACTATATTCGGATTCGGAGCGAGGTAGGAAATTACGGCTTTAAACTCCTCCCAACGACGTTGCGAGGGATCGAACACGGGGTTCACCCTTCCAAATACAACTCCCATACCACTGCAGCAACGCACCGATGGTATGCATTATTTCTCTGATGAGCAATACTACTCCTATTAAACTATATCTCAATAATTCAATTCTAATCTTTGCATGCATTGATTGAGAGGAAGCGGCTTAAAACAGGCTGCGATTACATCGGGACTCATGAATATAACTCACCTTGACTTGGGGATTCATCGTAATGATGATTGTCATTGATTTGGTTTAGAAAAGTAAGTCAAAGCCAGCGAAGAATATCAGAGCATCATAATTCTTGCTTATCTCTTCGGTCCACTCCCATGAGCCTTGCACGTACATAAAAACATCAACGTTACAATTGTTACTTATCTCTTCGGTGAATTATTAGCTTTTTAAAGTTTTGTACCCAAAGATCTTGTAAACTATAAAATACTAGTATATCATTACCAAGTTAGGCTTTATCACACTTGTTATTTTTTTCTTTTAAAATTATAAAACGTGTTAAAAAACTTATAAATTATTAAAAATTTATAAACTAAAGACTTGTAAATCTCGGTCAAGTGTTTTTGAGTCGGGCGACTTAAGTTTTCAAATAATTACGGGTCGAGAAACTTTCAATTCAAGTAAAATTGAAAATTAGGTTATATCGAGCTAGTTTGTCTATTCAAATATAACCAGTTTTGAATTAATTTTGGATTCAAATTTTATCGATTCGGGCCAAATCTATTTGGTTCAAATAAATCTCGGACACACTTTTATTTTTTATGGATCGAGTTCGAAATCAGATAGATTTATCGAATCGGGGCAAGTTTTTAGTAGGGGTGTCTAACGGGTGATTTCATCCGTAACCGGATCCTCCTGCAATTTTACGGGTTATGGGTAAGATTTTTTTAGTTTACGGATTTTGGGTCGGAGTTTTTTAGTTTAGGGTTACGGGACGACCCGCCAGGTTACGGGTTGGCCTATAATATGAAAAAAATAAAAATAAAATTTATGGTTTGTAGATAGCGAAAGGTAGAAATAAAAGTTTACAGATCAAATGAGTCAAAACGGGTCAATTTTACTGGTTGAAAATTAGGGATGTTCATGTGTCGGGTCGGGTCGACCTGCACAAAAAATTACTTTTGACCCGCGACCCGACCTGCTACCCGACTCGCAGGTCACGGGTCGACCCGCAACCTGCAATTTCGGGTCGGGTCATTGCGGGTCGGATCGTGTTTGCGGGTCGACCCGATTTTTTATAAAAAAATAGTTTATATATTAATAAAATTATAAAAAATATATATATTTATAAATATTGCAGGTCGCGGGTCGGCCCACGACACGCATGGGTTTAACCCGATCCGACCCGCAAAATAAAAAAATTCGACCCTCGATGCAACTCGCACGGGTCGCGAGTCGACCCGCAACCCGCAAATTGCGCGTAGGGTCAGTGCGAGTCGCGAGCGACCGGACCCGTTGAACACCCCTATTGAAAATGGTTAAATGGGTCAAATTTGATCCATTAAACCCTTTTTGACTTAGTCAACGATCAACCCATAATCCGACCCGTCAACCCATAACCCGTTTTACAAGTTGCGGGTCGGATCACGTGTCGACTTTATAGGGTCAGCGGGTTGACCTGTAACTTATAAAACGGATTACAGGTCGGATCGGATCGACCATGGGACAACCCTAGTTTTAGAGCCAATAATCACCCCATATATACAAGAGCCCCATACGTTTCTGCTCTCCCCCATCTCTCAAACACTTGCACACAAGCTAAAACAAATCAAGAGCTAGCTAGATCGATCTAGAATGGCAACTACTAAGCCCACCAAGATCTCCATGAAACTCCTCATCGACAAAACCAAACGCAAGGTCCTCTTCGCCGAGGCAGGCAAAGATTGGGTAGATTTCCTACTCCACATCCTCTCACTCCCTCTAGGAACCGTTGTCAAGTACCTCAACAAGTCATCCATGGCGGGAAGCATCGGAGCCATCTATGGAAGCTTCGAAACCTTAAGCATCAACTACTTACAAGAGGGTCTTAACAAAGACTGCCTCTTGAACCCTAAACAAGCATCAAGCTCAGCTTCAAATGCCCCTCTCTTGGCCTTCAAACCGGTCCCGGGAGCCGATAAATTCAAAATTCTATGCATGCACTAGTATAGTAGTATCCTTGGAACCGGGGAATCGAACCGAAATCGGAGAACCGGCGGTAAAAAATATCATTGGAAACGCAAAACCGCGACCGCAGTTTTTGCATTTTCAATGTTTATTTTTATTTTTTTAAAGATTCGGAACCCGATCTGGAACCGGAAATTAAAACCTGAACCGAATCGGAACCGGAAATTAAAACCTGAACCGAAGCGAAACCGGAACTGAACCAAAGAACGGGGGTTCTCGGTTCCGGAACCGAACCCACCTCTATCTTTTGGCCTTCAAACCGGCCCCGGGAGCCGATAAATTCTATGCATGCACTAGTATTCTTGTTAATACCGGTTCTCATAGGTTTGTGGCGGATTCGGAAGGCGTGAAATGCCCTAGTTGTTTGAAGGTGATGGATATGGCGTTGGTTTATGTGAGCCAATGTGGTGTTGAGGTGGAAGGAGAGAGTGTTTGTGGTTATGTGAAAGGAGTTGTGACGTATATGATTATGGATGATTTGTGTGTGCAGCCCATGTCTACGATCTCGAGTATTACGCTTCTTAACAAGTTTAATGTGCAGGATGTGGGTCGGCTCGAGGAGAAAGAGGTCACCCTTGACATGAACATGGTATGCTATAGCTTCTTCTTGTTTAATTTCTCTCTTATGTATTACTTGTGTGTATTTTTTAATGTTATACTATATGGTGTTGTAGGGGGTGGCAGTGTTGAAGGCGTCGCTGGTGTCCAAGACTGTTCTTACTGATGTTTTTCTTGGAAACAAGTCTGCTGCTGGATCAAACTAAGTTATTGGAGATGAATCATGAATATATAGAAGTTATGGTGTATGGTGGTGGTTGATCTTAATTTTGCGTCTCTAGCTAGTTACTATATATCTGCTTTTGTTTAGATTAATGTCTAGTAGTGGAACGGTGTTTTGTTGGTTGTCTATTTACATGTATGGGCCGGGATCTCTGACTTTAAAAATGGCTTAAAACATATACAGCCCACTGTACTTGTGCAAATTTGTCAGATAGACACCCTACCTTTGGTTTGGACCTATTGAACACTTAAATTTAACAATTTGGACCTATTAAACACTTGATCGCTGACGTGGCGAAGTACGTGTAAGTCAAACGCACATATACAACTCCCTGTACTTGTGCAATTTTTTTTTTCTTTTTTTCTTTTTTATATTTTTTGATTTTATTAAAATAATGGTGTTAAAGATTGGGCTTATGTGACATCTTATGTGGCAAAATAAGCTTATGTGGTACACATTTAGACAAAAAATTAGAATATGTCAACATGCGTGTGTTACACTCAACGAGATTGTCAGCGACCAGGTGTTTAATAGGTCCAAATTGTTAAGTTTAAGGGTTCAATAGATTCAAACCAAAGGTGGGGTGTCTATCTGACAAATTTGCACAAGTACGGGAGGCTGATTATGTTTTAAGCCCTTTAAAAATGTTATGATCCTTTTGATGGAATGTAGTTGATTGCTTCTGTTTAAGAATGGCTTGTTCAAGTATTTTCATGGTTTAAGCTAATTAAACTTTACTTTGGCTTCTCTGGTCATGATTGTCTACATGGTTCGTTTTCTGCGGTTCCCTATTACCTTGGAACCGAACCCACCTCTACGTCAATAGGAGAGGTGTCTAGGTGCAAGAAGCCGAAGATATGCATTCCACAATCCACCTGGCCATGACACTCGAGAAGTCCAACCCCTTAAGCACCTTTTCAAGAAATTTCTAATTTATAGTATATATAGACCTTCTTGAGGTCCAACTTTACATACCCCATTTTCCGCTAGGCGCCCCGATAGAGATTCCACGCGCCCCACAATTTCATCGATTTTCGAAATTTGGTGAATTTGGTTCGGTTAAGGGGACCGAAGTAGGAACTTTTTTTTTAATTTTGTTTTGATATGGTTCGGTTAAGGGGACCTCTTTTTTTTAAGTTAAGTTTAGTGTTTTATTTTTTAGATCTACTTTTGAGATTTTAGTTTAATCATTTTTTTAATTATCTGTCTTTATATATATAAAGGTTTAATTTTTAAATTTTAAAAAGATTTAAGTGTGTTAATATAAAATTTGAAATAAAATTGTCTAAATCTGAAAACTATATTGTTCACCTTATATAATTATGGACTTTAATAAAGCAATTACATCATCATCATTGACCTAGTGATGCTCCGCTAGAGCGAAATCTGGGGGTCAAGATCGGAGTACCCCTACCCAGGGAAAAGGAGGTACGCCCGATAGACCCAAGAAAAACTGAAATTCAACTATATGACAATAATAACTGAATTTAGTTAGAATGCACCAAAAATTTATATAGGAATTAAATTCATCTCAAATGCAGTATATAAAAGCCAAATCATTACAAATACAAAAATATTCAGCGTTGTGGGCCGAATGAAATTTAATGATTACCAAATATTAACATCAAATGCATAATTAAACAATTTAGAGATTGCCAAATATTTACTATATTAATTTTAAACTATAAATATAATATAATATTTACGTACATTAACAAAAACAAAATATATACATTATGTTAAAAATGCAGATGGAAATCCTAGATGAAAATGAGGGTTGAAATTGCACTCTCAAATATAAGAATGAAACTGTACTCTCAAATATACAATGAAATTGCACTCTCAAATATACAAATGAAATTCATTTTCAATCTCATAAAAAGCACTAGATTTTATCTATTGATGATGTGGTTTTTTTAGCAGAAGCAGTAGATTTTTTTCCAATGACTTGGGTCAAGTTAACCGAAGCTTGATTTGACAAATTTATAAGTTCTTTTCTTTATTGCTTCGGTCGGTTTGGCCGAACTAAAAAATCCAGGGCGCATAGAATCTCTGTATAGGGTGCTTAGCAACAGTCCCCCTTAAACTCTCATGACAAAATGTAATGTCATGTCTCATGTCTCAAAGATCGGTCTTTGACAAAGGCACCTAAGCATGTCAATCATCATATATAGGAGATGCTTGCTCCTATGATGATACCCCGTGTCTTCTTGAAGAAGAGAGCGCCATAACCATCAGGCCCAGTGACTTGGTGTCTTTAACCGGCCACCTCACCATACCAGTCAGACAAATGTTGCACTATGTATCTCTTCACTTCATCAAGTTCGATCTCATCATATACAATTGAGATTATGTTGTGTGATTTCCTCGGCTTTTTAATTTGGAGTTATAAAATAGGGTGTTGTATTGGTCTCCATACTTGATCCAATGCAGATTCACTTGTTTAGGCTTGTTGCATGTATTTAGACTTCTCAAACAAGCCAAGTTCGGGTCATTAAAATCTACTCTCTCCGTTCTATTCTACTTGTCTTTTTAGATTTTTTTTCACATATATTAAGAAATTCATTGAAAATATAAAAAATATCATTGCAAATTTAAAATTTTCTAAATTTAATCACCAATTAATTATCAACTACCCTTTATAGCCAATAGATAAATAGAAAAAAAGTCAATATAAACACTTTCCAACATATTAATTAAATAAAAATTCTAAATGGACAAGTTTTGTTGAACAAAAATTTGAGGTTAGAAAGACAAGTAGAATAGAATGGAGGAAATATTTTTTTTTTTGGTCGAAAGTCATGCTCTTAGAAACTTAGATAACAAATTCTTTGAAAATATAAAGTGATTAATGATCAGTTATTCGATCAGTTGACCCTCACTCGTCTTGCTCGATCCCGTCCTTCTATTCATTGATGGACAGTTGGGTAGAAACAAATTAACCAATTGAAAATATAAAGTAATTAATAACCAAGTACCAATTGAACAAATTCTTTGAAAATATAAAGTAATTAATAACAACATTGATCAACGAGTGGCTACATTCATATACCTGGAACACTCGATCTCCATCAATTCAAACCCGGAACATGAACCACCAAATTAATCTAGCTCAATTCAAACTAAACGAAACCCTAATCACTTGCAATTCCACCTTCCTCTATATAAACAAGAACTCCATGTCCTCTTCTTCATTAAAATGGCAACAATGTCCACCAAGATCAGTATGAAACTCCTCATCGACAAAACCAAAAACAAGGTCCTCTTCGCCGAGGCAGGCAAAGAGTGCGGCGACTTCATTCTCCACATCCTCTCACTCCCTCTCGGGACCGTCGTAGGATTCCTTGGCAAGGAATCCATGTCCGGAAGCATCGGAACCATCTACGGAAGCTTCGAGAACTTGAGCACCAACTACTTGCAAGAAGGCCTAAACAAAGACTGCCTTCTTAACCCTAATCTAGCAAACGACGTCGATGTCCCTCTCTTGCGTCTCTGGTGTCCAAGACTGTTCTTACTGATGTCTTCCTTCGAGTCAAATTAGTTCCAAATCTATTTGATGATCGTTGATCTTTTGCCTCTCTAGCTAGAAACTATGCTTTTGTTGGTTGTTTATCTAAATGTATGTGATCTTTGACTTTAACAATGTTATGAACCTTTTAATGGAATGTAGTGATTTCTGTTTAAGAATGAGACTTGCTCAAGTACTTTCATGGTATATGCTAATTAACTTTATTTTGAAGCGACTCGAAGCTATCGACGAGAGAAACCTATATATGTAAAAAAATATTGGATTAAAATCCGCTCGGGTATTCGTAGATGGCTCGCATTATGAAGCGACTCGCTTCATGAAATGAGGTAAATCTTGTGCGCGGAGAAAAAAATATATTATATGTGTATATATTCTCAGCCTTATTTAAGGCTGATTCGAAGCATTCGTCAGTTTTTCGATGCGTCCAACATTTTTCGTCAGTTACCTCGACCGATGCACCTACACGTCGGTCGAGGCAACCGATAATTTATTTATTAATTTATTAAAAACGCGCTGCTCCTCTGCAGCAGCAGGTGGGGCCCGCATTGGTCGAGGCGATCGACACGCCCTATAGAGAGTCGTTCCAAGCAGGTCTTATAAAATGGGGCTAATGCCCCATCGGCCTAATACTACAAGCAGGTCTTCATGGAAAGAAAGGGGATCAGCGCGCCCCGTATGCATTTCAAGCGCCCCTGTCAGTCACCTCGACAGATGTGTAGGGGCCTCGAAAAAGCAGATTCAGATTTATTTGAGAGAGGGAGTTTTTTGAAAGAGTTTTGAGATTGAATTGGTATGAGCTAAATGGAGGATTAGCCGAGTTTATATAGACTGAAAAATCCACCCGTTGGGTGATTTTCAACAGGTGGCACGTTGGTCGAGACGAAAGACATGACTGTTGCTCACCTCGACCGACGCAAACGTCTTGATCGTACTTTTTCGAGGTCCCTGCACGTTGGTCGAGGTGACCAAGAGGGGGGCTTTGATCCCTTTTTTTAAACTGATTTTGCCATTTTGGATCATTAATCGGATTTGACTCAAATTAATACGTGTAGAAAAATAGTTTGTGAATCAAATCATAGACTTGCGAACTTAGATAACAAATTCTTGGAAAATATAAAGTAATTAACCAATTGACCATCACTCGTCCCATCGATCAACGTAATTAATAACAACATCGATCGATCAACCAGTGGCTAGATTCATATACCTGGAACTCTCGATCTCTATCAATTTAAACTCGGAACATGAACCACCAAATCTAGCTCAATTCAAACTACACCAAACCCTAATCACTTGCAATTCCACCTTCCTCTATATAACCAAAAACAAAGTCCTCTTCGCCGAGGCAGGCAAAGAGTGCGTAGATTTCATACTCCACATCCTCTCACTCCCTCTCGGGTCCGTCGTAGGATTCCTCCCTAAGGAATCCATGTCCGGTAGCATCGGAACCATCTACGGAAGCTTCGAGAACTTAAGCACCAACTACTTGCAAGAAGGTCTAAACAAAGATTGCCTTCTTAACCCTAAGCCAACAAACGATATTCCTCTCTTGACCGCCAAACCAGCAACGTCGTGGGCCCCTGGTGACCCGGGTGCCAAGGCATTCTATACATGTCGTAATACTTACGATAAGAAAGGTTATTATATAACTCATTGGTATGTTTCGGATGGTGTAGGGATCCGAAATAAAATGTTATGATCCTTTTGATAAGAAAGGTTGGTTGTCTATCTAAATATATGTATGTGGATCTTTGACTATAAAATGTTATGATCCTTTTGATGGAATGTAGTTGTTTCTGTTGAAGAATGACTTGTTCAAGTATTTTCATGGTTTATGCTAATTATTAATTAAACTTTAATTTGGCTTCTTTGGTGATCAACTGATCATGTTTATTTTTGCAAACCCAAGCTCTTGTGGTGGTGAGCCATGAGAACAAAAGATTAAGCCTCATCCAAAAAGTTCAAAATATACTAGTATTTTTTTTGGTCGACAAAATATAATATTATTTATTATATAATTTTTTTTTTCTTTAAAGATTTTTTTTTGTAAAAGTTCCAAAGCATCTAGTTTTATACTATCGATGGAAATGATTAATTCAAATTAGGAAAGAAAATATGCTGTGAAAAATTATGTTAAATTAGAAATCATTAATTAAATTAAACTTAGGCTTCAAGAAATCAGATAAAACTTGAGCCTCAAGTAATTACTTGTATATGTATTGTACATTTCACAAAATCCTATCAAACTTTATAAATAGGACTTCTATAAGTCTTAGGTTCATCTTCTCCTTCTCTATATATGTGTCTTGTGATTCCAGATTTATGGGTATAAACTTCTTATTAAAAACGCTTTTGATCTCCTTGAAATTTTGATTTCCATGCCGATTCAGAGTGATCAGCATGGAAATCCAAGTTTCGAGAGGATTAAATTAAAGCGTATACTTGTCTGAGAAAAAAACCATGGATAGAAAAAACCCTAGCCCTTTCCTCAGCAAAAGATCGAATTTGAACGGTTGCAATATATTTTAACAACAAAAACATTGACCTAGTACAATTTCCCGACATAAATTCTGCGGTGTCCGAATAGGAGCATCCTTGACTAAACACATGGTGGTGCGCCCGGAAAATCCGACGTACGATTGCAATATATATTTCATCTACGTACATATGTAAATATTTCATCATATTCATCCTATCAATATTTATATTGAAATTTAAGTTCATGATTTTGATCCATTTATAACAAGATTGATTTCTTAAAGTCTATAGAAAGTTAACAAATCTGTTTAGGAGATCATTTGTTTGCCGCGCAAGGAACTTTATACCTAAAATTAATATGCAGTTTCGTAATTCGATTTTGGGGCATAGGTTAAGAGCCCCAATTTTAGAAATAAAGCACTAATTTTATTTTTAGATAATTTTTACTCGGTAATTATTTTTCAAAAGGGTTCATCCTTTCCTAAATAGGGTTTTAGTTTCTGCATTTGGATTCTTATCCTATGCCCTTAGGGCATATGATAGAAAAACCGTTCTTAATTTACTATATCATGCATCACATGATATTGTAGAGAATTAGAGACACACACTTAAAATCTATTAACATATTTGAATAATTGGATAAATATTTATATTACTTGTAATTATATTATGTACGCATGCTAACGATTAAAATTTACTTCGTCCGCATCATCAATTCATCATCATAACTATAACCTAAAGCGGAGGTTAAAAAAATTATTAAACGACACATGTCACTTTTAGATTGGACCACATCACCCTTTTTTTAAATAATCTTTTATTTTTTAGATATGATACATTCTTATTCATATTTTTAGAATATATGATAAAAAATCTCATTATTAAACAATCTTTTATTTTTGGATATAATAGATATGAGGATCATTAAAATATTTTTTTATGATACAAATTCTAAAATATTTATTTTATTTTTAGATAGAATCATTAAAACCCGTACAAGGTACGAGAATATATACTAGTACTAGTATGAAGTATCTAGCTAATGTAACTATATGCAAATAATTTCTGCCAAAAAAAATTATATATAAATAATAAATCTTTTTATATATTTATAATGATGAAATTAAATTCATTGGATAATTAAAAAATGATTTAGATCCATTTCAAATCAGATTAATTTGGAACTATATACCTAAATTTAATACAGTTTTTTATTTTTCTTTATCATGCATTGACATGATATTGTATAGATAGTCATACTTAACTTATTAACATATCTAATTGATATTATTTTGTTATCCCCATACGGCATATCTAATTGATTTATTTCGTGATCCGCATATATGTAAATAATAGTTGAAATGATTTAGATCCATTTCTAATTAGATTAATTTAGCCAGAAATTATTTTACTGGATTTCTTTTCTTTTACTCCAAGTTTTCTTTTACTCCAAGCTTTTCTTTTACGCATTATAAAAATGGGATAAATGATTCACTAATACACAAGCCCTTTCAAACCCTAATTTCTCTTCCAACCTCCAATCCAACCATGCCGAAATCATTAATTAAATTAGGAAAGAAAATATGTTACAAAAAGTTTATGTTAAATTAGAAATCTTTAATTAAATTAAAATTACGCCTCAAGAAATCAGATAAAACTTGAGCCTCAAGTACTTCCATGTATATATATTCACAAAATCCTATCAAACTTTATAAATAGAACTTTCATAAGTCTTAAGTTCATCTTCTCCTTCTCTATATGTATATGGGTGTGTGAGCTTCATCTTATTAAAACGCTTTTGATCTCCTCGAAACTCGGATTTCTCCATGCTGATTTAAACACAATTTTTCCATGTCGATTTAGAGTGTTTAAATCAGCATGGAATCCGGGTATCGAGAGGATGAAATTAAAGCGTGTACTTGTCCGAGAAAAAAATATGGATCAAAACACAAACCCTAACCCTAATTCACATCACTAATTACATGTATCATCTTTCCCACGAAGCAAAGATCGAATTCGAACGGTTGCATTATATTTTAAAAAACTAAAATTAATCATTATTTGATGATGTAAATATTTCATGCATCCACATACTTACATGCATAAAATATATATCCTATCAATATTTTTATTGAAATTTAAAGTCATCGAATACAATGATTTTGATCTATTTATAACAAGATTGATTTCAGTCAATAGAAAGTTAATACAGTTTCTTAATTTACTTTATCACTAGAAGGCTATGTCCGTGCTTTCGCACGGGTTAATAGTCTTGTTTATAATGCTCTTATGTGTTTACATTTTGGTTGTATCGGATATTATGTTTCAACAATATTTTATCATTTCCTTGCATGATTTTAGGAGTGAATAATAGGTTGAGAAAATAAAACAAAGTAGAGGAATGCTACTCCCTTCGATCCTTAAAAAATGTCGTTCAAGCCTTTAAAATTTGATCCAGATTAATTAGATGATCTGCACTGTTTCAAATTCTTCTCTACATTGATTATTTTGTCATCGGAAACATTTCCCTTTCTTTTTCTAGAACTTTAGTATTTCTTGTTTTGCCTTTGAAATTTTAATTTTGACACGTTAATAATGCAAGAAGAATGTGAAAGATAAGAAAGGGTGCAGTAAGTAATTACATGTTAATAAAGCTGAAACCTATTAATATCTACTAATAATATTTTTTGATATCATAAAATGATTAATTTATTAATGTTTCTTATTTTTATTATATTCTTTTATAAAGGTTTTCTAAATATGTATGATGTACGATGTATGATAATAAGTAAATATTATGTGTGAAAACCCAAGAGACAAAGATCAAATATATATGATTGATGTATGATATTAATTAAATATTATGTGTGGAAGGTCAATAGCCTAAGGTATAATATGCAAGATATGTGACTAAATAAGTCTATAGGAGGCAATTAAATGCTTTAAATTCAAAGCATTGAATGTACAAAAAATACAAATTTACATGTAGGTTAGATGCATTACGTGTAGAGATATACACACTTAAACCTATTAATATATTTGAATAATTGGATCAATTTTTTTTAATAGTATTACCTGTAATTATATTTTGTAAATATATGATAACGAAATAACGAGCCATATACTAAAATTTATTTCGCCCCATAGCTAATAATAATAAACCTTTTTTATATTTATAATGAAATTAAATTCATTCGATAATTAAATGTTTAGATTCCATTTCAAATAAGATTAACTTGGAACTAAATACCTAAAATTAAATGCCTAAAATTTGTACAGTTTCTTAATTTTCTTTATCATGCATTCACATGATATTGTATAGATACTCATACTTAACCTATTAACATATTTAATTTAATTTATTTCGTTATCCGCATATCTAATATACCCATATGTAAATAATAATTGAAATGATTTTGATCCATTTCTAATAAGATTAATCTAGCCAGAAGTTATTTTACTGGATTTTTTTTCTTGCACTCCAAGCTTTCTTTTACTCCAAGTTTTCTTATACGCCTTATAAATTTGAGATAAATGATTCACTAGTACCCAAGCCCTTTCAAACCCTAATTTCTCTCCCAACCTTCCGATCCGATCCGATCCGACCATGCCGAAGCAGGAGGGACGTACGATCACCATGAAGCTCCTGGTAGACAAGACCAAGAAGAAAGTCCTCTTCGCCGAAGCCGGGAAAGACTCGGTAGATTTCTTGTTCCACACGCTATCCTACCCCTTAGGCTCCTTAGTTACCTTGCTCACCAAGGAATCCATGGCCGGAAGCGTGGGGAACATCCACGCGAGCGTCGAGGGCCTCGCAACCGACTCCCTATGCGAGTCGTTCAACAAATCGTGCCTCCTCAACCCGAAGCATCCTCTCGAGTCCTCCTCATCTTACTCGCCGCCCCTGTTGACCACGGTCAACAGGGCCGGCGAGCTTAATGGGTGCATTTATTATGGGTGTAAGACTCACTTTGATTATTCGGATAGTAAAGGGACATTCTGCACTCAATGTAAGAAGCCCATGGTCCATGAAATGCGTTATGTGGAGAAAGGTGGGTGCCAAAGTGTAAATAGTGCGATTAAGGGGGGTGGATATGTGAAAGGGATTGTTACTTATATGATCACGGATGATTTGTGTGTTCAACCTATGTCTACAATTTCTAGCATTGGGATACTTAACAAGTTTGGTGTTAAGGATGTGAGTGGGCTTGAGGATAGAGATGTTACCATTGAATCGAATCTGGTATGTTTTTTCTTCTTTAAGTCTCTGTTCGACATAGGTTTATGAAGGTTTTAATGCCTTGTTTGGTTTAAAGTAGAAATTACAATTTCTACAAAGTTGTTTTGAGATAATTAAATTCTTATGATGTGAAATTCTATGGATTTGAGAAAATTTGTTTGGTTGAATTGTAAACTTTAGAATCTAATATAGAGGAAATTAAGATTTTTTTATGAAGGTTTTAATGACTTGTTTGGTTGAAAGTAGAAATTACAATTTCTATAAAGTTGTTTTGAGATGATTAAATTCTTATGATTTGAAACTCCATGCATTTGAAAAAATGTGTTTGGTTGAATTGTAAACTTTAGAATCTAATATAGAGGAAATCAAGATTTTTTTTATGAAAAAATGTTAATTTCTAGGAATTTTTATGTGATTTTCTGTTATAATTTTTTAACCAAACACATATATTTAATTCGTATTGTTTTTATGGTAAAATAAAAAAATTTAAAAGTGAAGGGATTTTTATGAGGTTTTAAACTTTAACCACACAATAGAAAATTGGGTTTTAGGAGATTTGAGAAAACACATTTTTTTATTAATTATTTTATTAAAATTATTTTTGATCATTTTAAAGGTAAAAATTACCCAAAACCTAAACCTTCTTCACCTATCGAAAATCTTCTCAAAAATCTTGTTTTACGAAACCGAGCCTAACTTCTTTTATATAAGCATTTAATTCAGAATTCCCCGGGTTTTTTCTAAGTAACTTTATTAATTAACTGTTATGATCCGACTTACTAGTAACATTCCTTGGTTCCATACGAAATAACACCCTTGAACTCAACTCTCAGTCCATTCCTTACACAACACCCTTGCAAGTTTAATAACTTCAATTGCTTAGTTCCACCGGGGTCAAAAATCAAATCAGGACTACCTATAAGCAAGCAAGCATTTTCTAATCGAATCATATGACCACTGGCATGGAATCCTCTAACAGGCATTACATCAAACAGTTGTTGTGCATATGGAATCACCAAGAAACTCATAGCAGTTGGCTCTAAATCAACCATCTGATATTTATCAATTAATTCAGACCTAAACTTTAGATGCTCAATTTCAATTTCGCCAAAACAATTAGCGTTACCTCTATCAAAGTCGGTTCCAGTGATATAACCATTGTTAGCGATTGAACGGCGATTAAAGTCGCTTGGTAAAGATCGAAGAACTCCTCGCCAGTATCGTCCTTGATCAACTTCGAGATTGAAATTTGTATCAAGTTTCAAATTCACACTTCGTGATCCTAAACTGAGATCTCGTGAAATGTCCATGTCACCAGGTTCTCTGTTCAACTCTTCAATCCATTGCTCAGTGGTTATTTGTACCGATTCCACACGATCCACACAAGAATCATTCTCTTGTTTTGAATCGGAGAAGGGTGCCTCAGTGCTTTCTTGGCTTGGGTCTGCGATTTTAAAACACCCATCAGGACTTTTGACCCTTACCTTCAAAAAACCAGGCTGGCTTGGAACGATTGGTTCTTCAACGACCTCCGATTCCAAGACTTCACTTTCTTCACGAAGCTTCTTCATATCGTCCGCCATTTGACCAAGAATCGCTCTCAATTCTTCAGCAGCGTCTTTCAATTTCTTAAAAGACTCCTTCCATGACTGATTAGAATTCAATTCTGGAACGACTGGTTCGGACTTGATGTTCATCCATTCGTACGAGGGCACGATAGGAGGCATCTTCATTATAGCTCGAGTTTCATTGAGGTCCTTGTAGAACTTTCGATCAGACTCTATCAAACGAAGATTCCACGCGTCCAGGGATGAAACTTCCGCCATGGCTTTAAATTGATGAATTAGGTCAAATTTGAGATATTGAATCGGAAAATTGGGCACAAAATCGACGCTCTGATACCAATTTGTTATGATCCGACTTGGATCAAACAGAATATAGAAGAAATTGATAAAGGAAAAGGGGAGATTAGGGAGGAAAGATTAGGGAAAGGAAGAAGATAGAGATTCAGAGAGTAGAGAGTAAGGAATGGGATTATGTCATTCATTCAATAGATGATCCACACACTGAGTACGGTTAGGCTCTTATACACTTTCCTAGTATATTACAAAACTAGCCCATATTTCCCATTAATACAATATTGCCCTATCATTACATTAACTTATTTTTGATCTTCTAAAAAATCTTGTTTTACCAAACCGAGCCTAAGTTTAACCTTTTTTTCTAAGTAACTTTGTTAATTAACTTTAACTTCTTTTTTTCCAAGTAATTGAGCGTAACTTATTTTTGATCATTTCTAAGTAACATATAATATGGGTTTGGTTTGATTTTTGTTTTATGATAGGGGATCGAATTGTTGAAGGCCTCTTTGATGTCCAAGACAGTTCTTACTGATGTTTTTCTAGCGAAGAAAGCTGGAGAGGAATTGCTATTTAAAGGTGTTACATTGATGTAGGGTGGTCGATCTCTCATTTTTAACTTAAAATCTAAGAACAAAGTTTTAATTTGATGAGATGTGGTTTTTTTTTATTTGTTGAAAACTGAAAATTTCTGTTAATTATTCTCCAGTTATTGTGTTGTCATGTGTTGTGTTAGCTATATAATTTATCTCTTGGTTTAGATTATAAAAAATGAAGATTAGGAAAAGGCTATACAAATAAATCCTAAGATCCCCTCAAAGAATATTGATGAAGTTTTGCTAAAATGAATTTAATAAAGATTTTTATGCCGTTAATAACAAGCATATATGTTTCATTCCCCTCAACAGTCAAACATTATGGTTTTAATTAAATGATTTTTACATATCCTAAGATCCTTTTTAGAAATAAATTTCTAGATTGTAATTATTTTGGATTTTAAAAGATTTTTTATATGCTTTTTTTTTCAATTAGGATATCAATTTAAAACATTGGTATTATCGTGCTACATACACCCTTTGGTTATGGGTTACCAAAGGTGTTTTTTCCATGCTGAAGAATATAAATTTGAGATCTGTACAAGTTGTCATTTAGGGGTTATTTAATTTTTTATAAATTTTATAAATTTTTTTTAGTTTTATTTTTAAAAATTAAAATTGGACCACAAAATTATAAAAAGTGAATTGATATGACCATAGTTTATATCCCATAATACATTCGGAATCATCAAAATTCAAATCAAAGTGGGTTTAGCGCCAAATCACCTAAGAAGAGTCGATGGAGTTGGTTAGAAACTATATGAATGTAGTTTTAAAACCATATAGTAATTTGTGAGAAATATCTATCTTAACTGTTGATTTTTTATTAAACGGTTGAGATCTTTCTATCTATGTGACTGTTGAGATCTTTCTAACTCTACACATAGAGTTAAATTCCAACTCTACTGAGCACACTCCGAAACTAAGTAACTAACCTATGCATTTGCTTCAAAATATCCGATCACAATCTTTTGTAATAATTTTTTTGTCAAATGAAGAAAGTTGTTACATGATTGGGAATGAATCTCCAAATCTTTGATAACCATGTTTGTTATTATATATCATTGCTTTCTCTACAAAATATTCTCTCCCAACTGTATTATCACTCTCCTTCTAGTGTATATGATCGATGAAAAGCATAGAAAAGTTGGTTATTATATCTCTATGTAAGACCGGACAATGGCCTTCGGACATCTAGTCAAGCGTGATAATATTATTATATTTCCGTTTCAACTCTTACGCGGGTAGAGTCTAAGAAAAAAGAGTTGGACCGGACAATGAGTTATATGGGCTCTTCCGAGGCCGAGAAGATGAACAAACAAAGTCTTTTAGGTTATGTGAAAGGACTTGTGACTTTGTATGGTAATGGATGAATCGTGTGTCAAGCCCATGTCAATGATTTCAGCCTTGCTGTGTGATCAACAATTTTTTTTTGATGGCATGTGATCAACAATTTTGATGTTACAGTTGGGAGTTTTCTCCATAACGCTCTTATATTGTAAATAACTATATAGGGGAGGGATCCAGAAAAACGTAAATTGCAGAGAAACGGAAGTCGTAATAAGAGCCGTTGGATTTGCAAGAATGGATGGCTAGAATTAGGGTGTATAATGATAGAAAAAAAGAAAAATGGCATAATATATTTACTAAAATGGAAGTTCCTAGATTCTAGGCTAATTTTAAGGGGGTGTTTTTTTTGTTAACATTTGAATATTCGAACAGATTTTACGAAAATATTATACAAAATCTTGCACATGTTCATCGTTACTCATTATAAATTCAATTGTTCTGCTTCAATATTCGAGTGCATAAATATCTGAATTTGTCATGTGTATGTTTGAATATGTTTTGACATTTTTTGAATATTGCTAAAATGTTTTTCGTATTTGTCATTGTTTGAATATCCAGTCCACTTTGTTGAATGTGTATTATGTTTTGTCTTATTGGAAGTAATTTAAACTACGTATCGAATATAAACATAGTAAACATTGAATTAGTAATTGTAATATATTGAATATGAAAAAATAGGGTCATTACATGTTCACACTCTGATTCCATACATGGCTAAAAATTAGGAATACAATATTAGATTTACAATTCATGTCTATTAATTCAACAAACAACATATAAATATTCAGAGTAAAATGACGCCTCTTTAGTGTTATGTGTCATCTTTGGTCTTTATCATCCTTCTTTCATTCTCCTTAGGATTCTTTAAGTTCTTCAACCATTTCGATATTTGCTGACCTTCAACACTGCATATTCAACATATAATAGATAAACATTCGAGTCAAATAACTATAAATTTAATTTTGCTTGTCTAACATTCACATATTGAAATATTTTGTAGTTCGTGAATTTCAACCTCATATTCGATTGTTAAGAATGCATATTCAAATTATCAAATTCCATATTCAGAATATAAAATTGCATATTCAATAAAATATTTAAAAAAACACAAACATTCAGATTAAAATGCTTACGAATTCAAACAATATATGCATTTCAACCTCATTTTCGATTGTTACGAATTTTTTTTTAGAATATCAAATTGCATATTCAGAATATCAAATTCCATATTCAATAAAATATACTCAATATACATATCCAATCGTTTAATATGCATATTCTTTCATTCACATATCAATCTATTCAAAATTGTATATTCAACAAAAAATACATAAACATTCAAAGTAAAATGCCTCCGAATTCAAATAATATATGCATATATTCATTCACTGAAACATACGTAGAGGAGTTACTGTTCAACATTTATCCATACATATTCAACTATTCACAATGCATATTCAAAGCCTCAAATTAAATAAACTACTGACAAGTATGAATATATTCAATGTTTGTCCATGTATATTCAACTATTCAAGGTTCATATTCAATATAAATCAGCAACATATACGTATACCTTTTTTAATATTTATCCATGTATATTAGCATTGAAAACCTCAGATCTGACAACTGACCCACGAAATATTCAATTGCAAACCCTAACTATACTACGAAAATCGAATCGACTATTAACTGAATTGAATATATGTTTATCCATGTATATTAGCGTTGAAATTCCCAGATCTGATTAACCTTCAAACGAAAAATTCAATTGTTCAGAACGACAATTAAGAAAGGTGACGATAAAGAAGATGGAGACGAAAATTGAACCTATATTACACACGAACCCTAAATCAACATCAAAACAAAAACGAAATTAAAAGATGTTGATGGACAACAATCACGACAAGATAGAGAAAGAGAAATACGATACCAGAACGATAACAATAAAGAGGTCGGAGATGGCAATTGAGACGGATAATGGCGAGCAGGATAGCATGGACGACGATGGAGAGCAGAGAGAGCCGAGAGAGAAATCTGATTTGATATAAAAATTCCGATTTAGATTTGTTTTTATTTGGAAAAAATTAATATGGAAGAGATCTGATTTGGTATAAAAGATATGGAGAGAGAAAAATTAAAATTTAATAATCCACTTAATTTGGATAAATCTGGACCATCAAATTTTTTTAATCCAATGGCTCTTATTATGACATTAGTTTCTCTATAAGGAGGTGTTTCTCATGATCCTTATTCTAACTATATATATATATGCATCCCTACCTCCTTTTGGATAATTTAAAACTACAGATTTTCATCCGCAAGGATCTCTCATAATTCTTACCTTTAAAAAAAAACTATATCTATATATATTTATATCTTAAAATTCGTATTATAAAATTTTTAAAAATTAAGAGAATGATTTTCGTAAAAAACTAACCCTTATAATTTTTAAAAATTATATAATATGATTTTTAAGTTAAAAATTTACCTACATATGTATATAGGTATTTTTAAATAAAAATATAATTTAAAAAAAAATTAACATTAATTTTATATTTATGAAATAATTAGAATATAAAAATAAAATAATTATGGAATAGAAGATTTTCATTGATAAAAATCAAGTCTTCTGGAGTTCGTCCTTGACCTCCACCTATCAGCATGATGGAGATTGAACGCCCTGCCGCTAAACAGGCCGCCGCCGCCGCCGCCCCATCGGCGAGCGTCGCTCTCGGTGCCTGCCCTCTCATCCCTTTACGAGGTTTCTTCTTATTTTTTATTGTTCTTTGTTAGTGCTCTTTAAAGATTGTATTTTTTTGTTAATTTATGGCTTTCTTATATCCTCTTCAGAGTTCAGATCGAAATTGAATCCCTCAATTGCTCCTGCTAGCTAAATTGAACTATCTAATTGATCTCTCAAGCGTGCCCCTTTCTTCGTTAGTGCTCATAAATTTTGTTTCTTTTGTTAATTGATAATCTTTTTTAGTTTAATGCCAATCCACTTACAATCAATTGTTCTTCACTCTTCAGTGTTTCTTCCTCTTCCTTATTGCTTATAAAGATTGATTCTTTTGTTGCTTTCCTGGATCTTTTGTAGCTAATTGATCTCTTTAGTGTGTCTCATAAGGTTTGTTTATCTTGCTAGTCTGTTCTGTAGCTAATTGATTTCAGTTTAATGACAATCCACTTGCAATCAATTGTCTTGGATATCTTCAATTGCTGACAATTTTATTAAGAGAATGTGTGAATGTCCTAGTTAAGGATGGAATCTTTGTTATGCTAAAAGTTTGTTTCTTTTGTCAATATATGGCTTTCCTGTATGCTCTTCGGTTCGAAATTGAATCCCCAAATCGCTCCTGCTAGCTAAATTGATCTCTCTAGTGTGTTACTGCTCTTAAAGTTTTTTCTTCTGTTAATTTCTGGCTTTCAAACACTTGGGTCAATGTTGCTGTTGTTGTAATTTCTGGCTTTCAAACACGAATTCGGCTACTATAATTGAAAATATCATCTTTTTGTTGTTGACCCTCTAGGGAAATCTGCACTGGGTCAATGTTGTTGTTGTTGTAATTTCTAGCTTTCAAACACGAATCCGGCTACTATAATTGAAAATATCATCTTTTTTCAGTTAACTGTCAACTGCTTGCAGTCTATTTATAGACTTGTGTATCTTCCCTGGCTGACACTTTTGTTAAAGAGTCTGTGAATGTTGAAATTGAGAATGGAGTTCACAGAACAATTGTTCTTCTCCTTCCAAGTGTTGTTTCTCCCTTTGTTTTCATTGATCATTGGCTATTGCGGTTGCTATTTCTTAATGTTCTGAGATAAGAACCTGTGTTGCTTCTGGCTTGATTCATTTCTGTAGGTTCATCCATTCCTAATATGTATTTATGTATGTGTTGCTTTTGGGCGCTCCCCCTTTGCGTTTAGCCAGGAGAGCCCTATCTTGACCCCCCAGATTTCTTGTAAGGGGAGATCCACTGGGTAATTGTTGTTGTTGTATGTATTGACACAGTTGCTCAGTTTATTTCTTATTCACACACAGATGAAGATGATGATGAAGACGAAAGCTGGTGGACCATGCTTCCAGAGGACATTGTGGTTGAAATTCTACTAAGACTACCCATCAAACCTCTCTTCAAACTCAAGTCCATCTCCAAACAATACGAATCCATCATCTCCGACCAAGAGTTTGCGGAAAGATATCTGCAACGAGTCTGTTCTTCACTAGATGCACGGTCTTTTTCGGGCATCAAAGTATTGTTTCTATATCCAATGTCGAGAAGGAATCCCTTTGGCTTCTCTAAGAAGGTCAGGTATTTGACCGATAGTTTAAGTCAAGACGAAGAAGATGAGTCGTCGTCAATCTCCGTTTGCCATTTCTCCCCTATACCAAAGGATGAGATGAATCATATGGTTGCTTCCAGCAATGGACTGATTCTCTCTTGTTTTTTTCCCTGTAATGAAAACACCAAGCCGAGTAGATTCATCCTACGTGTCTCCAATCCACTCACCAAGCAATGGGCACCGATTCCTGAGTCCGTGCTAAACGACATAGAAGAGGTCGGGTTTGGTATTGCCACAAGGCGCGGGGCTTACAAGATTGTGCTTATTCAACGCGTGTTAAAACATGGCCGTCTTGTGGATAATGCAGACACTAGTGTGGAGATATTCTGTTCGGTTACTGGGAGATGGGCTACTTGGGAAGTACGACGTTGTCCGGCGGAGGTTTTCGAGAGATGTACGGGGAGTGCCGTGTTTTCTTACAAGGGTGTCCTGCATTGGTTGGGTCGTGGGACGGGCATGGTCATTACTTATGATCCGTTCGACAATCCTAGCCGATTCGGACGCATCCCAGTGCCTGAACACCGGTACCCTCGGTTGGGGTATACGAGTCTGATTTATTCAGGAGACCGAGGGAGGGTGAGATACTGCGAGATGGACAAGGGCGGAGGAGGAGGATCGGGTTTCGATAAGCTGATGGTTTGGCGATTAGTCGTGAACGACAACGACAACCCCGAATGGTGCATGGAAGGTGAGTTTTGTTTCCCGGCTTTGCATCACCCTTGCTCTAAACTCATGGTGAGTCTCAATCCTTGTGAACCCGACGTCGTGTGCCATCCGTATGTGAAAGACTGCAAGCTGATGGTGGTCGATCTTCGGAACCGGACTTGGAGCTTGGTGGATGTGACCGATCCAAGTACAGGGCCATACTATTTTAGGAAGGGTAGTACTAGTGTGTATCCTGAGTTCCTACCATTTATTCGTGTAGAAGTCTGCCCATGGTCTTCCCCATTTTATAAGATAGCTAAACCATGTCTGTGTAATCAATGATATGTTAAGTTGTGATAAACATCTTGTTTTCAATTTTTGGTATGGGATCTTGCAGACATATAGTATGAATGTAGTTGATTTGGATATTGACCTGCATTGATTTGTGATCCCATCGTTTGTGTGTGGTTTCGTTGTTGTTACTTGTAGGATTTTGATTGTTTAATAATGGTAGAGCCGTCAAAAATGACCCGACCCGTAAATCCGACCCGAACTGTCCGAAAAGTTTAGGGTCAATATCCGAAAATTTGAACCCGAAACCCGAAATAAATCGAACCCGGTAAACCGAAATCCATTGGGTTGAAATCTGAAAATCCATTGTGCTGACCCAATTTGTTATATTTTTAAAATATATATAAAATATTTTGAAAATTATAATATATTTTATCATCAAAATATATAGAAATAATAGATTATTATTAAATATGATGTTTCAAACAAAAGAATATTTAATAATTGTAAAAAAATCGATTTTCTTGACCTGTTGGGTCGACCTAACCCGCCCGAAAACCTACAATGACTCAACTCATCCCGAACCCGAATAACCGGATCCGAACCCGACCGACCCGTTTGACAGTTCTTGATGCTAAATTGAAAAAACGAGTTCATTGTCAATGATATATGCTCCTTGTTTAGACTTGGGAAACAAAACGCATCCCTCAATTAAGTTAAGAACATAATTAATGAGTAACGGATTATGTATGCTTGAAGGTTTCCAATGGAGAAGAAGCTGGGAGAAGAGAGGTCAGAGGTGTTGTGTTTATTTGTGTGTATACAGATTTCATGTTTTGTTATATGCTTCTTGTATAGAATTCTTTTAACTTATGTTTTAAAAGTATAGGTTAGAAAGACCCAATTAATAATTACTTATTTTGAGTGCTTTTGGGATTAGAACTTAGAATTACCTAGCTGATTCTTACCTTCCTTCATTGCCCTTACTTTATTCTTTTCTTAGTGGTCAATTCCACCCTTCCCATTTCACCTTGGAAACCACCAAAAAAAATTTTAACCAACATGAGCATATTACACACAATCTACCATACTCTACTATATAAACAAGAGCACACACAACTCATTCTAAGCACAAGTAAAAACCCTACATCTAAATCAAAGAACCAAAACAACAATGTCAGAGCCTAAGATCAGCATGAAGCTACTCATAGACAAAAGCAAGTCAAGAGTCCTATTCGCCGAAGCAAGAAAAGAATGTGTAGACTTCTTCCTTCACATCCTTTCTTTGCCTCTGGCCACCGTCGTAGGGTTCCTCTCCAAGGAATCCATGGTCGGTAGCCTTGGAAGCCTCTACGGAAGCTTCCAGAAGATAGAATCCGACTACTTGCAAGACGGTCTAAACAAAGACCGCCTTCTTAAGCCTAATCCGGCTTCTGGTTCAGCTTCAAATGTCGTCCCTCTTTTGTCCATTGACAAAGCCCCCGAGGATCCCTATTCCAAGTTAGTGTACATATGTAACAACGCTAGTAAATATGATTATTATTGTAATGATGTTCATCTTTATGTGTCGGATACTTTAGGGGCACTCTGTCCGTATTGTTGTAGACCGATGAATAAGACTTTGACACGTGTCGCCCCGACAACTGTCGAGGCGAAAACAAGTAGTAATAGTACTAGTAGTAGTAGTAGTAGTAATGTTGGAGGGTATGTGAAAGGGGTGGTGACGTATATAATAATGGATGATTTGTCAGTGGAGCCGATGTCGACTATATCTGGTATTACGCTTCTCAACAAGTTTAATATTCATGACGTGGGATGCCTCGATGAGAAACTTTTTACCGTTGACATGAAACAGGTATACTAATTCATTTATGGAGTTTTTTTCCGTAGAATATAGATTAATAATACTGTTTTTAGAAACTAAAACCGTAAAAGTAATTGTTGGTCCATGATTGGTGTTTCTTATGGTTATTTGTAGGCTGTGGAATTGCTCAAGGCGTCGCTCGTGTCGAAGACTGTTCTAACTGACGTGTTCCTGGGAAAGAAATAATCATGAGTGTTATAGTTATATAACATTTCATTTGTGTATCATTTCTTTTTAATCACCATCTAGCAATGTTGCTAGATTGTTCGTGTTTGGTTCTATGTATATTGGCTTTGATCGATCGAATGTATGGTATTTATAAATATATTATCTTTGCAAGTTCATATATAGCATTATTTATATAAGTGAACCAAATGGACTACAAGAAAAAGGAATAAACAATAAGACCTGAACCGGGATACATGCTACATTGATTGATCTAATAGACTGATACGGATAATAGCCCCCAAACGAGCCACGTAGTGGTGAATACGAGGCCCGTCAGAAATCATCGTCGCCCAAGGCGATATGAAGAATAAATTTACTTATTTAGATTAATTATTTTAGTTTAAAAGTTGAATTTTTATGAACGGGATTATTTTATTTTGGAGTTGTAATTTTTCAAAAACTGGAGTTTATCTCCCTTCTCGGGTTTTCTTTACGGTTCTTTCCCGGGACGCCTTTTTTGAACTGTTAGGACTTAGGTTTAAATACTTCTAGTTATCTCATCAGTTAATTAATCAAGATATTAGTTTGCCCTAGTTTTGCTTTGCTCTCTTTTACGTATCTCTGTTGAGGTTGAGTTCCCCTCGAACTCGCCTATTTGCCTTTAACCACAGGGCTCGGTACGAACCCACCTCGGATTTGTATCAACTGGTGCTTTCACCTCGAACACCATGTCCTCTTCCGTTGATGGATCTGCTGATTCCACAACCGCCGCTCTTGCGGAATTACGGGAATTGCTCCTTCAATTGACGGATGATAACCAAACTTTCCGGCGTGATTTGGAAGTCCAACGATTACGCACTGATAATGTTCTCGATCTCGTGAACACCCGACACCATGCCGCTATCGTGACGTCGGCAGTCCCAATCTCCGTCGCGGCCGCCACTACTTCGCTAGCCTTGCCGCCTACAAGCACGACATGGCAGCCTCCGAGCGCTGCGTCTCCAGCGCCGATATCTCTTTCCGGCTGGCCGCCACCGCGTGAATCGCCCCTAGCGCCGCCGCCTTTTGCGGGATGGACACCACCAGCGAACGCGGGTCTGACAGTGGCCACCGCGAGCGCATCATCCCAACCACCGCCACTGTTCCATTACTCCGCGCCATCGCACCATTGGCCGCAACCCTTCGCACATCCCGCTGAAACTCGAAACCTAACTAGGGCTCCGCAGGCGCCAGATGCTATACCAAAAATCCGGGTTGATGCTCCTCGGTTCAATGGGACCGATCCGAATGGCTGGATATTTAAGGTACAAGCCTATTTTGATTACTTTTATACGTCGGATTAGGATCGTTTACGATTGGTAGGTACACTCTTTCATTACCCTGCGTCGGATTGGTTTCGATACCAACGTCGTAACCATTGTGGTGAAAATTGGCAAGCTTTTTTGCTATCCGTTCAGCAGCGTTTTGATCCTACTTATTATGAGGATTATGTCGGGTTATTAGCAAATTTGAAGCAGAAAACTACGGTGCTGGATTATCAAGCCGACTTTGAAGCGTTGTTGAATAAAGTTACCGGCTTGTCTGAGGCTACGTTAATTTCTCTCTTCAAGGCGGGATTAAAACAATCGGTGCGTCGGGAATTGAATTTACGCAACCCGGCATCTCTAGCCCAAACTTTTGCTTTGGCACGGGAATTATCGGCCTCATTCAACGAGACCACGACACCATGGACAACTAATCACCGGCCGTGGCAACCAGCCGGTGCGCGCCAAGGGACGTCCCCCTCCAAATTACCGCCTGCCTCTACACCAACCACGAGTACCGCTCCATCGACATCGCCTATTCCTAACGGTAATTACTCATCTCTTCCAATTAAACGTCTTTCAATTGCTGAACGGGAAGAACGTACTAAAAAAGGTTTATGTTGGAATTGTGATGAGAGGTACACCCGGGGACATCGCTGTACTCCCCGTTTCTTGGCGTTGCTGAGCTGTGATGAGAGCGATGAGGAAGACAGCGAAGAGATTAATGATGAGCTAGCTGTCACGGGAGATATCTCTAGCCTTAATTCGATGGAAGGCCTCCCGAATCCGCGTTCTTTGCGTCTTGTGGGTACGATTAATGGCGTACAGGTGCAAGTTCTGATAGATGGCGGAAGTACACATAATTTTATTCATCCCGCTCTAGCAGAAAAATTACAGCTAGCTTTGGCCGCCACAACGCCATTTCGTGTCTTTGTTGGAAACGACGCTTACTTGGTGTGCACACATCATTGTCCCGACACTGCTGTCGTTTTACAGGGCCACTCGTTTCCTATTGATCTTTATGTGTTGGCAGTTCATGGTCCACAGATTGTTTTGGGAGTTCAGTGGTTACAGACATTGGGAACAGTCTCTCATGATTATGCCCGATTGACTATGCAGTTTTCTTGGCAGGATATATAAGACAGTATTTCTGCAAGGGGATCGACAGTCTCCGAAGCCTATTTTTGTTCATGAATTGCATTCGCTTTGTGCTTCGGAGGAGATTGCGAAATATTATCTAAACATCAGGGTTATTATAAATACCCCTTTAAGTTGTTATTATGCAATCAATCAATGAAACCAATTAATTAATTTATCTCTTTGTCCTAAATTTATCTCTCGTTCTTCATCCCGTGGCAACCAACCACGTTTATCAAGCCACTCCCACATCGGGTGCGTCTCAACCCCGTGGCAACCAACCACGTTTATCGAGTCAATCCCACATCGGGTGCGTCTCAAACCCTTGACCAACAAGGTTTCGATACGAATCCACACCGGGTCTGTATCATAGACATACAATGTATTTCAACATTATTGGCTAAAAGTACTCCAGGAAATCCACAGCAAAATGCATGGTAGAGTGGAAAAGAAGCATCGACACCCGACGACATATAATTGAGACAACATGTGCTATGAAGATTCATACAAGTATGCCAATAAGATTTTGGGGTGATTGTGTTTTGGAAGCAATTAGAATAATGAACATTTTACCAAGTTTAGTTTTACAAAACACAAATTTTAAGATTATATTTGTCCTCTTAGACGCCCTTCTTTTGTGGCTTCCATAGAAACTTTCCAAAACACAAATTTGGTGGTTTTTACTGATTTTTCCACTAAATATACATCTTTCTATAATGTTTGCTCTATAGTGGATCCATCTACTTATTCACAAGCCAAGGGAGATCCAAATTGGGAAGAGGCTATGAACAAAGAGATCCAAGCTTTGGAATATAATAACACTTGGGAATTATGCCAAAGGGACAAAAGGCAGTGGGTGTTTAAAGTCAAATTCAAGCTTTGAAATATTTTACCTTTTCCCATGATGGATGCTGTTCGTAGATGATATTGTTCTGGTGGACGAGTCTAGAGCCGAAGTCAACAACAGGACTGAAACTTGGAGTAAAAAACTGGAGTCCAAGGGTTTCAGACTGAGCAGGACCAAGACGAAATATGTAGAATTCAGGTTCGGGCAAGGTGCAACCCCAATTGAGGAAGTGTTTTAGGAGGAGAAGTCGTAACAAGGAGGAGAGTTTCAGGTATTTGGGGTCGGTTTTACAGAGCGACGGAGGCATAGATGAGGACATCACGCATTGGATCCAGAGGGGTTTGTAGAAGTGGAGGGTGGCGTCGGGGGTTCTATGATGATATGTTTTGGTTTTATGTTTTATGTCTCGTTTTGCTTTTGTTTTGCCTCGTCTTTGTCTTTGTTTTTTGTTACCTTGTTTGCTTTTTGTGTCCTGTGGTCCGCCGAGTCTTTTGAGCGCTCCCCCTCTGCGTTCAGCCAGGGGCCCCTATCTTGACCCCCAGATTTCCCGCAAAGGAAGCTCCACTGGGTAATTGTTGTTGTAGTTGTTTGGAGGGGTACAAACATATGGAGTATGATCAGAATTGAATGTATGCTAGACCTGCACGTACATACGTGGAAATTTTTGGATAGTGTTTATTTTAATCTAATTGAGCACTTATAATTCGATGTCCATTGGATTGTCTGGAAGAATCATGCAATAAGAAATGTTTACAATGCAATAATACCACATAGCAAGTATCATACAATAGGAAATTTAGTGAAAAACATAGAGGAATTAAGGCTGATTAAGCACTTATAATTCAATGTCCATTGGATTGTCTGGAAGAATCATACAATAAGAAATGTTTACAGTGCAGTAATACCGCATAGCAAGTATCATGCAACAGGAAATTTAGTGAGAAACATAAAGAAATTAAGGTTGTGTAGCAGTGCCTTCCTCAATATCTTCTTGCAGAATCTCCGCTTCTCTAACATCATTTTTCACAACTTCTTAAATTAAGTTGGACACTACGAGCACCATCACCATAAAGATCGGGATACAAAGAATGGATACATACAATGAGCCTTTGACCATTTGTAGTAGGACTATAAAAATGCAAGCGCAGAATAGGGCTTTTGAAGCCAGGTAGACGATCAAAGCAATCTCTGGCAATTTGACCACAGTCATTTCTCCCAGAATTAAACAAAGGAAACCCGAGGCCAGTGCCTTCGTGCAATATAAGAGCACCGTTGGCGCGATGATGGGCAGGTAGGTCTTAGCCATGAAGACGGATATTAAGGAAGTTACCAGGAGTCCTACTTTGATTGCTAAAGACTCTAAAGACTCATTGATTAATGATTAGTAAACCTCTCACACTCTGGAGGAAACTTCGCTCTGCGGCCTGCGGGAATACCTTCTTAGTATCCATTGTTTGAAGTTCCTGAATTTTTACCTTCTTAGTATCCATTGTAGTTCCTGAATTTTGAATGCTGTTTTCAAATATGCAGCAACATCCAATTTCCTCCGAAATAATGCAATCATTTTGCTAAAACAGAATCATTTTGCTAAAACAGAAATAAAAAATACAAGTAATAAGCACTAAATGAAAGATATGGCTAGAGGTTACAAATAAAGCTTTTTGGGTTTACTCCTCTTAAATAAAGATCTCACTTATAAATCAAACACATCAAATCTAAGTACAGAAAAAGATCCTGATCGGAGATTTTTTTATTTTTTATTAACTATCTTTCGATTCGTACTTATAGTACATTAGAACTGCCTGTTTGTAGGATTATTGTCGATGTGAGGTGTTTATTTTCCAATCTCATCAATAGCGGTGTGCTTATGTGGCAACCACTGAGTGGACCATCCCCTTGAGAGGATCACATGGGTGATGAAGAGATAACTTAGCATAATACACTTAGCATAAACCTCAAGGTGTCAGCAACAAGCATGGCATGATTACTTAACAAAATACAAGTATAATTAAATGTCTACAACCAAGAGTTGTGCTAGCAACTACTCCCATTTGCACCAATGCTTTTATATTTTCTGATTTGCCCCCATTTTGGAATAGAAAAACATAGTAGGATACATAATCTTATAACACAACTTTTAGAAAAACATAGTAAGATTCTACCCTTCCAGTATCCAACTCATTTGTGTATCATTTCATTTTAATCACCATCTAGCAATGTTGCTAGATTGTTCGTGTTTGGTTCTATGTATATTGGCTTTGATTGATCGAATGTATGGTATATTTATAAATATTTTATCTATATCCAATACATGCTACATCGATCGATCTAATAGACATACAATGTATCAACATTATTGGACTTGGTTAAAGATTAGTTCAACCCACCATTTACAATTCTATATCTCAATCATTCAAGAGTAGAACATATAGATATACACACCAATAATAACTTATGGGTGAACACTAATCTTAACCGGTAATTTCGTTAATGATTTTTCTAATCTATTAGTTAACTGTTCTTTATAAAATAAAGTATACCCATTATTTACTATTTAACATAGAAAAACTTAGATCCTAAAACATGATTGGAAAAATCCTAAATAACGAGATCTTGGATTATAGTATTTTTAAGTATTCATTATTTACTATTTTAACATCGGTTTTTCTATGTTAAGAGTACTCATTTTAGGAACTAAAACCCTAATAGGAAACTAATAAACCCTATTAAAAAAATAATTAAATCTAAATAAATACAATTCCAAAATATATTACCAATTTTTAGACTCTTAACAAAGCATAGGTTAGAAAAATCGTTTTAACATTACGAGAAGTGCCGTCTCAACAACATCTTATAGCAATTGCTTAAGAAGCTAGTATTAATTACATGTAACTAGAATGAACTTGTGTTCCTAACTATATGTATGGTCAGCCAATCAAATAATCTCCCAACACACTAATGAGAGTTGAATTGAATATCATGGTAATAGCCAAAATCTAGAGTTTGCTGACCTAGCTTGTTGGAATCTATTTTCCTTTAGCACCTCATCATTCATTCCACAATTACCTAGATGATACTCCAAAATTTCATGATTCTTACCTTCCTTAATTCCCCTTACTTTATTCTTTTCTTAGTGACCAATTCCATCCTTTGGTAATTGAGACAACCTTCTATAACTCCAAACCTTGCACATAAATTCAAATCAATCAAAGAATCAATCCTTCCACAAAAACATACCACAATCATGTCAGAGTCTAAGATCACAATGAAGCTACTCGTAGACAAAAGCAAGAGCAAAGTTCTATTCGCTGAAGCTGGGAAAGAATGTGTCGACTTCCTATTCCACATGCTTTCATTGCCTCTCGGCTCAGTTGTCGGATTCCTCACCAAATCATCCATGGCCAACGGCATTGGAGGCCTCTATGGAAGCCTTGAGGATCTCAACACCGACTATTTGCAAGACGGTTTTAACAAAGACACCCTTCTCAATCCAAAACCGGCAGTTGGTTCATCTTCTAATGTCCCTCTCCTAACCATAAACCCGACAAGCCCTGATCTTGATCCCCCTACCAAGACATTCTATGCTTGTCCCAGTATCTATGTTGCTAATTACACTAGTCATAGGTTTGTTTCGGATGTTGGAGGGCAACTTTGTCCGAGTTGTTCGAAGATTATGAGTACAATATTGACGTATGTGGTCCCTGCGACTGTCCAGGCGAAAGGGCCGAGCTCTGTAGGATATGTGAAAGGAGTGATTACTTACATGATCATGGATGACTTGAGTGTGCAGCCCATGTCTATGGTGTCGAGCATTGCGCTCCTTAACAAGCTTAACGTTGAGGATGTTGCGAGTCTTGAGGAAAGAGAGGTTACCCTTGACATTAGCATGGTACCTACCTCCTCTTTCTCTAATGTTGTGTGTAGTATTACATTGACATATAATGATTAGTGCTAATGATATTCATTTGTTGTAGGGCTTGGCATTGCTAAAGGTGTCATTGATGTCTAAGACTGTTCTAACCGATGTCTTTGTGTTGAAGAGCCTTGACATTGACTAAAGAAATGGACATGGATACAAAAGCTAGAATGGTCACTAAGGAGATTGTGTATATAAATGTCTGCTACATGTAATTGAAATTATCTTATGTTTATATCTACATAAAAGTTTGTCATTTTAGCATATCATATGTAATAGAATTTAATTTAAAAGGCACATACACACGTACAAACGAAATGAATGGCAAAAATGCACTTAAAGAACAATAGAATAAATCCAAATTCAGACATTAATTAGTTCAATGTACTAGGCATCCCAAACAAAATCAATGCTATTGTATGTAAAGGGCTACAGTGTAAATCAATTATAGGGATCTAAACTCTTGATGAAACTCTAAACACAAAGATTAAAGCTAATAATTTAGTATTACTAATTGACCTAGGTTCAAAACCTAAACAAAAACAATGTCAAAACTTGGTTTAGATGATTCCAATCTTGTTTGGAACGTCGAGTGCATCATGATCCGGAGTAAGACGGATATACGCCTTCTTAGTTAAATCAGGCCTGCATGAACACAATCAAAAACCACCAAAATTTAAAACCAGAACCAACATACTACCACTGTTCTAAAATTCGGCGCAGGAAGGTGCTAGCCAGCCTAGCCTTCCAGTCTGTCTAGGACCCGTTTAGGCCACCTAGGCGTTAGGCAGTCCCTCTTCGCCTAGGGTCCGCCTAGCGTTTTTTAGAACACTGCATACTACTGATGAATAACTAGAATGAAGATATATGCATTTTTACCTTATCAAAGTGTTAACTTTCTGGGCCTGAATACCATACACCTTCTTCACAGCATCCTTGATCTTCTTCTTATTAGCCTTAACATCAACAATGAAAACCAGGGTATTGTTCTCTTCAATCTGCATCATAGCATGCTCGGTCGAAAGAGGGTACCTCAGAACTTAGATATTCATCAAGCTTGTTTCTTGGAGTTGCACTGATCCTAGGGTACTTAGGGTTCCTTTCCTTTTTCAAGGTCTTTGGCCTGTGGAAAGTAACTGAATTCCTGGGTTTCTTGTGTTCCTTCTTCAGTGTTGAGGCGCCTGATTTAACCGCTTTTGCTGCCTTCAATGCCTGTGCTTTTTCATTGGATTTCTTCTTTGCATCAGCTGCAAGAAGAAAGACTATTCAGATACAGAATTGCACAAACAAAGATTCCAAATCCAATGATCAAAGCTTCAATTCACACAATTTTGCCATGTTCTATTGTTCTTACAGAATGATGCTAAAATCAAGATATAATGAGCACCACAGCATTTGAACAACAAGATAGCTGGAGTCTTTTTACAAAATAACACAAACATTGGTTCCAAATCGGATAATCAAAGCTTCGTATCACACGGTTGATCAACAATTGCAAGCATTTGCCATGTTCTTATAAGATTATGGTAAAATCAAGCTATGATGAGCACTTTAGCAGTTGAAAAAGAAGAAAGCTAGAATCTTTTTGCTAGACTATTCAGATACATAATAACACAAACGTCGATTCCCAAATCCAATAATCAATGCTTTGAATCACACAATTGATCAACAATTGCAAGCATTTGCCATGTTCTTATGAAATTATGTTAAAATAAGAGATAATGAGCACTATAGCATTTGAAAAAGAAGAAAGCTAGAGTCTTTTTGCTAGACTATTCAGATACATAATAACAGGAATGTCAATTCAAATCAAATAATCAAAAGATCCATATCACACAATTGATCAACAACTGTAAGCACATGCCATGTTCTTACAAAACTATGTTAAAATCAAGCTATGATGAACACTGTAGCACTTGAACAACAAGAAAGCTAGAGTCTTTTTGCTAGACTATCAAAGCTCAGATTCACCCAAATGAACAGCAAAACAAAGAATTTGCCCTGTTCTTGAAAATTATGTTAAAATCAAGCTATGATGAGCACTATAGCATTTGAACAAGAAGAAAGCTAGAGTCTTTTTGCTAAATAAGCCAGCATCAGCACATGCAAATTAACCCAGCTTACAAGATTCATAACATCTTCAACATACTCAAATAATTCATAGCATGATACTTTTCTCGGAAAATCGTACCCAATGGAGTTCAATTCAAGTTCAAATAAATTGAACTGGATAAATTCAACACAATTCAATCGAAGGATAAGACCAAACGGTTGAACAACACGATTATTGAAAGCCTGAAGATTTGGTGAATAAAAAAGAAGCAATCTTTTTTACTGACAATGACAATCAACGAGTAATATTAGCAACTAAATAAGCTAATTAAGCAATGGGAGATGGGAGATTTGGTAGTACTTTTAGCAGGAGACATTGCGACAAGTAAGGAGCCGTGAGAACCTGCAAAGAAGACAATAAAAGGGTTGGATTTTTAGCGAATAGTGTAATTCAAGCACCATTTAGAGAATAATAAGAAGTTGAGGGAGAAACCTTTGCCGGGAAGCAATAAGCAATTAGAAGTTGGAATGTTAGGGTTTATTTACGCCGGGTTATTGCGCCCCGGTCAGAATTGTAGGGCGCCTCGGATTTATTATAGCGGTAGGTTTTAACGCTTACTTTTTTAAAAAAAAAAAGAAAAAAGTGTAGCGGTACAGGTGGCCGGTTCCGGTATTTGTAAAATACCGAGGATCGAGACAGGTGGTAAATTTTTTTTACCTCTCTTAGTACCGGTATCGTGTACCGGTACCGCTACAGTAAAAAACGTAACGGTTCCGGTTTCCGCTACCGCAATTCGTAATGCACCACACCACTTCGCCATTTAACCAAACCATGGAAGACGGAGAGTCAAAAAATTTAGCCTAGCATTTCACCGCAAGTAAAACCTCCGAGATGTGGCCATTTGGAAGTCATGGGCATTCCAATCCTAATCCCATGAATCTAAACGAAGAATACGAGGGTGAAAATGACGAAGAACACGAGGGTGAAAATGACGAAGAACACGTGGGTGAAGACGACGGTGGGGGCGGAATGCTTTATGAAAATGTGGTATGTAAATTCCGAATTTTAGTTATATTATTTAATTTTAATTTTTTAGTTAAATATAGTTAATTAGAAATATTTAATAATAATTTTGTAGTTAAATATAGTTATTTAGAAATAATTAGGTTTTTTTATAGTTGTTATAATTGTTAAATTAGTTGGGTAGAAATTGTTAGTTATAATATTTTATAATTGTAAAATAAGTTGAGTTGAAAGGTTTAGTATTAAAACTTTATAATATTTTATAATTTGTTATATGCAAGTAATAATTAAACTCTTTAAATTTGTGAATCAATCTTTTACAGTTTTCCGATTTTTCTACCCACTTTGAGTCTGATAATGAGTGGCCGGATCGGAACGTAATGCTAAAATGGGCTAGAGGAATAGGCAAGAATCTGAACATGGTGTTGACCATTAAAAATTCCTGGGAAACGAGGGTCCTTTTAGCATGTGTGTTGGCTGGTGAGTACAAGCGAAAAAAGAAGGGGAAATCTGGCATTATAGGAAGATTGTTACAGGCTGGTGATAATCTAAAGGAAAACCCACGTTCAAGGAAAATTGGTTGTCCGTTTGAGTTGGTTGGACAAAGGGACAGGAGGACCCATTCTTGGCGGCTAAGCGTGAAATGCGGTCGCCACAACCACGACCTTTCTACTAGTTTGGAGGGGTACCCTTTTGCCGGCCGCCTGACTGATGAGCAAAAGAAGGATGCAAGGCTATTAACCCTCGCACATGGTGAACCGAAATTTGTTATGACATACTTGCGGCAAAAGTGGTCGGACATGACAACATCGATGAGACAGTTGTACACTTTTCGGCACGAGATACTGAAGAAAGAGATGAGCTCGATGACGGTAACTCAATTCTTGCTCCATTTCTTAAAGTCAAATGGGTACTATCTCGATTATCGATCCGAGGAGGAAAGCAACGAGATAATTGACTTTTTCTTTGCCCACCCCAAGTCGTTGAATCTGCTGAAGCTGTTTCCGTATGTTGTGATTATGGATGCGACATACAAAACAAACATGTAAGTATTTATAATAAAAGCATATTTACTTTGCACATTAAGTTTTGCACGTTAACTTATTCAAATTAATTATTATGTTAGGTACAACATGCCTTTGTGTGAGATGGTAGGGTTTACTTGCACCGGACAGACTTTTTGCATTGGGTTTGCATTTATGGCAAGAGAGACCCAAGATCACTACGAATGGGTGTTATATCAATTGCGGCAGGTCTTTGAATTGGTTGGAAAAATGCCAGAAGTTGTTGTCACTGATCGTGATGTTGCCGAGGTTAACGCCGTCGCGGTCTTGTTCCCCGACGCTAAACACTTGTTGTGTTGGGTGCATATCAAGCGAAATTGCAAGGCATACGCTCTGGCGAACGGGTTTTCTGAGGAGACCGCGAAGTGGTTTGGAAACAAAGCATGGGAGCTATTTTGCTCGACGAGTGTATCAGAGTACGAGGCACGACTTCGTCTATTGCGGGATGGTCAGATTGGAATACAACATCCACTCAATCCCTTGTTGTTGGCATACCTCCAAAGGAACTGGCTTACTCCCTGGCGTGATCACATAGTTAGAGCATACACCGATCATCGTCTCCATTTGTTTACAAGGACCACGAACAGGTAATTAAATTAATTTTCCTTACGAGAAAACCCTAAACTATTATTAACGTTATTGGTACTTATTTAACTAAATATTTTTCAGGGTTGAGTCCCAACACTCTTTGCTGAAAAATTATTTGGAGTCTTCTGTTGATGGGTTCAGCACAGTTTTGAGAAAGATGCACGCCATGGTGAACATTCAGGTGCATAACATTAGGGGAGAGATGGAAAGGGACCGTACGAGCGAACCGTTGTCCATCAAACAATTGAGCGAGCCGCTCAAAACCGTCTTCTCTCGCCTTCCAATGAAGGTTTCCAACATGTGTATTGGAGAGTTGTTTGGCCATGTCAATGCTATATTTGACCCGAGTAGTTCTTTCCGTCCAACATGCGACGATGCATGGTGGACAACGGTCCGTGGACTACCTTGCCCTCACCAAGTCCTTGCTTGTATGACTGAATGCAGACCTATTGAGCTTTCGATGATTCATGATTTTTGGAAACAATTGGTGTGGGAAGGCCAAAGGGGAGTAGATGAACAGGTGACCCCCACAACTCTCGATCCAAATGACAATATATGGACGAGGATGATACAAGACTTCTATGAAGGAAAGATTGATCCTATCGTCAAACATCAGGTTGGTCAAAAATATAAAAACCTCAAATATCCCGAAGAGGGGGATTTGATGGAGCCATCTCTCAAGACAAAGAAGAAGGGTAGGCCAAGGAAGAACTCAAAAGTCCAACCAAGAGATTTGACTAGGCTGGAGCATCTTCAAAAACACGGAAGAGACCCTCGTTCTATGCCTGGGGTTGCACATAGCCATGTTCCAGAGGGAGAGGGAGAGGAAGAGGAAGAGGAAGAGGAAGAGGAAGGGAAAGGGGAAGGGGAAGAGGAAGAGGAAGAGGAAGGTGTATACCGTCCCACGTTTGAAGTAGAAGGGCACATTGAAGTTGATTTCGGTGTCCATGTACCCAACTTCATGAGGCAATTCATCGTCAGTGCTATTGATGTCGTAGGAGATGGTAATTGTGGGTACAGGGCACTCGCTTATCTGATTGGTTGGGGGCCGGATAATTGGAGGAGGATGCGAGAGGAGATGGCTTTGGAGTTGAGGACCCACTACGAGACGTATGCACTTATACATCCTTATTGGACACATATTGATGATTTGATCAATCAGGTCAGTACAGATTACTTCTGGATGGAGACGCCAATGGTTGGATTGGCGTTTGCTACTAGATTCCAGTGTGCACTTGTCGTATTATCCGAGCGTGGTCCTCATACATGCCTCCCGATGATTGCGTGTGAAGCTCCCGATAGTCTTGTGTGGAACAACGTCGTAGCGATTGCTCATCTAGGGAACCATTATGTCCCGGTAAGCGTCATACATTTACATATTCTTGTTGTGCTAAAATATTTATTCTATAACTTACGAATTTGTCATTGCAGGTTACGCTCGTAGATGGCGCCCCCATTCCGACCGCTGCGAGGATTTGGACCCAATTTCATCATCATAGTGTTCGTGGAGTGGATCTTCCCTTTCATGACCGCATGGCCCAATACGTTAGTTACCACAATGCAGCTGGGTTGCCTCCTAGTTTCTTTTAGAATATGACTTGTATTTGTATTTGTAGGGGTATTTGTAGAATGTTTGTGAAAAAAGATATTTATGAAATGTTGTTGTTATTATTATTATTATTATTATTATTATTATTATTATTGTTATTATTATTATCCCACCACAGTTACTAATATCCAACAACACATAAAATGAAAACAAACATTTGTTACACTAAACATCCATAACAAACTGCTAAACCTCCCGTGGCTCTATCTATAAAATCCAGCATCACTGTGTCGTCCAGGTTGGTAGTGTGAGGGAGGGTTAGGAGGTCGCCAGTTCGGTTGAGCTTGCGGGAGCTGTCCAACTACACCCGTCTCGAGGGCATCCAAAGGCCTAATCACGTCTAGAATAGGGATCCTCTGGTGGTACCCAAACTGCCTATAAAATCTATCAGGCATATAGGGCTCCCGATCTCCGAAGTACGTGAGCAAACCCCTATACCGCGACTCCTTCAGCTCATCCCTAGTAAAGTCGAGGCCTTGGCCCCACGGCATCCAACACACCTGGTTCATGTCCAATGCATCTAATTGTTCCCGCAACCCCAACACCTGCGCCTCTTCTATGTTCCGACTCGCTTCCGAATGAAAGTCGGTCGCACTCGCACCCGGTGCCCTGCTCATCCGACCCTTAAACTTCGGAAAATACTTCCATATCCATAACTACACAGAAAAATAGACATATTACATAAATTAAAGCATAAAAAAACAAATGCATGTTAGATAAATAAACACGGGAATTTAAAACTTACAATTAGGAGGTATGGACACCCACTCATTTGCTTGGCATGCGTGCGGGATGCACAACCCAGTTGCCTGTACAACCAACACAAAGTAGCAGCCCCCCATGCATATGAAGAGGTCACTCCGTGATCTAAAAGAAGGTGCATTAATTTGTATTGCACCGCAGAATCAGACTTGTCCAAAAATATGGTTGACCCGAGCAACAACATCAAGTACAAAGATGCAATGGTGTGTTGATCAGCTCCTCGAGTATTGACCAACTCAGTTAGACGCCCCTTGAGCTTAGGGATGTTGATGCCACCTTTCCTAATTTGCCTGTTCACATCTACAATGCTGACACCTAGCATATTAGCCAATACCTGACGTATGCTGTCATCGTTATGACCGCTATGACCCGATCGCACCTTTATGCCACCCATTGGAAGTTTCATTATCTTCTTGACATCGTGCAATGTGATGGAGATCTCTCCCCACGGAAAATGGAAACTATTAGTTTCCGGATGCCATCTCTCTACAAATGCAGTGACCAAAGCCGAATCGTGGTCTTTGAATGTCCAATCCTTCAAATGGGCCAGGCGACTTTGATTCACAAGGCCTATCCAACCTGCACGGGGGTTCGCCTCCTTGACCAACTTGTTTAAGAACTTAAGTGCTCCATCCCGATGTTGGAGTTTCAACGGGTGCGCCCACTGATCACATTGCAAAAATATATAAGTTTTGAACAGTGGTAACAATTATAAATATTTCAACAAAATTTAAAGATTTAGATGTCATCTTACCTGTTGGTGGTCCCAAATATAATGTGCCTTATGGGTGGGATAGTGAGTAAGCAAAGAGGTGTCGACAGGGCCGCCACCATAACCACCCTCGGGGTGCACGGGGAGATCGTAACCCGGCTCATTCACATCTACTTCTTCGACATCAGGATTATCTGTGTTCATGTTTTGTATAGTTGGCTCTGGGGGCGGCATATGATAACCCTCTGGGGCCGTGTAGAGCGTAAGCGGCATGGGTGGCATGGGCGGCTCAGATGGGTCCTGGGAGCTCGACGGGTAATGGGAGCTAGATGGATATTGGGAGGACGACGGGTAATGGGAGGACGACGGGTACTGAGAGGACATGTACTGTGAGTCCGGGTACTGGGAGGCCGGGTACTGTGAGTACAAGTACTGGGACTCCGGGTATTGTGAGGGAAATTGGTAACCCTCATGTGTGGGCGGACCTGTCTCATAGGTCGAGCGTCTACCAGTGAGCGGAGTAGGGTCCGCAAAAAGGTCGGGGGTAATATCAAAATCAGCACCCCCTCTAGACAGATAATTTCTTATTGATGAAAGGTCATCGAAATCTGCACATATTTTATATTTATGATATAAAATAATCAAAATAATTATAAATTATAAGCTAAATATTTCGATACAATTATGAAAATAATTCTAAAATATTACGACTAATATTCTAAAAAATTCTAAACAATTCATTAAATATCACAACATAATTAAAACTAATAATATTATGATATAAAATAAGCGAAATAATTCTAAATAATTATGTAAATATTTCTAAAATATTAAAACTAATATTCTAAAAAATTCTAAAAAATACAACTAATATTCTAATAAATTCTAAACAATTCTAAAAATAAAACCTTAAATATCACAACATAATTAAAACTAATAATATTATAATATAAAATAACCAAAATAATTCTAAATAATTATATAAATATTTCTAAAATATTAAAACTAATATTCTAAAAAATTATAACTAATCCTAAAAAATTCTAAAAAATTACAAATAATATTCTATAATATTCTCATCGTATTATAATATTAAAACTAATATGTTCAAAATTTCTAAAAAATTAATACTAATATTCTAAAAAATTCTATAATTCAAAATAATATTCTATAATATTCTCATAGTAATATAATATTAAAACTAATATGCTCAAAATTTCTAAAAAATTAATACTAACATTCTACAAAATTCTATAAAATTCAAAATAATATTCTATAATATTCTAAAAAAGTGTACACAATTACAACTAATATTCTAAAAAAATCTATTTACAACTACAATAATTACGCAAAAAAACAATTACGTACCTACACCTTGTAACGGATTAACGTGTGGGGTGTATGGGGATTGGACCGTCATTGCTTCTAGAGCCGTGGTTACAATCGCCTCACTACCGCTTGGGCCACCTACATTGTCCCTTGTGGCTAAACCCTCATTCAAATTAATCGATTGAGGTGCATCCCGCCTTCTATGCGAACTAGAAGTAGGCGGAGGTGGCGTCTTTGACTTTGATTTTCCACGAATCCGGTTCTTTATAAAAAAATTAACAAATCAAAATTTAACTACTAATCAATTAAAATTAAATTACAAAATTATAAGAATCAAAAATATGTAAAATTCTTACATATATATCCATTGTTGTAAAGCTTGAATGGAGAGATGAAGGATTGAGGTTGAAGAAGATTGAAAATGGAGGGCGAAATGAAGAAGGAGATGGAGTGTTTTTTTTTTGAAAAAATGGAGAGGGGTGGGTTTATGGGTGTATGTAGTAGGAGGTAGCGGAGGAATAAACGAACGGAGTAAATTCGACATTCAATACGAATTGCGTCTTCCGCGCCTGGTCAACGCGTAATCTGCAAATGCAGATTACGTAGTACCGGTAGCGGAAACCGCTACCGGTACTGGTGCAGATTCCCACGCGAGGGAATCTGCACCATATTGACTTGACATTTAAAAAAAAAATGTTCCGGTACATTGTACCGCTACCTTATAAAGCGGTAGGTTTTTCCGCTTTCATTTCCTGCGCGCCATTAAACTCTGAACGGGGCGCCATACATTCGTCGTTTATTTATAACGAGAAAAAAGTTTGTAAAGTGGCTGACCTTTTCAAATTGGGCTGGAAATGGGCCTTTATAGTGTTTCAGATGAGGAGTAATTGAGTAAACATTGTGCTAAATGTAGGGTTGGGAGAGAAAAAACCTAGACCTGGGTCCGGTTCCGGGTGAACCGGCGAACGGCGGGAAACCGGCCGAAACCGGAACCGTACCGGGAACCGTTCCCGGTACGGTTCCGGTTCGTCCACCCCCGGAACCGGCGGTTCCGGAACCGGGAACCGGGAACCGGCGGTTCCGGAACCGGGAACCGGCGGTTCCGAACCGGGTGGAACCATCGGTTCCACCCACAAAAAACAAAAGAATAATCAAACCGTGACCGCGGTTTGGGTAACCGCGATCGCGGTTTTAGCTCGGAGGTAAAAAATTGAGATATTTTTTTTATTATTATTTCCGGTTTCGAACCGAAACCGGAACGGGAGGAACCGACCGGAACCGGAACCGGACCCAGGTCTAAAAAAACCCGAACCGAAAAAACCGAACTTTAAAATCGAAAAATCAATTACCTTTTTTGGTTAATCGTACTAAAAAAATCGGTTATGATTAACCAATTGATATTTTTAACGGTTTATTGGTATGGTTACGTTTTTTTTACATAGGTAACAATTAGGATGAAAAACAGGTTTCATCCTAGCGCATTTTTTGAGAGCATGTAGCTCTGGGTGAAGTCTGATCTGATCGAAGAATGTCGTAGTCTGACCACTTCATCAGCGACTGAATTACATTTCCTAAAAACATGATTAAGTTTAGAGTAATAGATATCTTTTAATAAAAGAACAATGCAACATGTTCAAGTCCAAATTTCATATTTATTTTTTAGACTAAAGTGTAAAAGAAACATAATGTCGCATCACATGTTACACACTCACAAAGTCACGCCCCTAACCCCAACAGTTTGGGCTTAAGTCCCTTCATCGAGTTCTCCTTATTCTCCGGTCACCTTCTTCTCCAATCACCTTTCACATTAGATAAGCATAAATCATCATTAAATAGGAGATTTTTTTTAATTGGTCACCCTATAAATCATCATTTTTTTTATAAGAAAAACCATCTTCAATGATTGATTAGGCTAGTTATTGGTAACTCAGTAACTCACCCCGTAATCAAGGTTGATTGCCGTAATTTTGAAATTTTGGGCTATGTTTCGTAATTACCCTCTAAAATTGGGTTATTTTCTGTAATTTTTCTTATCAAATTTGATGATTTTTGCGGGCTGTTTTTAAAACCCCATTCCTATACCGGCCGCCATCGTCTAAACCCTCATTCAGGCTTTCAATTTCACAATTCCTTCTTTCACCGGCGCCGACACCGACCGTCTTCCTCCGGCCCCGTAACCACCTCTATATCAGTCCCTCATCCACCTTACTAACAATGATTTCAGCTATTTCATGGGTCCCTAAAGGGATTGCAAAGTCCGTGCCTTCAGTTGCCGAGCCTCCGTCCAAAGAAGAAATCGAAGAGATTATAAAAAGCGGCGCTCTTGAAATTGGGTAGGGTTATCTCTTTTTGCATCTCGTTTCATGTTTTTATCATGCTCAATTTGAGATATTTGTAAGTAATTCGGTTGAAATGTGTCAAATTGGTGTATTGATAGGCATGCTGATGATGAGGAAGATGATGCGGATATGGAAGTTGAAGCTGACAAAGAGATTGATGAAGTTGCTCATGCTTCAGTTGCAGCTGAGATGCTCGGCAATGCATCTGATGATATAACTGATGCATTGAAGGAACTTGATATGGACAATTATGATGAGGAGGATAATGGTATTGTTGCTAATGATCTGATCCTGTTGTCATTGTTATTCAAGTTTGATGTTGGGTATTGAAATTTGTTATTTAACCTCAGGGATTCAGCTATTTGACAAAGGACTATGTGATGCCTTCTATCCCAGTAATGAGATGGACCCATATTTAAAGGATAATGATGTATGTATTACTTAGTTTTTCTGGTTTTAGCAATGTTGCTTTAACATTGAATGCCATAGTAATACGTTGTTTATCTTTTTAAAAATATAAGGATGAAGATTCTGAGGAAGAGGAGGATATGACCATAAAACCAGATGATCTAGTTATTGTCTGTGCACGAAATGAGGATGATGTCAGCCAACTCGAGGTTTGTAATTGGATGGAAACTTATGTCTTAGTTTTGTGGATACGTTTCTGTGTTGTTCATTCATATGCGAATACTGTTTGTGTTTTCTCCCGAAATTTGTATGCTAATAGTATTGAACTTCATTATAGGTATATATCCTGGATGAAGCAGAAGATGGAAGCCCAAACTTGTTTGTTCACCATGATATTATTATTTCCGCTTTCCCCTTGTCCACAGCATGGCTTGATTGTCCACTGAAAGGTGGCGAAAAAGGTGTGATATTCTCTATCTTTCAGTCTTCATATTTGCACCCCTTTTTGTAGATTTCCGTGATGTATTGATGTTAAAATGTTCTTGGCCTTGATACACAATACACAATAACTGTGAACATAGTGATTGATATGCTTGTCCCATATGGCTTCATTTTCTTACTTCTTTGTTATAGAAATCTTTACCAAAGGAATTTGAAGCATATAATCTAAGGGGTTATAAAAAAATTTATGAGAAAATTACGTATTTAGGCTTTGGCCACAATTTTTCATTTGTACTTCTTTCTATTTTCTAGTTTTCTTTCAATTTTAAAACTATGAACTTTTTACCACTAGTTTTCTTGCTGTGTTGTTGTACAATGGAAAGTCAATGGAGTGATTGCTGAATTGTTATGAACATTATCATGCGATGAACATCTCTTACTGAAACTCTGAATTTTTCTCTCTCTAGTGTCTTTGATAAATATTTCTCTCTCTAGAGTCTTTGATATATACTTCTTTCTAGTTTGTATGAATTTAATCTTAATATTTATAATCCTTTTTTTGCTGAAATTTTCATGATATTTCTTATGGCAGGGAACTTCATTGCTGTTGGCTCAATGGAACCTACTATTGAAATATGGGACCTGGATATTGTATGTTTTACGTAATGCCTTTCATTTTATCATACAAGTATCAACCATCTCTGAATCTCTCATCATGTTCAAACAATATTTTGTTTTGAAAAAACTTTCAGATAGATGAAGTTCAACCATGTGCAACTTTAGGTGGGATAGTTGAGAAGAAGAAAAAGGGAAAGGGAAAGAAGGTGAGACAATAATTTCTTTTTTTCTGTTTGCAACTGTAATTACCATCTTCCTTGATCTATGGTATTGAGCTTGTTGTTGCTTACTTGATGAAACCTTACAACACTTGTTATTTCATACTCTCCTTACTATGCATGATTTTGTATTTACTATGTGTGATTTTGTTTTACAGTTAGATCTTCATGGTTCCCTATTTGTGTAAGTGCACTTTTAGAATATATCTATCTCAACTTTAGGTGGGATAGTTGAGAAGAAGAAAAAGGGAAAGGGAAAGAAGGTGAGACAATAATTTCTTTTTTTCTGTTTGCAACTGTAATTACCATCTTCCTTGATCTATGGTATTGAGCTTGTTGTTGCTTACTTGATGAAACCTTACAACACTTGTTATTTCATACTCTCCTTACTATGCATGATTTTGTATTTACTATGTGTGATTTTGTTTTACAGTTAGATCTTCATGGTTCCCTATTTGTGTAAGTGCACTTTTAGAATATATCTATCTCTAGCTTTACTATCTATACCATTGAAAATTTGCGTAAGAATGTAGAGAAGAGATTGACGAATTTGTCTATACTGAGTTGAAGTTATTTTTGAGGAAGTATATAAAAATCTTCAATATTCACAAGGCATAGGTCCATATGATGTTTGTGAGGTGGGTAATGCATTGATTTCTGTAGTGATAAACATGATTGAAATCTCTCGTACTCCTAATCGTTCTTCCACTTTTAGAAATTACAACTAGTAACCTTTTTCTTTGTTTTGGTTAGAAATCGATCAAATATAAGGCAGATAGCCACACAGATTCAGTTTTGGGCCTTGCTTGGAATAAGGAATTCAGGTATATGGTTTTCCTCCCTCTTTACTTACATAATTTTGTGCTGAGATGTATGATTAAATAGTTTATTTGTTGTTTAATTATGTAGGAACATTCTCGCTAGTGCAAGTGCTGACAAATCGGTGAAGCTATGGGATGTTGCTACCGGGAAATGTAGTATCACCATGGATCACCATACGGACAAGGCATGGATTGAACCTTACTTTTGTGGAACTATTTATTGTTTTGCATAAATTAAACTATGTTTGCATCTTGTAAAATTTGTTTTCCGATTTTGCACTTGATTATACCATGATATAATGTTAGGATAACTGAGATTAATATTATGAAATTTGACATTTTAACTGCAAAAAATAGTTAAAGATATCTATAATCATCATATACTAAACGTGGATGTAGTTGTGAATTGCCATTTATGTACAACATGTCTTAACTCTTAAATATGCTGATGCCCTTTCCAACTTATACTTGCAGGTTCAAGCAGTTGCATGGAATCGTCATGTGCCTGAAGTTCTACTTAGTGGATCTTTTGATCATACAGTATTTCTGGTAATGATCATAACTGCTTATCTTTTTGAAATTGTCTATGTGCAGTCAACATAGCGTACGAGTTCATGACTATTGACGGGAGATTGTATCTTTTAATATATTCTAAACATTTTATTTTACGCGTGTGTATATCATATTGGAACTTGAAGATTTATGTGCAATCACATTATGAAAGTAATTCCTATTGAATTTGAGGACAAGTTCATTTGCCATGACATGTCATCATGCAAGCAAGATTTTAGTGTTCAGATGGTCTATAGTTCATTGTGCGCTTATTTTCTGGCTGATGGGTTTTATATTTGCTTTTTATAAATAGATGGTTCCTTGTAATAATTTGACTTACAAAGGCCAATTTTCTTATTAACTGCAGAAAGATGGAAGGAAACCATCACACAGTGGTTACAAATGGTCAGTTGATGCTGATGTTGAGTGCTTGGCTTGGGATCCACATACAGAGCACTCTTTTGTTGTAAGTACATCTGAACTTAAGCTCGTTGATTTTTGACAAAATGAGCTTAGTCAATTCAATTCCGTCGTTTGAATTCATATTATCATTAATCAGTCATGGTGTGACTTTGCAGGTCAGTCTTGAGAATGGCATGATTCAAGGGTTTGATATACGAACAGCTAGCTCAGATTCAGATGCAAAGCAAAAGCCGAGTTTTACTCTCCACGCTCATGACAAAGCTGTTTGCACTATTTCTTACAACCCTGCTGCCCCTAATGTAACTACTACCTTCTTTGTTACATTTTTTTTACTGAGTTCAACTTTTGCATAATTCACTGATTTCGGTTTCAACTTATTCTCCACAGTTGATTGCAACTGGCTCCACGGATAAAATGGTAAAATTGTGGGATTTGTCCAACAACCATCCTTCATGTGTTGCGTCCCGGAATCCCAAAGCTGTAAGCTCATTCATATCTTTGTTGCAATTATTAAACCTCATTGCTACTTTTTTTTTGTTCAGTTCTAATTTTTCACCACTAATGCTTGTTCTCAGGGAGCCGTCTTTTCGGTTTCATTTTGTGAGGAGAAGCCCTTCGTACTTGCAATTGGAGGATCCAAGGGAAAATTACAAGTGAGTCTCAAATACCCTTTACTTTGAACTCATTGATTCATCTCTCTTCTTTTAAACAGTCTTATAATCTTGAGTTGTTTTTTTGGTAGGTGTGGGATGCATTATCTGACGACGTCATCGCTCAGAAATATGGTAATTACCGTCAGAGAAGTTCATCCTAGAGAGTTTTTATTGTTTCTTTACAATGTGGCTCAAAGTCAGTTTTACCCAGTTTTGCAACTTGTTGGGTTTCCTGTCAATCTTGACCTATTTTTACTATCCTATAGTGTCTTTCTTCCTAAATCTACTGTGCAATCTTTGTACATCATTATGTATCAGTGAAGCTAAACGTGACGTTCACCTTGGAATTGTGTTTCTACTTGCTCAGATTTTGGCATTTTTAGATGAGTTGGGTTATTTCTTTCTTTATCAGTGTAGCACATCCCAGTTTGTCATGTTTGATCAATTTATTTGCCTGCAATAGTGGATTCAACTAGAATCAGATGTGTGCCAAAAGATTGCATTTTTTTTCTTTTTGACAAGGAAAGAATTAGGATTTGCCTCCGCCGAGTTAAGGTGAGAAATCAAGTCTCACTATTCCTTCTTCTACTGGGTCGAGCCGGTCAGCGCAAGCTAGTTTACCTGGTTCGTGCGCTTTGTTGGCTAGTTTATGAGCCCGAGATTTACAACCAAAGGTGAGTCCTTTGTTAAAAAAAAAGAAATAGGTTTGCTTGGAACACCATTTTAGGACATCTTTGCTGATGAAAACATTGTTTTAGATCATCTTGTAGACATCTTTGTTGATAATAACATTAAGTTTTAGATCATCTTGTGGACAAAGAAGAATGTGCCAGAGTCGGTTACTAATTAACAAAAGATTGTGTATATATATACATGTAGAGCAATTGATTTCTTACAAAATAATGATTTAAAAAGTATGGAATTTTAGCTTCCCTGAAAATTGAATGGGCCTCATATTTAGATCTATATCAAATATCAAACACCTTGAAGGAATCAGCCACCACCTTGAGCTGGTTCCTAACTCTCTTCCACCGCCTGTCGTTCGCGCCAACGATCAGTGTGTAGTATCTCCCTGCATTTCAATTCCATAGGTTTTCCATTATTAACAATCAAGAACTTCAAAATTTTCATTTTAGATACAATTTGATTTAAAGCTTTCATTAAGACTTACCATTAGCAATTGCTATAGTTGCAAAAGCTGAGCGAGCAAAATTTGGAGATGTGAGCACAAACTCAACAGTATAGTAGTTTCTCCCGTCACTCGTTCGCTGCATTGACCGGGAAATTTAGGGCTTGTTTGGATCGCACATTAATAGAAAAATCTAGAACTCGTTTGGATCACGCATATAACATAATGCGTGATCCAAACGGACCCTTTTGAGATACTGACCTCCTGCATGTTGTATATTGTTGGCATTTGATTTGGGGCAGCATAAATGTTTTTCACCAAATCAGGAATAACCTGCAGAAGAAGAAAATATAAGAATTCAAACAGAAATCATGAATTGTTTTGATCATATTAGGGCCTGTTTGGATTATCACCCAAAATGCATCAATGTGCAAATTTACCTCCTCCATTGGACCTAAATCATGGACATCAGTTTTCTCAGTTGGTATGAAGCTGAGCCTCACATTTTGCAGTTGCAAGTAGCGGTCTTTGAATGCAGAATCATGTGCTCTGAAATCAAATTCCTGATTTACATATTCAACAAGATTAGCTTCTCTTAGAAAGTAGCCCTTAGTTTCTAAAAACTTGCAAATTTACCCTCCAATCTGATGGGTAATAGTACGAGTAACCGTCTGCTTCGTCCACAAAGACACTGTAATTTGCTGGTACTCCTGCGAAACTCGAATGGTGAATGGGTAAATGTCGCGATATTCGCTTGTATTGGATCTTAAGGGTGTGTTTGGATAGCGCCATATAATGCATTAAATGTTACGTTTAATACATTATTTGGCATGATCCAAACGCGCCCTAAGATTTATGTTTGTTGAGTAGAAGTAGTTTTGTTACCTTCAGCTAATAGGGAACTTGCTGGTGTAATTCCTATTGCAAATGTTGCAGCTCCCATTAGTATTGATCTTCTCTGGCAGAGCCCTAATAATCATTGTATTTAAAAGTAAGTAATATCCATAAATTTTAACTAAAAAGTTAAAGCATTTCATACCCATTTCCAATTAAGGGATTTTAAGACATACCCATTTGCAATAACTCAACAATTCAACAAATTAAAGCAAAGATAGTTTCTTTATTGTTTTTAAGTTGAGGAGAAAAATAAAGTAGCCACATAACAATTGTCAAATTATATCAATTTTAAGCATTAAAAGGGGAATAGAACTAAAATACCTATCTCACTTTCTTTTGTACAACTTCCATCATCTGATTTTCACTCAAAAGTAAAAACAATTCATACCAATTTCCAATTAAAGGATTTTAAGACAGACCCATTTGCAATAACTCAACAAATTGAAGCAAAGATAGTTTCTTTATTGTTTTTAAGTTGAGGAGAAAACAAAAAATTAGCCACATAACAATGATCAGATTAGATCAAACCTAAGCATTAAAAGGGGAATAGAATACCTATCTCACTTTCTTCATTGGAGGGCACCATCTCCTTCAAGCTAGCAGAAATCGCGTTAATGTTACAAGAAGGCGACACCATTGAAACCGATGAAGAGCTCAATTGTGGAACCACATTCAACTGTGAATCAAATATAAACTGAGTTAGCTAAAGAAAAATTCCTTTAGAGTAGTGAAAAAAAGATGTGATTTTTTTCATAGAGCTTTCACCTTGTTGGAAAGAAGACCAGGAGCCCAACTCAATGAGCATGATGAAACTGCCATTGTTTGTGTAATGTTGCTCTTTACTTCTTCTCTCCTACCTTAATTCTGAGGTAGCTGAATTTGTGTGTTGCATTTTTATTTATCATACACATTAAGTTATGAATGTGTGTTTTCTCTTGCTGAAATGGATAATAAGCAAATACATGGTGCAGAAGAGAGTGTGCAACCAATAACAGATAAACTTCCTTGGAGAAAATACCAAAAAAGTCACGTGAATTGCACGTGAGCATATCCAAACCCAAGTCATTAGAATGGGCCGAGCCCATGAGGTTGTGTCTAGCCAAGAACTAGATGGGCTTTATTTACAGAAGGCCCATATCAAATATGGGTCATCCAGGTCATGTGGCCATCTGAAAACAAGGGCATTTATGTAAATGAAGAGAGCCGTTCATTAGAAATTCGGTGTTCGGCTCGGTTAAGTCTGATTCGTGTTTGACTCGATTTGTAAACAAGTTGAATTTTAACACAATTTTATAGGTCCAAAGACAAATAGACTGAGATTGAGCACACTATTCTTAACAAAACTGTCTAGGCCCGCCTAGGCGCTGGAAGGTCCTGGCTTGTCTAGCCCATCTGGGCGACCGTTTAGAACCGCCTAGGCAACCATTTTGGCCTTTTAGGCGCTAGGTGGTCCCTCTCCTCCCAGTTTCGCCCAATATTTTTTATAGCATTGCTTGAACACAAGATAATCCTGCTCGTCTGTTCATGAGAGAACTCGATTATATGCTCACAAACAAGCTCAATTATACATTAATTACAACTAGATTAGACGTTAATGAATAAGCTCTACTATACATATTATATACAAATATCGTTTATGTTAGATTACATAGTTTAAAGGGTCTTCCTCAAACTACATAGTTTAAATTTTAGTTTCATTTCCTTGTATACATGATCAGGTAAACGAGTTGTTCGCAAATTCGTCTCACGAAGAAACTAAATGAGAGGCTCGCAAGCTAAGCTCGAGCTTGGTGAACATTTAAATGAACCAAACTCAAACAAGATTTTGGCTCTAACCATATCAAGCTAGACCTGGGTCCGGTTTGCAAACTGGCGGTTCCGGTTCCACCTAACCATGGAACCGAAACCGGGCATGGGTCGGTTCCCCGGTTCCGGTTCCGGTCCGGTTCCGGTTTCCGCCGGTTCCGGCGTCGGTTCCGAAACCGCCGGTTCACCGGTTCCGGGGGTGGACGAACCGGAACCGAAACCGTACCGGAAACCGGACCCGGCGGTTCTGGTTCCGGTTCCGAAACCGCCGGTTCCGGTTCCCGCCGATTCCAAAACTGGCAGTTCGGCGGTTCAGGATGAACCGGACCCAGGTCTATATCAAGCCCGCATTCGAGCTCAACCTCGCCTATTTGTAACTGAGTGGTTGCTCTCGGCTCGGTTCGATTAACAGTCCTACCAAAAACGTGCTCTGACAAATATGGGTCGTAGTAGCTAGTCCAAACTAGATGGGCTTAATGGACAGAAGGCCCATATCAAATATGGGTCAAATCCAGGTCATGTGGCCATCCGAAAACGTGCTCTGACAAATTTCTGGGCCCATCACGAAAAAAGAAGCGGGAAAAAAACAAGAAAAACAGAAGGTTGTTGTCTATGACAACGACGTTAGTGCTGAAAACTAATCAATTTGTCCGGCATTATCTTGGTCGGTCCAATTATTGCTTTGTAAGCTGTCTTTTTTAAAATGGTTTGTCCGTTTAGAAAATTTGTGTGATAGATGTTTTATATTTTTGAAATGTATAGTGGGTGATGAAAAAATATAATTATATGGTTTAGTCTGCCGTCAACTTACATTAATTGGGTTGTTTTTATGTCATTAATAGATGATAAGGTTCCTAGCTTGTTTAAAATTTTAATAACATTAAAGTGTCAGCATGCTTATCCTTTTAATATATGTTAAAATAGCTTAGACTAATGGATAAACTCATACACATTAATTAATTCTACATTTTACAAGAGGTTTGTTGTTCTCTAACAAGATATCTTAAATTTGAATCTTGAGTGTACATGGAAGATTTAAAAAGTGAAAAATAGCTAGTGCTCTAGCTCTCACAATTAAAGAAAATTGCACAAGACAAATAATTTACCACGTATAATGCTGTAAAAAAAAGTGCATTTCAAATTAATGATTACCAGACTTTTGAAGTTGAAGCCTTGAATTGAAGGCACAATTCTAGAGTATTCTATTGTTGAAGAAAAGGACATGCACCATAGACCATAGTTTCCAGCCAATTCTCATTTGAATCTGAGTTCACTAATTAAGAAAAATAGATGTTTTTATTAATTAATATTTTATGCATAATTGCATGCATGTACGTACCATTTTTTGGATATAAAAAAGGATGCTACTATACTTTATATGATAAAATCTTTGGACTTTGGGTAATGAAAGAAACGTCTAATTTTTTTAAAGATTAATTAAATATATATTTGTTGCAATTTCAAAATATTATTTTACATTTCCTTGTAGTTTTGAAAGGTTATGCGTAGATGAAGATATAGATGGATGTCACAAGTTAGTTGTCAAATCAAAATATTTAATAAAAGACAAGAAAATTTATTTCTCACAAGATCGAGTTTGTGCAAGGTTTGTAATCTTTTGAGGATACTTTAGGCAAACCTCTCACATAACCACAAACATTTATGAGCAATTTGTAAATGGTTTAACATGTCATAATCAAATTTTCGACGAAACGTAGTTAATCAGAAATGAGAAATTACATGATTTTTAATTATTTTTTAATATATTATTGGAATATATTTATGAACTAAAAAATTTAAGTCAATAGATAGGGTTTCACCTTCTTTTATTATGAAATTTTTCATTTTGTTTTCGATGTGGGCAAACCTAAACGAGCACTTTGCTCCTTGCACAAATTCACCTTAAATATGGCTAGCCTACCAGGAAACGACCTTAAAACCAGACCTATAATCTGACGCCATATTATATACTGGTAGGTCGTGGTAAAATGAAGTATAATGTCGAATAAATTTAACCATATATGATCGACTCGAGATTCACCTTCTAACTAAAAATCTGAAGCTAATTAACGATTAGAAGTTCACTTCTTGTTACCTATCAGGGTTTTTTCCATCTTGTTTCGAGGTGAGCAAACCCAATTAACGTCTCCACAATATATAGACCGTATCAGTCATGTTCTAAAAATCCCGCCCAAGTCATGTCCAGATTCCACTAAACGCTAGAAGATATCCTAGCTCGTCTAGTCTTTCAGCTCACCTAAACATACATCTGAATCCGCCTAGACAACCATTTAATTAGACCCATCTAAACACTAGCTAGACGATCTCTCTCCGTCCAGGATCATCTAACGTTTTCTAAAACATTACGTATTAGAAATATCAAGAACTTGAAGTGAACCTCCAAGATTCGTTTTTGATAAGCCAAGCCACACTATGCTAGCTCGAAAACATATTATAACTAAGCAATAGTGGTGAGAAAACAAAGCAACTATTGTGATCGATCAATTGTATAAAAAAAATATGGGACGGTGGATAATTAGGGTCACGGACACCACCCATCATGATCGGGCGGTGCCCACCTTATACACACAATGTAACGAGAACCACATGATCCACAATGCACGTTCCTGTGGGACCCGCCACCTCATCAAGCCACCCGATATGTGCTTCCGGTGGGGCCCAAACAAATCTATGTCATACACGTGGCGTGTACACGATAAGACCAAGTGATTAATTAGCTATTCTCGTTTTGTTTGTACGTAAATAATAATCGGTCTAACCTAACAATGAAATGATCTAATATGACATTTCCCGCGTCTAGATTACAGGTGATAATTTATAGTTTGTTAAAGTTGTGTAGAGTGACTGAAGCTATTCTAATAAAATATTTTAGGTCACTTTCATTGTTGAAGTCTCTCTCGCCTCTTTCGAGAACTCAATTCGCACTACATCGGGTCGAAGGAGCAATAAATTTTATCTAAAGAATCCTAGAGATTAAAAAAATAGAGCTTTCGCCCCCATATTCACCCCGGGGTAGGACAAGGCAGAAAGTGGGGAAGAGTGGAGGCAGAATTGGGTAGAGCTGATAATAAAATCCGCCTAGCTCCCTTCTAGATAATCCTGGATCTGTCCCTATTCAGAGTTTGCTAGGTGTCACTTTCATAGTTGGAGTCTCTCTCGCGTCTCCCGAAAAGTCAACACTGTTGCAGACTACATCGTTGGATCGTTCGACGTGTCTCCTCCCTCCCGATTGCCTTCGACCCTGTTCTCAGAAATCCCATCCACAAAGATGCTCTAAGACAGTCCGTCTCTCTTTCGAGTGAACTTCCCTAATTATTTTCCTCGTAAAAAAAATAAAACAAATGAAGTGGTCCCTTCTAGTGACAACTAATTACTATAAATAGGAATCCATAGTGATAGAGAGCTTCATCATATCACAACTCAGCCTAGCTAGCTAAACTTGGTTTGAGAGAATTGTTTAAAGTAGAAATAATTAAGTGAGCGTATAATTCGGGGCGAACTTGGAAAATGCCGATTTCGAGGATCGCGATCGGGTCACCGTCGGAGGCAGCCCACCCTAGCGCGCTCAAGGCGGCCTTGGCGGAGTTCATCTCCATGGTCATCTTTGTCTTCGCCGGCGAAGGCTCCGGCATGGCTTATAGTAAGTTGATCTTTTGATTATGTTCATTAATTGCATGATTAATTCTCTCTTGCTCCTAATTGCACAATCAATGTATTGTAATTTTTTTTTTGGTTTGGGATAGAATAATTGCCAGGTTAAATTTGTGTTAAGAAATTATTTAGCATAATTAATGGAGTCATGGATCGGTTAGCAACTTTTTTTCTTCGACCAAAACATGTTTCATTAGGAATTAAAGTCATGATTTGAATAAAAATTATCAACTTTATTATAATGCATCTAATTAAAATCTTTAATTATAAAATCTTTAATTCTAAAATTTTTAATTAGGTAAAATTATTTTAAGTTTTTTATAGAGTTTATCAATTTTATAATTATGTTTTCAAATCAAATATTCTTATAATATTTTCTTATAGGGTACATTATAGAAAAATACTAGAAAAATTATTACTTAACATAAATTTATATTTTCTGGACGTGAAAGAGGTATTGTTCATTTCATTAATTGGCGTGACAATATAGTTAAAACCCTATTTAAAATTTTTATTACATACAAAAATATTGAACTAGGCTCTTGTTACACTAATAATGATACCTTTATGTTCACAAATACTTATCATTCTAACATATTTTTTCATTAAAATATTTATTATTCTACATATTTTATTATTTTTCTATCTTTATCCTTAACAGAATACTCAAAAAGGAAAAAAAAATATTTCTCTCTCGAAAATTACATATAAACAAATTATTTATAGAAGAATATTTAGATTAATTAAATCAAAATATATTTTTATTTAAACTTCCAAATGATCAATGTCTGTTTGAAAAAAAAAAGCGTTACATTTCGATGAACTTATCTAAATAAATACCCTTGTCACGTTCCACATACATGCCTTGTCATCATGCAAATAATTGCTCAAAGCCGGTAGAAAGCTGAAAGCCTAATCCTCTCTTGCAAGAAGGCGACCACAAATGTCATTGTCATCATTTTTTAGCATGTGAAATAATTATTTTTAAATTCTAAATCTGAGTCTGACGTGGCAATCTTGTGTGACAGATAAGCTAACCAACAACGGGGCGGCGACGCCAGATGGCGTGGTGGCGGCAGCCTTGGCCCATGGATTTGCGTTGTTCGTGGCGGTGGCGGTCGGAGCCAACATCTCTGGTGGCCACGTCAACCCCGCCGTCACCTTCGGAGCCTTCATCGGCGGCCACATCACTTTGCTACGTGGCATCTTGTACTGGATCGCCCAATTGTTGGGATCCGTCGTGGCTTGCTTACTCCTCAAATTCGCCACCGGTGGATTGGTAAAAATACTCTCCACTTAACTTAGTTATAGAAATTACATGAATTAACCCCAACTTTAGGAATAAGTGTGAAAAATGTTTTAATTTTTCAAAAGTTGCATCAAATAATTAATATTCTAATTACTACATTGTTCAATAGTTGGATCGGTTAAGACTCTTGGATAGTACCTAAAGATTTTTGGTTTGAATCTTTTTGACAATAAGTATAGAGATTTTTCTCCCGGTCTCAACTGGATGGAAATTATTCGGGTGATATAATAGTACAGATACTGCATTAACCCAAAAAAAAATACTAAGTACTATAGTCACCAACTAACAATCAAACAATATCGTATTTAACATTGATATTATCTATATATAATCTTGTCAAACAATAAATAATAATGTCGATCATATGATTATTTACAACAAAAACCCTTGGTATGTAGCCATACTAGGCTTGTGAGAAAGTTGCTCATGTTAGAAATTTAGGAAAAAATTTATTAGTATATAAAATCAAACAATATATAATAATGTCATATGATTATTTACAACAAAAAACTTATGTAAGATCGGTAAAATTTCTATTTATTAGTTTAAGTTTTTAGGTTGAAATGTAAATCTCAGGCTTCGTTCGGCAATGGGTAGTTAATGTAGTTAATTTGAGTTTATTGAGTTAATGGAGTTGATAGTAGTTGATATTTTGTAAAAAATATAAGGTTGGGGGAGGTACATTACGGCTCCGTTCGGCAATGGATAGTTGATGTAGTTGATTTGAGTTTATGGAGTTAATGGCGTTGATAGTAGTTGATATTTTGCAAAAAATATAAGGTTGGGGGAGGTACATTATGTAGTTGATGTAGTTGATTTGGGGTAGTTGAATTTTTTTTGACATTGCCGAACGGAGCCGTAGTTGATTTGGGGGTAGTTGAAATTTTTTTGACATTATTGAATCTTATACTAAAAAGGAAAATTTCTTTTTGATGTCTTTCTTTGGTTCAAATTCATTAAATTGAAGAATGTGTTTCTCACCCTTAAATTAGTAATATTTCACTTTTAAAAACCTAAATTCATAACCGAGCCATCCCGATTTGATCGGAGAATTTCACACCTATCCCATAGTTAGAACCATTTGTCACAACTTTAAAAACTTGGGCCATATTTCGCAATTAGTTAGATTTACGTGCAACTAACTAATTTACCCACATTCATGATCAGGAAACCTCTGCATTCGCACTCTCCGCCGGAGTCTCATCAATCAACGCCTTCGTCTTCGAGATCGTGATGACATTCGGCCTCGTCTACACCGTCTACGCCACCGCCGTCGACCCCAAAAAGGGCGAATTGGGCATCATCGCCCCAATGGCAATCGGTTTCATAGTTGGCGCCAACATCCTCGCCGGCGGCGCCTTCACCGGAGCCTCCATGAACCCGGCCGTGTCTTTTGGGCCTGCCGTCGTGAGCTGGACTTGGGCCAACCAATGGGTTTATTGGGCCGGCCCACTTCTTGGCGCTGCCATTGCTGCTCTTGTCTATGATACCATCTACATTGGTGACAATCAACACCAGCAACTCCCTACTACTGATTACTAGAGGTGATTGGTTGTGTGGTGAGATTTGATGTAATTGTGGGTCTTGTTTTGTGATTTGGGGAATGTTGTTGTGGGTCTTGTTTGTAATTTGGGCAATTGTTGGGTATGATTTGATGTTTTGGGTAAAGTTTGCACTGGTTGTTGTAAGTTTTTGTTAAGAATTTCCATCTTCTTGGGATAAAAAATTATTACCATTTTGTGCAAAATTTTAACCTAACAATTGGTAAAATTGAAATGTCAATAAGAATCACAACCCTTGTGAAAACTAACTAGAAGGCCCTTTTAGGGATATAATTGGTGGAAAAAAATATCAGTAAAATAAAGGATAAATATCTTGCTAAATCACCCAAAAAATTTAAAGATTATATGATTATGTAAAAACTAATTTTTTTGGGTCTTGCCTTTGGTTCACCCAGTTCGATTGTTCAGCATCGCTTTACATCTAGACTGACCCTATTTTGGATTTGACCATCTCAATATCGGTTTCTCTATACATGTTGTTCATGCTTAAGGAGTACGTCTAAGACTATTTTACCATTAGACCAACTGAGTATGGGTTGTAAAAACTAATTAGAAGGCCCTTCTAAGTTCTAACCAAATAATTGGTGAAATAAAAAAAAATCAATATGACAAAATCTTGCCAAATTATGCTGAATAAACCAAAAAATTCCAAGGAAGATTTTAGATCATGTAAAAACTAACTAGAAGGCCCTACATATGGTGACAAAAAAAGGCCCTAGATGTTCTAAATTGTCACACTTGATGAAAAACACTAGCTTAGATGGTCAATCAATCTTAGAAACATTTCATGTACAATATAGCATTTGGCATCAGCAATTAAACTTCAAAGCTTGTTTTTTGCTATTCCTCATTTTCTCCATGAATATGAACACAAATTGTACAGAGATCAAGTTTTTATCACCTCATTAGTTCTAAGGAAAACTGATGGGTTCAAACTGCAAAGCCAATTGAAGGAGCTGAGTTTGCTCTTGCACATGAAGTTGGTAGAAGCCAGTGGCGGTGGCTGCAGATGGCAGCCGCCCTACATACTTGACGCCGCTCACATCCGATCCTCCTCCTCGGCCTACTCGTTTTGTGGCAGTGCGCAGGCGCGTGCTGATGTATGCGTACGCGCCCATGTTCATAGGCTCTTCTTGACACCATACAACTTCTGCATCTAAGAAACATCATTCAAGAAGAACAAAAATTCACCACTCTGGCTAATCATGTAAAAATACAACAATGAGTTTGCTTGACAATTGATCTTATTACTTGGATATCGTCGCAGTTCTTGCAGGATGAGATCATAAGGAAGAGGGCAGAGTTGCTCAATCCTGCAAATCGCGACATCATTGCTTTTTACTCTTCTTCTCTCATCATCAAGTTCATAGTATACCTATATAAATTTCATGCATTGCAATATATAGTCATGTTGTGATATTTTCTAAGACAAAGTGACTTGAAATGTAAATCAACATCAGCATCAGCATCATCTCCCAGTATAGTCTCGCAAAAGCGAGATCTTGGGGGCTAAGATGGGGGCACCCATAACCTGAACATGTCAGGAGGATGCACCCGATAGACTAAAAGAAAACTGAAATTCAACTATGTGACAATAATAACTTAATTTAGTTAGAATGCACCAAAATTGATATAGGATTTAATGGTATCTCAAAGGCACTGTATAAAAGTCAATGAGCATGAGGATGCACCTCATTTGAAATTAAACCATGTACCTTCCCGGAACAAAAGATCAAGCGCCTAACGTCTTCTTGAAGATCCGAATGGAAATTGTGATCCTCTATGAGACGCTTGAACCCGGGTCCTTGCTGTTTTTGAGTGTAATCATCTTCAAAGTCTAATAGGTTTGATTTACATTCCTTGTGGCGAAGCAAGTTCTTCGGAGACATTACTATAAGAGGCTTCCTAAAATCCCTATGTACCTAATCCGCCATATGATCAAATTATGTAACACCAACTCCAATCAATGGCTAAAAATTAAGTTACTCATAACAACATACCTGACGACGTAGAATATGAAAGTAATTAGCAGGGGTTGTGACATTCACAACCTGCCAATTACATTGTTGGATTGGATTGCAATGCATAGTAGAAGAAGAAGAAGTTGGTGACATTATTTCATAAGGATTGTCATCGCACATCTGAAGAAACCGCTCTAGCCTTCCACTCGAGTGCTCGGGGCCTTGGCCATCATAACCATGAGGAAGCAACACTACTAGGCCACTTTGCCTTAGCCATTTTGCCTCTCCACTACTCAAGAATTGATCAAATATAACCTGTGCTCCATTCGCAAAGTCTCCGAATTGTGCTTCCCATATTACTAATGAGTTCGGGTTCTCGGTTGAGTACCCGAATTCAAATCCTAGAACACCATACTCCGAGAGCGAGCTGCATAACAATAAGAATACATTTTGGGATAGTTAAGGTATTTGTTCTAGATGACTTAAAATCAGAAAGCACTGTAAAGGTATTAGTCAAGCGAGTAAGAGCTAATGCTCATCCTACTTGTATTAAGTCAAATATAGAATTTATCTATATTACTTATCTACAACTTGCTCCAATTTTGTTCTTGTTTCCACTCAAATCATGGATTAATAACAACAAGCAAATTTTGAAGTGTAATTGGATTACCTGTTACTAATGGTAAACATTTCAGGGCTTTGATTCTCAAGGAGATGTTTCAATGAACAATACTTTTCCCCAGTTTGTTGATCATGAACCACAGCATGCCTGTGGCTAAATGTTCCTCTTTCAACATCTTGCCCACTCAACCGAACATGAAAGCCTTCTTGAATCAAGCTCCCAAACGCTAGAGCTTCGCTCATTGCCCAATCGATTCCCTTTCCCATGTCAATCATCTCTCCTCGTTGCTCGTAGACCTTCTTAACCACCCTGTGTGCCTTTAGACTACTTGGTAACGTCGAGATTTTCTTACCTATGCTCTTTAAGATCTCCTCTTTCACTCTACAATGTAAAATGATTCTTTAAGTTTGAAAGTAGATAATAAAGCCAAGGACTACAAATTCTTACAATGAGTTGAGATAAAGTTTAGTCCGATCTTTCTAACCTATGCCCTTACTGTTTTCGAAAATCATTACTCCAAAATCCAACAAAATATTTCCTATTCAAGGTAGAAAACCGAACTACCTAAGTTAGATTAAGAAGAAAGAAGACGCACCCTGTATTTCTATCAGGAGAAGGTTGGTCAGGCGATTTGAGTCCAGCCCAAGAGGATTCGAGCCAGTCTTGTTTACTAGGCACATAATCCTTGCTAGCTTCAAACTCTTCAACCAAGATCTTGTTAATCTTCTCATGCATCTCATCAATCTCTTCTTGTGTCACTTGCCTAGATTCAACAAGTCTTTTCTTGTACAACTCTAGAACTCTTGGGTGACTCCAAATCACCTATGTAAAAATCATAGATAAATTTACAAATCACTAGTAAGAGATTTAAATTTACAGACGAACGGGTTGTTTCTATATTATCAGTATAAGGAATCAAGTTTAGAATCATTTAAACTCATATCAGTGTTTGCTTTGACCAAGGGGGTGAGAATGGGTGATTTCCATACCAGCTAAATACGAGTTTATGTCCAACCCACAAAACTAGAGTATGAGTAATTCCTATTTTAACCTGATTTCTGATGCCAAACCGATTCTTGGTAACAAACGAGGCCTTATTTACCTTGTACATAGTAGGGTGAGTTATGGAGGGATCATCAACCTCATTATGACCATATCTCCTATAACAAACCACATCCACCACCACATCCCACCGGAACCTTTGCCGCCACTCCACCGCCATCTCAAGGGCCCGCACCACCGCCTCCACGTCATCCCCGTTCACGTGCAAAATCGGAGCCTCCAACGCCTTGGCCACGTCCGTACAATAATGAGACGACCTCCCCTGATCAGGGTCCGTGGTGAACGCCACCTGATTGTTGATGACGACGTGGACAGTCCCACCCGTCGTATAGTTGTCAAGCCCACTGAGGTGGAGCGTCTCGTAAACCACCCCCTGGCCTGCAAAGCTCCCGTCCCCGTGGATCAAGAAGGCCATGGTGCGGGCCCGAGTCGGGTCATTGGCGTAGTATTGCTTGGCCCGAGTCTTGCCCACCACCACGGGGTCCACCGCCTCCAGGTGGCTCGGGTTTGGGACAAGCGAGAGGTGGATGTGGTCAGTGGCGGAGATAGGGCGGTTACAGGAGGTTCCTAGGTGGTACTTGACGTCACCGGTTCCCGTGTATAGGCCATTCTCCGACAAGCTTATATTCTTGCCTGTTTACAGTTTTCCGCATAGGTTAGAAAAATCGTATTATTCAAATTTTATTTTTTTTTAAAAAAAATGAAAATTTACCCGCCATAAATTCGTTGAAGATCTGGCGAAGAGGCTTCCCCATAACGTTACCCAAAACGTTCAACCGCCCACGGTGGGCCATTCCGATAACGGCCGTCTCCACCCCCAACTCCGCCGCCCTCTCCACCGCCCTCTCCACCGCCGGCACCACCGATTCACCGCCTTCTAATCCAAACCTCTTCGCCGTCGGCCACTTCCTCCCCAAAAACCCCTCCAACTCCGCCGCCCAAATCAGCCCCTCCACCACCTTCCTCCGCCGGATCTCCGCCGCCGCCCTCTCAATCCTCTCCCTCATCCACTCGTTCCTCTCCCGATCATGGATGTGCATATACTCGAACCCAATCGATCCACAATACACCCTCTCGAGCCATTGCAGAATGTTCCCTAGGGTTTCAATTGGGCGTTTCTTCTCCGGCGACAATTCGCCGACGAAGAACTCCCGATCGAGGTCGGATTCGGTGAACCCGTAGAAATTCGGGTCCAATTCGGCGGGAGCCCGTTTGCGTTGGAGCCCTAACGGGTCGAGATTGGCTTTCCGATGGCCGTTGACTTGGTAGGCTCTGATGAGGAGCAAAAGGCGCATGCTTTCTTGGATGGTTTGGGTTGAAACGACGTCGGATTGATGGGGAAAGGTTAGGTTTCTGAAGAATTGGTCCCATGACCCGTCTAAGCTATCCGGGTCGGATTCCCAGGCTCTGTAGAGCTCTTCTAAATATTCACTGTTGATGCCATGGAGAAAGTTTGGATGGTTTGATTGGCATTGCTTCGATTTCGTCGAATGGAGTCGAAAATGAAGGGTTTGGCGGCCATGGAAGAGGGCTCTGAGAACAGAGTTCTTGGCTATGGAGGTCGAAACAGCTCGAAACCATGTCATTTTGTTGTGGTTGAGATTTCACTTGATGTGAAGAGAGTGTTACATTTTCAATTATGATGTGAAGAGAGTGTTTCTGGAATGTGCATGAAGGTCTAGATGGTTGTATACTTGACTGGTGTAATGTTGATAAAGACATGATCTTTTTGATGTGTCCAATTCTTACCCTCATCTTGTTTTACCTTTTACCTTGTGATCTGGTGGCTTCTTTTGGTATAAGATTGGTTTTTTTAGGTGAAGTGGACCCTAACCTCTTCAGTCTTCAATGCAATATGAAGAAGAAAATTGTTTCTACATCAATCAAGTTAAGAGCTTTCACAAAACAAGGTTGGTGCACAAAAATGGATTCAAGTAACCATGGCATGTCTCCTATCTTTGTTCCTCTTAAGCAAATGCCAAGATAACATGTCTATCAACCTATGTTACATGGAGACGGGAAATGAAAACGGCATGGATACTGGAAGATGTTAGTTTCGGAAATGGAAAGCGTTGTCCTATTAGTGTTTCCGGGTAACATAGGTATCAAGCATAAACATGAACATAGCATGTAATATCACTTTCAGAAAAGGGCATAATAGTGCCTCCTTCATACAATTGTAAGAAGTAACTTAAAAATAGATACAAATCAGGTAGCAGAACAAACCACATTTCTGTTATAAAATAGACTTTGAAAACACAATCTAATAGAAGAAACCAAGCACTTTACCACCCACATCCTTTCTCCTAGCCATAATTCCAGCATAGTTTGTCAAGACATCATCATCATTGATCCAGTGAGGCTCTACTACAGCGGAATCTAGGGGTCAAGATGGGGGTAACCCTGCCCAAGGGAAAGGGGTACACCCGATAGACCCAAGAAAAACTGAAATTCAGCTATGTGACAATAATAACTGAATTTAGTTAGAATGCACTAAAATTGATATAGGGACTAAATCCGTCTCAAAAGCAGTGTATAAAAGCCAATGAGCATGAGGATGCGCCCCAAATTACAGATTCTTGTAAAGAAACCAATAACCACAAGTGCAATCTATATAGTATGCAGTCACACTTCAAATTCTATAACACCAAGCATACTTCAAATTCATCTATTGCTCACATGTCTAGAAGGAAGCTACCTTGCACTACAGGACTCAATTTCTTTCACACTAACATCAAAATGAGGACTGATGAATCCCAAATTGTACAACCTTATGTAATGCATATGTTTTGTTCTAACAAGAACGATAAATGCGAACAAAGACACAGAGATTTAACGTGGTTCACTAACAATGTGTTAGCAAAGTCCACGGGCAGAGAAACATAATTTTTATTATGGACGCTGAAAACTGATTATAATTATGAGGCGTTTCATGAGTTTATATACAGACTCTGAAACCCTTAATTCAAATTATGGGCCATTTTCGCACCTCTAGACCACCTAGTAGGGGCAGGAGCCCCCTGCAACCCCTGGTGAGTCGGACTCTACTCCCGAACCCCTGGCGGGTACCGGTCAACAATAGATTCAAGGCACATTAACATGTTTCATTAGTATAGCAGAACAAAAGTTGTATTGGACACAAAACAAAGATTGTGAATCTCAATCATACCATGCTTACACAAGTACACATTAACACGACTTGCTACTCTAGCTGGATTCTTCAGTTTCATCAATATATGGGGCTCATGAAGATTTGACATCATCAAGTAGAATTGTGACAGAAAATTAGCCTTTTTTTGTTACCAATTCATGTCCACTTTATTGATTTTTTTCTTTGTATGCAAATCTTGCATCTCGTAATTTCCTTGACGATATTGTTCAAGTGTCATCAATCATCAATTCATCATCCATGGAAGCTGCTTTATGTTAAATCTTAATACTCTTTTTGTGGGACATTTCAACTACTTGCTTTCTTGGGAAATCATACTGGTTTGGTTTGGTTTTCTCAGCATTATCCTCAAGTCACTTTATGCCTGTCCTTGTGGGACTTGAATGATTCTCATTCCTCAATGTTTATCTATTTCCTTGTGATGCTTGTGGGTATATATTTCATCCTTGTTGTTTGCACTTTTTGTAATCAGATTATGCACCGTTCATTATCTCTACATGATCTAGGGTTCTCTAATGTTCTTCATCCTTGAGCTTCAAATCTCTCCTAACCGAAAAACTCTTAACATGACAGCATTTTTGGTTTTTTGTTTCTTGTAAGAAACTCGGAAATGGCTTTTCAGTGTAAAATTATGGAAATGATACGTTTACCAGTGTCCGTGATGTTTCTATTTTCAGAGTTCGTGTAACATCGGTTCGAGTATTACACAAGGAAACTCGGAAATGGCACACTTTTTTGTTTCGTGTAAGAAACTCGAAAATGGCTTTTCAGTGTAAAATTATGGAAATGATATGTTTACTTGTGTCCATGATGTTTCTATTTTCAGAGTTCATGTAACATCAGTTTGAGTATTACACAAGAAAACTCGGAAATGGCACCCTTTTTTGTTTCGTGTAAGAAACTAGAAAATGGGTTTTCAGTGTAAAGTTATGAAAACGATATGTTTACCCGTTTCCGTGACGTTTCTTTTTTCAGAGTTCGTGTAACATCGATTTGAGGTATATTACACTAGGAAATTCGGAAATGGCATTTCCTGTTTTTGTTTCGCGTAACATAGGTTTGAATATATGACCCTAGGAAACGATGTGTTTTCAGTGTATAATTGCTTCCTAGTGTAAAATTATAAAAATGATAACATATATATAACATAGGTTTTAATATGTTTCTAGTTGTTGACCTAAATTTTTTTTGATAAGAAAAGTGATTAGGAAGGCCCGCTAACAGGCTAGCAGCCTTCCTAGAGCATCCTAAAGATGAGGTTCCAAAGACTCGGACCCGGTTCCTAGTTGTTGACCTAATTGAAATGTTCATACTTGTGCTTAGGTGAACTTTGTGCACATCACTGCAAATCTTTGCTTGGCACCATATCATCAATGGCAACACGTTTTGGAATAAGTTCTCCTCCACAGAAATATCTTTATAAAAGTATGCTCACTTAATTATCATAGCTATAAGATTCAAATTCTATAAATCTTCTGATTTGAGATCTATTCTTTTCTTTTTAACCTAAAGCTATATAATTAACAATGAGATAATAGGGCAGAACTATTTGTAGATTAGGACTAGCATGCACATAATTTAGCCGTGACTTGTTTCTTCTTGCATACAACAAGGTATGATGAGATATTTTCCTAAAGTAAATTAAAATATATTTTCGGCCACATCATGTCACATAGAATCGGAGGATATTGATGTTGTCCTTTGTATTATTTAAACATTTTCACTTGTCTTTTTATAAAGAATAACACCTTTGCAATGGATTAAGAGCTAATATTGCGAACTTAGTAAAGCAATTATATGCTAGACGATTTGACCTTAACTTCTTAACGAGATTATAGTTTATACAATAAAAAATTCTTATTGTTAACTTATGAGTTTAATTGTGTATAGGGTTGTAAATGAACAGAGGTGTCATGGTGTTCGGCTTCATATTCGGCGCGATTTGTAAACAATTTGAGCTTGAGCACATTTTAAAGGCTCGAAAGATAAATGATCCGAGCCACAAGAAAACTTAGCTCGCTTATTTATCAGCAAACTCGATTATATGCTCATGAACAAGCTCAATTATACGTTCATAATAAATTTAATTATATATTCATGAATAAGCTGCACTATATATATACACATATTATATATATATATAGTTTAATTAAAACTACATAGTTTTAGTGGTCGTTCTGAAACTACGTAGTTTAATTTTTATTTTCATTTGCGTGTATAGACGATCAACTAAATGAGTTGTTCGCAAACTTATCTCATGAAGAAACTAATAAATGAGATGCTTGTGAGCTAAGCTCGAACACAATGACCATTAACCAAGCTCAAATAAAATTTTGAGCTCGAACTCGCCTATTTCTAACCGAGCCGAGTTTTGAATTGCTCAAAGCTCGAATTGGTTCGATTACAACCTTAATTGTCACTTCTTACCACATGTCAAAGACACCCCCAAAGATTAATTTGAGGTTCAAAGGTTTTTTGTTTTACACAAGGATTAAGAGTGGATTATACATATATTTTTGCAAAACTTTGTTGCCTATTTACAAGTTAAACTGACTTTAAAATTTTTGAAGGAGTATTTTATTTGTTTGACAAACTTATCATAAGATGCCAAAGGACAAAAAACCTAGCGACTTTTGTAAGTTTTCATAAATTATTATTCTTGCAAAAACATTCCATCATATAATGTTCTTGAATTGAAAAGAAAACTGGGCTGTTCTTCATAAAGCTTCTTTACAGGGGAAATGAAGAAACAACCTGAAAATGAAAGGAAGAAAATTGCCTCCTTGCAAATCCAGGTGTCTTCCTAACATTGATGTTCAAATATGCTCAATTATCTAATACACAATTGAAGTGGGGCTTCTCTTGAGACTCTTGATTTTGATTTTGACATACTTTAGATATTTCCCAATCTTTATATTCTATTATAGTATGCACATCAACACCCACCTAACTTGAAAAATTGCAAATTTTGGCTTGAAAAAGTGGCAATGATAGAAGAAATTTAAACTAAAGGGAAGTTATGATTGAGATATTTAGAATGATGTCCAAAAATTAACTCTTTCTCAATTATTACTCGATAAATTTTAGGTTTGTTTGCTTTTTAACCCTGTCGGGAAGGGATCTTTGTGCTATTCGAACATAGCTCCAACGGGCTCAGTTTAGGTGTGGCTTGGGTGTGGCTCGACTCACGAGATGTTAGAAAAAACATCAGATGTCAACTTGACAGCAAGAGGCGATGTGAAGGTGGCAAACAATAATTCTAAAAATGATTCTGATTACCCTTAATTATTGGGGTTTATTAAGAATTTTAAGTAATGACGGTTCGTGTATAGATTTAGGTGTTTTACGAGTTGAATGCTAATAATTTGAGAGTGAGGATCATAAGAGCATGCTTTAATCAATTCGAACGGAAGGGACATCAATCGAAATCCAAAACCCCAAGGGTATCAACAGAAAAAGCTTAATCTTGGGACAAGAATTGAAATACTCCCTAAACTTAGGGACACCAACCAGAATTTCCCTAAAACAAAATTTTGGATAACTCTATAAAATGCCCCATAAAGATTGAAAATTGCACTTGTGAACAAAACTACAAAGAAATGTTCCTTTCACATATAAACAAAGGACAAATGTTCCTCCTTACAAAGAAAAAAAAACAAAAGAGTATAAAAAAAACTGCAAATCAAACCTCAATTGCCCTCTCACACTAAATTACATGCACAATTCATCATAACTAGATTCTCAATCACAATTACAAACACTCAATTACTAAAACCAGAGAAAAATCCTAATGTTAACTTACTAGAAGATGATGTTCAAACACTAAATTACATGCATAATTCATCATCACTAGATTCTCAATCACAATTTGACTTACACTGACAACTTCCCTATGCAACTCATCAAGATTTTGTATGATGTTCACAAGATTCAGCACAACAAACAAAAATGTCAATCAGAAGTGAAATCGAGTGCCATTGAGGATGAAAGAAACTACTCGATAACCAGAGAGAAGAGAAGAGAACGCCAAGAAGACGAAGCCGGCGAATCCAAGGGCCACGGATATGTCCGATTGCAAGCAGAACGAGCCCGTGGCCGTACACGTGGCCGTCCTCTTCAGCGTCTTCGCCAGCGCCGTCCCGGCCGACTCCGCCGACAACAGCATGTACGCGAACACCTGCAACAACAATCACTCAAAACGCAGCGTATTGTGAATAGTTGCCGCGCAAGAGAGATTTTTCAAAATTCGAAAACGCTCAAAGCTAGGGATTTCAAAATTCGAAAAATTAGGGATTTGGATTTGCCTGATCGTGGCCGAAATCGAACCAGACTTGTAGGAATTCAGGCAGTAGAGTGGATCCCCTCGTGATCTCCCAAACGGAGGCCACCATTTCGAAGAGCGAGTACAACGCCACAATCGCTCCGGCGGCGAGCACAAACCTGTTAATCTCGCTTCAATTTCCGATCTCCTTTTCCAATCCGTCACCGAATTCGAGCGAAATTGCGAAAAGGCAAAAGTTGAAAGCGTACGTACCTGAAGGCGTCGAAATCGGACCAGTGGAGAGATGCGGAGTCGGAGCTCGAGCGGGAGTTCGTGAGCATGAAGACGGAGGAAGAGAGGGAGAAGATGAAGGTGACGACGCGGAAGACGAGGACGAGGGAGTTGAAGCGGCGGAGCTTCTGCAAGGAGACGGTGGAGTGGAAGGTCGGGTGAGGGCTTGGAGTCGCCGTTAGAGGTACCGGAGGAGGGAGGCGGGGGCGTGGGGAGGAGGATGGAGTTCCGATTGAGGCTTCGCCGTTACGGCGCATGGACTGCGGGGACCGCATCGGCGGCGAAGCGAGGAGAGGAGAAGGAGGAGGAGAAACAGTGGCGATGGATTGGATTCATGAATTTGAGGAGTTTGATCTGAAGGAGGAGGAGATAAAGGAGGTCACGGGGAGTGGAGAGAAATGGCGGAAAAGGGAGAGAAGAGACAGAGGGCAGAGAGAAGAGAGAATGGTTTCTTTTCCATTTTCATTGTTCTGCTTTTTCTTTTTCTTTTTTCTTTTCTCGTGAAAGAATTTTTATTTTCATTTTTCACTTTTTTTTTCTGACAACTTTTTATGTTTTTTTTTTGCCTTTTTAAACAAAAAGAGATAAGGGCAACATAACTTTCATGTTACGAGGGTTTTGGCCATAAAACCTATCAAATGGGTCGAGCGGGTCGGGTTCGGGTTTAGATTAATCGGATTCGTGTCAAAACATGTCATGGGTCGCTAAATTTCGGGTTTGATGAAGTCGGGTTGTTATAGGTTTGGTACGGGTTTAGGTTAATCCAACGGATCACGATCTTCAATTTTATTAATCTTTATTTTATGTTTCTTAAAATAACTATTATTATATTATGTTAAATTAATATTTAATAATATAAATACAAATTTATATAAATTTAATAGTAAAGTATTTAAGTTAATTAAAACAATACTTTATCGGGTTGGTCGGGTCAACCCATGGGTTGGTGACCCAACCTAGTTTTTCCCGGGTTGATCGGGTTCGGGTCGTTCTTGACCCATTGATTTTCAAGTTGGGTTTCAACTCAAAAAACTTCAGGCAGGTCGGGTCAAGTCAAGTTTTGACATGTCTAGTTTTGTGTATTCATATAATTTCCATCAAAATTTTGGGAAATTCCCAATGTCAAAATATTACTCTTTTATCTAATAAAAGTAGTGTCTTAGCAATCTTGTTTAAGATTTTCGTTTGTCTTAGATTCCGGTTAAAGTTCGTGATTTGCTTCGTGGTTCGAGATGATGTTTCAGTGTTGTCCGGTGGTGTGTTTTCTGTGCTTTTTCAAGCGTATCGTTGGACCTCCTCGAGTTGGCTTACTGTTATCTTACTCTCCGACGATCCTATACGCCTGTGTTAGTCCTCTATTAGCCTGCGGAAGTACTTTTCTCCAACCTGGACTCAAGTCTCTTTGGCTTCCTTGCTCAGTGTTTGTTGCTTATTTACCTTGTTCTCTGTTTTTGTTGGCTTCTTTTTGGTTTTCGGTTTGTTTGGTTACCGAGTTTCATCTCGATTTCTCAATCTGTCAAACATGTCTGGTACTTTGAATTCCTTTCCTTATAAAAAAATCGGGATTTGGGTATTGATGGTGCTCAAAATGGTAGAACAGGAAGTGGGCCCGGGGTACGAGGAACAAGCGGGCCCGACGGGATTCCCAAGGTGGATTCCGGGGCCCACAACCATGCCCTCCTTTTTTATTTTAACAAAACCCTTATCCACGCGAGGTCTGAACCTCGGCGACGAGGTCCAAACCTCGTCACCGACTTAGCTGACATCCCCGCCCGGCTCGACCACTTAGCTGGCACCGTTCCTCCCAACCAATCGTCGGCTGCCTCACCCCCGGACCAATCAGAAGCCCTGATCTCGGGCGTCCCACATCGAGCAATAACCAAAACCCGGCTCCTCAATTCTCTATAAAAGGAGAAGAACCTCGTAAATGGAAGAGGGTCGAAAAACATCTTGAACTCAAGAACTATCTTGATCGTTGAAGATTGACGTGTTGAAGCATCGTCAAAAGACCTCGCTATAGACAAGTGAAGTCCACAAAAAGACTTCAAGTCACACAGAGAACTCTCGCTCACGCCAAAGACCTCGCTGCTCTACCTCGCAAGCCATCATCACCACACTCGAACTCGAAGCTCAACCTCGCTACCGGAGTCCGTCAAGCGGCCTGTGGATAGTAGAATCTCGTAGTGATTAGGAGATCTCGAACCCTGTTAGATCGAGATCTCAAATACGCTTAGGAGGTCTAAGGTGTAAACCTCGTTCTGATTGTAAACCTCGTTGGCTTGTAAACCTCGTTTGTTTGTAACCTCGTTGTAAGAAAACAATAAATAAAGAGCAAGTGTTTGCACAATCGAATAATAGAATCTCGTTTCTTGTCTTTTAGCGACGTTTTATTTCGGGTTTCATCAGGTATAGTTTTGACGTCGATTTTATCTTATACTTATTGGTCAGTGCTAAAGTTTAATAGATTTAGCAATGAAAAAATAGAAAAAATGCTTATTTTGGCCATACCAAACTTCTTATAGTTGCTTTCTACATTGAACACATTAGAACAGAAGTTTTTGAATTTAGCCGATTTATCACTTGGCTTTTTCTAAGGTTTGTCAAAGGAACACATTAATAATTTCTAATTTTTCAACTTTAAATTATTGATGCTCTATGGACATGAGTATATTAGAAAGACTCTTGTAAGTTAGATTTTTTTTTCAAAGTTAATGATTATCAAGATTGAAGGAATACTTTCCTCACTACAAATCATTATGGCCCATCAAAATCTGATTGCACATTATTAACATAATACACATTTTCGAAACTAAACCCTAAAAAAATCTATTGCAAAATGTTAAATAATCTTAAAAAATACTTAACTAAATCCTTCTAATCACACAAGGTTATTATTTACACTTAGGTATAGGATAGAAAAATCCATCAAAATTTTAGATTTTTTCTTTTGGACGATTTGTAATTTCAAATACAATGAGAAAATGCTTTAATTTAGTGGACTATAAATATTGATTTTTGTCTTTCTTTCTTCCCTATTAATAGTCATTGGGCCATTGGCTATTCGCTATAAACTAATATTGGTATTTTTTAGTTCATAAAAAACACTTAGACCATTATAACGAAGGAAGAGAATTATAACCATTTGACAAGTAGAACATTAAACCATTCTAATCAAAGGAAGATGACTAAAGTTGAACAAAAAAATATATAGTCAAGTACCAATAACAACTTTGTTTAATTAGCTGTGTTTACTTTTTAAACAACTAACTTCGTTTAATTAGAAGTCTATGATTACACTATGAGTCTATGAGGTGATTTGTGTAAATCTTAGTGTACATCTTTAAAGATTATTCTCTTTATTCATAATCATAGTTTGAATTTTATTAAATCATTATAATATTGTTAGTAACTAGAATATCTAAGGTTTTTATTAATTTGGTTCATAGGATGTACATGAATTATATAAAAAAAAAATCTTAAGTAAAGGTGGAATTGAAAAGAAAGAAAATCTCAAATTAAAACATCATGGAAGACATTTTGAAATATCAAACAATATAGCTTTTCAAAAACTTAAATTATAAATATGAAACCAAAATTCCAAAATCAATAATTTCAACCCATAATGTAAATTTTTTGTTACACTTTGTATTTTGCACTGTAAAAAACACAGTAAAAATGCAACTAAAAGACCTGTCCATTCATTCACCCTGATACAAAAATCACAAGCCAAGAAATCCATAGCAAACAAAGATTAAATTACCAACAGCAATCACATATCCATCTAGAGTTAATGAATTTGTTTGAAACTATTGTATAAGACAGCGGTTAAATGTTAATATAAAATTGAAGGAGATCAAAAGATTAGGAAGAAGAAGGATGAGGCTTGGTTTAAATTTTACAGGAATCATTCTGATAAATGCCCTTGAATCATTCAGATAAATACCAAATTTGTCTGGCTAGCTCAATCATACCATTTCTTGAGATTTCCTCACACAACGGCTTACTCTTCGCTTGAATTCGTCCCTATTTTCTCTCCATTCTTTCTGCAGATTGTAGAAATTTGACCAAAACTTAAATGCAAAGTTTACAAGAATGCAATAAGGAATGTGATGAAAACAATGCTCTACTTACCGCAGCTTCAACGTTTGCCGGGGATTCATCATTAGGGCTTGAAAGCATTGATATGATGCTTAAAACTATGCTTTCGACCTGCAATTTCAATATACCATTGAATCATGTACAAAATTGTGATGTATGACATAATGCAAAGGTACCCAATTTCTACAATGCATCATCATGTTCAATACCGAGAATATTAGTGCTTTAAGAAACATCTAGTGCTTCCTTATAGCACAGAGAGGTAAATTTCAATTTAACCTAAAGCTACTGAAATTGCATATAAGCTACTTTATCAATCTTACCATGTTCGAAAAACCCATTGTATAATTTTTATTTCAATTGTCTATCATCATGAATACATGTTCAACAGATATCATGTATTTAACCTTGGCTCATGATTGTCTACAATTTCATTTCTTTTGAATACCAAATTCAAAGACAGCTTCTGATATAAAGTTGTATTTTCAATATATGCAACCTATTCCAACTTCAAAGCCAATCATTTACTTCCAATACACAACGGCAACCGTTCAAACAGGCAAAAGCTCAACAAAATTGAAGAAAGGCATTCTAGTCTTAAAACAATACAAGCCAATGATCATCATGGTGTACTTGACTCAAATACATCACACAACAAGAAGGCCTAAAATGCCGAACTCTTACCGTATGGACTGGAGACCAACGCTCACTTGCAAGCTCATATCCATTTGGATCATCACCAGGTGGATGAAGGATTGAAATGCAAACCTTCCCATCAGAATAAACTATCAACAAAGAACAATGTTATATAAGAAGACAGTATTGAGTTCTCTATCTAATAGAAAACACATCAGTTTTCATTGAACATTATTCATAACTAAGAAAGGGGATGATAACATACCATTAGGATGCCATAACTCTGATGTAAACCTTACAGTTGGTGGGCTATTGGGATAATTAGATGGGAAACTCATTATTGCATTGAAGAATCCTCCATCACTGCAAATACAAGAGGATATCGCGGTTTTCATATATATGAAAAAAAGGAAGGCGTGAATGAACTATTTGGCAACACATCAGCTTCATGATAAATTAATCTCAATCAGATATGAACTTATTCAATGTGTGGTAGTATCTTCACCAACTTTCTGTTCATAGTTTCACTTTCTGCTATGTAGACGGCCCTTCTCGTAGATCTAAATCCATCCCTTTATTATTCTTTGATTTGCACAAGTAAGAATTTTCATAACAAAAAAAAAGCTTTCATCTGTTGTTTAGTCAAACTATTATTGTCACTTCCTTCAATGCATTCCAATCTATTTCTCCTAAATTCATAGACCCTGAATCAGATTCTCAATTGACTACTCACATTGGTACTACAAATCAAGAACCCATCCCCAAACAAAATCCATAAACAAAGAAGGTTTAGATAGTTAAAAATCCAATCTTTAAAACACCCAGACAACAACAACAATAATACTTGCCCAATCATGAAAATAAACTAGAACACCTGCAATTTCAAACCCTAAAAGCCCAATCAATTTGAAGAACAATGCTAATTTTAATCCTATACAGAAAAATCAAACCTAACTAGATCAATCAAGCATTCCAATCTATTTCTCCCAAATTCATAGACCTTGAATCAGATTTCTAATTGACTAACTACATTGTTCCTACTAATCAAGAACCCAGCCCCAAACAAAATCCATCAACAAAGAAGGTTTAGATAGTTAAAAATCCAATCTTTAATTCAACCAGACATCAACAACAATATTACTTGCTCAATCATGAAATTGCAAACCCTAAAAGCCAATCAAAGACAAAATTAAACCCACAAACAAGATGAAAAGCAATCAAATTATAATTTGACCGAACAAAACCACACGAGAGCAATCAGAATTGCAACCAATAATTCCATTCAAATCCAACCCAATAGAAACCAAGAGAGCAAAATTCAAGTTCCCAATCGACTAAAACCCCCAAAATTTAACTCACTAGAGAGTTTCAGGAGGGCCAATAATTGTAACACTCCATTCAAAGACGTTGCTTTCATCAACCAATCCCGCCGAGAACCCATCCACCGGGCGTTTACAGAGATCTAACAAGAAAAGGCGCAATAACAAGCAAAATAATCCGTCAAAAACCCAATCAAAATCACGAACAAGGAAATCAAAACAAGATTCGGTATTGAATGATCTTGCTATCAAAGTTTTAGTATACAAACCTCTCAGCTGCTTTTGGAGGAGAAGCGTTGCTTGAGATTGAGATCCCATGGATGGATGGTTCGATCGATCGAGATGAGGGTTTTCAAAGAGGAAGAAGAGAGGATTTAGGGATTGAAGTAAACAAAAAGCAGAGTATATAGATGCGCACACAGTAGGGGCCGACACAACTCTTTAGTTAAAGATTGGATATTTTAAATATTATATTATAATGTTATATCTATATAGAAAATTAAAAAAAAAAGATATATTTAGAGGTTAAGATTGTAACTTATTTCTGGATTTAACAAAAAGAAAAATTATTTTTGGATAAAAAGATTGGATTCCATTAAAAAAATAATGTTCTTTTTGTGATAAGAAAGAAATTTATAATAATATTGTAACTTAGTAAAAGATGGATATTTTAAAAATTATATTATAATGTTATATCTATATAGAAAATTCAAAAAAGATATATTTAGTGGTTAAGATTGTAACTTATTTTTGGATAAAAATATTGGATTCCATTCAAAAAATGATGTTATTTTTAGATTAGGCGGCACATGTTACTTTTAGATTAGACTGCACCACCTTTTTTTTAAAATAATTTTTTATTTTGGGTATGATAAATTCTTATCCATGTCTTTAAAATATAGGATAGAAAATCTCATTATTAAATAATATTTTATTTTTGGATATAATAGATAGGAAGATTATTAGAATATTTTTTTATTCTCTCCAATTTGGTTATTATTATAATCCAAACATTTGTTACCTTATATGAAAGATCTTGATTAGTTATATGATAATTGTCTTATCTTTTTACGCAAATCATAACAAAAATTTATATTTAAGCATTTACATAATTATTTTATTATTCCCGTACAAGGTACGAGAATACATACTAGTAACTATATACTAAGATGTTAAAAAAATTATTAAACGAAACATGTTGCTTTTAGATTGGACCACACCACCCCTTTTATTAAAATTAATCTTTGGCAAAATAATTAAGTTTAATATAAAGATAGTGTAATGTATGTACAATTATATCACTATAATCAATAGATAGAAAATCTCATTCTTAATTTAAAAAAAAATAATCTTTTATTTTTGGATATGATAAATAGGAAGATTATTAAGATATTTTTATGCTATATATTATACAAATATTAGGATATTTATTTTATTTTTAGATAGAATGCATATGCTAGGTTTAGATAATTAAGTTTAATATAAAGATAATGGTGTAATGTACGTACAATCTTGTATCACTATAATTAAGTTTTTTTTTAAATGGTCCCATGTATATAATAAATTGATAAGTTTTTATCTTATTACTTATCTATTTTCATAATTAAATAAATTATCATGTTTTGGATATTAATTTAATTCATAATACGAATAAAATATTTTTTTTTAAATAAACAACTTTTATAGTTTATTGATTTTAAATATTTATTTAAATTTTATATTTAAGTATTTACATGATTATTTTTCTTGGATAATAAATAAATTTGAAAAATATTTTATCATTAATATTTTATTTAAGAAAAACATATGCAATGTACGGAAATACATACTATCTAGTTATATTCTATCCTAAGATAATTAAGATATCTACTATAGCCTAATTACTTATTGCCCAAGATAGCTTGGAATGTAAGTATACTCTTGTATAAATACATTCATTACAATAATAAAAATTTCACAACCTTTCTACAATTTTAATTCTCCGTAATATTCTAATTCATTGGTGGTGGCTTATTATCTTCTAGTGAATCGTATCAAAAGGTTTTTAGCCTCGATGAGCTCTACATATATAGTATTAGTATGCCATATATCTCAAATACTCGTAAATTTATTGCTAGTAATTTTAATTTGGAGGCAATTTTTTACATATAGTATTAGTATGCCATATACAGTGAGACCTTCGCAATTTTTTTGGTAAGATTGAAGGTAGCTTAAGTACTACTTGGACTAGTCTAGAGCACCCGTAAACGGTACTAACCAATTCTAAGAAAGAAGGGCAAACCATCGTCCTGAATGCTCGAACCCGAGACCTCTTGCACGTTGACAAAAGGCTCAACCGTTGAGCTATGTGCACATAGACAGTGAGACCTTCTTCGCAATTGTTCTCCTTTTCGACAATGGCTAAACACCCCACCAAGCTATAAAAAATTTTAAATACCCAAATTATAACCTTATTCAACAATTCATCTCCTTCACCACCGTCACAAAATTGGCTTCCTCTAGTAATTAAAAATCAAACCTTCAATTCAACTCCAAGTACTACAAAAGATAAACTCCAATCATAGCAAGTCGGCAACAAAATTGTTTGCAATTCCATTGACAATTTCAAATTATGCTCCCTAAAAGCAAAAGACTTCACATTTAAACTTCCTTGCAAAAATCAAATCAAACCTAAATAAAATCAAATCAAACCTAAATAAAGTGGAGGGGAAAATCGAAGGCTTCTCAAGTCCTATCTTCCTTGATCGTCTTTGCCAAATCTAGGGTTAGGTTTAGATTAACCCTTATAATTTTTAATGACGGAATCAACAAAGTACTTGCGATGAATTGAGACTATTAGCACATCAAATTTAATTTCAATTTTGATATGCTCGAAGTAATAAGACAAATTGATTGTTAATATATGAGGCATGAAGAATATAGGCCAATGGTAGTACAAAGACGAGAGAATGTGAAGGAAAAAGAGGAAAAAATGGATAATTTTAAGCTATTTAAACAAGGGTACAATAGGAAAAAGAGTGTTGCAAATTAATTAGATGGGTGCTTCATAGCTAGTATGTTGAAATATTATTAGAAAGTGATAATATAAATGTATATATGTTTGCAATTATAACAAAATGTCAACAACCGTTTTTTTGGTTAAAACACATGATCGGACCAACATCCAAAGTGATTAATATATATTTTGTCATCAATGGTTTTTAATTTGTTAAAAGTTAAAACACATGACCAACCCAACATGCAGTATGTGGTTATACTTAGAGCATTGTATTTTTGCATTTAAAATAGAAGGTCAACAGTCAATGTAATTAGGCGAACAAAAGGTGTGCAATTAGCCTTTTTTTTTGTTAAAACACATGATCAGAGTAATTAATATATATATTTTCATCACTAAGCTTTTTTTTTAGTAAAAGACCCGTTTAGCAGACAACTCAGATTTTAAAATTAGGTCCATTTAACAATGAGCTCTTAGATTTTAAAATTACACCCATATAGCAATAAACTCTCACATTTTTTGTGTTCTCAAGGATAATTTTTTATGTTGTTAGAAGATTAGACGTTGAGTTTTTTAGATAAATACAAGTTTTAGTGCCCGTGTCCTCTAGGCACGACTTTGTTCTCGCTTGCATAACATATTAGTCATTCCCCTATTTGCTTTTCTGCGACCCTCTGATGCTTTATTCAACTAGAATGCTTATTCTAATCTCGTATGTCAGGAAAGGATAGCACATGATTTCCACGTGTTAGGCCCAAGCCGGTTTGTAAAACCACTCAACTAACCAAGACCTCGATGTGTGAATGTTAGAGTTTAGCCGTAAACCGCGGATTGTGTCAACTCAAGGCAAAAGAGTGCCTAAAAGGATAAATACCTCTATATGGACACGTGTTCCGCAAGAACCGAGAAAGGGAACTTCTTGCATAAATGCATTCTTTTTTTTAAGAAAAGGAATCGTGTTATAACTTGGTATAGGTATATATTGTATCAATCCCCTACTTCGCTAATAAGTTCAATGGATTTTGAAGGGGATCCTTTTTCTGCATGGTTTGTCTAAACCACATAAGATTCACTTGTGAACACCTTTCCGGAACTTACTATGTAACAACTCCTTGAGGAAAATGGCACATCAGTAGTTCTTTATTTGTTTCTTTTGTGCCCTCCCAACCTTAGTTAAAGCAAAGGATGCTTATGCCGTTAGTGAATCCAAAGTGATAAGATTTTTCTCAAACCCGAGATAGTCGTGAGCATCTTACTCTAACCTGACAAAGGATTGTTGATTACTCAAGGTCGACAAAAGTCGCATGTTGCCCTAACGACAAAAGGATGACAGATTCCTCGTGAGTGACAAGCTTCTCTCCGAATATCTCTGAAAGACATGTTCGCTTTTGCAATTGAGGAAATTTCATCAAAGGATATGGTGAAACGTTATTTTTGAGGGGGTACTACAAGCTTGTGCTTTCCGCTTGTAGAGTGAGTCGTGTGTGAGCATTTTCTTTTTCTTTTCTCGTAACTCTAGTTCTTTCTAGTTTCGGGGACGAAACTACTTTTAAGAGGGTAGTGTTGTAATGTCCGCCATTTTTATAGTTTCGGGGTTGGTGGCAACTCTCTTAAGGACGAGGTCCTAACTCTCAAATGCGTGCGCAACCCGAGTGAGGATCGGGGTTGATGGCAACACTCGATTTGAAAGGGCGAGGCCTTAATTTCATTTTGCAAAGTGCGCGTACTCCACCTTCTCTCGAGTTTGGATCGCGATGCTCAAAGATGAAAATCAACAGGCATGCACACCTGTTTATTGTCTCGTTGTCCTCGTAGAATGAGTACACCAAGTTAAGGGGTTGTGATGGTGCGCGAAATAATCACTAAATAATTAAGGACAAATCGATAGTATAAGAAGGAAAAGAGATAAAACAACAAGTTGTGTATATGCGTCCAAGTATTATGCACGTTCGGATTAATGGCTCAAAGTTAAGTGGACCATGCACAATATATGTGTGTGTGTGCCTATTTCAAACGAGTGAACAAAAGGGGTGGGCTTGGCCCAAACAATCTCTTAAAACCGGCCCAAACAATCTCTTAAAACTGGCCCAAATAAGCATATTCCAGCCCATTAGGCCCAAGAGGCTATATATGCAAGTATATGATCGTATCCAGACCACATGGAGAATTCATCAAATGGAGAACGGATGAATGTGTGCAAGTTGCATGATTAAATGGTCCAATGAAGTGGTGCCATGTCATTGCAATATTCTCTCCCACATCGCCTATTTTGACAAATCGAGGATTTGTCAATGCTATATATATAGGAGATGCATAGTACAGAAATGGGATTGAAAAATCTCTCTTGGTCGGGATCTTTTTCTATAGCTAGATTCGATATATTTGATCTTCATGTGAGATGATGCTATTTACAGTATAAAGTGGTATGAAGGAGGAAAAATCTATGTACGAAAACCGTTTTGTTGTACAAAACCGCCACATAAGACCATTGAAGAAGGTTACTTTCAACTTCCAATACCCTAATTGGAATCCAATCCCTTGAGATTCCACTTTTTAAAATGTGCAATTACTTCAATGGCAAGCCCTAAAATGGAGATTACAAGGCAAATCCATGAAATTGTACAGTTTCCCTCTATTCCTGGGCTGCTCATCACTGAACTTGTCTGTCATGGCTACCCTTTTCTTGATTTTGAAGAAGAGGGATTTGGAAGAAATGGTTAGCCATGAGATGAAGCTGAGAACTCTCTGTGCTTTGAGGAGAAGTACCCATGTAAACTGTTTTGTGCTAACTGATTTTTCTTTAATAATGTTGTTGATTAGCTTATCCACTGTGATTGTCACAACCATTTGAGGGGTTCAATCAAATTGGCCCCTCAAATGACAGAATGAAGGAAAACCCAGATGGGAGGAAGAAAAGGGGAAAGCAAAATTGCAAGAGAATTGAAATTTTCTTTGTAAAGATTTGAACTTTAAAGAGTTTGGGAATTTTGAAGAGATGGAAAAAAAGTTGGAGAACATGTTGGCATATGCAATGTGCATTTTATGAGCTGCAAATAATTATGAGGTGCAGTGTAATGGGTGACCCAGATGGCAAGGTCCAGCTCTATGATTCATTTCACTGAACATATTAGTGGTTGTTTTTGGGAGGGCAATAATACTATATTAGGAAAATAGGATTTGTAAATTGAAATGATTAAGGGTGAATTATCATAGCAATTAATACTGTTGCTATGGTGATTGGTTAACTTGGTTTACGGCGGAGGAAGCATAGGGCTTATGGGATTGATCTCTAAGGCGGTACATGAAGGCGGGTCTCATGTTCTTGGGTATGATCTCTTAAATTTGTCTGGCTTAATTCACTCTTTATATACTTATGTTGTACTTTTGTAAAATCAATATTTATCTCTAACAAAAATTAAACAAGTGTGTTTGTATATAGTTTATGGTAAGGAATTTTGATATGTCAGTATAACAGGTGCAAATATCAGGAGAAACATATGGAGAAGTGAGAGTAGTTGCAGACATGCATTAGAGGAAGTCAGAAATGGAGAAACATGCAGATGCTTTCATTGCTCTTCCTAGTAAAAAAATTCCTTGCAAGATGTATTTTAGTTACAGTTTTACTGTTGTAGCTTCATCGTCGAAACCTTGCTCTTAGGCGGCTATGGAACAATGGAAGAGTTGCTAGAAATGATAACATTGTCACAGTTGGGAATTCACAAAAAACCAGTAACTCAGTAAGTACTATTATTCTATCCTAAATCTTACCCTAATAAATTCACAGTGGCTTCCTCGATGTCTGGTTTCAGATTCTCCTCAGGTTCTCGAACATCATTTTCAAGACTTCATAAACTAAGTAGCAGATGATAGGCACTATTAAAACAATAAGTAGGGCACGGATGATATGTAGGTACCAAGACTCTTTGATAGTGTATAATAGCACCTTTAATATGCAAGCCAAGAAGAAAGATTTTGCAGCCACATAGCCCAGCAAAGCCAACTCAGGAAACTTCCTTAGAGTGAACTCTCCCATGATCAAGCAGATGAAACCGGATGCGAGGGCCCTCGCGCAATACAAGAGCGCCTCTTGGTCGATGTCGGGCAGGTAACTCTTGGCCAAGAAGACTGTCAACAATGAACTAACAGGGAGTCCTGCCTTCATGGCTAATGACTCGCTGATCAACAAACGCTCACATTTGGGTGGAAATCTGGCTTTGCGTGATAACCTTCTCTGTATCCATTCCTTGAAACGGTGAATTATCATAGCAATTAATACTATGGCTATGGCGATTGGTTATAGAAAAAATTTATTTGGGTTTTATTTATTTAGTGATTTAAATCTTTTTTCCTAAAGCTTTAGACATTTACTCTTAGGATTTTAGTTTCTAAAATTGGTATGCTTATTATATGCCCTTAATGCATAAAGCATAGGTTAGAAAGAACGTTTTTAGTAATCTGACCATTTAGATGATGATGGGGTTTTGGATTTCATTTCTACTATTTATTTAATCTATGATTTGTTTGAGAAGAAGGTTTGGGATCTACAATGCTACTACACTACTATTCACTCTAGCACTTTTTAGTGTCTTATTAAACTGAAATATGCTTTTGTGCTGTCATAAATGTTTTATGTTTATGCTTGTATCTAGACATGTCAATTAGGTCGGTCGGGTCGAGTTCGATCATTTCGGGTTCGGGACGTTATGTGTTATGGATTAATCGGGTCGGGTCGCCGCGGGTTTTCGGACGGGTCGGGTTGACTAGCAGGTCAAAAATATCAATTTTTTTTATGATTATTAAAATCAATTCTCAATTAAATTATAATATTAAATTATAATATATTATTTTTATGTATTTTAATAATAAAATATGTTATAAGTTTCAAAATAAATGTTATAAATATACTAAATCGGTCAACCCAACAGATTTCGGGTCTATCGGGTTTAGTTTATTTCGGGTTTCGGGTTCAAATTTTCGGTCTTGAGCTTAAAATTTTCAGGTGGTTCAAGTCAGGTTTAGGTCGGGTCAGCTTTTGACGGCTCTACTTGTATCTATTTATATAATTACAAAAATTTTATTTTTTATTATGAAAGAAAATAATCGTGGGTCACCGGGTCATTTAATTAAATCCCATTCATGCACCCACTAAAAAGTTATCGATCTATACAGAGGGTATATATATAATCGGAGATGCTAGAGAACCCAACTGCATGTATAATCGGAGAAGAAGAACCCATCCTTCCAATTAAACTCCCCGCCCTTAATTTCTTTCTATAATTGAGAGAATCGAGATCCAAACGAGAGAAATCGAGATATTCAGTGAGAGATCGAGAGGGAGACGGCTCAACTGCCATTAGGTTTTGAGAGTGTTGAGAGAGATCGAGAGAGTGGCGGCCATAGCAACAATGGAGCATCGCTTATAATGGAGAGCTCTAGAGCTTTTTTAGGGTTACAAATGGATCGAGAGAGAGTTGGATCAAGCATTTGGGCCCGAGAGAGAGAGTGGCGACCATATCATGAAAATGGAGCATTCTCTATCCATTTTTAGGGTTTTTAGAAATGGATTAGCAATTGGGCTCGAATCAATCCACATAATGGCCCCAAAAAATGGAAATGGATCTAGAGCTTTTTCAGTCCAAAAAAATGGAAAATTGGAAAACCCTAAAAGGTGTGGAAAAATGGAAAAAAAAAATGGAAAATGTGGAAAAAATAAAAAACTGGATAAAAAATGCACTTTGTATTTTTAATGTTACCAAATTTGCATAAAAATTGGATTAAAAAAATTCACTTCTTAAAAATGATGGATTAAAAAAATTATGGTTTGTGTATGATGGATTTTAATGGAGGTAGGAGAAGATGAATAGTTGATGGGATGGAAAGAGGAAAAGTGGGTAAAAAGTGAAAAAGTGTGTAAAAAATGAAATTGATTGATGGTATTTTTGTAAAAAATGATGGCTAAAAAGGAAATGGGTGAAAGGACGACAAACATTTCGGGACGCCCGAAATGGAATACTGGACAAACAAAAGGGGACGGAGGGAGTATCATTTTATAAATAAAAAACTTCTAATAATTGTACAAAAATCGATTTTCTTGACCTGTTTGGTCGACCCGACCCGCCCGAAAACCCGAAATGACCCGACCCAATTTGACCGGTGACCCGTTACGACCTGAACCCGACTCAACCCGAACCCGAAATAACCGAACTCGAAGCCGTTACGATCTGTTTATAGACTTGCTATTGCACAATGTTTGATGCAAACGTACCCTGTGATTCTGAATTGTCCATCAACTGGTATTTTATTTTTATGGGTTTTGTGGTTTTCGATACAAGGTTGATGCGACCCTAGGGTCACAAGAGGCGGATAAAGGGCGAGGGAAAAGAGAGTTAGAAAGCGGGTGACGTCGGGCCAACCCTAGGAGGAAACTCTCTCTACTATAACATTGGCTTAATTTTGACGTGAGGATTACGATAGGGGTATGGTTCCTTATATAGAGGAGGTCACGCGAAACCCTAGTCTATCAAGGGAGAGGCGCCTAGGGCTTGTATGCAACCACAAGAATGAAGCACACGCCTAAAAGGAAAATGACGGAAATATAAATAATACATAATGAGACTAAGTCCTAATCAAAGGGGGTCTCCAAGGTCTAGGCCGTCTCGGAATGGTCGAACCTAGGTCCGAGCCAGGGTAGAGTCGCATCAAAGGTAATGTGATATTTTATGAGATTGTTGGAGATATAAGGAGGAACGGTGGGATGAAGCCTTTATTCAATGGAACAGGCCAAGTGTAGGCTGGGTAAAGCTTAATACTGATGGGTCGGTGAAAGCTAAGATGGGAGTTTGGATGCTACGGAGGGTGTTTTTTATGATAGTGATGGGCAATGGTTGGTTGGTTTTGTCCCTAATTGTGGGATTTGTACCGTCTCGATGGTGGAGCTTTCGGGAGTTTTGAAACTGTTACAACTTGCTTAGCAATAGGGATACATGAGGATTTGTCTAGAGTTCGACTCACAATTGGTGGTCCTTCTTCTAAATTAAATCTATGGATCATTATTATCTCAATGCCAGAGCTTCTTATGTAGGGATTGGCAAGTCGAATTCCGTCATATTTACCGCGAGGCTAATAGCATAGTTGCCTATCTAGCCTCTTTAGCTTTTTCTTTTAGCTTAGACTTTCATGTATTGTTTCACCCGCCGGAGGGTGTTTTTCCTTTCATGTCTGTTGATGCTATGGGTAGGGAAATCTCTCGTTTGAATACTACTTAGTCCAGTTTTATTTTTGATAGAATTCCTCCTTGAGGGGATTCACGATAGAGAGTAAAGCCTCTCTTTCTACCAAAAAAAACTAAGAAGCCATTGTCATATCGCAACTGAGCAATTCTCGGAGGTGTAGGCCATTTAGTAAGGCCCACTTATAGAAGTATCGGGCCTAGGTTGATGGATCAGCTCACTAATAGCAAATTAGCCATTGTCATGTCGCAACTTGCAAACCATCTTAAGTTTTATCCAATCCCATCAGAAAAACTTCAAAACCAAAAACTTGGTGCAATGACTCTATAGCTAGGGCTTGTGATTTACATATATTATTCAATGGGTGAAAATGAATAATGATGCAAAGTTTTAATCCTCGATCGAATGCATGCTACAATCAATACTTGAAAGGGTGAAAAATCTCTCCTATGGAATCGTCAAATGACCCAAAATATATAGTAATTGAACCTTGTACATAATAATCATCATTAATCATTCATAACATTTATTCTTCATAATTCTTGTATCACATATGCAATCCAAAAGTACCAATATACTAAGCGTCTTGTATCCAATGTTCTAAAAAATACTTGACGGACCTTAAGCGGAGAGGGGCCGTCTAACGCCTAGACAATCAAAACAGTTATCTGGACAGTCCTAGACGGTTAGATGGTGCCTAGACAAGATTTTTAGAACAATGCTTTAATATCTCGTGCAGAATGATAGTAGAAAATGATGAATAAACTAGTTACACCCCTTGCAGAATCTCGATTCATACCTTCCGATTTCTTTCCTTCATTAAATTAACTAAAAAAGTCATGCCCCTTCCAGCCCTATACTAATAGTGGCCTTTTCATATAGATGCTTCGACAAAAAAAAAAAGACAAACTATAGATGCTTGATTTTTTTATAGAAAGGACAATTGACGCAATTTTGACACACAATTTTGACTCACAAAGACAAACTATAGATGCTTCGACCGAAAAAAAGACAAACTATAGATGCAAATTTTGATTTATATGGTTTCTGTCTATCGTTAAACGCGGTTTTGTCTTGATGGGAACACGGCCCCTTTCGAAATGTAAAATATTTTTTCTAAAAAGTCAAATATTTAATCAATTTTTATTATCTTTTTATGGAAAATATTTTTAAAAATTGAATTTTGGTAAATATTGTTGGTGATTTAGTGTCATCGACACTTGAGAAGTCACCGACGTTAGTTTTGTTGTGATCGGGATTCACGTCGACACAATGGGAACCGACTTTACTATAACACGGGCTAGGGTGTGCGGAGTGCACGTCCGTGTAAGTGAACCTAAGTTCCAGAAGGTTGAATATGTTTAAAGTATGTTACATGTTGGGAACTTGAAGTTGGAACTTGTAAGTCACCGACTTCAGTGAGGTCAATGACCTGGTGACGTCTGGGGTAACCGCTTGGTAACCGCCGTTGAATCAGTCAAATAAACGTGCATGTAACTTTTAGGAGGTTATCTAATCAGATTAGAGGCTCCTGGAGACATATTATGGTAGTGGGAACACGTGGGGAGGTAGTGGGCAGTAGTGGGAACTGCTGGTAACTGCCACTGTTGTCCAGGTCATCCACCTCAGGAAAACTGCCGGTAACCGTTTTGCACGTCCAATTACCTATTTAAAGGCTTCATTGGGCTTTTGTGTCGAAGGTTGAGTTGTTGTACTTTCTGAAAAACACTCTCAACAAGAAGCAATCGTTCATATACTAAACTCTAAAGTTTTGTCCTTGATCGACAACCACGACAAGGACAAGAGGATTTGTCTTATCTCAAATCGGATTTCACGGATTCCCTTGGGCTGAATAAGGGGTGAAATATCGGTTTAGGAAAGCTTCCATGCGATTCAAACCTATATCAAATTACCAATACGTTCATTGATCGATTCTCTTGGTGTGCTGAAGAAGTCGTCGACTTGCCTCAAGTTGCCGACCTTGCTGAGTTCCTCCACTCAAAGAGCGCACGACACCAACAAATATTGTCTTTAAGAAAAGACTTATATAATCCTTATAATCTTAAAATTAAATTACCAAACTCAACCGTAGCGACTTTTATTATGATTTTAAAACGGTTAAATGTTGATAGTATATATATCATTTTATTATTTTTCCTCCACCTAAATAATACAAATAATATATTTAATGTACTAATTTTAAGTGTATAAAATTAAATTATAAGCAATAAGTAATGCAAATAACTTTATATCTTCATCAATTATTAACCATGTACTAAAAACAATCTTTAATAGTTATTAGGTAAATCATACATGATGTTATAAAGGAGCATCAATGCATCATTGTATTTGAACAAGATTTATAAAAGAAAGAATATAATCAAATTTAATTAATATATTAAAGAGTTGTCACATCGTTATGAAATTTAATAATAATTTGAATTAATATTAATATTTTAGTTTTTTATCTACATGGTAATAAATCTATTTCTTTCATAAACAAAATATCTATTCCAAAGTTTGAAAACGTGGTAGAAAATGAAATATACCTTACAATAGTAAGTTTCTCTTCTGAAAAAAAAAATCTCTATTTCGCACAATTTCTCTTCTATTAGGATTGGTTATTGATGTAACATAATACTTAATTATTTTAAGTGTCAACACATGACCTAAATTTTATTTATTTGTATAAATTTTATACTTATTATGATATCATAATTAACCGATGGAAGAGATGAAATAACTGTTCTAATCATATTCGTGCCCTCACGACATGGGAACTAAACTAAGTGAGTGGTAATCTCTATTTTATATTTATGTTCCACTTTGTGTTCCGCTAAACTATATAAATATTAAATTAATGTTACAAAAACTTTTAAATTATATTTATATTATAAATAAATATATATGTATAAATTTTAGTTTAAAAATCATATTATATAATTTTTAAGCTAAAATTTTGCACATATATATGTATAATTGTTTAAAACATAAATATAATTTTAAAAAATTTAATATTTATATAGTTAAGTGGAACACGGAAATGGATGGAAGAAAGAAAGAAAAATCAATATTCAGTCCGTTAATTATAAAATATACTCCCTCCGTTCTATTCTACTTGTCCATGAAGGTCTAATACACATATATTAAGGCATGGTATAATCTTACCAAATTACCCTTATTAATTATACATTCCTCTTTTTTTAGAGACTTTTCCCAAGTGTATTAATTACATACAAAGGGTACAAATGGAAAATCTTGTACAAATATAGCTTCAAAGACAAATAGAACTGAAAAAAAGTTTAAAGCTTCATGGACAAGTAGAATAGAACGGAGGGAGTATTACTCAATCCGGTCCAAAATAATTATCGTTTTAGTTTTCGACACAAGAATTAAAAAAACCATTAACTAAACTCAAAAAGGTAAATTTTTTTAATAAATTTTACCACTAATCACATTTTTTTCAACCAATAAATAAATAAGATTAATTAATAAAAACACATTCTAATAAGAATTCTCATAACTCACTTCTAATCAATTATCTAAAAAACCTAAAATGACATATAAAGTGGATCAAATTTAAAATGTTAAAATGATAATTAATTTATTTGAATATGAGGGAGTATTATTTTTAGGCTCTTAAGTAATCTACTATGGGAAGCTTGACGGGAAAGATAGTTTTGGGTCAAATGAGCAGCGAGTCAGCGACTGATGCAACGGAGTCAAAGTATTTTATTTTTTGAACAAAACAAATTTGGCAAGTGGACCAATCGAAATTTAGGAGCCGTAGTACTTAGTATATACGACGACATTCGATATTTCAAGCGACGAGGATTTCCACAGTGAAGATGATGATGATTAATTTTTAAAAATGTTGAAAATTCATGTGTGAAATATGTGTGAAATATTTTCAACATTTTCAAACGTGTGCTTGAAAATTTCAAAGAGTCAGCAACTATTAAAAATGTTGAAAATTCATGTGTGAAATATTTCCACAGTGAAGATGATGATGATTAATTTTTAATGTTATTTTATTGTCTATTAATTAAATACATATGGTAGTTTTTAATGATTATCTGGTTTATATTTTTATTGTTTTTTAATTAATAAATATATGAATTTGATATAATTATCTAGCTCATATATTTTATTGGGTCTATAATAATTGTGATTCATATATGTTTATGATTAGTTATCACTAAGTTAAAAAGCATAATTTTATATTTTGTTATAATTAATTACTAGTTGAATTCCCGTGATACTCGCATGATAATTTTACTAAAGATTATACAATGTTATGATATTAATATAAAATTTAAAATTCATGTATATAATGTCGTAATAAAATCTATGTAATTTATAAAAAAAATTAAGATTGTGCCTCATATTTTAATTATATATATTTAAAAACTATTTTTATTATTTGTTGAGATCTTACACAAAATATAGAAAATTATATAGAAAAAAATGAAAGTAATATAATTTTATAATGTAAAGATAATTTCGGTAGGATATCTAGAAAGGATAATATAACTAATCAAAATAATTTTTAAATAATTTATAAAATTTAGGTAGATATATCAATATATAATATATTATATCATATATTCTATAAATAATTTATTATATTGAAAAATATCAACATAATACTATAAGTTGCATTTCCATGCATATCTAGCAGCAGTTCAAAGCTTGTAAGTACTAGTATATGTATAGTCAAAGTTTATAATTATAACTTCTTGCATTTCCATAATTCCATGCATATCTAGAAGCAGTTCAAACCTTGTAACTGTGGGTCGATCTAAAATGTCAAAAGAGTCAACTTTTTATGATTATTAATATAATTTTATAATTAGAAATATTAATTTTTATAAATTTTAACAAAAATTAAAGTGATAATTTATAATATAAATAATATAAGTTTGAACCATAAACCGACTCGACTCGTAAATTACGAGTTGGGTCACATGTCAATATTTAGTCCGTTATAAGGTTTTATGATAGGTAGAAGTTTTATTATTAAAAACCTCCCAAAACTTAATTGAGTGTTCGACATTATTAGGTTTTTTGATAGGTTTTAATTTTAAATTATCAAAAAAAAAATTAATTTTATTAATTAACAAAAAATTGTTTGTTAAATTTTATAAGCCTCCTAAAACCTAGTCTGGATCTTTTACAACCCACTACTATACATTCTACAGTACTCCACTTAATTATTTAAACCATTAAATAATGATCAAAAAAATATAAAAAATATATTTATATTCTAAATACTTATTCTCATATATTTATAAAGTTTTGTGATACAAATTTCTAAATAAATATTTTTAAAAGCTAAAAAAATGATTTTTTAACAATTTTTAATGTAAAATAATAATAATAATGACTCTTTTTTTGAATAAAATATATAAATATATGTGAATAAATATTTACAATATAAATATATTTTTTTAATTTTTTTGATCATTAAATATCCAAAACTTTTCTTACATAACACCTGTTTATGTAGGCAAGTTGCAACTGTTAATCTACAAACGGGAAGTTTCAAGGAAAGCCCCTAGCTTACCTCCTCCTCACAGGCCACAACGCCCCTCATTATAAATACCAATCTCAATATCAACGCCCCTCATTCAGAAAACTAATATTATATCAATTCGATCGAAGCCCTAGCTAGCTTAATAATCATGACCATGCCAATTACAACCCCTCTGAACCCTAATACTCCCAATTCAACCACCTCCATGGAAATCCAATCACCTGATCATCATCATGACTCTCTCAGATCCCACTTCAATCGTTTCAAAGCTTGGCTAATCCGTCGAAACGATCGAGCCGCTAGCTTCCCACCCCCACTCAAGCAACTATTCCTTCACCTGGAGCTTTGGAAGCTATGCGCCATTTTTGGGACAACAATAAGCACCATAGCTTCGATCAACAACGGTCTCGAGCTCATGAAGGTGGAGGTCAATCTCCTGATCATTGGGACGCTCCATCTCGTGATCGCCCACGTGACGGAGAACATGATCCCTGAGGTTGCAGCCGCCGCCTTGCTGGCCGGAGTCGCCATGATCATTGCTATGTTCCATTTGATGGCCTTCAAGCTCCTGGATCTCCCCGGAGGCTGGATCCGTCGCGGTCTGGTGATTTCTCCCTTCATTGCTTGCTATGTTATGGTGTTCTCTCTTGTGTTGTACAAGATTTGCAAGGAAGATGTTCGTGTCAAGGAGGAGGAGGAGATTGGGTCAGGAGATATGAATGCGTAATTTCGGTAAGTTTTCGGGCTTTTTCTTTTGGTGTCTTAAGAAAAAAGACTTATTTCTATTGGTACTCCTGATCGAGGTTTTGGGCCTTTTCAATTGGCGCCCTTTTTCAGTTCAAATTGATTGAATTCAAGCCCGTTATTGTGTTCCTCGATCACCCTTAAATTACTAGGATCTAACTCTTAAGAAACCCAAATTCATAACCCTTATCACCCCGATTTCAATTTATAAACAACTACCCCTTAAAATGAAAGATTGTTTAGAAACTCAAATCGGTTAGATTATGAATTTGGGTGTTTTAAGAACCAAATCCTACTATTAATTTTAAGGACAGAGAACACAATGATGGGCTTGAGTTTAATCAATTTAAACTGAAGAGGGGCAATAACTGGAAAAGCCAAAACGTTAGGAATACCAAGAGGACTATTTTTTTTCTTAGGACATTAAAAAGAAAAAATGAAAACTCGAGGGTGCTAAAAAAATTCCTTTAATTAATTAGAGTTGATTGTTTGTAATTGTAATATAGATACACGTGTGTAATTAAAATAGAATAAAACTTTGAGTTTGTAAGCCCTTGGTGTTCTGTAATTGCTACTGGTTTGTAAGCCCTAGCCTGCTGGGCGCTTTCTTTGAGTTGGCTTCAGCTGGGATCCTTAAGGAAATATATTACAATTCCCAAAAAAGATATAAGAAGAAAGATTATGTTTTGGGGATGAAGTGCATGTTGGTCAAGTGTATAAATTTGACTGCATAAATTGTGAATGCCGACCTTCTTTATTGCAGATATTTTTAACATTTTTCCAGTGAGATTTCATGGTTCTAGCTTTTAAAAAAAAAGTATATTAATCTACTTGATTTGTTGCGGAGATTTTAATCGGCATTTTTAAACACCTAATGTTTTTTTTTTTGGTTCTTTAAAAAAATTATATTGTGATTCGACCAAAAAAATTTTTATATTGTGAATGGTTTAAATAAGCTAATGTATATAAGAACGGTATGTTATATAGTCCTTATTTTAATTTTTTGGTCGAAAGAATGTTATAACGAACGTATGCGCGTGTGCCCTAATTCTTATGCTATGCCTGGCCGAAAGTATGCTTCCTTCTAGACCTGGGTCCAGTTCCGGTTCCGGTCTGATTTTGAAGTCGGTTATGGTTCCGGAACCGGAAAGATTTAAAAAATCTATTTTTTTACCTCTGAATGAAAAACCGCAGTCGCGGACCAATGGGCCGCGACAAAGGTTTTCATTCCTTGGAACTGGTTGTTCTGTCCGGTTTGGAACTGCCGGTTCCGAAACCGCCGATTCTCCGGTTCCGAGGATGGATGAACCGGGCCGTAGTGGAAACCGGAACCGGCGGTTCGCCGGTTCCGCTGAATCGTGGAAATCCTAGGTAGGTCTCGTACGTGTAAAATCTTAATCTCATTCTTTGCTTTGAGCATTTGGCAAATAAATTGAACATTACATTACCCAATTTGATAGGTGAATATATGGGTAAGGTAATATTATGTGTATAGAATTACATTACTATATATATACACTAACATAATAAGTTATGTAGGGTTTCAACTTTCAAGTGTAGATGATGAATTTTTATGGTTTATGATTTATATGTTAAATTAATGGCCGGCTTAAGATTTTGATTTTTCAAAGTTGATTCTTGTCTTATACTACGGAGTATAATTTTGTTATTTCAAAATCTACTATGTTTTAGATGTTAGAATATATGTGTTAACTGTTAAGTGATATTACATTAATTAATGTATATTGTATATTAGTGGGTTACGTTAGAATATATGAGTTTTTATATCTTATGATTTATATGTTTAGGATTTTAAGGTTTAGGGCTTAGAGTTTAGTATTTGAGGCCGGTTTAGAATTTAAATACTATTTTTATCTCTAAATTGGTTACCTTTATTTTATACAAGTCTTGTTATTTCAAAATCTATTTATTATACCATATTTATAAGATCAAGCTTAGAAGTGTATATATTATATATTAGTGAGTTAGAATATTAATATATAAATTGCCTAATATTGCATGTGCCATATTAATAGTGTATATGAAATTACATTAGTACATGTTTTTTTCCTTCGTTTTGTACATAATTTACAAGGATGATGTTCGTGTCAAGGAGGAGGAGTAGATTGGGTCAGGACATATATGGATGTGGTATAATTAATTAGGGTTGATTGATTGTAATTCAATTGTAATTGTAGTGTGTGTGTGTGTGTTAGATAGGAAGGATATGATTATTAAGATGTTTTGGGGATCAAGTGCATGAATGATTTGTTTATGAGGATCGATGCGAATGCTTTGCTACAACAGTTTTGTAACCCTAGTTTAAGTGGAAGCTTTGCTACCACTAATTTGGTACGCCACTTTGGGTCACAAAGTGTCTATCTAGTTTCTCAAAGCTCAAGGTAGTATCTTAAGTGGGCCAGTATGGGCTAAGCCCAAACAAGCCCATGACAAAATTTGGATCCAACAAAAAGAAAATGATTGTCCGGTTCCATTCTGGCTGCCACCGGTTTAGAACCGGAATCGGACGGAACTAGGGATGGCAATGGGGTGGGTTCGGGGCGGGGAATACCCTCCCCGTACCCATATCCATTTAGATATATGTTCCCCATCCCCGTCCCATTACCCATCGGGTAATAAAGTTTATCTCCGTCCCCATCCCCGTCGGGTATTCCCCATCCCCGCTTGATTTACCCATTTATAATCCCCGTCGGGGATTCCCCATCTCCGCTTGATTTCCCCATTTATAATTCTCGTCGGGGATTCCCCATCTCCGCTTGATTTCCCCATTTATAATCTCTAGCGGGGACTCCCCATCCCCGTTTGATTTTCGGGATAAAAAATAACCAAATTTGATTACAATTTTTTCTAAGTCATTTTCAAAGATAATTGGGGTTTCTTGACGAAGATTTACCAACGGGTTCCCCGGTGGGGATCCCCAAGTGAGGATTCCCCAACGGGTCCCCCGGCGGGATTCCCCACGGGGTTCCCCAATGGGTCCTTCGGCGGGATTCCCCACGAGGTTCCCCAATGGGTCCCCCGACGGGGATTCCCCATGGGGTTCCCCAATGGGGTCGGGTGGTGGGGCGGGGACACCTATCCCCGTCCCCATGCCCATACTCTAACGGGTAATTACTTTTCCCTCCATCCCCGCCCCCATCCCCACTAAAAATCCCCATCCCCATACCCGTAACGGGGAATCCCCACGGGTAATGGGTAATCACCGCCCCATTGCCATCCCTAGACGGAACCAGAACTAGAACCAATCCTCCCTGATGAAACCGCGAAACTACATGGAACTGCCGGTTCAAAACCGAGACCACGATTTTTTATCATGCGCAGAGCTTCCCATACTTAAAATTAATGGCGGGTGACATTGTTGAAAACCGAGGTTCTGCTCCATCGGCCGAGTAAAGCTCAGAAAAATAAACTAATCACTTTTTTTAACTTTTTGTTTAAACCGGGAAAACGGTTAAAATGAACCAAATCAAGCCAAACAAATTAAAAGGGTTGAGCGGGTCAAATTGGTCAACAAGTCGACTCGTGACCCGATTCGTAACCCGGAAACGGATCATGGGTCATTTTAGTATTATTACGAGTCAACGGATCGACCTGTTCAACTACTCTAGTTTAATCTGATTCAAGTCTTTATTTGACCCAAGTTAAATGTGGTACATATATACAAGAGTAACTAGTTAGAAGTAGCTGGATACTATTTGCATTATTGTATGTACAATTAATGAAAACATGTCTTTTACATGTACAATTTGAATTATGTATACATTCGTTAGCGTATATACATGTAAAATCACTAATACAAAAATAAGTATATATAGCGGAAATATTATAGCGCTCTTTAAAAGCGTTGTTATTTAAGTAACACGGATGGCGCTTTAACAAATTAAGCGCTCTAAACTATTAAATCTTTTTAATAAAATAATTCATATGCTTAATAGGGCGCTTTTTTGGACAAGCGCCATAAAAAAAATGCGGATAGCGCTCTAGGGAAAAAGCGTCATAAGAGTCCACCTGATTATTTTAAGGAGTTCAATGCCCGATCCCTCCATAGACCTTATCTCGCGTACTAGGGTTCTTCCTTCCCATTTCCTCTCTGCCATTCTTCATTAGCACCGCCCCCTTCTCACCACCTTTCTTCCTCAATGTTGCCACGCAATTGGCGCTAGTGCTGGTTAGATCCCCCGCCTTAGGATCTCTCGAGAAGTGCAGATCTAGGTACGAATCCACCATCTGTTCTAGCATCAGATCCATCATTTTATTCAAGTATGTTATTAGGTTCGAGGTTAGTGTTGGGAGGAGCATGACGCCTTGCAGGTGAGAGCGATCGGAGCCTGCTCGAACACCCAGACATGCGTGTGGTTCGAGCAGCAATTAGCTATTTGGGTCACCAATTTCAAGAATTGAGTTGGAATTCTCTACTTAAGGCATGTTTTAGATCCCAAATGTGTTGACGTTGTCATTAGCCCTATATAGCACATGCATATATTCACTGGTGTGGATCTACTCTTAGTTCAGTATCTCTAGTATATAGCTTACTGCATCTGGCTAGATCCCAAATGCAAAATATGAGTTGCTCATGTGTTACTGCATCTGGCTAGATCCCAAATGCAAGATATGAGCTGCTCATGTGCGCTGTTGTAGAGGAAAATTAATACGATCTTCAGCTTTATTTTCTTGTAATTGTCAGTACTTTAGGAAATTGCAAATTTTATCATTATTATTGAGCGGAAGTGTATATTAATTGTCTTCCTTCATGTTTTGTGTTGTTGATGTGTGGTGAATAGAACAAGCGTGGTGGAAAGGTGAAGCTCCAGTCTATTGTGATGCCACTCTCTGAGTTTGACCATGCTGAAAAGGAGATGCTCTGTATGGTGACATCTACTAGTCTTGTTCTTCTAAATCATATTAAGCAATCAGTTTGCTATCATAATGATCCCCACTTGGCATAGTTTTTACTTGGCTTGTCTGCCTGTAAGATATGTTGAATATAATAATCCATTAACTATTTGCTAATTTGGGTTTCCTCAAGACGTGTTTGCACAGATCATATATAATTATTCCTGATTAAACTCCATTTTGGTGCTTTGTATTTTTTAAATACCTATATAGGATGTGCTTCAAAATTTGTCAACCTGCAGTAATTTTGTTTATAATCAAGAGTAGATTTTTGTAGTATCTTATGACCATAATTCGTAATGAATTATGGGCATAAGATGGTGAAGATGCTTTAATAAAACTCTTTGATCTCAAAATAAGCGTTTAGTTCAACTAGATGAAAATAAGTTAAACAATTGATATCAAGATGAGAGTCTTGTGATGCTTCTCACTAATGTTTAGTTCAAATAGATGAAAATAAGTCCTGAAAGAGTACTACAACGAAGGGCGTTTGTGAAGAAGTATATATCTTGTAAATTTTAATCATCTTCATTCATGTGATAGCTTCTCACTAATGTTGCAGGTCAATTTTTGCAGTCCAGCAAACAGAAGTTCATGAAATTCCGTAAGTTGTGGCGTCATAGATGAGCTTGTTTTATGTGTCATTTATCATTTGGTGTTTTGAATGTGATTTTGAAAATGCAGAGCGGAAATCTGGTCAGTCTTCTTCAAAGCTGCATGCTTCGAGGCCTGAAGGCATCAATGGCAATGGACTTTGTAGTACATCCTCAGTCGAAGATTGATCCAGATGAGATTAGAGCTCGTGCTAAACCATTTCTACTTAGCCACCTGTGACTAATATATATTACTGCCTAAAGTGGTTGGTATAATGCACAAAGTAAGTAAAACGTACAAATTATAACTTTAGTGTTGCCTCTACTGGATGTGGGATTAGTTTTTTCCAGTTCTATGTAAGTAAAGCTTGTGCTCCCGATCTTGTCGTTTTGAGATTAGAAGTTCAAAGAGACTGTTCATAAGTAGGTTTTTTTGTGGTCTAAATCTTTTCATATTTTTAGTTAAGGAATTCCTGTATTGATGATTTGTATGTATATATATATGTGGAATTGAATTTTATATTAAGGCAATTGTATGAGTTGATTTGATGTAATTTTGTTTGTAAATTTGCTTGGTTGTAACTGGATTTCATGGTAAACTAAAACCACGCTTTTAATTTTTTTTTAAAGATAAATATATATGGCGCTTTTTTAGATAAAGCGCCATAAGGAAAGGTGTTCTTATGGCGCTTTTTTAAAAAAAGCGCCATGCACGAGTTTTTTCTTATGGCGCTTTTTTAAAAAAAGCGCCATCCGCAAGTGTTTTGATGGCGCTTTTAAAAAAGCGTCATCCGCGAGCTTTAAAGTAGTTGTCTTTATAGCGGTCAAAAAAGCGGCATCCGCTTCATGAAAAAAGCGCCATTAAAAGCCATTTTTGTACTAGTGAATAAGTTAAAATCCAAGATACCCAAAAAGCACCGAATTTCCTTTTGTGATTTTTCTATAAATCCTAAAATTAATAAACACTTGCTATAATTAAGGGATTGGGTTTAAATTTGAAATTGGGTCAGTTTTGGATATATAATCTCAGTCATCCAATGAAATATCATCCAAAGGCCTACAATTGCTCTCTTGTTCTCTCATACTTATTTGTTCTCTATTGAACCTCAATCATATATATATGATGCACATAATTTTGATGTACATGCAATTAAATTTAATACATAAACACATATCTATAAATAAGGTTTTCTACCCGATAAATAATTCATAATGAGTTCAGTATTACATGAAAGAAATAGCTGTAAAGATTACAAAAGCATATTATACAATATATATCTAAACATCAACCTTACACTACACAATATTCATCCTTGTCAATGTGCATTACACCTGTTAATCGGGTCGGGTTGTAGCGGTTTTCGGTCGGGACGGGTTGACCAGCGGGTCTAAAATATTATTTTTTATGATTATTAAAATCAATTTTTAATTAAATAATAATATTTAATTATAATATGTTATTTTCATTTATTTTAATAATAAAATATATTATAATTTTTAAAATAAAATTTAAAAATTCTATAAATATACTAAATCGGTCAACCCAACGGGTTTCGGGTTTCAATCCAACGAGTTTCGGATTCTATTGGATTCGGCATGATTTCGGATTTCTGGTTCAAATTTTCGGGTCTTGAACCTAAAATTATCGGGCGATTCGGATTAGCAGGTTTGGTCAACTTTTAACTGCTCTAATGCACATGCCATCTAATTGTGTAGATAACATAGGACAATTGTCCTGGGTTCACGAACAATACAAAATTTATCCCAAAAAAATAGTAGTTCTATAAATAAGAAAATATAGGTACATTAAAGTAAAAATAACTATTTAAATTTTATTTATCATCTTTATTTCGTCCTATGACTCATAAAATACTAGAACCAAGAGCCTGTCGACCGTGAAACATGAGTTACCAATAAGATATAGAAGGATATTTTGTGTAATTGTTTTGTATCTTTTATTGAAGTAATAAGAGGAGTATTTATACATGAGAAGTAACCATAATAAAATAGACTATTCTAGGATACAATAAAAGATATGATACTCCTAGAATATATGTAATCTAAATATGGTTAACACAAGATACAAGGATAATTAAATACAAGAACCTTTTTGTTGCATAAGTTCCTCTAACTACTTCCATGTCATGATACAAGGCAACCCAAAAATTGAGAGACAGAAACCTTGAGCTCGAGCTCAAGCAGTAGCAATAGTAGTAGCAGTAACAGTAGCAAGGAATGCGTTGTTGTTAAACAACGCACCCATAGCCCATGGAACAGCTAAACCAATAAAGATTCCCATCGCAACGACCATCGATGAGAGCGACACGAATCTACATAAAGACGCGATCTTCGGATACAAGTACCGGAGAAAAATGGCCATAACTCCTCCGCAGAAGGCAAAGTTTAGCATCAATACGAAGGTGTGAAAGTAAGACGGCTTGTTCTTGAAGATGATCGTTGGTACAAGGTTTCCGTCTATCTTTTCGTAGGGTAATTTCAAGAGGGAAAACACAGAGATGAAGGCTGAGGCAGATATAATTTCTTCCATGGAGTAGTTTCCCATGATGAGACTGATTTCGTGTTTTGGAATTTGGGTCAATTGTTATAATCAGAATGGTGAATAAAACTGGGCTATATGCCTATATAGTAAATGAACTAAAATGATCGAGAAGGACCATTCAACAAAATCAAACAAAAATCTCTCCCGCGTGGTTTGAACAAGTCAAATTTTAAAATTATGGGGAGTTGAATGGGGTAGCTTCCTAGAAGAAGTGTATGTTTCACGGCATCAATAGTCCAAAAGAAATGAAAGGGAAATTTGGAAATTACCCACGTGAAGAGGACGCGCGGAGATGACAAATGATAGAAGAAATTAAGGCGCTTATTGCTAAAACTAATGGTAGCGGACAGTGGCGGATTTGAATTTTCAAAAAAAAAAATTAATTTTTTAAAAAAAATATAGTAAAAAAAATTAGGTTATTTGATAAAAAAATTAATTAATTTGGTCAGAAAATAAAAGATTATTTTTTTATATATATAAAATATATTGAAATGGTTTTTTATACATAAAAATACAAAATTTTATATATAATTTTTTTTATAAAAGAAAAATACAATTTTTTTTCTATATTTTATTAAAAAATTCCTGGTTTCGCCAGGAATTTTTTAACCACAAATTCCTGACCTGCCCCACTAACATAAATTCTTGGCTACGCCACTAGTAGCAGATATATGTAGTCATTTGCGGTAGAACTGTCCAAACCCGGTTAACCACGGGTTCGGTTAACCATCTTTCGATTAACCATTATTTCGGTTAGTCAAAAGTATGAACCGTAACCGACCCGTATAAATCGGTTAACTAGAGTCGGTTAACCAAGTTTTCGATTCGGTTTTTACCGGTTAACCAAAAACCACCAAAATGCTACATTCTAATATTCTATGCTAAACAAACTGACATGTTGTAGTGTTGTACACATAAACATCACAAGGATATATTTCACAACCTGTTAGTACATTTGAATGTAATAAATACTATACACTTATACAAAAGATAACAACAATAAAATAAGGCTCCGTTCGGCAACGCTTATATGGATACTTATAAGTACGCAGTTACTTATATGAAAAAAATAAGCTTCGTTTTATGTGTTCGGCAAAATTTGATTATTTGAAATAAGTTACTTATATCCGATACTTATCTGCTGAAAAAATAATCAGCGCCCCCAACCTTATGTCAAATAAGCTAACTTTTCTACCAAAATATAAGTAAGCGCGACCCACGTGATTTCCCAATTAAATTAAATTTTTAATTTTTTACCCTTTATTAAGCCATTTTTGATAATTGTAAACCTCCTGTTTAAAATATCAGCAAATCCGTTTACCGAACACATTCCGGATTATTTGGAAAATAAACAACTCATATCAGTATCCCATATCAGCATACACGATCAACATCAACAACCATAAGTATCAGCATCAACATCAACATTAGCATCAACACTGATAAGTACCTATTTACCGAACGGAGCCTAAGTAACATAAGCATTGATAATTTAATACCATACACACAAAGATAATAGGTCTATTGAAGCCTGAAGGTTACATATATGACAATCTACTACCTGCTATTGCTAGTTCAATTATGAGTAACAACCCCATGGATAATCTATACATTATATGCTAAGGCAAATGATTAACAAAATCACCAAAGCATTCTGTTAGTTCAATTATGACTAACAACACAAGCATAATAATAACTATATATTATATGCTAAGACAAAACCGAGGTGTACTCCTTTCTCCTGTAGGCAAAAAGATCCAAAATCTGTCCAAAAAGGCATAATATTTGCAATTCCATCTTCATTCTTTTCAATACAACCATGATCATTCTTCATCAAGAGCATTCGACTCATCAATATGGATTATTGGTTGTTCCAAAACCAATTCTTTCATACCTATGAATTTAGATAAGACAAGAGACATAATTAATTAATTTGTATTCTAACAATTAATAGATAACCATATAAAATAAGGTGAAGTGAATACAAAAATAAGGTATTTGTAACTAACCTTCTTCCAACAACTTCTCCAACTCAGGTAAGCTCTCTTCTACTGTAATAGAATCTCTAGAAGTGCGAATCCAATCTTGGGTGCAAACTAGAGCTTCCACCATTCTTGGTGTCAATGAAGTGCGAAAAGAGTCCAACACACGACCTCCTGTACTGAATGCAGATTCAGAAGCAACACTTGTAACTGGTATGGCAAGCATGTCTCGAGCTATCATGGAAAGAATAGGGTATCTATTTTTCTGATATTTCCACCATTGTAGAACATCAAAATCAGCATCATCTTGCTCACATTCATCAGCCAAATACTTATCTAGCTCATTTTTCTTCTCAGTAGTTTCCATTGTCCCCATTTTCATCATATACTCCATCTTTAGGAGCTGTTGCACATCCATTATTTCTTCATCTTCACCATAAGAATCTAGAGACGCTGCTGAAGTATTGATAGCAGATGCTTGTACAATCTTTGGTTGAGGCATTGAGGATTTATAAGCATCAAATAAGGACCTTAATGTGAGTTTAATTCGCGAAGACAACATTTCAGCCTTTTCACTATCATATGAATTGTTCACCACCCACTTAGTATAATTCCACTTCTGCCTTGGATCAAGAACTAAAACAACATACAACAGGATATTCAGCTTATCAACATTTCCCCAGTACTTGTCAAATTTAGCTTTCATTTTTGTTGACATAAGCCTCATGCTTGAATCATTGCTTGTACACTTCTTGGAAATCAGAAACCCAACTCCAAATATTTGAGGAATATAATAATTTCCAGTAACATAGCGACTTCTTGACAGTTTTAGAGTAGCATCATAGAAGATCTTTAATATAGGCACAAAACACTTGACTTTCTCTCAATCACTATTACAAGGTGGACCATCCAATTTTGTAAACTCTTTCACAAACTGAGCATCCTTTAATTTCAAGTTATCAAAAGCCTTTCTAAATTTTAATGCAGATTCAATCATCAAGAAAGTAGAGTTCCATCTAGTATCTACATCAAGACAAAGAAGACCTTTGTATTCAATTTCCTCTTCTTCAACACAAGCTTTAAACCTCTGAAGTCTAGCCGGAAAAGATCTCACATAACGAACAGCAACCCGAATTCTTACAATGGATGCATTTAGGTCTTTCAAACCATCCTTCACCACTAAATTCAGAATATGTGCAGCACACCTTACTTGCAAATATTTACCTTCTAACACACCCCCATCCCAGTGATTAATTCTTTTTTTCAAATACTGAATAGCCAAGTCATTAGGACTCGCATTATCTAATGTAATTGTCAAAACCTTTTTCAAGCCCCATTCATTTAAACACTTCTCAACAGCCCTACCAATCAGCTCCCCAGAATGACCAGCTATGGGACAGAGATTAATAATTCTTTTATGCAATTTCCAGTCATCATCAATAAAATGTGACGTCAAGGCCATGTAACACAGATTTTGACGAGATGTCCAAGTGTCAGTAGTAAGACAAACTCTAGAAGATAATTTACGAAGAGAACAAGCCAGTTTTCTCCTTTCCTCAATGAAAAGACCATAGCAATCCCTAGTTATAGTTTGTCGGGATGGCGTAAGAAACTCGGGATTGAGAGCTTTAGAATATCTACGAAATCCTTCACGCTCTACAATTGTAAAAGGAAGCTCATCTATAATAACCATTCTAGCAAGTTCTCTCCTAGCATTTTCTTGATCAAACTTCCACAACTTTGGAATATTCACCACTTGAGCATTTCCATCTTCACCAATAATAGTTTTGGACTCAAAGGCAATCAGTTTCTGTTTTCTGTCCAAATTACTTGGATACCTACGACATCTTTCTAAGTGATTTTTCAGACTACTTGTCCCATTCTGAGGTGTAGAACGAATTAACGTCGAACAATACTTGCATTTCATACTACCTATCACTGCAGTTTTATCAAAATGAGCCCAATATTGTGATTTTGGTGCCTTATCTCCCTTATCAGGTTCATCAATACTTACAATGGGATTTTGCTTTCTTTTCTTTTTCGATTTTGATGCAGACACAAGTGTAGAGACAAAGCCAGATCCACCCACTTCCTTGTTTGTATCACTAACTTCTACCACAGATCTGCAAAAAAGGGACAATAAATTGCACTTTAGAATCAGTTGTTTTGAGTTTTGAGTAAAGAAAATAGCTAGAATATTTTTTTCTTCTCGAAAAAAAACAAAAAAGGAATAAATTACTTGTGGTTGTCGGTTTCTTGGAGTAAATTCTGTTGTCCTTCTTCAGTGGACTTCATGGTGGACCTCGTCAGCTGGAGTTTTTTGTTGTAAAAAGTGGAATTTTACAGTAAAGGGAGAAAGTGATAGAGGGGAATAAGGAGAAGGAAGATGGAGCTTGGAGAAGCGGCAGAGAAGTGTGTGACCTAGAGAAAAATGAAGCTACACAAGGGTTTTGTTTCTACTTTTTACAAAGTGGATGGGACCCACCAAAGGAAAACAAAAATAAAACATAAAAAATGGAGTTTGTAGTTTGTACGATCACACTGTATTCTCTAAGTCTCATCTACCAAATGCCCACCCCCACCAACTTAAAATATTAGATTTATTAGTTAAAAACATAAATGGGCTTTTAGTGCAGGTGGAGGTTGGAACTTATGGGCTTTTAGTATACATAAAAATATTCAATCTCACCCTCCCATTAGAATATAAGTATTTGTATAAATATTTAAAAAAATTATAAAAATATATTTCGGTTCCTCGGTTAACCGACAATATAAAAACCCCGAATCGAAACCAAACCGAGAAACCGAAATTATTTTTGGTTCGGTTAACCAAACCGAAAAAAATGTCGCTTTTCCGGTTTTAATGCAGATTCAATCATCAAGAAAGTAGAGTTCCATCTAGTATCTACATCAAGACAAAGAAGACCTTTGTATTCAATTTCCTCTTCTTCAACACAAGCTTTAAACCTCTGAAGTCTAGCCGGAAAAGATCTCACATAACGAACAGCAACCCGAATTCTTACAATGGATGCATTTAGGTCTTTCAAACCATCCTTCACCACTAAATTCAGAATATGTGCAGCACACCTTACTTGCAAATATTTACCTTCTAACACACCCCCATCCCAGTGATTAATTCTTTTTTTCAAATACTGAATAGCCAAGTCATTAGGACTCGCATTATCTAATGTAATTGTCAAAACCTTTTTCAAGCCCCATTCATTTAAACACTTCTCAACAGCCCTACCAATCAGCTCCCCAGAATGACCAGCTATGGGACAGAGATTAATAATTCTTTTATGCAATTTCCAGTCATCATCAATAAAATGTGACGTCAAGGCCATGTAACACAGATTTTGACGAGATGTCCAAGTGTCAGTAGTAAGACAAACTCTAGAAGATAATTTACGAAGAGAACAAGCCAGTTTTCTCCTTTCCTCAATGAAAAGACCATAGCAATCCCTAGTTATAGTTTGTCGGGATGGCGTAAGAAACTCGGGATTGAGAGCTTTAGAATATCTACGAAATCCTTCACGCTCTACAATTGTAAAAGGAAGCTCATCTATAATAACCATTCTAGCAAGTTCTCTCCTAGCATTTTCTTGATCAAACTTCCACAACTTTGGAATATTCACCACTTGAGCATTTCCATCTTCACCAATAATAGTTTTGGACTCAAAGGCAATCAATTTCTGTTTTCTGTCCAAATTACTTGGATACCTACGACATCTTTCTAAGTGATTTTTCAGACTACTTGTCCCATTCTGAGGTGTAGAACGAATTAACGTCGAACAATACTTGCATTTCATACTACCTATCACTGCAGTTTTATCAAAATGAGCCCAATATTGTGATTTTGGTGCCTTATCTCCCTTATCAGGTTCATCAATACTTACAATGGGATTTTGCTTTCTTTTCTTTTTCGATTTTGATGCAGACACAAGTGTAGAGACAAAGCCAGATCCACCCACTTCCTTGTTTGTATCACTAACTTCTACCACAGATCTGCAAAAAAGGGACAATAAATTGCACTTTAGAATCAGTTGTTTTGAGTTTTGAGTAAAGAAAATAGCTAGAATATTTTTTTCTTCTCGAAAAAAAACAAAAAAGGAATAAATTACTTGTGGTTGTCGGTTTCTTGGAGTAAATTCTGTTGTCCTTCTTCAGTGGACTTCATGGTGGACCTCGTCAGCTGGAGTTTTTTGTTGTAAAAAGTGGAATTTTACAGTAAAGGGAGAAAGTGATAGAGGGGAATAAGGAGAAGGAAGATGGAGCTTGGAGAAGCGGCAGAGAAGTGTGTGACCTAGAGAAAAATGAAGCTACACAAGGGTTTTGTTTCTACTTTTTACAAAGTGGATGGGACCCACCAAAGGAAAACAAAAATAAAACATAAAAAATGGAGTTTGTAGTTTGTACGATCACACTGTATTCTCTAAGTCTCATCTACCAAATGCCCACCCCCACCAACTTAAAATATTAGATTTATTAGTTAAAAACATAAATGGGCTTTTAGTGCAGGTGGAGGTTGGAACTTATGGGCTTTTAGTATACATAAAAATATTCAATCTCACCCTCCCATTAGAATATAAGTATTTGTATAAATATTTAAAAAAATTATCAAAATATATTTCGGTTCCTCGGTTAACCGACAATATAAAAACCCCGAATCGAAACCAAACCGAGAAACCGAAATTATTTTTGGTTCGGTTAACCAAACCGAAAAAAATGTCGCTTTTCCGGTTTTAATGCAGATTCAATCATCAAGAAAGTAGAGTTCCATCTAGTATCTACATCAAGACAAAGAAGACCTTTGTATTCAATTTCCTCTTCTTCAACACAAGCTTTAAACCTCTGAAGTCTAGCCGGAAAAGATCTCACATAACGAACAGCAACCCGAATTCTTACAATGGATGCATTTAGGTCTTTCAAACCATCCTTCACCACTAAATTCAGAATATGTGCAGCACACCTTACTTGCAAATATTTACCTTCTAACACACCCCCATCCCAGTGATTAATTCTTTTTTTCAAATACTGAATAGCCAAGTCATTAGGACTCGCATTATCTAATGTAATTGTCAAAACCTTTTTCAAGCCCCATTCATTTAAACACTTCTCAACAGCCCTACCAATCAGCTCCCCAGAATGACCAGCTATGGGACAGAGATTAATAATTCTTTTATGCAATTTCCAGTCATCATCAATAAAATGTGACGTCAAGGCCATGTAACACAGATTTTGACGAGATGTCCAAGTGTCAGTAGTAAGACAAACTCTAGAAGATAATTTACGAAGAGAACAAGCCAGTTTTCTCCTTTCCTCAATGAAAAGACCATAGCAATCCCTAGTTATAGTTTGTCGGGATGGCGTAAGAAACTCGGGATTGAGAGCTTTAGAATATCTACGAAATCCTTCACGCTCTACAATTGTAAAAGGAAGCTCATCTATAATAACCATTCTAGCAAGTTCTCTCCTAGCATTTTCTTGATCAAACTTCCACAACTTTGGAATATTCACCACTTGAGCATTTCCATCTTCACCAATAATAGTTTTGGACTCAAAGGCAATCAGTTTCTGTTTTCTGTCCAAATTACTTGGATACCTACGACATCTTTCTAAGTGATTTTTCAGACTACTTGTCCCATTCTGAGGTGTAGAACGAATTAACGTCGAACAATACTTGCATTTCATACTACCTATCACTGCAGTTTTATCAAAATGAGCCCAATATTGTGATTTTGGTGCCTTATCTCCCTTATCAGGTTCATCAATACTTACAATGGGATTTTGCTTTCTTTTCTTTTTCGATTTTGATGCAGACACAAGTGTAGAGACAAAGCCAGATCCACCCACTTCCTTGTTTGTATCACTAACTTCTACCACAGATCTGCAAAAAAGGGACAATAAATTGCACTTTAGAATCAGTTGTTTTGAGTTTTGAGTAAAGAAAATAGCTAGAATATTTTTTTCTTCTCGAAAAAAAACAAAAAAGGAATAAATTACTTGTGGTTGTCGGTTTCTTGGAGTAAATTCTGTTGTCCTTCTTCAGTGGACTTCATGGTGGACCTCGTCAGCTGGAGTTTTTTGCTGTAAAAAGTGGAATTTTACAGTAAAGGGAGAAAGTGATAGAGGGGAATAAGGAGAAGGAAGATGGAGCTTGGAGAAGCGGCAGAGAAGTGTGTGACCTAGTGAAAAATGAAGGAACACAAGGGTTTTGTTTCTACTTTTTACAAAGTGGATGGGACCCACCAAAGGAAAACAAAAATAAAACATAAAAAAATGGAGTTTGTAGTTTGTACGATCACACTGTATTCTCTAAGTCTCATCTACCAAATGCCCACCCCCACCAACTTAAAATATTAGATTTATTAGTTAAAAACATAAATGGGCTTTTAGTGCAGGTGGAGGTTGGAACTTATGGGCTTTTAGTATACATAAAAATATTCAATCTCACCCTCCCATTAGAATATAAGTATTTGTATAAATATTTAAAAAAATTATAAAAATATATTCCGGTTCCCCGGTTAACCGACAATATAAAAACCCCGAATCGAAACCAAACCGAGAAACCGAAATTATTTTTGGTTCGGTTAACCAAACCGAAAAAAATGTCGGTTTTCCGGTTTTTCGGTTTCGGTTAAGTTTGGACAGCCCTAGTTGGCGGATATAGGGGGTCGTTCACCGGAGTTAGTAGGGACCGAAAGAAATGGGTGACGTGGCCAGTGGCGGTCCCAGGGGGGCTTGTGGGCCCCCCTCCCCCCCCGGGTCAATATAATATCATAAAGAGAGGTAGAATTTCAACAAAAATTTAATACCCCAGTGGTTGAGCCACCCATGACAAGTTGATTGTCCCGAGTTCGATACTCCCCAACCCTCTTCTCTGCCAACTTAATATGTTTTTTTATCTTTTGGGCTTATTTTTTGTTGTGTCTTTTGGGCATAAGATGTAAGGCTATTATTCCACGTAATTAGTTGATATTAAAATAAAATGTAAGGCCTATATAACTATATTGAACTTTTGTTTTTTGGGAATTCTATCTTATTTTTTTCATAATATATATACCAGTTAGTTAAAATGTGTTGTATGTTTTTCTATTTAATAGTAAATTTTTATTGTTAATCTAATTAGTTTTTTCTTTAAAAAAAAACTTAATTAGCTTTTGTTGTTTAAAAATATTTTATTATGTAATGACAAATTTAGAAGATGTTATACCATTTAATATTCTATATTTTTGAGCAACTCGATATTTTTTATATTTATTGATAGCTAATATTTTTAAATTAACTTATCTCCTAATAATTATCATATATTAAAATAAAACTTATCCTAAATAAGGGTTAATTTTTAAAATGAATGAAAAGCTTATTATGTGATTATTTTAAGTTTGTTATGGCGCAATTAATATATTTATGTGATTATATCGTATAACCCACTTCTACGTTCAAGCCCCACCTTCAAAATATCTTGGGTCCGTCACTGGACGTGGCGAGAGTTTTTAACCACAAAGCGGGTTGAGTTTCACTCTCATTTATATGCTAGTGGTGTTTGTATTGTTTTCCGATGTGGGGTTGCTTTTGTTCCCCAACAGGCGCGGATACGGGACGGGATGGGCGAAACCGAGCAACTGAGGGGCAGGTTAGGGTTGTGTGCGATTAAGTCGGGGTGTGTCGGAGAATGCGTTGACCGCCTGGCTGCCTGCGTGAGAGCCTCTGTGCGGCGGTGCCTAACCGAATCTAAAGAAGGTTGAATGTAGAAGGAAGAACTGAAGAAGGGGAGATTAGACAACGTCCGAACCGGGTACTGTAAAGGCCCATTGATGGGGCGACCCTCCCAATTTAATTTTTTTCATACACGCCGTCAGGAAGATTCGAACTTCGAACCTCCTGAACAAACGCCTAAGGAGCCTAACACCTCGTCCCACTAGACCAATTGGTTATTGGTAACGACTGAGTATTTTGTTTAAACGAACTTTGTCAATATTTTAAAGTTGGCTGACAAATAAATTTGGACCGAGTGCACCAAGTATTTATTTGGGCTTGGGGTCTAGAATTTAAAAAAAAAAAATAGGTTGATTTTAAACTTGGTCACACTGTTCCCAATCGAGTAGTTTAATTTATATGTTCATTGTCTTCGACATTTAGTCAAACGGTTAAGCTTCAAGGGTAGTAGTTTGATTTAGCTTATACTTATAAAATGACAAAATGAGATATAATTTATTAAAGAATATATAGGCATACAACTATATGGATATTTGATGTATTGGACATATAACAAATTCAAATACTTCCTGCAATATGATTTTTCTCATTGCTGAATTTAATTTTGATATATCCATTAGATTTTTGTGAGAAAAGTACGTATATCTAGACTAAATGTTATTGTTGTGTTTTCCAGTTTGATTAAAAAAAAATCAGCATAAAAAATTGAACACATGTTCATATGAACTTGAAAAAATAAAAAAGAGTTGTGTAACTAGTAACTATTTGCCCAATTCATTTGTATACTCTAAGCCCCAAGAATAATCAACCTAAAAAAACAAAAAAAAATTCCATTTCCATGGCTTCAAATCCTTCAATTCACCTGCTCACCTATCAAGTCCAATCCCATTACAAGAAATGAAAGCCCTTGGAAGAGCAAGAAGTAAAAATGAACTCCATGTGCAGACAACAAGCTCCTCCCAGCTGCAGTAAGAAGTAAAAAAGCAAGCCCAAGCTCCTTCTTGTAAATCCTATTCCTCTTCCTAATCTTCTTAACTTCTTGATTCTTCATCTTACCAAGCATCATCATCTCTAACCCGGATTCCGATGACCGCCTTTGAATCTTGTCATTGCTCATCAATGCCTTTTCCCTTTCAGCAACAGCTAGAAGATCAGATTCAGAAGCTCTTCCTGTTTTCTTGGTCACGACCCATTCATAGGCGCTGCCTAATTGGAAAAGCCCGGAAATCATGGCATTGAATTTGGTAACCGACATTGTGTTTTCGAATAGTAGGTAGGGGATGAGGAAGGGGAATGATTTGGGTGCTGGTAGGATGTTTAGGAATGATAGGAAGACGGGTACGTAACAGATTACCCAGTTGGGAAGCTCTGCCTCGGGTATGAACATGGTTAATGGAAGTATGATGCAAAATAGTGTGAAGGAGTAGAATGGAAGTATTAGCTTCCTTAGAAGAAAGAAGAGGAATATCAAATTTGACTTCTTCCATATTGATATCTGCATTAACAACACCAATGAGATGAGTGTAATCTTTCATCATTCACAATTTCACATCTTCATCATCATCATCATCATCATTGACCCAGTGAGGCTCTGCTACAGCGGAATCTGGGGGGTCAAGATGGGGGTACGCCCGATAGACCCAAGAAAAACTGAAATTCAGCTATGTGGCAATAATAACTGAATTTAGTTAGAATGCACCAAAATTGATATAGGGACTGAATCCATCTCAAAGGCAGTGTATAAAAGCCAATGAGCATGAGGATGCGCCCGATGTGGAAAAAAAAAGTCATTTAGGTGATATATGATTTAGCATATACATCATCATCATCATCGCTCAGTATAATCCCGCTCAAGTGGGATTTTGGGGGTCAAGATGGGGGCAACCATAACTTGAACATGTCAGGAGGATGCGCCCGATAGACCCAAGGAAAAAAGTTTTTATTTCTACCTTTAGGTGATTAAAGAGATTTAATAGAAGCTCTACAACCATGAATTCAACTTAGAAATCTTCTTTTTACCTTGGAAGTTATGATTGCAGGAAGACATAGTCTAAATAGCTGCATAGGACCCGAATGCCAGCGATGTTGTTGCTTCTTGTAGGCTTCATAGGACTCAGGCAACTCACAAAGAACCCTAACATCATTGAGGAAGATGAACTTCCAACCATGCAAGTGGGCCCGGACCGCGATATCCATGTCCTCCACCGTGGTTCTCTCTAGCCACCCTCCAGAGTCCTCCAAGGCCTTTATCCTCCACACGCCAGCTGTCCCATTGAACCCGAAAAAGTTCAAGAACATGCCATTCACTTGTTGCTCCACTTCAAAATGGAAGCAAAGATTGATGTTTTGAAGCCTTGTTAACAAGTTCTCATCTTTGTTTACAAAAGACCACCTAGCTTGGACTAGACCGAGATCCGGTTTCCCCTACACAACATAAGAAAGAGTTGATTAAATCATCATCATCGCTCAGTATAGTTCCGCACAAGCATGATCTGGAAGTTTAAGATGAGGGCACCCATACCATGATCAGGATTGAAAAAACAGTATGTTTTGATTTGAATTGTGGAATGTGATTTTACCTTGAAGTGAGGAATTGTTAGTTTGAGGAAATCAGGGTTCGGTTGGAAGTCTGCATCAAGGATTGCGACGAATTCGTAGTCTTTGACATAGTCACAGGACATGGCTGATTTCAGATTGCCGGCTTTGTAGCCTGTTCTGATGAATCTATGTCTGTAGATTATGTTCACTCCCTTTTCACTCCATGAGTAAACTTCATCCTTGATTAAAAATTGCAAATTTTCATCATCTGAATCATCAAGAACCTGGATAAGAATTCTGTCTTTTGGCCAATCCAGCTGACAGGCTGCTGCAATTGATTGCTCATATACCTTCATAAGAGAAAAGCACAGATATTGACATTAGACTTGCAAAAATGATCAATTATACACTCACAAGTTAAAATCATACTAAAATACAGATTTTATTAATTCAGAAATCAAATAATAGCAACCTATCAAATTCCAATTGGTAATAATGGAGTTTTTAGCTAGACACTGTCTATGAGTGATGATTACCTTAAACTACACAACTTTATGACTGGTTGAATAAATTTGGAGGAATTCTTAGAAAAAATCTTAAATTATGGGTGATTTACTGTAATTATCCAAAACAAAGATTGTATCTTTTTCCTCCAATGGTATGGGAACAATAAAGATTTGGAACTAGAAAGTGATGAAAGATGTCATTAATCCAATAACAGCAAGAAGAAGTAAAAAAGATCAGTAATTTATTTGTTACCTCTTTCTCATTGCACATAGGGATCTGAACAAGCACTTTGGGGAAATTGGTTGCATCTTCAATATTAAGAGCTTGAACTTCATCAATGGAAGGTTTGAGCTTCTTGTACTTGACCCAAAAGCACCCAATACAAAGCACAAGCCTATCAAAAGACTGGATCAAGAACAAAACAATACAGAATTTGGACATCAGTATAACAGCAGGGGCAACATAATCAGCCCTAAATGACATCCAAGCCACATAAGACCACTGAAGAATGTTACTTTCAACTTCCTCCCAATACCCTAATTGGATCAAATCCAATCCATTAAGATTCCACTTTTTAAAATGTGCAATTACTTCAATTGCAAGCCCTAAAATGGAGATTACAAGGCAAACCCTAATGAAATTGTAGAGTTTGCCTCTACTTCTGGGCTGCTCATCACTGAACTTGTCTGCCATGGCTACCCTTTTCTTGATTTTGAAGAAGAGGGATTTGGAAGCAATGGGTAGCCATGAGATGAAGCTGAGAAATCTCTGTGCTTTGAGGAGAAGTACCCATGTAAACTGTTTTGTGCTAACTGATTTTTCTTTAATAATGTTGTTGATTGGCTTATCCACTGTGATTGTCACAGCCATTTGAGGAGTTCAATCAAATTGGCCCCTCAAATGGCAGAATGAAGGAAAACCCAGATGGGAGGAAGAAGAGGGGAAAGCAAAATTGTAAAAGAATTGAAATTTTCTTTGTAAAGATTTGAACTTTAAAGAGTTTGGGGATTTTGGAGAGATGGGAAAAAAGCTGGAGAACATGTTGGCATATGCAATGTGCATTTTATGAGCTGCAAATAATTATGAGGTGCAGTGTAATGGATGACCCAGATGGCAAGGTCCAGCAATATGATTCCTTTCATTGAATATATTAGTGGTTGTTTTTGGGAGGGCAATAATACTATATTAGGAAAATAGGATTATAAATTGGAATGATTAAGGGTGAATTATCATAGTGATTAATACTGTGGCAATGGTGATTGGTTATAGACAAATTTTATATGGGTTTTTTTAGTAATCTTTGACCATTTAGATGATGGGGTTTTGGATTCATTTCTATTTATCTAATCTATGGATTTGTTTGAGAATAAGGTTTGGGATCTATAATGCTACTACACTACTATACACACTAGCACTTTTTAGTGTCTTGCTAAACTGAAATATGCTTTTGTACTGTCATAAATGTTTTATGTTTATGCTTGTAAAGTATCTAGACATGTCAATTGGGTATTTGGGTCGGCCGGGTCGAGGTTGATCCTTTTGGGTTCGGGTCGTTATGAATCACGGATTAATAGGGTCACCGCGGGTTTTCTTACGGGTCGGGTTGACCAGCGGGTCAAAAACATCGATTTTTTTATGATCATTAACACCAATCTATACAACTATAAAAACTCTTCCTCAATAGACCAATAAATGATCTATCTATTGAAACAACTATGTATTGAAATAGAAAATACCATTAACAAATAATTGTATAAATGATATGTCTTTTGAAATAGAAAATACCATTAATGAGTAGTTGGAGTTTGGAATACGAATGGGCACACCAAGTTGTCACAATCAGTGCACCATATCATGTGTGTTAGCCTATTACGTTCCTTCTTGAATGTTATAAGAACAATTGTTTGAACTTTCTTTTGCATTATATTTGTTGTAATTGACAAAAGATAGAGCTAACATATAATTAATTGGCTAATTTCAAAAGATAGAACTCTTTGAACATACAATTTCTATTCTAATTCAAATAATATATACATTCATCTATGCCCACTTATAAAATAAATAAAAATAAACACGAAATCCTATCCCGTCCATCGGACGGGTCAAGCCTTCTAGTTCTCTATTAAATTACTCCCTCCGATTCAAATTAAATGACGTTTAATCTATTAATATTTGATCCTATTTAAATGTCATTCACTTTTCTATATGAAAATTTATTGCATAGATATCTTCAATTCTTTGTCTCTCAATTTATTTACTCTCATTGTAAATCTTTCTTTTCTTGCATATACATAATTACCATTCAAATGCCTATTGGCCAATTAATGAATATTTTACCTTGGCATATATATGTAGAGATAAGTGAGTTTGATGAGTCATTAAAGTATTTTTTAATAGTAAAACTTTTTGCTAAAACAACATTTTTTTGGATCGGAGAAGGAGTATCATTAATCTTTAAATTTAAAAAATGATTAATCGAAATGATTTATTAAGAATTCACGAATTTCAGTTTTGTGCATTTTTTGTATTTATGTTGGTAGTTTGGTATGTATCAAATTTCATAAATATGATTTTTTGTTCGGATTCTAGGTTTTATGTGAACTTAGTGGCCCAAAATACATATTTTACACATTAGTGATTTACACATCATTGGTAGATTATAACTATTTTCAAGTTAAGTCGGATTGAATCTGGCATTTAATTTCTTGAGAAATATTATTCTGGCCTAATTAATCCCTTGATATATGAATGTGATGAGCATGGTGTATGTTGAGTAAATCAAGCTGGTTTTCCTAAATCACGGATCCAAATCATTATGTTGAGAAAAATAAATAAGTATATTGCCTTTTTTATGTGAAAATGAAAGTTTTGAAAATGAAAATATGTGGTAGAACGTTGTCTTTGGATAAAATTAGATATGTTATGCACATGTGCATGCTTTCCAAAGGCCTAACCTTAGGCTTAAAACATATACAGCTCTCTCTGTACTTGTGCAAATTTGTCAGATAGACACCCTACTTTTGGTTTGGACCTGTTGAACATTTAAACTTAACAATTTGGACCTATTAAACACCTGGTCGTTGACAATCTCGTTGAGTGTAATACACGCATGCTGACATATTCCAATTTTTTGTACAAATGTGTGCCACATATGCTTATTTTGCCACATAAGATGTCACATAAGCCCAATCTTTAACACCATTATTTTAATAAAATCAGAAAATATAAAAAAATACAAAAAGAAAAAAAAATTGCACAAGTACAGGGAGTTGTATATGTGCGTTTGACTTACACGTACTTCGCCACGTCAGCTATCAGGTGTTTAATAGGTCCAAATTGTTAAGTTTAAGTGTTCAATAGATCCAACGCAAAAGTGGAGTGTCTATCTGACAAATTTGCACAAATACAGAGGCTGTATATGTTTTAAGCCCCCAACCTTATTGATATAGTATTATTTTGTACATCTTTTTTTATTTTATAATGAAACATTAATTAGTGCTATTATTTAATTCATAACCACTCAATTGAATAAAATGCGATTTGATCCATTTTTACACTAGCATCGAATCTAAGATGCGATATTCCTTCTCCATCTCCAAAGAAATACACATAGGGTTTAAACAATCCAAAATTGCATGAATTTACGGGTCGGAGTTGATTAAAAAAAACTCTATAAATAGAAACTCTATAAATGGAATTTAAACAATCCAAAATTTTAGATAAGAAATTATTTAATGTAATTAGATTTTTGTTTTATTATATTTATTGATTATTTTATTTAGAATTCATCAGTTTGCTATAAAATTTTGAAATTTTACTCATAAATTTTTTAATAAACTTTATGAGAACAAAATTGCATGAATTTACGGGTCGGGTCACGGGTCAAGATTTTTGAGATTACGGGTAACGGGTCGGGTTACAGGTTGACCCGTAAAACCCGTAACCCAACCCATAACCCGTAATAATATATAAATATATTACTACTCTACTCTAATAGACTAGGCTCGTTCTAAATAATAGAATAACCCAACATCTATCACATGCAGAGGCTAGAGCCCACGTGAATTCAAACTTACAAGACACATAGGCTATTTAATACCAACCTCCTTGTTGGCACCTTTAAAATTTCGATGTGGGATAGGTCTCCCATCCCACATCGAAAAATCAACTACATTTTCTCAATTTGGAAGGCTATAAAAATGCATTTGTTTTGTTATTCTGGTTGTTCATGCAATGAGCCCTCCTTTTGATGGGTCATTCTCCTTATTGGGCTTAAGTCCAGTTTCGTGAACTAATATTACGGGTCACGAGTCAAATAATATTTTTTATGAGTCATTGGGTAACGGGTCGGTTTGGGTTGACCCGTTGAACAACCTTACTCGCCGCCAACCATTTCCCGGTTCCGTCGGGCTGCGAGACCTGTAACAGCCTAGACGAAGACACTAACCATGTGTTACTATCGTGCCCATTAACTGAGGAAACCATCAAATTCGTAAATCCCAAACTCTGCCGAATCCTCAACCAAATTTCCCCTGGGGATAAAAAACCACACCTTGTCTTGGATGAGATAAGGATGTAATTAACAAAAGAGAAAATGAAAATCCTCGGTAACACCTGGTGGTGCCTATGACACTTTAGAAATAAAAGAGTTTTCGAGAACAATAACAACGATAACTGGAATAACGCCGCAAACATTTGCGACTTTATTCGCAACCAAATTAAAAATTGGAAAAACGCGGAAGCCTCGACCTCGGATAACCCACGTTCCGGAACGACTAGAGGTGGACCTAAGAGAAAGACAACAAAATGGGCAAAACCCAGAAGTGATTTTACTATTGAATTTTGATGGTGCTAGTTAATGCGGATGGCGTGCCTTCTTACGGGTTCATTCTCAGGGACTGCTGCGGCTCTCCCATCCATTTCGACGGAGGATTGATTGGTTATCAATCCGTTCTGACTTCCGAGACCATCGCCTTACGCCAGGGACTACTCGAGGCCATTCCCCTACTATTGAGGCCAGTTCCGAGACCATCGCCTTATGCCTTCGCACATGCATATCCAATTAAGGCTAGTTCAGGAACAGTACCTTGAGTAAATTCCCCTACTATTGAGCACAAGAAGCCAATCGCCATCGCTTTGGCGGAATATATTAAGGCGCTTGGATCTAAATCTGGAAGACTAGTCTTGGCAAGGAAAAAGGTCAAAATTGAACCGAATGGTACTCCAGCCTTTATTGCTATCGATTCATTAATCAACAGTCTTTCACACTCCTGGGGGACTTTGGTTTCCTTGAAAATCGTGATCCCAATCTCTTAATCCACTTACGAACGAGATCGATGCAATTCCAAGGTTTACTTCTGGCCGTCGACACTTGTTCTACGCTCAAATCCACCGTGGCATATAGTTAAGGAAATGAGACAATGGAAACTAGGAGAATGGCTGGTCTTTGTTACAAATGTGGTGACAATTAGGGAATTGCGTGATTCTCAGCTCTGCGATCTGCTCAGGAAGGAAAGGTTTGAAATTGGGGATGGTGAATTTAGGGTTGATTCTTGGATGCCATTTTGCGTTGTTGCTCAGGAGACGCCTAGGAATTGAATGGCGGAGGCTTTCGGTGTTCTCACGGAGATGAAGCTGCCTGTTAGTGGATATGCAATGGATATTGGGCTGGTCGAGTTTTCGCCTGTTAGGGAGCTGTGTTCGTTCTTGCTTGGCAACTCTATAGAAGTATGATTGTACAGAGAAGTATGCAATAAAAGCTTAATGTGATTTTGCTTGCAAATATGCTGTGCTGAATGAATGCTATTAGCTTAATGTGATTTTGATTTCAGAAACAAGCACAATTTTACTAGTCTTTATATAACCTGTTGCAAAGTGTCAAAGCAGCTGAAACTGTGTTATTTTCTTGTACATTTTGAACTTTGCCTACATATATTACAAACAAAACACTGAACTCTGATTACACATATAATCAACAATGTCCACTTTGAAGGTGACGATCCTTGCTTATCAAGGGAGTTGTCGTCGTCTGAGAAGATGACTCTAGCTCTGGTGTTTCAAGTTCTTTTGACATTTCTTCGGTTGAGTTTCCCCATATCACGGCATAGAACCCGAGAGATATCACAATTGCTCCTATTATGCTGGTACCATAAAGTCACAAGAAGTCATAATTCTAAGTAATAAGTCATACAAGAAAGTGTCAAAGAGGGGAAATGAAACTGTACCTTCCTAGATAAAGGGTGTCACCAAGAAACACGACGCCCATGGCTGCAGCGATTGCAATGGACAACGGCTTGAACATTGCAACGTAAACGGGTCCTTTGAGATGTATGGCCCATACATGAAGAGCATTGCCCAAGAATGATCCAAACAGTCCCTATGTACAAATCATACAACCAAATTATTCATAAGCAACATTTAATTGGATCAATCTCGAGTTAGGGAATTCTACAGAGTATAAACAAGCCGCCAATGATATGTCAAGCTTCAATAGCCAGGAAATTGTGTTAGTTTCGAACACGAATCCTGCAATTCCACATATCAGCGCTCCGAAAAGGCAGTTAAAGAAGACTACAACAAGCTTTGCTGGGTATTCCTTGATGATATCAGCCTACAAAAAACATGAAATTAGATGATCATGGTATCTTATTCAATTTAAGGTTCAAATGGACCCTAAACAATTAAGCTTAAAGGCGAAATATTACCATTATAATGTACCACAAAGCAGCAAGGAAATGAGAGGAGACAAGTAGAAGGCCACCAAAAACCCAATTGGATTGTGATGAATCAAGAGAGCCTTGCAAAAGTTGGGGTGATTTTTGTACGAAAAGTATAATTTCAGGGCCTTTGTAGAATATCACAATTAAAGCACCAGCAACAGATACTATTGTTCCTGTAATTTTTGCCTGAAAGCCAAAGCTTCTCCAAGCAAATCTCTCCATCCTACAAACCAAAAAATCACAAATTTTGTCCATTTATACAGATGGTGAGATGGGTTATAATTTACATAAACCACCCACATATTATGCCATTTTTCAAAGCTAGCACAAACTTTATATAAAAGGAAAAAAATGTCCCATATTATAGATGCACAGTAAAATTATCCCCAAATATCGTCAAACAGTACAGATTTCTGAAAATACCCAAAAAGGATGGCTAGAATGAAAGTGAAACCAGGCACAAGATTGCTTAAAGCTGAACAGAGAGTAGGAGAGCTATAATCAATCCCTCTGTAGCCTGTAATCTGACATGAACTCCTGCCAATTACAAAAAGGGGAAAAATTAAACAGAAGTTAACCCTAATTAGGCTAAATTGGATATCAATTGAACAAATCATGGCCTCAAACTTAAAACTAAGCCATACCCAACAAGGCTCAGCAGGAAAAACTTGCCTAGAATCCTCAAACTCAAAGAGGGCAAAGCTGTTTTCCTGCAAAAAAGCCAAAATTAGGGTTCTTGAGATAAGAACATAATTACTTAAGAAACAGATTACCTGTAGAGGAAATTGTAAGGGATAAGAACAAGGGCAGCTACAGAATATGAGTAGGTAACAAAGACATAGAAAGTCAAGCCATTGTTAATGGAGGCAGCTTTGAATAAGGTGTTTGTGACAACATTTGAGGATTCAAGGGCCACCATAGCTGTAAAAGGAAGCAATTCATTGTAGAACAAGCTTCTTCTTCTCATCTCTTCCATTATCTTTCTTGCTTTCTGAGTTTTGGAGATGGGGCTAATTTCAGGTGGAGATTTTAATGTGTGTAATCACTAATCAGCAAGATTTAATAAGAGTATAAAAGGGAGATTTGGTGGGGTGGCATGGGAATTGCAGGAATTAGGAAGATTGAAAAAAAATTAATACTAAGATTAATGGATTTCATGACCAAATAAATAAAGATAAATGGGATTATTTTTCTGGAAAAAGAGGAGTCAATGGCGTGTGGCATGCTCAAGGTACAGAAAATCTAGCAAAAGTTTGTATGAGTCAGATTATTTTTAAGTTTCGAAGAAATTTAAAATTTCTCAATTTGGTGGTATACATATGGCCTACAAAGCAAAATAAATTTGGCACACTTTGATCTAGGACTAGGGGTAATTAACGGGTCGGGTCGTCCGCGACCAATAGTAACCTGACCCGTAATTTATGGATCGGGCCCCTAACTTGCAGATAACAAGTTGGATTGCAGGTTATTTTTTTTTTTAATTTGCAGATCGGGTCAGGTTAAACCCTTTCAGTTGTGGTTTGTGGGTCGACCCACAACTTTGTTTTAAAAAAATATTATATTATTTCATTAGAGTGAAAAATAGTAAATTTTTTTATTATATTACTTGTGGGTCGCGTCGAATTGACTCGTTGAGTATCTCTACTTGTGGGGCATTCGAACTTGATTTTGTTTGTGTCAAACAGGTCAACCCGCAACCCACGGGTCGGATCACGAGTCAATAAATTTTTTTGCAGATCGACTCGTTTAGCACCCATAAATTTGATCTGAATGAAATCGCCAAATATAGTTATTAATTAAAAGTGAAAAATTCCAGCCCATTTGTTTGTTAGTTTAATGGTTTTAAAACCTATATTCAAGGATTCTTATGTAAAAATATTTTATTTAATTTTATTATTATTAAGATTTATATAAAAAAATACCCACAAAATTTATTCTTTTATTTTTAGGATTTAGCTTTTAAAATAAAATTCTTAACTTGTGTTAGTGCATAGATTTTTAAGAAACTTTTATTTCTAAATGTAAAAAAGTTTCAACAATTTGCACTCACTTGATTTATTTTTCCTTACTACATCAAATGTGAATCGAATTATTTCATTTTTTGATAAAAGGTTCCGATTTCGCCATTTGGTTATTAAATGAAATTGCCAAATTGAGATATTAAATGAAAGTGAAATTCCAACACATTTGACAATTATTCTAAACATGAAAAAGTTTCAACCATGCACAATTGCACACCCTTTTACATATTTTTTCATTCTATTGTAAGAAGGTGGAATTCGGGTAGGATAATGCACACACTTTATTTTTTGGAGTCTGTTGTGTAGATATAGATATTAAATATTGGTCTATATTACAATGTATTTTGTATTTTTTTATAATGAAAGAGATTTAATGCATTAAACAGACCTTATAAATCAAGAGGTCGAAACAATCAACATCCAGATAGACATGTAAAGTTAAAATTGAGAAATAAAAAGTGAAAAAGTACAAAGGAGTGCAATTTCGGGTTGGACTTGTAGAATTTCTCGATTGATAGGAATCCAGGCAATCAGCTCAGTCACGGTCAAAGTGGGATAGTATGCAATTATTTTAGGCGAAGGAGACAAAGTGATGGTGATTCATAAGCTGATTGTACTATGAACATAACAATCTATGCGTTTTAATGCAACGAAATGCCGCTCTTCAGGATCATGCGCGAAAGGACAAAACCATAAAGTAATTGTACTATGAACATAACAATTTATGCGTTTTAATGCAACGAAATGACGCTCTTTAGGATCATACGCGAAAGGACAAAACCACTTAACTGCATACAAATTATTTAGATGAGTCAAAGCGAGATACTATAACTCATCAACCAGACTGCGGTTCAAATTGTATGATTAGAGTATGCTCAATGGTTGTCCATTTTAAGTTGGTCATCAAATAAAAAAAGAATATCTCTCACTTCCACCTCACTTATGACCAATTGTATGCCCAACATAATTTAAAACTCCAAATGGTTGCCCAATTATTTTTGGTCATCACAATCTCTCACATATATTTTTCTCTACCTCACCATATTTTCTCTCTCCTACAATTCAAACATATAATTAATTTTTAGTTATTAGAAACTAAATAAATATTATGAATTATAATATATTGTGTTCCTTTTTATTTAATATTTATCATATTAAATTATTATTATTATTATTATCGGAATGGATTATTAATTTTTTCAGCTAAGTAAATATTTATGAAAAATGCAAAAAATGTTGGTTCATCTTGAGAGGATTGATAATTCTCACTTGATGGAAGAACATTTGTAGAAAATGGCATCCTTGGCTTTTGTTGTGGGTATGAAATAAATTGGGAAAAGGAATTAGGATTTGAGAACAATGGATTGAATTGGTGGGGCTGTTGGGTGAATTGGGATGAACCCATTTGACCAGAGATTTGATAATGAGGAAATTGTGGAAAATTTTGTGAATTTGGATCCATTTGAGAGCTTAAAATAGTTTGAGAATGAAATTTGGATTATTTTGGGATTGTGAAGTTTTTTTAGATTTTGGGGGGTTTCTCTGTTTTCCAATTTTGATTTCTCCATCTCTAATTTTTTTTTGAAAATTTGAGATGAAAGTAGCAAAATTTATGAGATGAGAAAATAAAGCCGTTGTATTCTTAAATGAGGAGTTGTTGAAATGAGAATTAATTAGCGTTTTGAAATGAGCATTTGGTTGAAAATTAATTGCCTTATTTATTTAATATTTTTTTTCTTTTTGCAGGACACATGGCACTTGCTGGTTGAATGACCAATTTGAAGAAGTGGTCACCACGAAGACCTGGCCATCACTCTCTTTCTTTAAAATTTATCACCTCTCTCTTCATTTATTGTTATTTTAATTTCTCTCTAATGTGGTGACCAAAATCTGGTCAACCGCTGGGAATGCTTTTAGAAACAAAGGGCCTAGTGATAGATTAGCCGTCGGTTGTAGTTTATTATTGAAGCTCATTCATTTTTATATTTTATACATATTTTAGAGATGTAGTTGCATATAAAATTAAGTCATTTACATATATAATTTTCATATTTCATATTTAATTTTATTTTGTATTCAAATCTACATTCTAGTTTTTACTCCCTCCGTTTAAGTATATTTGACCTTTTAGAAATAATTAATTATCTAATTCTAAATGGCCTTTTAGCTATTTTGTCCGATATTTTCTAATTTTACCCTCAACTAATTTTCAATTTATTGGTTGGAATAAAAAAGGAGGAGAATTAATTATATGTATTAATGATTTAATAGGGATATTTTAGTAAGAATAATACTTGTCTTAATATTTGTGCAAAATGGTTAAAGGACAAATGGAGTTAGACGGAGGGAAAAATTCAACCATGCAATGGATCCACCAATCTAAAGGCGAACCAAAAATAAACCTAACTTGGATCAACAAACTTAACATCCCCCAAAGTGAAAAATTTGTTTGGAAAGTAGCCAGAAATGGTTTGCCAACTAAGATGAGGCTCGCTGCTAGGGTTGTTCAAATGGCCCGTCACTATCCAACCCGGATTTTACGGGTCGGGTCACGGGTCAAGATTTTTGAGATTACGGGTAACGGGTCGAGTTACGAGTTGACCCGTAAAACCCGTAACCCTACCCATAACCCATAATAATATATAAAATATATTTTATTATATTTTAAACTACTCTACTCTAATAGACTAGGCCCGTTCTAAATAATAGAGTAGCCCAACATCTATCACATGCAGAGGCTAGAACCCACGTGAATTCAAACTTACAAGGCACATAAGCTATTTAATACCAACCTCCTTGTTGGCAACTTTAAAATTTCGATGTGGGATAGGTCTCCCATCCCACATCGAAAAATCAACTACATTTTCTCGATTCAGAAGGCTATAAAAATCCATTTGTTTTGTTATTCTGGTTGTACATGCAATGAGCCCTCCTTTTGATGGGTCATTCTCCTTATTGGGCTTAAGTCCAATTTCGTGAACTAATAAAATTTGGGGGTTAACGGGTTAACCCGTAAAACCCGTGACCTGTAATATAGGTTACGGGTCGGGTCATGGGTCAAATAATATACGGGTCACGGGTCGGGTCACGAGTCAAATAATATTTTTTTACGGGTCATCGGGTTACGGGTCGGTTCGGGTTGGCCCGTTGAACAACCCTACTCGCCGCCAACCATATCCTGGTTCCGTCGGGCTGCGAGGCCTGTAACAGCCTAGAGGAAGACACTAACCATGTGTTACTCTCGTGCCCATTAACTGAGGAAACCATCAAATCTGTAAATCCCAAACTCTGCCGAATCCTCGCTAACACCTGGTGGTGCCTATGGCACTTTAGGAATAAAAGAGTTTTCGAGAACAATAGAAATCCTCGCTCAAATCAAGCCTAATATATCGGGGAACAAAATTAGGCATTCGGGAGTTTCCGATCAACCTGAATCTCACAATCCCTGGCGCACCTGGAAGTGGATGTGCGGATTCGTCTTTCGAATTGAGAATTCACGAAGGGAAGAGAGGGACTAGGGAATTGCGTGATTCCAACATAGCAGAATTGGAAGGAGGATCTTTCAAATCTGTTTCCATGGCGAACGATCATGAAGGAAGGGAAGAGAGGGACTATGGAATTGCGTGATTCTCAGCTCTGCGATCTCCTCAGGAAGGAAGGGTTTGAAATTGGGGATGATGAATTTAGGGTTGATTCTTGGATGCCATTTTGCGTTGTTGCTCAGGAGACGCCTAAGAAAAAAACCCTTCGCACATGCATATCCAATTAAGGCTAGTTCAGGAACGGTACCTTGAGTAAATTCCCCTACTATTGAGCACAAGAAGCCAATCGCAATCGCTCTGGCGGAATATATTAAGGCGCTTGGATCTAAATTTGGAAGACTAATCTTGGCAAGGAAAAAGGTCAAAATTGAACCGAACGGTACTCCAGCCTTTATTGCTATCGATTCATTAATCAACAGTCTTTCACACTCCTGGGGGAACTTTGGTTTCCTTGAAAATCGTGATCCCAATCTCTTAATCCACTCACGAACGAGATTGATGCAATTCCAAGGTTTATTTCTGGCCGTTGACACTTGTTCTACACTCAAATCCACCGTGGCATCAAATTTCTCAGGTTCCTTCAAGAAATCGGAAGAATCACCCACGACTTTAGGATGCGGTCCAATCTTGATTCCAAAATAGCTCGAATCAAGACGAATAGCTCAAATTCGCCAAGGGAAGAGTAGGGAATTGCGTGATTCAGAATTGGCAAGATCAGTTTCTATGGCGGAAGGAAGGGAAGAGAATTTGTCACGAAACCGACCTAAATCACGAACCAGAAAGAAAGAGGGGGATGAGAAATTCAGATAGAGTATGAAGCGAGAGGAGAATTTGTCACGAAACCGACCTAAATCACGAACCAGAAAGAAAGAGGGAGATGAGAAATTCAGATAGAGTATGATGTGAGAGGAGAATTAGAGCAATTAGGGACAAAATTCATTCATTACTTCGATAATCCCTCTCTCAGAGAGTTACAGAGCTAATAAAGCCAACCTGTATTCACAACAAACTCTCAAACACTCCTTAACAACCTGATAGTTATCCGCTCTAATTAACAATCGGATAACCCCACCACTAAACCGGATAACCCTATTTAATTACATTTCCTTCCCCTTTTAAAAGGGTAGAATACATCAACAGACACTTGTACTTGTAATATTTTTTCAATCAGCCCCTGTAACATGAAATGTTCAAATAAGCACCTAAACTTAATTAAATTTGTTCGTTCAAACACAACTAATTGAGGTGAAACTTACGCGCGCTGACGTGGAATTAATTTGTTCCATGTGGATACTTTAATTAAATTTATTAAATATTAACAAAAGAAAAATATAAATTTTTTTCTTTTTCTTTTTTTGACCTTCTTTGATCTTTTATTCAATGAACAACAAAGAATCGGGATGGAACGACGACCTCCAATCTTCACTGCCGACACATCTTCTCTGCCTCGTCAAATACAAATTCTTCACCGACGAACTCTGTTCTCCATTCTTCACCCACGGGCTTCGTTCTTCACCGACGACATTCTTCACCGTCGACATTCTTCACCCTTTAAAAAATATAATATTCCGGTCCAAACCGGTCTGAAAGTGGACCGGATCAGATCGGGACCGAGACCGGACTAGACCGGAAAATTCTGGCCCAATCCTCTGTCCAAAGATTTAGGAAACTCGGTCCCGGTCCGGTCCGGGTTTGGACCGATGCCCATCCTTATTATATATAGCTAGAACGTGATGAAGGAATGATGTATAGTAAATGGGCTTTTATTTGCAGCCTCATTGATGGGCCTGGCTTATTACTAATACGCGGTCGACGAATATGAATTTGAGCCTTGAATTGCTAAATTGTTTTGATCTCTCTCATGAAATCATAGTTTTTATAAAAAATTTAAAATTGGTTTTTTTTTTTTTTTTTTTGTAGAAGGATAGGCGGTACTCTCCGGCCCCTCAGGGAGGCGTGTTATTAATGCGAAAAAAGGGCTAAGTAGTAATCAAGCAGGGGATAGCCCGACCCCTTACATCATCAAATAACAAAGGAGAAACACCCTCAGGAGGTTCAACCAATACATGAAAACCAATGTTGTAAGAAAAAGCTAAACTAGCAAGATAGTCGGCAACAATATTAGCTTCTCGGAAAATATGGCGGAATTGGATAATCCAATCCCTACTAATAAAGCCTTGGCACTGATGCACCAGGTTAGCGAGTGGATGACTACACTCCATAGGCTTTCCCAGAAGAAGACACACCAATTGTGAGTCTATTTCTAAGATTACCCTCCTGTAACCCTTACTCCAAGCAAGACTCAAGCCTCGTAGGACACCCCATAATTCAGCCATTGGAAAAGAGCAAATACCAATATTATGGACAAATCCTACCTGCCACTTCCCATCACCATCTCTAATAGCACCTCCCGCAGCGGCAAGCCCATTCCGAACAGAGCCATCCGTATTGAGTTTCACAAAACCGTTTTGCGGTGGCTCCCATTGAATAAAAATTTCTTCCCTACTTCGTCTTCTAGCATTAGTATCATCAGAAATAATAGCTTGACCATAATCAGTCACTTGTCTCATGATAAAAATCACACGATCACCTTCAAAGCTTCGCTCATTGAAAACGACATCATTGTGCCATTTCCAAATCCACCAAAGAGAAGTGGCAAAAATATTAGCCCAACTTAAGCCATTACGGTGAAATAGAGAGCATGAGATATTTATACGTAACCAAAGAGCAAAGTCGGATTGAAAAAACACTTCCCTAGCAAGAGGAGGGTGAAGATCATTCCAAAAACGGCTTGTGATAGCACAATCCCGTAAAAGGTGAATCAACGACTCCTCCTCGGTTCCACACAACGAGCAAAGGGCACTAGAGGCGAAATGACGCCGGACCCGCTCTTGGTTAGTAAGAATTACTCCTTTCACCACAAGCCAAAGAAATAATTTAACTCTTTCCGTCACTTGTAACTTCCAAACAATATGAAAAATTACATGATCAGCACACAAATCTAATTTAGGCATAGTAATCATCTTATATGCACTAGAGACTGTATAATCCCCAGAGGCGGACATGCGCCAGCTGAGTGCGTCATGTTCAGTGTTGTCAACTTGAAGCCCAATCGCAGCAAGCTTGAGTAAAATAGATGGCGGTAAAATATGCTCAAAAGTTGTCCAATTCCAACCCAGCGAGGACGACCAGTATTCACTAACAGAACGTTGCAAATCAGCCACACTCACCAGTCAAACGGACATCAAATAAAGTCCCATCAGTCAGCCATGTATCCAACCAGAAACGAGTAAACCTTCCATTTCCGATGCACCAGGTTGAGCCCGGAACAACGACCTCGTTGACTCCCTTTCTCAAGCTCGACCAAATATATGACGGGCCAGCTCTATCACAAAGGGCTGAGCGTACATAGTCTGTAAAACACTAATCCACAGTTTATTATTCCCTGTTAGGAAACGCCATCCAAGTTTCCCAATAAGAGAGTAATTTAACTCCATCATGCTCTTAATACCCACACCTCCATCTTCCTTAGGCTTACAAACCTCCTGCCAACTAACAAGATGAATGCGTCTTTGATTTTCAGACCCACCCCAGACGAAGTTACTGACTAAAGAGTCGATTTTGTCACAAACTTTTTGCGGTAAGACCACCGTGGCCATAGTATAGACGGGAAGAGCATTCAAAACCGACTTAGCAAGTGTAACTCTACCCGCCATACTCAAAAAGCTCCCTTGCCAACCCTTAAGTTTTGACGAAATCTTTTCAACAAGAGGGTCAAAAGATTCCGCCTTGACTTTTTTATGAAATAAAGGCATGCCAAGATACAAACCAAGATCTGTCGTCAACTCAAAGCCACTCGCCCGTTGCAAAGCAGCTTTAAGTTGACTACAGACATTATTAGACACCAAGATGCGTGATTTGGCCGTGTTGACACGTTGGCCCGAAGCACGACAGAACCGGTCCATGCAACTCTTAATCACTCTAATTTGCTCAATAGACGCTTCCGCGAACAACATGATGTCGTCGGCAAATAAAATATGAGAAAGAGCAGGCCCATTGCGAGAGATCTTAATAGCTTCCATTTTTTCCGAGCAACCTCATGGAAGATCATTTGGCTGAGTCTCTCAATACACAACACAAATAGGTAGGGAGACAGAGGGTTGCCCTGTCTAATACCTCTACTGGGAAGAAAAGGTTGTGTCATTTCCCCATTCCATAAAAGTCGAAAGGAAGTTGAGTACAAACACTCTCTGATCCAACTAATCCAAGACGACGAAAAGCCAGCATCCTGCAGAGAGTTAATAACAAACTCCCATCTAAGGCGATCATAGGCCTTTTCAAGGTCAAGTTTAAGGAGCATCCAACCACCTACTCCTCTTTTACGACGCATGGAATGAACAACTTCCTGAGCAATCACAATATTATCAGAAATTAATCTTTTTAGGAAGGAAGCTACAGTCGGACCAATCAATTTCTGCATCACACCCTTCATTCTTTCAACCAGGATCTTAGTAATGATTTTATAGAGAACATTGCATAAACTGATCGGTCTAAACTGATTGATCCGTTCGGGCTCCTTGACTTTAGCAATCAACGTAATCAAAGTTTCATTCAGGCCAGCAGGCAACTTAGAAGTTGCAAAGAAAGTTTTGACAAAATTAATAACCGAAGATCCAACAGAAGACCAACATTTTTGATAAAAGATTGGTTGGTACCCATCACACCCTGGAGCTTTTATAGGGCCCATTTTCTGTATGGCTTTGAAAATCTCCTCAGCTTCAACCGGTTTCTCAAGTGGTGCCCAGTCAGTATCAAGAAGCCTTGGAAACGCCCCATGGTTCAAATTGATTGCAACAGCCTCTACAGTCGGAATTGTATACAACCGAGTGAAGAAATTAAGGGCATGATCTTCCAATTCTGACCTCTCTGTAATCCATCTTCCACTCTCATCACACAAGGTTTCCACCCGATTTATTTTCCGCCGCACAATAGTAGACATATGAAAGAAACGGGTATTCCGATCACCCTCTCGGAGCCACTGGATTCTAGACTTCTGTTGCCATAATAATTCTTCCCTCTCTAAGATAACCGCGAGGTCAGATTGAAGTGTCGCCTCAACATCCAACAACCGTTGAGTAGAAGAAATACTAATATCGTGTTGAACGCTCTCTATCTGTTGAAGGAGATTAGCTTTCATAGTTTGAATATGCCCAAAAACTCGTTTATTCCAAACTAAGAGCTTACTTTTTAAGTCAGTCAAAGCAGCAGGTGTTTCAATCTCGTTTCTCCATGACTCCTTAACAAAGGATAAGAATTCGGGATGCGTTAACCACGCCGTCTCAAACCTGAAAGGGCATCTAGCGCGATTAAACTCAATCTTAGGTTCAAGAACCAAGAGAATTGGCGAGTGATCAGAGGATAGCCGAGGTAGGTGACGTACAACGGCTTCAAGCCATAGTAGACGCCCTGCTATGTTGGTGAAAACTCGATCCAGCCGTTTGGAAACAAAAGTTCGATCAGTTTTCCCTCTGACCCAAGTAAAAGGCTGCCCGGAAAAGCCCATATCAATCAGCCCAACGTTATTAACAAGACTCATAAACTTATCAGTATCCTCTGTTAAGCAGCCAGAGCCTCCTGTTCGATCATCCGAGTGGAGAATATAGTTAAAGTCACCACCAATCATAAGAGGCTCATTAATGGGTTCGATCTCCGCTAGCAAATCAGGCCAGAACTTCTTTCGTCGACTCGGAGAAGGCGGCGCATAAACGGCAACCAGATGGAAACGACATTGACCACGAACAACAACAACGTGAATGAAGTTTGCTGCCAAACGAACTATTTGAAGATTAATCCTTTCTACATTCCAAAGGAGCCAGATTCCTCCCGACAAAAGAATAGCTTCAACTCTACTACAGCCTGAGAATCGAAGTCTATCACAAACTTCTTGAGAGCGATCACCGGAGATGCGTGGCTCAAAGATAGCAATAATATCAACAGTATGACGACGGACCATATAGCGGACCGCTCTACGGAAGCCAGGCTTACCAGCTCCGTTACAATTCCAGAAGAGGCAATTCATGGGCAACCGGGGGAGCTAACAGGCACTACGAACCCGGTTTGATGTGTTGCATCAGCATCTTGCTTCTTTGCGTTACTATCAGCCTCAGTCATCTCATTATCAACACCGTGAAGGACTGTGAGAGGAGCACTATTATTCTCAACAACGTTACTCTCAGAATTCATGGTTTGAATACTACTCCCGGTAACTTGCTGATGTTGTGACGGGGCTTCCATGTTTGGGGCTATTGTCGTAAAAACAAAGTCTGGAGCAGATTCAGTTCTAGCTCGCTTCCCTGCAGTATTATCTTTTGGCCCAAATTGCAATTGGCCCAAACTCGTTCCAGCCTTATTACTCAAGGTAGACACAATAGATGGAGTTTTATTCACAGCTGTGATATTCTTGTTGGAAACCGGTTTATTTTTAGTAGGATTAGATTTACTTGAAGCTGTAATCTTTCCCTTGGACCCCTCAGTAGCGAAGACTACTTGCTTTCCTTTCTCAGTATTATTCTGCTTCCCCGAAGATCTCGCTATCTTTTCCACAGAATCCTCTTCCAAAGCAGCAAACCGATTCTTTCCCTGATCAGTCGGAGCAACGTTCACACTAGCAGGAGACTTTCCCTTAGAGTTACTTCGGCGGCGCTGAACAACAGTCCATGGCCCATACCTAGGTTCACCATCGGCCGGACCTTGCTTAGGCGATTGGGAGGCGACCACCACCGTAGTTTGGGGTGTAACTACAGCCCCTTGAGACGTATCACCAGCTATTAAAGGAAATTTTTGCATAATATGACCATGCTTCCCACAATGGGTGCAAATTAAATGAAGCCCTTCGTACTCAACGTGGAAGCGGCTACCATTGATAGTAACCGAGCCTTTCAAAGGTTTCGTGATGTCAACTTCAACACAAACTCTAGCAAATCGACATCTGTTGGAAAACATTGTTTTTTGGTCCACTTTGATAGGACGGCCAATACCAGCTGCCAAACGGAAAATAACTGTCTCTTCATAAAGGATCATTGGTAACCCCGAAATTCGAATCCAAGCCGGCGTAGTTGTAATAACATCCGTGAAGGGATTGAAGTCCGGTGTCCATTGCTTGATAATCAAATAATGGCCAAACATCATCGAAGGACCCCCAGTTAGAGCCTTCATATAGTCTCCTTCAGCATCAAACCTAATAACGTAGTAACCATTTGGCAGGTCCGCAACAAAGATTTTGCCTCCTGGTTTCCACAATTCTTTCAGTTTTCGTTCCATCACTAAATGAGGAATCGTACTCCCAAGTGGTTTCACAATTAAAGAATTTTTCCAGACATCCGCCAAGGTATGCAAAACTTCCTGTTCAATGACAAAAACCGGATCACCATCTTCCCCTTCCGGGAAAGTTAAAGCCATCTTTCCTTCCAAGAAAGTGTCTGCCAGCGCAAGACGCCTTTCACCATTCTCGTCCACTATCATGTCTTTCCAAGTTCTCAAGGGCACTGATTTTTCGCTTATGGCCGCCGTCGGTGGACCATTGTCCACCTGCATTCCCGACGGAGTAATTCCTGGATTTCCAGTTGGAGACGACATCGTATCAGGGGGCTCTCCGCCCATCAGAAGCAAACACGATCGGAAAACCCCAAAGAAAAACCAGCAAAACCTAGCGCGTGCACTAGCGCGTGACTAATAACAAATTATAAGTTATAACCATCATTAAAATTGGGTTTAGTTAGCAAGTCACAAAGTGGATGATAGATTAAAATAATCTTAAATTTAGCTTATGTAGATAAATTTATCGGTTCAACTATATATAACGGCAATAACGCCAATTGAAGTGGTTGATTTATGTGCCTTTATCGTTCTGCTTAACACATTTAATTATGGAGCATTAATTAGCACCAATAATTAACAATCTATCAGTGTCTACAAAATCATACTTGATTTGATTTCCACATTCTAAACAATAAAAAATAGAGGGCAGATTATTCAAGCTTCTATATACATAAGCCACAATAATTGCCCAAATTGTTGGAATTTTATTTTCATTAGGGTCTAAATTAGCATATTCTCTTTTAGCTTTGATTAATTTTGCACTAGGTCAAAAAGCCTAGTCAATTTTTGACCTCTTAAAATTCATCTAGCAAGAATAAGCATTTCCAATTTCTCATATATATTTATTTTTGTACAATAACAATACCCTCGATTGAGAGTTAGGTACATACAGTTAGGGTGCGTTTGGATTACCATTTTAACGCAACCTGGTTTCCTCTCAAAGGGGAGCGAAAAGACCCGATTTATGTGCACTTTGATCTCTTCTTATATACACTTGAGTTACTCTATAGTCTATACCATAACTTTGCTTGAAAGCAAAGCCATAGTTTCCTTTGATGAATATGTCAATTTGGCTGCCTCTTCCTCATCTACCACCTCTTCTTTTGCCTTTCCCCATAACACTATGTAAAATCCAATTGATATGATCATTGCTCCAATGAAACTGCAAATGCCCAACAAAAGATTTAGACAAATTTCACCACTACAAAATAGACAAGATCACAAGAAGGTATAAGCTAGATTGGTCACCATTCGAGTTGGAGTGTCTCGTGCAAGAACATGGCGCTCATGATAGCTGCAATTGCAATCGACATTGGCCTGAACAACGCTATGTAAAACGGTCCTTTGAGATGTAATCCCCATGTATGAATTACAGTGCACACCGAAGACACTAAGATTCCCTATAACAAAGCAAAGAAACTTTACAAACTCATCTTGAATAGGAAATTTCTTCATTTAACACGAAATTAGTCCTAATTTTCTTAAGAGTTCCTTCAGTAACTTGAAGATGATATGAGTTGAAGCTGATTACGACAATCAACAATTGCATAGTGGATCCCGGTCACAAAGTGCAAGGTCTAGGAGGTCGAGATGTACACACCTTTATCCCAAGTAAGCTCAGATAATGCGAAGACAAGAAGCGAAAAGTGGGACAAAACGGGAAAGTTACAAAACCGAAAACCAAAGCCAAAAGAAACCAAAAAACGACACACAACTCACAAATAGGGTTGGGCAATGGTCCAAGACCGGACCGGGACCGGATTCCTAAAAATATTGGACCGAGGACCGGACCGGATATTCCCGGTCCGGTCCGTTCTTGGTCCCGGTCTGGTCCGGGTTTGGACCGGTTTTGGACCGAGCTATTATTTTGTCAATAAAATATATAATTTTTACTAAAAAAAGTTTTATTTATTTATAAAAAATATTATTTTTAATAAAAATATATATTATATCAAAAGAAAATTCAATTTATATTTTTCACATAAATTTTTAACCCAAAATAATTTTTTTTTATCACTAATACAAAAAGTCGGACCGGATCGGGGACCGACTTCTAATTTTTTGTGGACCGAGGACTGGACCGGATACCCCCCCGATCCGGTCCAAAAATCTGGTCCGGACCGAATTTTGCCCAGCCCTACTCACAAACCACAAACAATATAGGACCCTAAGTCAAGATGTCTAACATCATCATCATCCAGTAAAGTCCCGCTCATGCGGGATCTGAGGGTCATGATGGGGGTACTCATCCAGTATAGTCACACCGAAGACACTAAGATTCCCTATAACAAAGCAAAGAAACAAGTTGCAAACTCATCTTAACTAGGACATTTCTTCATTTAGCACGATATTAGTCCTAATTTTCTTAAGAGTTCCTTTAGTAACTTGAAGCTGATATGAGCTGAAACTGATTATCACGACAACAATTGCCCAGTGGATCCTTCAAAGTGCAAGGTCTAGGAGGTCGAGATGTACACACCCTTATCCTTGAGCAAGCTCAGATAATGCAAAAAACAAGAAGCGAAAAGTGTGACAAAACGGAAAACAAAGAAACGAAAGAACTACAAAACCGAAAACCAAAGTCAAAAGAAACCGAAAAACGATACGCAAGCCACTGTTGGAATATCCCTTCCCACATGGAAAGTTGAGACACATAACAGACAAGTATATAACCCTATGAGTTAATCCTCTTATTGCCAATTGGTTTTTGGATGAACCTCATTGAGCTTATGTATTGATCGCTTACGTTATGACCCACAGACTTTCACACCCAAAATCACAGAAAAAACAAGACCCTAAGTAAAGATGTAGAGAACAAAAAAGAATGAGTTTGTTTACATACCGAGTACAAGATTGTAGCCAACTCTACATCAACTCTCAACTTCCAAGCACTTAGATCAGTTTCCAAAAGCAAGCCAGCCATGAAAGATAGAACCATAACACATGTGTTATAATAGAACACCAAGTGCAACTCTGCTGGATACTCTTTCAAAATCTGGCTCTATAACAACAATCAATCAATGTCAAAAAGTGGATTTCTTTCGGTTCCTCATCGTCGCGTTACAAGCTTCAAATCTAACCTGAATAATGTAGGTGATTGAAAGGAGAAGGTACTCGGCTGCCAAGAGAAATGCACCGATTACCCAATTCGATATCGAAAAGTTCAATGCATTTCCCCATGGAAGAAGATGCAAGATTGAAGATTGAGATGATGTTGAGTTCATTGTTGTGCCTTTGTATAATGTAACCACACAAGCTCCTGCTATTGATAAAGCTGTGCCCATGATTTTTGCTTGTGTGCTTATGCTTCTCCAAGTTACCTTTTCCATCCTTCATTTCAAAAACCAACACATAATTTACACCTTTTTTAACAAGGTCATTTGAAATATGTTTTCTAGATATATAAAATTTGTCACTAGGGCTGAGCGTCGGTTAAAAACCAAACCGATCCGAAAACCGAAATTTGGTTTAAGATGAACCGAATTGGTTCAGTTTCGTCATTGTTCAAAAAATCCCCGCCTAGCTCCATTTAGGCTCCGCCTAGGCGCTGGAAGGGTTTTCAGCCCGTCTAGGAGACCGTCTAATTTGTCTAGACGGTCTCTCTTCACCTAGGATCTGCTTAGTGTTTTTGAGAACACTGAGTTTTGTCGATTTAAGTTGGATAAAAGGTTATCCCTTGAGAAATTTAAACTAAACTAAAATTTAACCGAAACTCAACCGAACCAAATGATATCGGTTTCGGTTCGATTCGATTTGGTTCGGTTTAATATTTCGGTTTGAGTTAACCCATGCTCAACCGTATTTGCCACCAAATTGTAATGATTTATCATCCCTAGCTTTAGCTGAATTCATTGTCAGCAAATTTGTCCTTATGAAGCCCATTACCATTAGTAGTGGTTTACAGGTATGTCTTTTTGCTTAACCCAATACAACTCAAACAATAAAACATACCTAAATAGGCCACTTACATACACAATTTGCAAAAAAATTAAATATGCATCAAACCAAAGAATAAAGAAATAGGAAGAACATAAACCTGAAAATGATTGCAAGTATGAAGGTGAAGGCAGGAACCAGATTGCTCATAGCAGATGCAAGAGTAGGTGAACTGTAAATTATACCTGAATTTGCACATACTTGTGCTACAAACCTAGAAATCACAAAAACAATTAGAGGTTTTTGCGTACAACCACTCGCTAAATGATCGACATTGTAAGATATTACCCGTTAAACACTATTTACTTAGAAACACCATTAAATGTAATTTTGTTGTGGAGAACTACCCAACCGTCTACTCCGTCAGGTTTTCGTTAAAAAGCGCGATTTTAACCTTTTGCCTCTCGTTTTTAAAAAAAACTATGAGAATTACCATGTTTCCCCATTAAACACAACCGGTTGGCTACTCTTCACTATTCTTCCCCATTAAACACAACCGTCTACTTCGTCAGGATTCCGTTAAAAAGCGCAATTTTAACCTTTTGCCTCTTGTTTTTTTAAAAACTATGAGAATTACCAGGTTTCTCCATTAAACACAAGGGCTCGCTACTCTTCACTATTCTTTCCCATTTCTCCATCGACACACCCATTAAATTCCTCCATTTGTAAAACTCAAAAATTAAACACCGTGGACTCTGAAATCGAATTGAACACTCTCGAAGCCAAATTCGAAGACGGAGTGGAGTGGGTGTTTGATTTCGACACAGATATTCCGGAATCGGAAGCACCATAAAACAGAAAAAAAAAAGATGAATTAAATGTAAGATAGATCCATAAACAAACTTACCCAGTTAGACCCAGAAGAAATATCTTGCACACAAGAGAGGCTCTCTTTGCAGGAAGCTCAACATTTCTGTAAAATTTTCAAAAAGGACCCATCAAAAGGGGAAAATTCTCATTAATGACCCAAACTTTAGAAAGGGAAAAGAAGTGGACACCTGTTGAAGATGAAGATGCAAGGGAGAAGGAAGAGAGTTGCAACAACATAAGAGTAGACAATGAAGACATAGAAACTCATGCCTTTCAAAGACGCCGCCTTGTACAACACATTTAGGCCAACGTTTATGCACTCGACGATAGCCATGGCGGCAAAAGGCATCACATCTTTCTTACATGAAACTCTTCCAATTTCCATCTCTAAAATTCTTTGAAAAAAAGAGTTCTTGTTTCTTGATTTCTTGGATTTTCTTAGCTTGTGATCTTCAACTACTATAGCACTACTCAGAGGATCCTTCTAACAATGACATAAAATGAAGAAAAATTTGAAGTCTTTGGATTATTTTATAGGAGGTGTCAATATAGTATAGGGTCATGTCAAATACTTGGTCATCATACTTAATCAACTCAATTAGATTATTGTTATTAGTTTATTCCTCCAATCATGTTTTAATTAATTAGAAAATTTTGGAGGCTCGGCACATTTGGCTGGTTTCAACTAAAAAAAGTATAAAAGAAAGAATCTTGCAGGCTGGGAAGATTTTATCCTAACAATATGAAGATAGTTATAATTAGCTTAATTGTGATTGTACAATGACATAGTGAATAATGGAAAGAGAATTATAGTACTTTTATTTCAATAGATAGTGACTAGTTGTGTAGCTTAAACTTGTAACTTAAAAGTCTAAGATTACAGAGAAGATAAGAGAAATTAAACTCTCTCTGACCAATAAGAGTAATAATTTGGTCAATTTAAAGTTGTATATAGCTTTGATTAATATCAATTGACAAACTTATAGTGAGATTAAACTTGTATGGTCAACTTAACTACTTCCATTATATATTACCCTCTATTTGAATTGCACGTAAAATGTATTTTATCTTTCGAGCCGAGTTTAATTGTACTCAAGCTCATTCCATTTATCTTTCGAGCCTTAAAACTTTGCTCAAGCTTGTCTCGTTTACAAATCAAGCCCGAACACGAACAGAACTAAACCGAGCGGAACTCCAAGTTGCTCATGAACGGCTCTTAGCCCTAGTCAAAAGAAGTTTTTACACAAATAGAACCAATTAATTTAATTGTATCCAATACTGCTTCTTCATCAATAGGCCGGGAAACTATTTGCTAATTAATTAAGCATCTTAAGCTTAAGTAAACCCTATATTCTTCAAAGTGAAATTTTTAATTCAGAAATCATCTTAAGCTTAAATAAACCCTATATTCTTAAATGTCGTAACGAGAACGATAAAAGCATAAAGAAAGACAAAGATTTACGTGGTTCACCAACGGTGTATTGGTTACGTCTAGGGTTGGTCATGGGTCGGGTTGAGTGAAGCTCTTCCACCACCCGATCCTCCTTGTAAGCTTAACTGTGTCGCTGCATATTGATGAGTGCACAATAAGGACGCACCGTCGCCGACGTAAACTCGAAATGGCGTGACCTTGGACAAAGGAAGTTGTAATTTTTCGGCTATTGTAGGATAGACGAAATTATGAGTACTTTCTCCATCAACCAAAACTTGCACAAACATATCTTTAATATATGGACCCCAAATTTTTAAGGGATTTGGGATTCATGAGGCCTTCCATGGAATGAGTGCTAGAGACGTCCCCCGTGACTGCCAAATTATCATCCACGACTTCGTTAGCGTCTTCTTCGTCGATATCTTCACCGCCCAACAAAGCCAAAAACGATGACCCAGAGCATACTTCTCTTTGCAATTCCGACATAGTCTTCATAGTGATGAGGGTCGAATCTCTGTTTAACAACGACAAAAAAAATTTCCCAAGTGCGGATGCAATTTTTCCGTCGTTGGTAATGAAACCAATCCGAAGCCAGATGATCGAATAACATTCCCACAAGTTGAAGGCGATCATTGGATGTAGTCTGAAAGTAGTCGAAATAGGCATGTACCTTATATATCCAACCGGTCGGATATATGTTCCATTGAAACGAGGGGCATCCACCCATATTTTCGAGTAGTGGTCGTGACGCGGTGGATCGTCCATCACTAGGCGGTCTGGCGGCTGCTCTAGTGAAGCTTGTTGTTGACGTTGATTGGCCTCCTGTTGTGGATGATGAGGTCCATTAAAGGGATTTTCTGCGTTGATGCCCCGATTATTATCGTCTAGGATATTACGAGTGCCAAGTATGTGAAAAACTTGATCCATCCGATGACATTGAACTTACTTCTTGTTCTTGCCGATTATTACAAATTTCCAACGTCAAATTCCTAAGGATTTCCTGGATGTCAGCGTCGGTGTTGGTGATCTCTGGTGTGACTTCCTCGTTGTTTTTCATGATCACGAAAAGATCATGGATGAAAGCACCAGTTGATACGCTAATACTAGAATTCCCGTACCAATGCACAAAACAAGGTCGAGATAGGCGAGTGAAGGGGAAAGGCCAGGCGGTCGAGAAAGGGGAGAAGGAGAGAAGAGATTAGGGCAAACTATAATAATTTTCTTATTCCACTAAGATAATGATTTAAAGTATTACAAAACCTACCCTATCGGTTCAATAAAAGCGTCATGGGAAAGAACCGAAAAGAAAACCCATGAAGGAGTCTGTAAACTCTATTTAAAAAAAACTTACATTAATTAAGAGAAATACTAATAAATACTAACAATAGTCCTTCAGGCGAATAGGTCGACGACGTTCTCGAACGGGTCTTGAGACCATAGCCGTAGAGTCGATCTGTCCGTGCCGCATCATCTTAGATGTACATCTTAATCAAGAAATCCTAAGCAAAGGATGATGTAACTTCATTCTAACTTCATGATATCGACATATTATCGTTCATGATACTCGCCCTTCTCTTCCCGGTGCTTGTGCTAGTCTTATTCTCTCGATCTTATTGTAGTACTTTTGAGCATGGCTTGCAAGTTGTAGATGAGTTCTGGTCTTCACAAACTCTCTTGAGATGTTGATCCAATCCCCTCTCCCATACTTTTCAACCCCCTGCAAAAAAAGCCTGTAATTCCATCCAAAACAAAAGAACAAATTGTTAGAACATAAACCATTACTATCAAATCACATGTACGTTTTAACTTGAACCATATATAAAACATTAGACTATCAAATCTCATGCATATATTACGTACTTCTATTCTAGTTGACCTTATTAGATTATCGATATTTTCGGTTAAGAATCTTGAAATAGAAATTTCTCTTAGTATTATATTTAGGGTTATTAGGGTTTATTAATTCTTTTCTAAGGAATTAATCAACAAAGAAATATCATTCGGCATCATAAGATCATAGAACATATTTTTTTTAGGGTTTGAGTTTTAAATCTAGATTAAATTGTAGTTGAATCTTACATCTGATAAAGAATTAACAACAACTTTAAGCAACAAAATCTGATAATACTATATACCATAGAACATTGGACCATCAAATCTCATGCATATATTGCGTACTTAATTCTATCCTAGTTAATCTTATTATTAGGGCTTATTAATTTTCTCTTAGGGTTTGAGTGTTTAAATCTAGATTAAATTGTAGTTGTCTTACATCTAATAAAGAATTAACATCAACTTTAAGCAACAAAATCTGATAATACTATATACCATAGAGCATTAGACTGTCAAATCTCATGCATATATTGCCTACTTAATTAGGGTTTATTAATCTTATAATTTAGGGTTTATTAATTTTCTCATAGGGTTTGAGTGTTTAAATCTAGATTAAATTGTAAGTAGTTGAATCTCACATCTAATAAAGAATTAACATCAACTTTAAGCAACAAAAATCCGATAATACTATATACGATAGAACATTAAACTATCATGATCTCATGCATATATTCGGTTAAGAATATTAGAATAGAAATAACTTTTAGTAATGTATTTAGGGTTTGTAGCTAGGGTTTGAGTTTTAAATCTAGATTAAAGTTAATTAGCATCAACTTTAAGCAACAAAATCTGATAATACAATATCTAACGAATTATCAAGAAAGAAATATCATAGAATTAATAGTAGCTACTTACTCATGCTCCGCCTTGGACCATCGGACCACTTTTCTCTGGGGGCGGCGTCCACGGTTGGTGGCGGTCACCGGGGTGGCTTCCGGGAGAGACTCCGGCGGCGGTGGTGGAGGAGGAGGAGGAGGCGTGTTGGACAAGTTAACGTTAGTTTGATCAACTTCCGGGGTCGGGTCAAGAATGATAAGGCCAAGTTCCTTGAGAAGCTTCTCGTCCAAGTAAACCTCGGTTGGATCGTCGAAGTCGGTGGACTGGTGGCTCTGCGGTGGAGCGGTCACCGTGGTGGCTTCCGGGAGAGACTCGGGCGGTGGTGGGGGAAACTTGTTGGAGAAGTTACCGTAATCTTGATCAGATTCCAGGGTCGAGGCTTCCGAGTGCGACTCGGGCGGTGGTGGTGGTGGAGGAAACGTGTTGGAGAAGTTACCGTAAGTTTGATCAAATCCTAGGGCTAGGCCGGCTTCCGGGAGAGACTCGGGCGGTGGGGGAGGAAGCGTGTTGGAGAAGTTATCGTAAGCTTGATCAAATTGTTCAAAACACTCGTCATCCAAGTAAAACTTAAGTTGTTCTAATGAGTAAAGCTCCGGCTCGTCGAAAGGGGCGGGGGTGGGGGCGGTGGAGTGGTGGCTTGGCGGTGGAGGGTGAGTTGACATAGCTAGGTTTCGTAGAGCAAGTAGGGAGATTGGTTTGATCGATCGAAAACGAAGTGAATTTTTTGGGTTGCTAGCTAAAGAAAACTTGAAGTCTTTATATAGAGAGGTCAACAAGTACAAGTATCACCATTGGAATATATCTTTTGGATTAGGGCAAAATTTTGTTTCCTAATTTGCTAATTAATGTGCGTAATACTCACTTTTTTTTGGTTAAAAGTATGTAACCGACTTAATTTTACTTGTCCTCTACTATGAGTGATGATTTATTAACTAATTCGTTAGAACTAAATTGAATTTAGTTTTAGTTTTCATACACGACTATAAATAATAAAACTATTTAATTGTAGTGTCAAGGGAATTTAGAAAAAATTATATTAAAATATTTTTTAAAAAAGTTATTCCAAAGTTTTAAACTATTTTGCTATAATGCTAATACAATTTTAAATAATCAATCTTTAAAAAGATATTAGACATAATTAAAAATATATATATATTGAATAATTGTGAATAAAGTAATTTTTTAAAATATTCTAGAATATTAACACTATTTTATTGTAGTGTTAATCTAATATTACATAGACAATCTTTAAAAAGACATAATTAAGATAGTTTATATATGAAATAATTGTGAATAAAGTAATTCTAGATTATGTATTAATCAACAAATGAGAAGGATATTGGAGTAATTTGTAACATGATTGAATTAACTCTAGCAACTTTATACAATCATAAACTTGTCAACCTTAATCATGACAAGGAAACTTTCATCACATCTCACCATAATTAGGTCTAATTCAGCCAGTGCTACCACTTAATCTCTTGCCTACAGAAACCCGACCAATACTACCTTTTCTCAACCTCCATTTGACTGCATAAACAAGAGAAGTATCACAATGTACCTGCAAGAGACAACAATGCAATCAAGACTGCCCTTAAGCATATAACGTTCTCGTCAAGGCGTTGCTAAGTCGAGTGGCGCGCGCCATCCTTTGGGCAATGGCAACTCGTAATCCAGAGTAAGTTCTAATACCATTTACAAGATCCGAAGACTTGAAATGCTATCTCATGTCAATTCGAAGACTTTTCATAAGATCACCCATCTTGATATTGATAGTGCACTAAATAATCCTTTTAATTTTAGGGGGATCATAACTCTAACACCGGCCGTATAACTTGGGTATAAGAAAGCATATGAACTTATGCCTTTCGGAAATGAGAAGAGAATGAATATAGGCAAAGGCCCAACAAGGCAAAATCAAGGCATGGCCCAATAATTATATATAAAGGCTTGGCCCATTAGTCAATTAAGTGATTAAAGATGACTTCCTTTACTTTGGGTGAAACAAAAAAAACAATGCTAAAAGGTTCTAGATTTAATCATTGTCTCTGTCCCTTTCACTCAGGCACTAACCTAGGATGGGGTTGGGGTCTACCCCAACCTACCCTAAAAAATAAAAAAGAATAAAAAAAGATAAATTTAATATAAAAAATAAAAAAAGGTAAATTTAGTAATAAATTAGTTTAATTAAGGTAATTTAACCTAGAAAAATTTGATGAAAATTAGCCCACCCTAGAATAAAATCCTGCGTTTAGCATCTTTGCCAACTTCCTTCTCCAACTCGGCTAATAAGTTAATTTATAAAATAAACCCTTTATAATTAACTTTTTTTTATCAGGAAAGAAATTCAAAAAAAAAAAACATGCCTGGTTATTCGAGAGACCGAGACGCAGTTCAGTAGCCGGACAAACCGACCCAAGAAGACAAACCAATGAAAAGCACCACAACCCAACCAAATCAAACACCAAAAAAAGAAGTTGGTAAAAGCATGAGACGAGAAACGAGTATGGCAAATCCACGAGTTAGCGGAAACCTATGCACAAGTTTTTTGTTTAAACTTTTTCCTAAATAAATAATTTTGAAATTTACTTCATTAAACAATTACTTTAATTTTTAACAGTTAAAATGCCTAAATTTTAGAAATAGTAATTATTTTTTATTTTAATTGGTATAAAAATAATTAGTTAAAATATAGTGGGATTTAAACTATTGATAAAAATAAATTAAAAAATATCGAAAAATGATACGTAGACGAATTAAATATTAGTTTAATATGTGGCCTATTTTAAAGGTTAGATGTGAAATAACAACTAACCTTTAAAATATTATACTATTAAAATGGTGTGTGACTTGCGCCTCATTTTTTTAATTCAGATATTATACGTATTCGAGGACCAAAAATAGAAGTTAGCCATAAAAACAAGTTACCAGATATTTCCTGGTGGTAGACCCGTCAATTGGGTCGGGTTGGGCGGGTCCGGGTTCAGTCATTTCGAATTCGGATTAAATCTTATTCGGATTTGTTATGGGTCACGGGTCAATCGGGTCAGGCTGTAGCGATTTTCGGTCGAGTCGGGTTGACCAGCGGGTCTAAAATATCTTTTTTTAATGATTATTAAAAATCAATTTTTAATTAAATAATAATATTTAATTATAATATATTATTTTCATTCATTTTAATAATAAAAATATTTTAATTTTTAAAATAAAATTTAAAAAATCTATAAATATACTAAATCGGTCAACCCAACGAGTTACAGGTTCTATTGGGTTCGGTTGATTTCGGGTTTCGGGTTCAAATTTTCGGATCTTGACCCTAAAATTATCGGACGGTTCGGATCGGGTTGACGGTTTCGGTTAACTTTTGACAACTCTACCTGGTGGATGTTTTTTGATCGATCTAAATACAATTGTGAACCTATGTAACTAGAATAAAAATGACCATAGCCGTTAAAATATGTTTTGGTCAAACATGTCATTAAAATCTTCCAATTATTATTGCATTAGGGTTAATAATTGATAGTCATCAGGTCAACTCTATGATTTTTTTTTTTGGTAGAACAACTCTATGATTAATTAAGCATGCCACCAGTAGGATGACAGGTACACATACAATAATACCTTCGAAGATCCATTAAATAAGATCGAGAGACTCTTTGTTACGTTTGCACAAACTTGTCACTTCGTGCGTACGTGGTCTAGTTGTCAAATGTCAACCAAACTAGCTTGAAAAAAAAAGCATCCAATTTAGCTCACAATAATCTCCCAAATAACCAATACACAGTTGATCTAGTGGTAAATCGGTGTTAGACTCCTTAAGTGTTGTCCAAGAGGTTCGAAGTTTGAATCCCACTGGTGGCATGTATGGAGAAACTGATATCGGGAGGGTCTCCCCCAAAATAAGGCCACAAAGTACCCGGTCCGGATGTAGAGCGGTGCCCGACCGATCAAACCGGGCAAGCTAAAAGGCAAGACCAAAAAAAATCTCCGAAATAAATAAGTCTTAAGTCAAGAAAATGATAATTAAGTGGCTTACTTCTACTCCCTCGGTTTAGTTTTGTCTTTTTAGATTTTTTTCACATATATTAAAAATATAAAAAATACCAACGAAAATCCAAAATTTTCTAAATATAATCACCAATTAATTACTAACCATTCTTTAGAACCAATAGATAAAGGAAAAAAAATCCAATACAAGCACTATCCACCCTATAAAAAACCCACCTCACATTTCGCATCTTACACCTTCAAAATCTCCCAAAAAACTCAAATCACACCCCCCCCCACCCAAAAAAACCATGGAATCCAAACCTCACATTGTGCTCTTCCCTTTCATGTCCAAAGGCCACACCATCCCTCTCCTCCACCTCGCCCGTCACCTCCTCCACCACCGCCGCCATCTCACCGTCACAATTTTCACCACCCCTGCCAACAAACCCTTCATCGCCGCCTCCCTCTCAGACACTGACGTCTCCATCATTTCCCTCCCTTTCCCCTCCAACATCTCGGGAATCCCACAAGGGGTCGAAAGCACAGACAAGCTCCCATCAATGTCACTCTTCTACTCCTTCTCCAAATCAACCAAACTCCTCCAACCCTACTTTGAAGAGTCCCTCAAAACACTATCCAATGTCAAGCTCATGGTTTCCGATGGCTTCCTCCATTGGACACTTGAATCAGCCAACAAGCTCAACATCCCAAGACTGGTTTTCTATGGCATGAACTACTATTCCATGACCCTTTCAAGAATCGTAAGGGCGAAGAAAGTTTTCGCTGGGCCAGAGCCTGATGATGAGCCCATAACAATCACCGACTTTCCTTGGATCAAGCTCACTAGAAATGACATGTCTCATCCCTTCAACAAACGAGTCCCGAGCGGCCCAGACTTCGATCATCTAATGGAGATAGTGATTGCCACCATATCCAGCTCGGGCTTGTTGGTAAACAGCTTCTATGAGCTTGAACCGCTCTTTGTTGATTACTACAATGCTAATTATGCACCGAGAGCTTGGCCCATAGGGCCCTTATGCTTAGTGGAGTCGGGCAAGAAGAGGCTTGATGGAGATGAATGCAAAAAGGCGAGTTGGGTTGAATGGATGGACCAAAAGCATAAACAAGGAGTTCCAATTTTGTACATTGCATTTGGGTCACAAGCTAAGGTATCAACCGAGCAAATGAAGGAGATAACATTAGGGTTAGAGAGATCATGGATGAATTTCTTGTGGGTTATGAGGCCAAATCAAGAACAAGACGAGATCATTGATGAGTTTGTGGAGAGAGTGAAGGGGAAAGGGTTGGTGATCAAAGACTGGGTTGACCAAAGAGAAGTGCTAGATCATGAGGCAGTTAAGGGATTCTTGAGTCATTGTGGTTGGAATTCGGTTATGGAAAGCATATGTGCAAGTGTACCGATATTGGCATGGCCAATGATGGCGGAGCAACATTTGAATGCGAGGATGGTGGTTGAGGAGATGAAGATCGGGATTAGAGTGGAGACTTGTGATGGGTCCGTGAGAGGTTTTGTTAGGGCGGATGGGTTGGAGAAGGCGGCGAGAGAGTTGATGGAAGGAGAGATGGGGAAGTCGGCCATGAAGAAGGCGAAGGAGGTGGGTGAAAATGCTAAGAAAGCAATGGATGAAGGAGGGTCTTCTTGGCTTGCATTAGAATCACTCCTTGATGAGTTCAAGATAATTATATGATTATGCAACCTAGTAATCTAATAAAATGGTTTGTTTTTCCTTTTGGTCCGTAGGAGGCACGTAAGCCTTTATAATAAAGGAAAAGGGATTCAAACTCATGATTTAATGGTTAGTAACATCATCACCTTATCAGTTAGGCTAGCGATATGCTTAACTAATAAAATGGTTTGTGCTACAGTTTTCCCTCCCACATAATTGCCCAATAGTATTAATTTTTTAATACTTGCTATAAAAAATAACATTCCTATGCTTCTTGAATAAATAGTTTGCAAGCGTAGTCTTGTACTCTTGTGTTCATGATTTTGAATCTTTATCATTTTCCATTTGAAATTGACATCTCTGACAAGGTAGGGTTGTCAATGATTTCATTCAAAAATAATTGTACTAGTGCAAAATTTGAGTTACATAACGGGCATAACCAAAAAAATATCTTCCACTTGGCCTTTTTAGGAATAGTAAATATTTTTTATTTTAATTAATATAAAAATTAATTCGTTAAAATATAATAAAACCCAAACTATTGATCAAAATAATAATTTAAAACACTAAAAAATAACACGTAGGTAAATTAAGCGTGAGATTGATATGTGGTTAGAAAATCTCTTTAATATATAGATAGGTAGATGTGAAAGTCTTCGAAAATTTAGTCAAACGGTTAAAATTTTATGGTAGTACCATGAGGTTTTCATTTCGACTCCTACGGGCAGTGTCCAAGATCGACTAAAAAAGATAGATAAATGTGAAATAACAACTAACCTAAAATTTCCAATTTCTAGAAAATAGTGTGACTTGTGCCTCGTTTTTTTAGGACAAATATATATTTGGTTATTCTATCCTATGTTAAGATTACTAGATATAGAAACTAAAATCCTAAAAGAAAATTAATGAACCCTATTAAAAAAGTCAAAATAACCTTAAATGGTCGATAAAATTTAATAAATAGTTTTTTTTAGTTTCTTAACATTTATCCTTAGGCATAAGTTAAAAAAATCGATATAAATTATACATATTCGAGGGCCAAAATATAAGTTACCCAACTTGAATCTGAACTACATTTAGGTCGGGTTTCTTTGGTCAAACATGGCAATAAAATCTTCCAATTATTATTGCATTAGAAATTTAGAATTAAGGGTCTTAGCTATGTGTTCATCATGGGCACACAAAAAAAAATGTTAATTTTAAAAATTATTTTAAAATTATTTTCTAAATTAAAATTAAAAAATTAAAAAATATTAAAATTAACAAATAATTATTATATTTACTAAAATTAATATTTTTATTATGTATCCATAACACACATTAGAAAATCACTAGAATTAATAGCCATCAGGCCGGTGAATTCTATAATAATTAAGTAGCCTTCAGACATCTAGTTAAACGATTAAGGCTCAAGGATAATACCTAAAAATCTCCGGTTCAACTTTTACGTGGAGTGTCCTTTAAAAAAAACTCTATAATGCCAGGCAGACAGTAAAGGATGATAGGTACACTATCCACTTTGTTACGTTTGCAAACTTGTCACTCATTGTACGTACGTGATCTAGTTGTTAACCAAGATAACTTTAAAAAAATAACAAAAAAAACATCCAATTTAGCCCAAAATAATCTCCAAAATAAATAAGTTTATTTAAGTAAATAAAATGATAAGTGGCTACCTTTATATCAAAACAAAATTATAAAATACACGAAGTTTGCTGAAATCAATTAACCCTACTCTCATTGCTAATGTTTGCCCTATCAAGAACAAAAGTCCTAATGTTTACGCTCGGTTAATGTGTGCCCATAAACACACAATAAAAGTACTAATTTGAAAAATTATTACAAAACTATTTTCTAAATTTAAATTAATAAACCCTTTTAAAATAAATCAAATTAATAAATAATTACTAAATTTAACTAAATTAGTATTACTATTGTGTGCCCACGACACACATTAGAAAAATCCATTAATAAAACTCCAAGAAAGAGTCCTAAGATTTGCCCGTTTATATATGACGCCTTGCAAATTTTGTACTTATTGCATGAAGAATCAAATCTCGTCACGTCCACTTCTACAAAAATCCATGCCATAAAAGATAACAAATTTTAGTCACTTTCTTCCATCTCCACCGCTCAAAAACTTTCCAATTTTTATGACCATACCCTATAAAGAAAGCCCACCTCCCATTTCACATCTTATACCTTCATTCACAAATCTCCCAAAAAACTCCAATCTCTCACACACAAACATGGAATCCAAACCTCACATTGTGCTCTTCCCATTCATGTCCAAAGGCCACACCATCCCTCTCCTCCACCTCGCCCGCCACCTCCTCCACCACCGTCGCCACCTAACCATCACAATCTTCACAACCCCCGCCAACAAACCCTTCATCGTTGCCTCTCTCTCAGACGTTGATGTCTCCATCGTTTCCCTCCCTTTCCCCTCCAACATCCCGGGAATCCCACAAGGTGTAGAAAGCACAGACAAGCTCCCGTCAATGTCACTCTTCTACTCCTTCTCCAAATCCACCAAACTCCTCCAACCCTTCTTTGAAGAGTCTCTCAAAACCCTGTCCAATGTCAAGCTCATGGTTTCAGACGGCTTCCTCCATTGGACACTTGAATCAGCCAACAAGCTCAAAATCCCAAGATTGGCTTTCTATGGCATGAACTACTACTCCATGGCCCTTTCAAGAATCGTAGGGATGAGGAAGATCTTATCTGGGCCAGAGCTAGACGATGAGCCCATAACAATCACTGACTTTCCTTGGATCAAGCTCACTAGAAATGACTTGTCTCATCCCTTCAACAAACGAGTCCCGAACGGCCCAGAATTCGATCATATAATAGAGATGGTGATTGCCACCATGTCCAGCTCGGGCTTGCTGTTTAACAGCTTCTATGAGCTTGAACCGCTCTTTGTTGATTACTACAATGCCAATTCTACGCCCAAAGGTTGGCCCATCGGACCCTTATGCTTGGTGGAGGCCAATGAGAAGAGGCTTGAAGGAGATGAATGCAAAAAGGCGAGTTGGGTTGAATGGATGGACCAAAAGCATGAACAAGGAGTTCCAATTTTGTACATTGCATTTGGGTCACAAGCGGAGGTATCAACCGAGCAAATGAAGGAGATAACATTAGGGTTAGAGAGATCAGAGGTGAGTTTCTTGTGGGTAGTGAGGCCGAATCAAGAACAAGACGAGATTATTGATGGGTTTGTGGAGAGAGTGAAGGGGAAAGGGTTGGTGGTCAAAGATTGGGTTGACCAAAGAGAAGTGCTTCATCATGAGGCGGTTAAGGGATTCTTGAGTCATTGTGGTTGGAATTCGGTTATGGAAAGCATATGTGCAAGTGTACCGATATTGGCATGGCCAATGATGGCAGAGCAACCTTTGAACGCAAGGATGGTGGTGGAGGAGCTAAAGATCGGGATTAGAGTGGAGACTTGTGATGGGTCCGTGAGAGGTTTTGTGAAGGCTGAGGGGTTGGAGAAGACAGCGAGAGAGTTGATGGAAGGAGAGATGGGGAAGTCGGCCAGGAAGAAGGCGAAGGAGGTGGGTGAAGATGCTAAGAAAGCAATGGATGTAGGAGGGTCTTCTTGGCTTGCATTAGAATCACTTCTTGACGAGTTCAAGATAACAACATGATTATGTAACCTAGTTATCTAATAAAATGTTTTTTTTTTTTGTCCATAAGAGACACATAGGCCATTATAACGCAGAAAGGGGAAATCAATGGTCACGAACATTATCACCCTACCAGTTATGCTCGTGAGGCTTGACTAATAAAACGGTTCGTTCTATAGTTTTCAGTCCTACATAATTGCCCAATAGTAGGAATTATTTAATCCTTGCTCTATGAAAAAAACATTCTTAATTTCTTATGCTTCTTGAACAAAAATAGTTTGCAAAGCATTGTCATGTGTTCATTCATTACTTTGAATCTTTATACAGTTTGAAATTGACATCTCTGACAAAGGTAGGGCTGTCAAAGATTTCATTCAATAATTTTACTAGTGGAAAATTTGTGTCACATAGACAAACGGGCACAGGCAAACAATATCATACAAACTACTACACCACTAAGCACTCCAATTTTACTACAAGATTTGTCTTCCACTGGGCCTTATTGGGCTGGCCCAACATATATAGCTTTATTATTGGGCCCATTTTCTTACCAATGGCCCAATTTGCAAAACGCGGGTTAATCACAAAAACCCTAGTCATTGCGGAGGGCATTAGCGTCAATTCACATCGCTTCTTCGAAAGATATAGCCCCAAAACAAACCCTAGCCGTGCTCTGTGAGAGAACTCAACCACAGAGCGAGAGGTAGAAGAAGAAGTCGAAAATGGTGAAATTTCTGAAGCCAGGTAAGGCGGTCGTCCTCCTCCAAGGCAGGTACGCCGGGAGAAAGGCCGTGATCGTCCGATCGTTCGACGACGGCGTGAAGGACCGCCATTACGGCCACTGTCTGGTCGCCGGAATCTCAAAGTACCCGAAGAAGGTGATCCGGAAGGACTCGCAGAAGAAGCAGGCGAAGAAGTCTCGCGTCAAGTGCTTCGTGAAGCTCGTCAATTACAATCACATTATGCCGACTCGGTACACGCTCGATGTCGATCTGAAGGATATCGTCAGCGTTGATGCGCTCCAGACCAGGGATAAGAAGGTCGCCGCTGCTAAGGAGACGAAGGCGAAGTTCGAGGAGAGGTTTAAGACTGGCAAGAATAGGTGGTTCTTCTCCAAGCTCAGGTTCTAGAGTTATATTTCGTTGTTTTTGCAAGGTTTAGAAATGTCGAGATTGAGATCTGCTCGTTTTTGGTTTGGATTTCTGGATACTTTTATTGAATCAATGACATTTGCTATTTTGATGGATTTACGGTGTGTGGATGATAAGTTTCTTGCTTGATTGCATTTGATCAATCAATTGGCAACAATTGATGATTTACAGTGAAATTGAGTGTTTATTTTGCTTGCAATGTGAATTGAAAGTGGAAATTGGGTGTTAGTTTTGCCATGTGTGTGGATTATAAGTTGGTAATCTATTCTGTGTGTCTATTGACTTAATTCATAGTGTGGTTTATGTGAAGATTATTGCTTAATTTTACACTATAAACAGTAGCATTTTGCTTGCATTTGATTAATCATTTAGACAACAATTGACGCTGTACAGTGGAAATTGAGTGTTTATTTTGCTTGCAATGTGAATTGGAAGTGAAAATTGAATGGTTAGTTTGCTTGTAATGTGAATTGATATTGAATGAAATATGATTGAATAATGCTATAACAAGAAGAAACTGTGAATCTGTGATTGAACATTGCATTTGTTGCCATAGGATTAGGAATGAATTGAGCATTTTGGATTGATTCCTTTTTGTTCCTTTGCTGAGGTTTTGGGCTTTGTGCATAGTATGTTTATATGGTTTAGCTTGGAGGTTTTAGTGAAATTATTTTTGTTCTTGAAGCAATAGCTTGAAGTAGAAAGTCTGTTCTTCTTTTCCTGTTCAAAATTCCTGTTCTTTAATGGTTTGTTTCTGTGGCCATTATAGATTAGTGATTCATAGGACACTGAATCAAACCATGTTTCTTTATCTACACTGATTTGATTAAGTTCTAGCTTATATGTCTTTAGTGCTGATTTATTTAAATGGCTTACTATACATCCCATCTTATATATAGCTGTTTTTTTCATATAAATATAATTGATTGCCATTTTTTGGGGCCAATGTCATGAATTTCTCCCTATTTAATGAAGTATCTTAGCTGATAACCATCAACAATGGTAGTTTATTTTGTATCCAGAACCTTAACTAGTGCAATAAGAGATGGATAAAGGGTGTGCTGAAAATTTGTAGTTGCTAATGAAAACAAGCATTACAGAAATACAAATTCAAACTTATAGTTGCTAATGAAAACAAACATTACAGAAGTACAAACTCAAACTTTCCTATGAACACAAACATCTCAGACCAAGAGAAATGGATATATTTATTCATCCTTGTGGTTGCATTCCTTCTCAAAAGCACATATCCAGAGCACAACAGCAACACAACCCTGCACAACTACATAAACAAACACACTGAATCCAATTACCACCAATTGCCCGAATCACCAAACCAAGAAAAAACCAAATAACAAACAGAAACCTCTTCAAGCTTACCAGCCCTTCCAGAAGCCATCGCCCTTTGACCTCGTCTCAACGGGAGGTGTATCCCCGCTCGGTTGGGTTTCCTTAACAGGGTATCCCATCGGTGGGGGTGGAACCGTTTGTGCATTGTCGTGAGTTGGGTTTGTTCCATCTATACCCTTTTGAGATCCATTTTCATACTCTACAAGTTAACAAGTTTTTGTCATCGATCCATTTAGGGCTTGTTTGGTTACAAACAGAAAGGAAATGGAAACGAAACGAATCTAGTTCTTTCCCTTTCGTTTCCTTTCCGATTTATGGAGATGTCAAAAGACTAAAGAAAAAAGAAAGTTGCTCACTTGTGACACTTTGCTGGTTGCTGTAGCCATCCATTCTTGCAATTTCTGAAACTTGAAAACTCACCAAGCCAAGAGAGGAAACAGAGCAGTATGTCTCAATGAGATTATCAAGAATAAATTTGTATGCACAAGTTATGATGATAACATTCTAAAATAGAGTGGAGCAGGTGAACTACTATTTTGAAGTTATTGTAACATGATGATACAATTATTGTTCAAACTTGTAGTAGGTAAGAGCATAACCTGCATAAAATGATAATTACATGAATAATTTATGGTTTTGAATGATAACCTTTATTTATGGTACCTTATTCCACACTTTTTGTGCCTATAAAAAAACACACTCTCCATTTCGTATCATTCACCTCAAGCTTTAATATTGCCCAAGAACATGGAAAACAAACCTCAAGTTGTGCTCTTCCCTTTCATGTCCAAAGGCCACACCATCCCTCTCCTCCACCTCGCCCGCCTCCTCCTCCACCGCCAGCTGGCCGTCACCATCTTCACCACTCCTGCCAACAAGCCCTTCATCGCCGCCTCCCTCTCAGACGTCGATGTCTCCATCGTCTCCCTTCCTTTCCCCTTGAACAACCCGGAAATCCCACCGGGTGTCGAAAGCACAGACAAGCTCCCATCCACCAAACTCCTCCAACCCTACTTTGAAGAGTCCCTAAAAACCCTATCCAATGTCAAGTTCATGGTTTCCGACGGCTTCCTCCATTGGACACTGCAATCAGCCAACAACTTCAAGATCCCAAGATTGGTTTACTATGGGGTGAGCTACTACTCCATGGTCCTTTCAAGAATTTTAATGTCCGAGAGGCTTTTAGGGACTCTTCAAAGTAGCCAGTGTTCCAAAGAGACACTAAACATTACATGATTCATGACGTTCGGATCTATATTGATCATTATACCCAATAGCAAGTGTTCTAAAAAACGCTAGGATCCTAGGCGAAGAGGACCACCTAGCGCCTAGACAGACTAGATGGCAATGTTCTCATAAAGCATATAACTTTTCTAATGAGACACTAAACATTACATGGTTCATGGCGTTCAGATCTATATTGATCATCATATCCAACAGCCAGTGTTCTAAAAAACGCTAGGTTGATCCTAGGCGGAGAGGGGCCACCTAGCGCCTAGACGGCCTAAACGGACACCTAGATGGACTAGACGGTCTCTTAGATGGACTAACAGTTTCCAGCGCCTATGCGGGGATTTTAGAACAGTGCCAATAGCTATCTTTTCAAAAAGATTTAATTTATATGCGATGTGAGAAGAAATGCCAACATGAAGTATAAATATACAATAAAGGAAGAGTTCGTTTTTTAAAAGAGGGAAAATTGCATTTAACCACCCTTTATTTTACAATTGTTACAATCAACCACCCTTTATATTTTTTTCTACACTTAACCACCCCTTATTTGTAATTATGTGCATTTAACCACTCATTTTAACGAAAAATGTCATTTTCTCCGTTATGTAAAGTAAATTATGTTTTTTTCTTTCTTTTTAAATTTAATTTACAATAAATAAATAAAGGAAAAACCATAATTGACACTTTCAAGTTCAAATACGTCGATAACCCTGACCTAATTTCCTCCATAATAATTCATACCCTCTATCTAATGGCGAAGAAGAACCACAACTTCATCGATGCAAAGACCATGGGTTTTGGATCTAATTCTGACGACTTTGAGCGTCCCTTGGAGTCGATCGTGTCTAAGTTGATGGACGACGACTCGAGATTCAAAAGGTTGAGATGTAGGCCGAAATCCAATGATAATGATATTCCAAGCTCAATTTATTCCTAAATTCTTTTATTTATTGTAAATAAAATTAAAAAAGAAGGGCAAACACGTAATTTACTTTAATTAAGGAAGAAAATAACCTTTTTCATCAAAATGGGTGGTTAAATGCACATATTTGCAAATAAGGGGTGGTTAAGTGTAGAAAAAAATATAAAGGGTGGTTAATTGCAACAAGTGTAAAATAAAGGGTGGTTAAATGCAATTTTCCCTTTAAAAGAAGAAGAAATGCTTCTTAATTCAATTTAGCGATTGCATTATTATATACCCTTAATTATGTTTGTTTGCATGATATGTTGGTTATTTTAAGTGATCGATATGCTAACTTTTTCCTGCATTTTCAATATGCCTTGAATCTGTTGTTGATCGGAACCCGCCAGGGGTTCGAGCAGGGAGTCCGAGGGGGAGCGCACCCCCCTGCGGGTGCTAAAACGGTATATATATTATTTGTTATTGGCCTCTCGCGATCTGTTTGGCCCTACAGCCCATAAGTTGTAATAAGGTTTCTTGAGTTTCTTTATAAGCTCTCGAAATACCTAATAATCTGTAATCTGCCTCTATAATACAGAGTAATATTTTATTTCTCTGCCCATGGACGTAGCTAACGCATCATTAGTAAATCACGTAAATCTTTGTGTCGATTCTGTTTATTGTTCTCGTTCGATCTCTCATTACAACATGCATATTGAATATTTGAATATCATATTTCGATGTGGTAATTAACAACACCACCACTACTCAGTATATCTCTCATTGGAGCGAGATTTGGGTGACCCAGGTGGTCTGGATGTACGCACCACCCTCGACCGAGTTGAGACGTGTGGTCTGGATGTATGCACCGCCCTCGACCGAGTTGAGACGTGGTGATCATCTTTAATAATCTGAATGGGGTTCCAAGTACAAACCGAAGAATTAATGAAATCAAACAAAGTGTTTGATTCGATTCTCAATACAATTCTTAGGGCATTCCACAGTTTTTAATTGATCAACTTATATCAGATGGAGAACCATCGATCTTGCTTATTGGGCTTATTGGGCCTTTTATAATTGGTCTGGCCCATCAGATCATGCATTATTATTTGGGTCTAGTTCTTGTCATGGTCCAATTGTAGCCATCCATTCCTTTGCAAACTTCTGAAACTCAAAATCACACCAAGCCGAGAGAAGAGTAGTACCCAAGCTTCAAGAGTAATACTCAAAGGTCTCCAGTTCGATTATCATATGCAATACCCTTCAAACAAAAAAAGATGGAATACGATATGTGTCAGAGATTATCAGAAGAATAAACTTCTAATAACGTACATGGGTCAACGGTCAACACTAACATTTTGGCCATATAACAAAATAATACTGACAATTCAACAGGTTGACGCAATGGTGTAAGTCGATGCTTCCTTCACACTAATGTAGACGATCTATTTAGCAAGAAATCCCATGTTCGATTCTCCTTGTGTCCAAAATTTCCTTAGTCAGTGGCAACCACAAATCGTACTACGAATTATGTAAGATTGAAGGTGAAAAAAAAATGGTTATAAATAACACATTAAATCTTTTTATTATTTGGCTTATATTATTCTAAAAAGATGTCAACTAGGTTATAAGTTATAGGTTTATAACTCCAAGCCGACTTAGATAACACCTCATATGCAATTTTAGAATAGTGGTTTACATATAAGTACTAATTTTTATGTCAACACTATCATACGGGAATATAGCAATGTAGACTTTATTTTTTAGTAGAAAAAAAAATTAATTTGGTGCAATCGAAAGACCGAAAAACTAGTAATCGGACAGGTCGATGCAAGTCAAATAAAAGTTGTGTTGAAATAAAAACCAATTTTTTTCTTCACTACACACGAAAGTTCCGGATTTGACCTACAATTCTTTTTAGGGGTGTGAAATAATTTTTGATTTATGACTTTGGGAAATAAAATAGCATAAAAAATGAGTGGAAACATATAAACAATATGATCGAGAAGTTGCCTTAAAGTATGAATTGAACTAGATCCGAGTCAAGACCAACTTTGAATTATAGAGCTCATTTCAAAATCTTTCGAGAGCCATCATAAATTCGAGTCACAAATGTTGTTATTTTCGAGAAGAAGAATTATTCAATTGTGGGGTCTACATCCACAAGAAATGTACATATCACATACTAGATCTATCAATCTGGTCGGGTGCGTGTTCGGTCATTGCGGGTTCGGGTCGTTATAAGTCATGGGTTAATCGAGTTGGGTCGCTACGGGTTTTCGGATGGATCGACTTGACCAACAGGTCAAAAACATCAAATTTTGTATGATTATTAAAATTAATTTTTAATTAAATAATAATATTTAGTTATAATATATTATTTTTATGCATATTAATAATAAAAATATATTATAAGTTTTAAAATAAATTTATAGATTTTATAAATATACTAAATTGGTCAACCCAACGAGTTACGTGTCTATTGAATTCGGTTTATTTTGAGTTTCGGATTTAAATTTTCGAATCTTGTCCTTAAAATTTTCGGACGATTCGGGTTCGGATCAACTTTGAAAACTCTACTATATATGTGTATGATAGAACTTATTAGAGGGATCCCATAAAGAAGGACATTCGCAAACTCAAGGGTCAAAAAAACTTTATAAGAAAAAAAGAAGTAAAAGTATGGTGTTAACATAGGTCGAATATTATTAGCACAAGACCAGAAGAAGAAAGGTATATTTTATATTACGAATAAAAAATTATGTAAGAAGTGTTGTTGGACTTGGACATATAAAAGTATCAACAAAACAATTATTAAAGCATTACATGATTCTTTCTTTTGTTGAAAAAACCATTGCATGATTCTTGTCAAGAATCATGCAATGGTTTTTTCTTGATGTTCGGGTCTATATTGATTTTAATCATTTTGCCCAATAGCTAGCTTTTTTCTTAAAAGAATTGATTTGTTTGCTATTTGAGAATAAGTAATGGTAAAAAGCTAGGAAACACAAAGCAAATTTATGGGTGGTCTACAAAATTACATTATTTTTTTTTGCTGGTGAGAAATTATGTATATATGATATCATTTTTAGCTATTAATTAATATATATTCACAAGAAACTACATTTTTTATATTGTTTTTTTCGATGAGAACATTTCTGCAAATAATTCATCTTTGATAAAGGCTTTGTTCAATTGGACAATTTGGACCCTAACTTTCTCCATCTAGCGATAACAATTTGGTGTTGGATTAAACTCCATTCAACTCCATCTAGCGGGAAAAAAGCTCACAAAACGCTAGTGTCAAAACAGGCTCAAAATCATTTGTCAATAGAAGATGATTTGACAAAATTAATAAGCTAGGTGGATGGTATTATGCTAACAGGTCTAGTTTATGGATGGTTTTCTATAATTGGTTTTTTTCAAATGGCTATGTAAATAAAATCATTTTTTATACGGTGATTTTGTGTAATTTATCCTTTTTATGGTTCCGTTCGATACAAGCTTAATAGAGCTTAACTTAATTTTCTAAGCTGGTAGATGGGTGTTCGGCAAAAAAAGTTGGCACTAGCTTCATGAGCTAAAACTAGTCGAAGGGAGCTTCAAATAACTTTGCTCTCTTCCCCGACTTCTTGGAGCTTACGAAGCTGAAGATTAACTTTGCTCGTTTTTTTCCAATTAGCTATTTTGCTCTTAAATCCATTTTCAATTCCAGTTTCAACTACTCATTTAGCTCCACTTTCAACTACACAATCAACTCCAACTCCAGCTCCAACTCGTTCTGCTGAACAGAGCCTAATTAAACATTTGCTCAACAAAAACTCGTAGTATTTATATACGTAAATTACACTAAATTAAATCTTCCGAATTGAAGATTCTGGACAAAATTCGGTCCGGACCGAGGCAATTCTGGTCTGGACCGGCTTTTTTTTAAAAATATAAATATAAAATTATGTAAGTAAATAATAATTTTTATGTTATAAATTTTATTTTTTACTATTTAAATTTCACTTTTATATTATATACTTAATAATATTATATTTTTAGATAAATAATACTTGTATATAATTTCTTGGAAGAAAGTATAATTTTATAATAAAAAGATATTTTTTTCTTTAAAAACATTATTTTTTAAACATAACCCGGTCCAAAGTCGGTCCGAAAGTGGTCCGGTCAGACCGGGACCGAGACTGAGACCGAACCGGACCGGACCGAAATTTCCCGGTCCAACCCTCGGTTCGGTCTTGGACCGATGCCCACCCCTAAAAGCAAATAATATAGAAAAATCGATTTAACTAATTAATATAATATGTACGCATAAATATTTTGTTTTGAACTTGTATTTATATGCAAATGCAACTTGGAGTAACTCTCAATTTAACTTAGTGATTGCATTATTGACGTGTAATATTATCTTCTTTACAATATGGAAGCTAGGAATTAATTTGAGACACCCATTATTTTTGGTTACATTATGTTGGTGGAATTTGCTGGATGAAGAGAATATGATACCAAATTTAATGTGATATGAATGCTAGCTTTTTCTTGCATATGAATAATTGAATTATGTATCATTTCTGATCAATGTAGTGATCATCTTTTAACAATCTGAATGTGGGTCAGAGTACGTACCAAAGAATTAATGAAATTAGACAAAGTGAAATCTGTAAAGGAATGGCATCACATGCAAGAATCCAACATTGTTATATGCAAATGCAATGTACATTGTGTATATATAGTGTTTTGTAGTTATGTCAACCTTTGAATTTGGGAGGGCTAAAAAACAAAGCAAAAAAGTTGATACTTACGTGCACATCACAATTTTGTATAGTGCATATCTAGTCTATGTATTTCGATGCCATTCTAAGGCTACGTTCGACATTTTGTAGATGGAGTTTTTTTACCCATTCGGCTAGCGGAAACTGAAGAAGTTTGTGAGGAGGAGCTTCTTGAATCTGCTCATTTTTCCGCTCCAGCTAGCTGAATCCGCTCTCATTTTGCTACTGTCGAACGGAGCCTAAATTCAAGTTTGGGACATTTCAGTTTTTACTTGATCATCTTTATTTTGCTTAATTTGAGAGTGTTCGATGGACAGATAATCCGGAAGTCGTAAGAATAACAGGCCTAATATACAAATTTATTGAGATTTTAACCCGAAATCAAAATGATAATATGTGGAGTAATTCTCGACGTAATTGAATTCAAACACTTTGATCGGGCTGTTTAAAATCGTTATATTCTTTTTTGTTCTTTCAATGAATGAATTACGATTCATTAAAAAAAAAAACTTAAAATGATAATTTAAAAACTTTGATATAAATATGTAGCTAGTTATTAATTCTTCCTCATAATTAAAATTATGAGATAATGACTTCAAGTTAATTATTATATCTCTATTAATACACTCAATTTTCAAAACTTAGAAAAACCAAGTATAGAATTAAAACAGATTATAACATCAATAATTTATAAAAACACATAATATTTTATCCAAAGAAGCATTTTCTTAATTAGGTTTATATCCGGAAAAAAAAGGCAATGAAAACCAAATATAAATTGTATACCGAATTAATCCGGGTTATGATTACTGGTTAGTTTCAATTTAATTGAACCCATATTAAAAGGAAGTACATTGAATTTTAATTATTTAGGAAATTTTAGAATTTCTCTAAGATTTAAATTTCCTTTTGAGAGTAAAAGTTTTCACAACCGAGAGATTCATAATTTAATCAAAATTCCTTACTTTTGGAAAAGATGGAACATAGAGTACAAGATTGTTGCTTTGGTGCTCTCCGACGACTCTATACGTCCGTGTTAGATTATATTTCTTGGTGTCTTAATTAAGATTTTTCAACTTCTCGTTTCGATCAGTGTTAGTTACATTATTGTTTATTTGGTTTATTGGCTTCTTCTCTTTTAATTGTCTTTTCCTCTAGGCTTTTCCGACTACCGAATTTCGTCTCGATCGGTCATTCGATTTACTGGACCTATCTAATATAGTACAAGATTGTATGATGTGAACACTAACCCATTCAATGCTACCCAGTCAGACCTAGGCCCGGTTCCGGTTCCTCGAAACCATAGAGCCGGTTCCGGCCGGTTCCGAGGCCAACCGGAACCGGAAATAATAAATAAAAAAGCGGTCAAAAACCCTGACCGTGGTTCCGGTCAAACATGGCACAAGGCCCAAGCCACGCAAGACCCAGCCTCCGAACCTTTGGCACAGAGGTCGAAAACTGCGACCTTTGAATGAAAACCGTGGTCGCGGTCCAATGGGCCGCGATCGCGGTTTAGTTAATTTTTTTTGTGGGTGGAACCGCAAACCGCCGGTTCCCCGGTTCCGACTGGTTCTTGTTCCGGCCGGTTTCCCGCCGGTTCCGGAACCGACAGTTTGCCGATTCCGTGGAACCGGAACCCAGGTCTATACCCAGTTATGTTATTTTTCTACCACATAATAATTTCTTTCTTTCCTATCATTTTTGTCGAACATTGCTAATTTAACAAGAGATGTATATCTAGTATCTATATATATGTACCATCGATCTTTCACTTTAACTTTTCCTGATTCGGGTGGTTGAAAAAAACTAATGCTTTGCCTTTGGCTGGTTGGATGCAATGCAATAATGCACAAAAGATGCGTACATATCATACACATGCATGATTAATTTACTGTCGAAGTGGATCCATCACTAACCACATTAATTAAAGACAGTTACTTTTCGATCTCACTGTTAAAAAAAGTTTTTACCCACTTCCGGTTTTTGATTGTATTGAATTATTCAATATACAATGGAGTGAAACTTGGATCGAATCTTGTGATGTTGGAATGAATAAGCATGATTGATAGATCGGTTGACTGATTGTAACTTAATTATTAAGCGATGGATTATCATTTAATGGTTTTTCTAATATGCGCCGTAAAGGTATATGATAAAAATATCGAATGTGGAAACTAAATCCTAAGAAGGAAAGTATAAACCTTTAGGATATAATATTAAAAATGTTAAACAATCAAAATATACTTGAAAATTTCTATATAAAGGTTCTTAAAGGACATAAGTTAGAAAAATCGATCATTTAATTAGTGAGATCAAAATCTAAATGGTCGTCCCTCGGTTTCCAATGTAGGGAGTTTTTAGCTCCAAAACAATTTTCACCATATAAGTTATTTTTTATTTAATTAATATTAAAACATTTATTTAACCTTTTTACAATGCATTGAAAATATAAATATAATTCATTTAAAAACGCATTGAGAATATAAATATAATTTCATTAAATGCTATAAAATTAAATTATACTCCTTACTATTTTAAACTTATCTTAAAAAATGTGAGAAGTAAAAACCTCTTGTCCAGAAATTTTATGGTTGCGAGTCCATTTGTGAACAATGATATTACTTAGCTTGTAATAATCGAAAAAATATGACATGGTCGAATTTTGTTTTTAAAAAAACACATATTATTTTTTTGTGGTTACTACATAATTAAATTTGTACATACAGTTGAAAAAAAATTGTGCATATACATGTTAAAACTGTTGCACACTTGAACGCACAATAAATAAACGAGCAAACGCACTCAAAATTTTTGCGCACATGCATTTTTTTCAATTTAAATGTAATCTAAATCGTTAATTTTTCGATATTAGACCCACAATCATAGGTTTTTTTTCGGTTCTCACCTGGGCGAGCGGACGTTCTTGCTCAATCCATGTCTATATTACTATAGAAAAAATGCTTGTAGCTCAACTGACAGTATTAATTAGTTCGATAAATACAATCCCATCCGGACTAACAAATCTTACTTATAACAAATTAACCTATCTTATTTATTTTTTGTTTTGGGCACTGTCCGTATGAGTCGTCGAAATGGAAACCTTTTTACTAGATGCACCTATCTTACTTACGAATTAATTATTCGAAAAAACTATTCAACCTTAAATTATGGGGTTGAGATGTGTGTAGGCATATAGATATATGCAAAGCATAATAGTAATAGTAAGTTAAAAAAAAGGATATCTTTACAAACACAAAAAGTATCATACACAGGCAGGCTTGTAGTTGATCAAGATCAAATAATTTTATGACTAGTCAATTTAATTCATCAGCATAATTTAATTTACAGAGAAGAACATGTAGCAGGCTGTAATTAATATACGCAACCTACCTAGATTGAATTATATGGCATATGACAGGTTGAATTATTTGTTTAATTATATGCCCATGGCCGGTTTTAATGAGGACCTACATATAATAGTTAACTTTAAGTACTAGCTTGATCTACCTCTATTATATCATGTAGTGAAGTAATAACATATTTAAGAGGTAGACTATTTCATTTACAAGCAATCTCATACCTAAATCGATCTTTAATTTAGATATAAAGTCAAGTATCACAATTCATAAATACTTAAATCAATTTATAATTTTTTATACTCTCCCCGTTCTATTCTACTTGTCCTTTTAGATTTTTTCACATATATTAAGAAACTCATTGAAAATATAAATAATATCATTGAAAATCCAAAATTTTCTAAATGTAATCACAAATTAATTACTAACTACCCTTTATAGCCAATAGATAAAGAGAAAAAAGTCAATATGAACATTTTCCAATATATTAATTAAATAAAAATTCTAAATAGATAAGTTTTGTTGAACAAAATTTTGAGGTTATAAAGACAAGTAGAATAGAACGGATGGAGTATAATTTAGGAAAAAGATTAGGCTTCACCAAAAAAAAAAGGAAAAAGATTAGGAAGACTTATTTATCTGAAGGCGGGTTGTCTCCTCTAAATGAACTTTAGTCTGAGAAGATGAGAAGAATGCTTGTTTTGCGATGAAGTCCGCCACCTTGCTTGTATTGACTTCCCTGAAGACGCGAGGGGTTTGCCAACTCTGCAGCTTGTGGAGTTCCGACAAAATATCAATGAAAATGATCTCAGTCTCCCATAAATTGCTTCCTGGGTTACGAAAAGTGTTGACAAGACTAACGTTGTCGCCTTTAATCTTAAGATGAGAAAAATCGTTGTGGATTATCCTTGTATACCTTTCTTAAGAGCAAGTGTCTCCGCCATCAACACTGATTGGAATTGGTCATATAATTTCTCAATTATAGTTAGATGTTCGCAACATAACTACATCATTATTATCACGGGACTTGGGATATATAATAATTTTTTTATATAATATTTTCTTACGGCACGTTATAAGGATACTTCATTCGAAACTAAATTCTAAAAAAATTAATAAACAAAATTTTAATATCCTAAAAGTTATACCTAATAAAAAAATTAATTGAAGATCTTTATCATGTACTCTTGGACACATTATTTAAAAATTGATATAAAAATATAAATTGGAACGTAAAATTAATTTTGCAAAACTCTAATGTTTTAATCCCAATTTCTAATAAATACATTCTATTGAATGAATTTTAACCTTAGGGTTCGTTTGGATCACCACAAATAATGCATTAAAATTAATTTTGCAAAACTTTAATATTTTAGTTATAATTTATTGCAACTTAAATACTTAATGCAATATTCAAACAGGGCTTAATCTAAAACTTACATATACAACCGTGTTTGAACAAATCTAAAACATAAAATAATGGAGTATCATGTTTAGGTGCCATTAACCTATTTTTAGGTCAAATTTAGGCTGTCATTAACCAATTTGTCGATCAAATAAAACCGGATTTGGGTGGACTTTACCCACTTGCATTTATTTTAAAATCTAGCTATTAAATAATTATAACATCAATCCAAAAAATAAAAATAGACATTACATAGAAATGATCCAGTGAAATTGTCAGTTTGGTCCGGTGTTAGTGCCATGCCTGATGCCCGTCCGTCACTCCGGCTTTGTGCACTTGTCTTGTCTGTACGGTATCATTTGGTTCACGTGCTTTATTTAATTTACGTCTCCTTATAAATTACACTTACTATATGTATGATTATGAGTATGTGTTCCATCTACTCTCTCCGTCCCGGTTTGTTTGTCCAAAAGGACGGTTTTTGTGGTTATTAAGGAGAGTGTAAAATAGTACTCCCTCTGTTTCGCAAAAGATGTCTTTTTAGGTCATTTAGCATTTTTCATAAAAGTTGTCCTTTTACAAAAAAAAATTCAATTTTTTCCGATTATGTCCCTAAAAAGTGGGTTCCTTTTTTTCATTTTCCTATGTAATTGGCCACATTAATAAAGTAAAGTCATTTAATGAGGGCATATTAGGTATAAAAAATTTTTCTTAATAATTGTTTAATTGTCCAAAAAGACATCTTTTGCGAAACGGAGGGAGTATTGGTAATTGGGAAAGTGGGTAAAAAGTGAGATTGGAGGTATGTTTGTAATTTTATAGAGATAAAAGATGTAAAGTAGTATTGGTAATTGAGAAAATGAGTAAAAGTTGATATTAGGTAGGGGTAATAATGTAAGAAAAATATAGATATAAAAGGAAAGTGGACAAACAAAAGGGACGCCAGAAAAGAAAATTGGACAAACAAATTGGGACAGAGGCAATATTATGTTTAGTTAAACTCCATTTGTGTTCATTTAGTTTTCTGGTTTTATGTTTGGTTTCCATGTGTGTTTGCCTTGTTTGTGTATAGGAATGGAAATTGTTCATGGATGTGTGATTCATTTGTATACTAGATATGAATATATGGATAAACTCGATTTACGGTGGATATTGGAGGGATGATGGATGAATTAAATAATGGGCGAGTCGGATGCGGGTGAAGGGTCATCAAATCCACCACGACACCACCCGATACATCACCCGCACAGCCATCGTGTTTGTTCCATTCGTTTAAGCCCCACCGGCCATCAAGTGGTATCAGAGCAAGTGGAAACTCCTTGATGGCCGGATCGATGGAGGGGATGATGTGCAAAGAGATCGCCACGAGAATCCAAGGAATTCCGACAACAAACACCACGCAACTGACCCGTCTTCAACTGGCTGGATCTTCCTCGTCCGAACTCGAAATTGAGTGATTCCAATTCGAGAAGTTAGATCTATGAGTCTAGTTGAAGTCCTCAAAATATGAGACCGAGATGATGAGCGGATTGAAAGTTATGTCGAATTTACTGAGATGGTGCAGAAACCTCCGAGATGGATGATGGTTCGAAATGGAGAGAACAAGGGGATATGGATGCTTGATAACTTGGATATGACTCACCAAGCTCTCAAACAAACTAGGATGCTCGAAATTGTCGGATATGACTCACCAACAATTGAACAACGAGAATTGAACGAAACAAAACAAGAACTTCGAATTGAAAATGCAAGGAAAAGAGAAGCAAATTTCGTCCAAGTCTACCAAGGGAGGAGGGGGATGGACGACCATATAACCTAGATAACAAGCCTCACAAAATCAGCCCCCTCATTTAAAGAAAATTACAAAAACAACCCATAAAAACCGAGAGCACATTAATCGTCCTTAACCGTTAAGTTGTCACTTATCGAACCATGATGTATCATAAGACTCCAACTTTCACCTTTGCTAACCAAAGTCCAACTTATGAGCCATGAGCTCCTTCTTGATCTTGTCAAGCATTTCCCTAGCATGTGCTCGAGTGATGCGCCGAAGATAGGGCGTGGTACCTTGACTTGGCTTCTTAGCGCCTCGGACACCGGCCTTGGATATTTGTCCCAGTGAAGACCCTCCTTTGTCGTGCAAATTGAACTTGTCTTTAGGGCTGAGATCTTCACTCAAATCATGGAGCATAGTCCCTTTAAAAGTGCCCGAAGAAGTGGTACCATTCATCAAAGGCCAAGGCGCGCCAAGGTCGGAAATCAGCGTGTGCAACGGCGCCCCAATATGCACGGTACTGTGGGGCCATGACTCGATAGATGGAATCACATCATCCTCCTCCCCTTTAAAAGGATTCGTCCTCGAATCTATCAAGCCTGTAAAACAAAGGACACATCGAGGGAAGCACAAACAAGTACACTCTATAGAAGTCAAGTTAAGAATAACATTTCCAATCTCAATATGATAGGCCAGAAAGTATGCACTAGCTACACCACTTCTCTTCCTATTCTTACGGGTACATCTCATAATAAAGCAATAAAGAGATTGAGTGTAAGTAGGCATCAATGGAATTCTATAACCTATATGCATCCTAGATGACATGTATTGGGCAAGAGAACTAAAATGGAAGCAAGAGTACTTAGTACTAGATGTCACAAATGCATGAAAGAAAACTGAAATTATTTGATCAAATGCATGTGACACAACCAACACGTAGTCATAAATATAGAATAGAGGAGTGCAAGAAACTTCCCTGAGAAGTGCACTCATATCACCCTGTGAGCTCAACAATGGAGGTAGGGCTTCTATCTCCCTTGGTGTGGCATTCTCCATGACAAAGACATCTTTCTTGGCCTCCACAAGAAAAGGAATGTAATCACCGCTTGGAGTGACTAAAACAGCCTCGTCCTCCTCATGGAGAAAGAAGGGAAAACTTGAAGGAATCATAGGAAACACATCCATACATGGTTTAGCCAACGAGTTCATGGAGCTAGGAGTGATGGTAGGACGACACTTGATTTTAGGAGATGATTCCACAACTTCCTCCTCTTCTTGCAATATGTGCATCAGTTTTATCGGACACTTGACGGTGATGAGTTGTTCCAATTCATGGAAAAGAATCTCTCTTTTTGGTTGTTCTATGTCACTCATCAATCTTTGTTGGAAGGAAGTCTTATCCCCTTCAAAAGGGTGCGTCCACGAACCCAGCTGACCTACAAAAAAGATCAACACACAAACCTCCTTTCCAAGCACAACATGATATGACAAAATATAAGCACAAGCTATGCCACTTTTCTTTGCAATCCTATTGGTATGGTACATGACAAAGCTATCCAAAATATGAGAGTAATTCAGCCAAGATGTCAAGTTTTGAGATAAAAGTAAGGAAGAAGTGTTACTTCCCCGAATGGCATGCACATCGTAGCTTGGGACAGTTTTCAACTCTAAACTGTTCAAGGTCGTTCTCTTAGCTCCGAGCTCCAAATTGAGAGATTCCAAGTTCCAGATTGAGCTTAAGGCGTCTACTTCATTTCCTCCAAATTTGAGCATCATTCGACCACTGAGTTTGTTTGTTTTGTTATACTTTAACATAATAAAACAAACAATCCCCGCCTAGCTCCGTCTAGGCCCCGCCTAGGCGTTGAAAATTCTTACTCCGCTTAGCCTTCTAGCCTGTCTAGGAGACTACCTAATTTGTCTAGGCGTCCGTTTAGACCTCTTAGGCGCTAGACGGTCCCTCTCCGCCTAGGAGCCGTCCAGCGTTTTTTCAGAACACTGGTTAAAGTTTTGGAGATTTTGTTATTTGTACTTTCATATCGGTTTGTATAACTGTCGATTTTTATGACCTCTCGATCTTGTCGTAGACATGATCAAGCTCTTTCTCGATTCTATTATTAATTTGTTGTTATCTTAATTGCAAATTAAATTCCCTATTATAGGCTAATTAGGCTACCCATGTGAGTGGGTGGTTAGAAATTGTACTAGTTGATTCTATTATCACAAATATGTTATGAATGAAGTTGTGTTTGTTTGAATTGTAAGGTTCTCCGAAACTAAGAATCATAATGTTGTGAATTTGTTACTTTGCTAAGGACAGCATTTATGAATATGACTATCTGGCATTGGTGCAGAGTTATAAGGTGGGTGGGTGTTGGAGCATATATATTTTTCACGTTTACATCACATGATCAATCGTGAAGTACAAATCTCTCAATTTGTTTATTGGATTTGACTAATTAGCTAGATTTGGTATAAAAATTTATGAGGCAAAATACTATCAATAATTTTTCTAACCTATATATATCTTAAGGACATAATTTAAACATAATAACTAAAAGAATTAAAATATTAAAAAAATTTAATAAATATTTTTCGAAAAATTCATTAATTCTAGATAAATGTAAATTAAATATTTTATTATAAGAAATAAGTTAGAAAAATCGATCTATAATACAACAGCTCCAAAGTTTACATGATTAATTGTTTTTTCCCCATATTATTTCCAGTATCTTTTTTTTTGTCATAGATCTAAAAAATTCCTAGTTCTTTAATGACAAAAATGACAAAAACCAATACATACATAGAACAACTAATCTCGAAATGAGATTCGAGAGAGTTGTGATTTAACCGCACAAGTTTGTGAAAATAAGCATGATAGTAGAAAGTTTTGTAGTATGAAGTCGAATCAGTTGACACAAACTGATTTATCTATTTTGCGGCACTTATAAAATAATCATAACTTATGAAACTTAAACTTAAATCGGGTAAACCTCGAATCAATAGTTATAGTCCCAATTATAGGGATTCATGTGAGTCACCCTCTCTTTTAACCTTTTTCAAAACAAAAAAGTTGGATCTGGTGGTAGTTCCGGTCCACTCCAGAACCGAAACCTAAACAATGGAAAATTGTCGATTTCAAATTCTTAGAAAATTCGCTTTGCACTTAGAGAGAGAAGAGGAGAAAGCAAAAGACAAAAACACAAAATTTATTCACCCCAGTTCGCCACGAAAGTGACTACTTCTAAAAATACTAACAAGTCAGGATTTTCTACTAATTTTTGAAAATACAATTACAATAATCAACATAGGTATTAAATAGACAAGAACCCTAATTTTCTATCTTATACAATAATCAAGATGAATCGTACAGATTAAAATGGACTTTTCTCTACCGGCTCGACGTAGTTCTTGTCAGCTAAATCACGAACCCACAATTTACTACACAATAATAAATTTTTGTATTTTGACTAGTCGATGAACAATCGAGAAATTACCTTCTCACTTCCTTCGATCCAAATCGAGTTTGTAACGCACTAAAGCTAAGGCATCATCATGAACCAAAGAAATTTTGGAAAATTACAAAAGACTGACAGAAATCTCGTGGAAATGCAGAATGTGGACCACAACAGGCCCGTTACAACAACAAATCTTTCGCTCTTACCAATTCAATCAATTGACCCGAATTTTCACATTTTCCAAAAGCCATTTAACACGTGGGACCCAAAATTATAGTGGGCCCGAGTTTAATCGTACTGAGTACATACACCGAGTCGTCCTCCGCCGCACGTGGTCGTCGTCTCCCCCTACAGGCTATAAGTAGTAAAACCCCTCTGGCCCACTTCATAAGCCCAGGCCCATTATTTTTGCACACGTGGCTTCGTTATTTCGACGTGGCTATTAGACAGGCCATCCGCTGACTGTAAATTTAAAAAAAATAAAAAAATAAAAAAAATCAATCAGGAGGTTTATAAACGCCTGCGGAGGAGAGCCCATTTTCATTGTTTGTGTAAATTGAGTAGAGCTGTAGAGAGATGTTGAGCACTACACAGAACGCGAACAATCTCTACGCTCCGATCGGAGACGGATTTTCGCAACAGGTGACGAAATCGATGAGTTATCGTCCCGTGAATCCGCCATTAAAGGACGATAGCGGCCTCACCTTCAACGATTACGCTCCTCCGTTGGCGAGGAAGCGTCTCAGAGACTCGTCGTCCATGGCGAGCACGAGTTTAGTGAACAACAATAATCTGTCGTTTCTCGGCGAGGATCTGTCGTTGCAATTGATGCAACAGCAATTAGAAGCCGATCGATTGATCTCTTTACATGTACGTTTTTCAATTCTATTTCAGTACTGTCTGGTTAATTTTCGATCGATTCCTCAAATTGAAATGCTGAAGTTGCTTTTCCTCTTCCAGATGGAGAAAGTGAGAGCGGAAATCGAAGATCGAACAAGAAAGCAGTCGATCAGAGTAATCCAAGCGATCCAGGAAGCGTTCGTGAGGAAACTGAAGGAGAAGGACGAGCAGATCGGGAAGATCGGGAAGCTAAATTGGGCGTTGGAAGAGCGAGTGAGGTCTCTGTGCCTCGAGAACCAGGTCTGGCGAGATCTGGCGCAGAATAACGAGGCGACGGCGAACGCGCTCCGATCGAACCTCGAGCAACTCGTCCTGGTAAAATCCAACAACAAGAAAGAGCGAATTTCCTCCGACGACGCGGAGTCGTGCTGCGGAAGCAGCGGCCACGAGGAAGACGGGGAGGAGATTCTGCGGTGGAAGAAGGTGGCGAGAACGAGCGCCGGTGAGGAGGAGAGGAGGAGGAGGATGTGTAGGAGGTGTGGGGCGGCGGAGAGCTGTGTTCTGCTGTTGCCGTGCAGGCACCTCTGTTTGTGTGCGGCGTGTGGTCCCGGCGTCGACGCCTGCCCTCTCTGTAACGCCAACAAGAACGCCAGTGTACATGTTAATCTGTCATGAACTGGTCAGTTTTTTTTTACCTTTGAAGAAATTTACCTTCGGTAAAAAAAACAGAGATCGGAAACAGTAAAATTAAAAAAAAGAAGGAATTAGAACATTAGATTTTTTTTCCCGGCCAGTTTCAAATTCATATATGTTCTTGTCTCTTGAATATCGTTATTTTCTTGATCAATTCATATTCATACATTCATTCGTTGAAAAAAAATCTTATCATGTAAGTAGAGAGTAGTATGTATAAACTAAGTAAATCGGCCAAGTTTATAAAAAAATCTGGTTTGCTTTTATATGGTATTGTTGCTCGTTAATGGAATGTACTTTGCAACAAGCATGAAATATCGAACGTGTTTAATGTCCAATTAATACCGAGTCCAACCATATATGTTTCTAAACGTACGATTTAGTTTTAATTGGGGATTAACTTAATTACTATACCACATGCACTGTCGGTGTGATATGTTAGCACAAAAGAAAATTTGGTTAACCAATAGAGGAACCAAAAACAAACTTTTTCTTTTTTTTGGTCGAAAAAACAAACTTTTTCTTAGCATGTAAGAACAAACTCTTTGCTCTTACGTACAATATATATCCAATTCTGAATAGACCTAGGTCCGGTTTCAATGGAACCGGAAAATCGGCGAATTGATGGTTTCGAACCGGAGTGGAACTGTCATGTTGTAAATAATACATTCATGTATTCTAATACTTGTACATATAAGTGTATCAAATACTAGGGTAGAGCTAGACAATATCAGAACCGGGTCTTTCTTATAAATAAGGTCTGGTTTTATAGGTGAACCGGGCTTGTGTGGCCTCCTCGGGTTAAACCGGTTTGGAGGTAGCTAACCCGAGTCACTTAGTTTTGGACCAGATTTTATTAATGGATTGATCTCGGACAAGTAAAGACAAAGCTTGGCCCATTTAGTTGGGTTGGCCCAAATCGTTGAAGAGCTGGCTCAAACCTGAAGAAGAGTCGGCTTGATTGATGAAACGCCGCGTTTGGTGAGATCTCGAGTATTCTAGCTATTTAAGGATTGAGGAGCTTCGAGAGAGCTCACTTTTGACTGCGGCACTAACCCTAGGAATCCAGAGAAAAAGGGAGAGTGAGGAGAAAGAAAGGGAGAGAGAAAGGAAGAAGAAGAAGTGGTGCCAGCGATAGCTCATCTCCGGTGTTGCTTGGTGTCTAGTTGAAGTCCGATCGAGACGTTCAGCCGTGAAAGGGGGCCGAAGCCCTTTCGTTTCTAGAACCCTATCCTTTGCTCTTGTTTTTGTTCTTAGCTTGTTGTCTTCTTCTTGATTCTGTTGTCTAGCTTTGCCGAGTATCGTGATTGCTTGTACTTGAAAACATTTGAGCTTTATCTAGTGAGATGATTGGGATCGGATCTCCCTTGTTGAGATCCTCCGGATGTAAAGTTCTTTGAACTCGAACCGGGTTACCAACTCCTGTGTCCTTTTCGCCTTTATTTTTGCTTGAATGTTTGCATACGAGTTTGATTTAGTTCAGATACTTTGCTTGCTTCGATAGATCTGAGTCATAACTCGACTACATGTCAATTCTCGAACTCATGTGTCCAATCGATTTCAATCGAAACCGATTGAAACCGCGGTTGCGGTTTGCCAACAGAACCTTTTGTTCGTCAGATAACAAAAACCACGATCGTTGTTTTCATTATTTGACTAACAGAAACTCTATTTTTAAAAAATGGATCATGTCTTGGAACCTGCCAAAACCAGAGAATCGACCCAAGGCTGATTAAGGTTCTAGCTCCTGGGCCTGGTGAAACCAGAATGGGCGATTCCAAAACCGAACCCAGATCTAATTCCGAAATAAGAAGGGGGTTTGAACAATGCTCGTATATTTTAGCAGAGATGTGGCGCATTTTAGCAAGTTTCATTGCAATTTGGCGCCACTCCCTATGTCGTAGTGGTTAAACTTTTTTTTTTTTGTTTTGGTCAAATAATGGTGGTCAATTAATGTAATGTAGTGATCTAGGACAATAGTTGAATTGTACCATTAATTTAGGCGCAACTTAGCACTTGTTCACGGGGCGTATAAATCACGTACGGCGTGGGAGCGTGAGTAAAAAACGTAACAGAATTTTGTTATGCCCGGGAAAATTAAAACAGAAAAAAGAAAGCGTATTTTAATGGTTGGAAAGAGCAAAAGCTCATGGAACGCGGCACCCAAAACAAGCGCATTTTAACCTGCACGAAGTTTCCTAGGGTTCATCTACATTATAACTAGGAATGAAAATTATTCATGAATGTTTGATTTATCGGCGCACCCAATCCAAATATAGGAATATAAACTGATTTAAATCGGGTAATGGATGGATGATTTTTAAAGTCTATAAGTCATAATAGGGGGTTGTGCGTGTATAATTTCAGTGCATAAGCTCGGTGGAGTTTCATCCTAAAGTCAATTTGCGATAGGAGAAGTAACCCACGGGCTTATATAGCTAGACTAGATAACGGGTGGTGGTATTTTAGTCTCTTTATAGCCGAAGACAACCCAAACATTGGACGGGTAGCTCAACTGCTATACCAAGTGGTCCAATCCCAAACAAGCCAGGAAACGGGCCCATGACTAGATTTGCTCTGATACCATGTTCGGGTAGCTAAACTGCTAAACCAAGTGGTCCAAGCCCAAACAAGCCAGGACACGAGCCCATGACGGCCAGATCTGCTTTGATACCATGTTAAAGGCAACGGGTCTAGCATCTCACTCTCTTTATAGCCGTCATCTCTATCTCTTTATAGCCAAAGACAATCCAAACAACTGACGGGTAGCTCAATTGGTAAACCAAGCCCAAATAAGCCAGAAAATGGGCCCAGGACCAGACATGTTCTGATACCATGTTAAAGTCCGTGGGCCATAAGGGGTCGTGCGTACGTAAGCCCAGTGTACAAGCCCAATGGGGTTCCATCCTAAAACCAATTGGCGATACGAGGAGTAACCCAAGGGCTTATATAGTAGGCATGTTTAGTTTTAACTTTTCTATGTGGGAAGATATTCTAACAATGACAAATGGATTAAAAGATTGGTGGGATCGGACGTGGGTGAAGGGTCATCCGACCCACCACCCGATTCATCACATGTAAAACCACCTGGTCAATTTCACCTGTTTATTAATTATATATACACTTGAGTTTATTCTTTATTAATTTTTATCTTAATGTATTAATTATATATACCACCCGATTCATCACATGTAAAACCACCTGGTCACTTTCACCCGACCCACTCGGGAACCCGGCAGATGATGGATGAACGCTTGACGCATGATCATGACTTTCGTGGATAATGGACTGTTTGGATGGAGCATTTACCTCGCGAATCGGGTGGTGGTATGGGGTCAATCATTTCCATCCCTACTCACGATCCTGAAAGTAAGAACTAGAAATCAGATAAATCGGTCTAGATCATCGACATACCTTAGTGAAGGAAAGAACATTGAGATTTCATTTTTCATCTAAGCAAAGAGACATAGCATAGATCGAATTCAAGACGTTCCAACAGTCCTCATTCATCCAACACATTTTATTTTGTCTTGTTTTGTTTTGTTAATAAAAACAAATTACTCCACAATAAAGAATGCAACATCATTAAGCAAGCACATTGAAGTTTGCAAGAAATTTCTTGTAATCTATATTTTATTTGGATCTACTACATTTTTAGGTAGAAGGTGAAGACTGAAGAGGTCACACTTATCATGCTCAGTCGTCACATAGGACTAAACGGTGCCGTTTTTGTCACCCACGACGTGCATATACATATGTATAAATTGTCCCCATTATGAAAAATTGAGTTAAATGTCATGAATTTAGTTTTGGTTTTGTAGGTGGTCGAAAACGACACGCCTTGAAAAGCGTTCAAAGTCGTTTTGGATGGGGTTGTGGCGTTGTGCATATGGCCATATGGGCCCGCACGATTGATGTCCACGGGGCACTATATTTTTTGTGCTTTGTGTTACGCGTTTAGGGGCTTCGAAAGACGTTTAATCAATTTTAATTCTAGTATAGTTGATTGTAATATTAACTAGGTGGATGGCCCGTGCTATCGCACGGGTTCTTATTTTATTATGTTTTATATTATATAGGTGATAGGGGAAATTATATTTTTTCGTATAGGTGATAGGTGATATGTGAAAGGTGATTATCTAAATTTACTATAGAAGACTAAAGGTCAAGTGAAAGGATATTGACAATAAATTCAATTGATTTATTTTTTTATTTCTTTAACTTTATTGGATGCTTAGTCATAAACTGGTCAAATTTTTCTTCATGATAATAAATTATTATTTTTTATTTTACTTTTTTAGCCTTCATTGGATGCTTATCTAAATTTGTTATAGAAGACTAAAGGTTAATTGAAATGATATATTGACAATAAATTCAATTGGTTTGTTCTTTATTTTATTTTTTATCTTTATCTTTATTAGATGTTTAATCATAAATGAGCCAAAATTTTCTTCTTGACAATAAATTATTCTTTTTTTTATTTTACCTTTTTAGCTTTCATTGGATGCTAATCTAAATTTACTATAGAGGACTAATGGTCAATTGAAAGGATATTGACAATAAATTTAATTGATAGAAAATGTTATATATAAAGTTTTATAGTTGATTTTTATGAACCTCTAAAACCTCATGACTATCCAATATCCAATATATATGTGTAGATGAGGAGTTTTAAATGCCATTAGTTGTGCAATTATGTGTGTGATATGGAAAGTCTTAAACAATTGGTGACTATTGAAGAGTTACATAAGTTACAAACATTAATTCTATTAAATGAGTAAATATTTGAATATTTTTAAAAATTATATTTATATGTTATTCCTTAAAAGAGAACTAAATTTCAATTTTATTCGTTTCGAAACATATCCTAATATGGACATTAATTAGTTTAATTGCATATTGGAATTCATTATTTTAATTACATGTTTTTATTAAAATAAAAAAGTGTTGAATTTTTTCACATAATTTATTTAAATTATATAGATTTTGGTATAAATAATTATTTACCATGGAAAATAAAATAAATGGTAGGATTTATCTTCACATAATCATGTTGCAAATGTTTCTCTCAATTTGTGCAATAATAGGGATAAATCCATTTAGGTTAAAAACTACACTAAAATTATTACAAATAATATTCATATTTTTATATGAAATTAATACAGAATCTCGCAAAATCCTAAACTTAAAATCATAAAAACCATTCTTTAATGTTTTAAAAACAAATTAAACTTTATCAAAGATCTCAAAGCTTTTTTTGAAGAAACTTCTTTGCGTCCTATAAAACCTTTTGAAGCACTCCTCTACCAATTAACAATTTTTCTTTACATGTTCAATTTAATCGCTTTCCATACTTCCCTTCTTCTCCATATCTGACATGAGACATTTCCATTTACAATTTATTGTCGATAATGACAAATTCAAGAGATCATAGACCAAATAAATATAATAAATTTATAGAAAAATACCAACCTCTCAAGTACATATCTTTTACTCCAATCATTCACTTAATCTAATCGCCTTATAGTATGTAGAAGAAGATGCAATATTATAATTGACTTGGTTAGTTCTAAATAACCAAGATGTATCTTGGTTAGTTCTAAATAATTGCATAATATTACTTAATATTGAAGTCATATTAGAGATAAATATTATATATAATTGACTTTCACTAACTCTACAAAATAAAATCAAAATTTAAAAAAAAAAACTAACCTTCATTAAACCAAGATGGCTATGTTTATACTAAACTCACATAGAAATGATCATACATGATAAATAATGCCTCATCCTCTCCCTCTTTATCTTTACGTACACCATATATATATACATGTTAGAGATTTTTTAATTTAATGATAGATTAAATGTGCTTTAAAGTCATACACACGTTACAACATATATGCATGTTAAAGATTTTTTTAATGATAGCTTGAATGTGAACGTTACACTTTATATAAATTAGCAATTGAATGTGTTTTAAAGTCATACACACGTTACACTTTATAGAAATTAACAATTAGCAATATTCTTCTTAAATTACCACAATAATTTTATAATTTAAATAGTAGACTCATTAACTATAATCAAGTTTCAAAAAAAGAGGTGTTAATATTTACTCTGTATCGTCTACTAATGGCTATTATTAATTAGAATTGCTTTTTATTGTCACCTTTTGTCTTCCATAATAATATAACCTATAATTGTTGGAGTTATATGTTGATATTAAAGTTGTGATTATAGTTTTTTTTTAACGTTAGAAAATACGGAGTATATGTTAAATCTTCTTTTGAGAGAACAAATGTTATTGGATTGGATATTGTAGATTTGTTAGAAAAAAAGAAATTAAATTTATTGTAAAATATTAAATATTTATTATAGTAATAATCTTAGAGTTGTCATTGTCATTGTATATGTTTGCTTAATTTTAGTTATGAGAAAAAAATTAATACATATTTTTTCTTTTTTCAATGATTGTGTTGATTTTATTTATTTATTTTTAATGATTTTAGAAGACTTCTCAACTTCGTATAGTCATTCAGATCATTATAAGATAAAATAAATATTATTGTTTTTATTTTAAGATAGTTTTTTATAAAATTAATAGGTATAATTTTGGCTTTCTGTTATCATTATTATTATATGAAAAATTTGTCATAAAAGGAGATAATATTTATTTTTTAAGAAAATAAAGGAGAGTTAAAATAAAACATAGTAAAATCCATTTAGAATACAATCAAGTCTAATATCTCACTAATTGTCTTTTTTTTATTAAATTTGTCATAAGAAGATAGTTAATTTATCTATTTTCAAGGGAAAAAAAAAGAGATTTAAAATGAAATGTTTAAAAACTATTTAGAATATAAAAAATCCATTGATATAATCAATTTTAATTTGTCATTAATTTTGATAAAATTCCTTATTAGTTGAATGGGCATTTATTAACAAAAAGTTTATATTGAAATCATAAAATATCTTACTAATATGTATAATGTATGTTTTTAATGACATTATACAAAATCTTATTATTTGTATGGGCATTAATTGTCAAGTTATTTAAGTTTATAGAATGATAGATAGATAGATAGATAAATAGATAGATAGATAGATAGATAGATATTATAGATAAAGGGCGGGGGGAATATTGATCTTTGATTCATAAAATAACTGTGATCATTTTTAATAGTAGTTAGCATTTATTCATGGATTAACAAAAAGTATATGGCCGTTTTCATTTACTGTATAATTTGAACGTCTCTCTTAAAATTATCACGATTAACTACGTACAATAGACACCGTGATCAAAAGCAAAGAACCTACACCGTGATCAAGTGTAATTACTACTTGTTCATAGAGAGATAAAAGCATGAACATATCATGAGTAGAGAAGCTTACAACGTGCCAACTTTTTTAGGAACTACACAAATGGGTAAATTATTTCAATGTAGATTAAAAAGTATAAATATTACCTTATTATCAGAACACTAATACGTGTGCTTGAGTGTTTTCCATGAATAGGTATCATATCTCATTTTTTGACACATTATGATCTTTATTTTGAACTAAATTTCTATGAGCTCTTCGTGAAGATGTATTGAGTTGTTGATGTCGAAAATATAATATCATGGTTTGGCCAATTTGCTTGGTATAAGGTAGGTTTAAGCAACAAAGTGGCTAATAGTGTGATCAATGCGTGGGTTCGCTAAAGAATGGTTTTGGATGTGGATTTGGAGAAGACCAATATTGGTTATTTATAATTTCATGGTGGTTATTGGCTATTGTTTACGTTTTTGACAAATTTATTTTGTCATTACTTATTTTTTAAATGTGGGTATTTAATAATTTTAAATTTTGATTAATGGTCTCTACGGTTACAAATCTGCAAATTTAAGTGGGTTTGACCATATTGGTGACCATTTATTTTTTAGAGGATACAAAATTCTAGATATTTCACATTTGAATATATCAATCTATTGAAGGGTCTCAACATTATGTGCTCATTTCATTTTAATTTAACATATGTATTTTCTATTTTGTGTTTGTGTAGCAATATTTTAGGCATCTAATCGTTAAAAGTTTATGATCTTAAATTTATAATGGGTCATAAATGAATAAAAACTTCAAGTTATGGTATGATATAACAATGTACGTACATAAAATCATGTAGTTTGTATAAAATGCATGAACATAAATTGTTGTTTTTTTCTACTTTATAGGATATATATATATATATGTATATAGTTGTTTGCAATGACATTATAAAAATTAAAATCTTACTATTTGTATTAGCATTAATTGTCAAATTATAGATAGATAGATAGATATATAAAATTTTGCGTAATAAAATATCTATCATATGGATTGAAATAAAATAATTCATTAAATGCATTGGCATTCATTACCAAAATTCTTGTCTTATAGGTTTATAGATAGATAGATTGTATGTAATGTATGTCATCTATATTTATTTATTGGCATAAAGAAATATATATTTATATATATATATTAATTTGTTAATTTATTTCTGCATGATGTGCGTCAGATATGGTAGTGCAAGTCTGCAAGATACTTGATATAATTGTTTTATGTACTATTTAATTATCAATTAAAACTTGGAAGTGTATACCTGTGAGAATATGCATGTTTGGTGCGAATACAATTAATATATTATATCAAATACTCAAATAGATATTTATAAATGGAAACCGTCAGCAAAATCAGCTGCATGTATAATGCTTGCATTGTAACAACACATTATATACCGATACTCGGTCTAGTAGTGGTAAAGTAGTCTTAGACTCTTTAAGTGTTGTTCAGGAGATTCGAAGTTCGAATCCCACTGACGACATATATGGAGAAACTGATATTGGGAGGGTCTCCCCTAAAATGGGGCCACGAAGTACCCGGTCCGGATGTAGAGCGGTGTCCGACCGATAGAACCGGGCGAGCCAAAAGGCATGCAAGACCCAAAAAAAACACATTATATAGTCTATTGTTTTCTTTGCATTATGCTTTAGACTGGACTTATATTTCAAGGATATAAATTGTTTTCTTTATATTACAATAATAATGAAGAAAGTATGTGAGTTGGTAGGTAGTTAGATCGAAGATGTGTTTGTACCTATAAGCGTAAATATGTTTTAGATCCATCACATAAGTTTAATAGGATTAATTTCATATTGTAAACTAATTGATAATAGAAAGATTTAACTCAAAGATATATACTAGACGCACCCTCAAGTGTAACTCGAATGGCCTAGCCTGTTGACACTAGGATGTCTATTATGGTTCATAGTTTTATGCCTACGGTTTTTCTTAAACCAAAAACCAATCATGTTATGGTTATTTCAATGTTGTTTATGGTTTAAGATTTATGATTTACTGTTTTTTTTATTAGTTGAGCTTATAATTTATCGTTATTTGTTGACCATTTCGACTTTGGACACTCCAAACAACTTTGTTAGTCTTGGTCATCACCGATCATTTCCCAATATATTCCCGCTTAAATAGGATTAGGGGGTCAAGATAGGAGCACTCATACTCTAAACGTGTAAGAAGGATGCGCTCGATAGATACAAAAAAACATTAATTCATCTATATAATAATAAGAACTGAATTTAGTTAAAATACACTAAAGTTAATATAAGAACTATATTCATCGATCTCAAAGACAGGGTATAAAATACACATCCTTAAAGTGTGAATGAGCAAACAACTATATTAATCTTGGTCATGAACGAGCAATAAGGAGTAGAAAAATTCCAACCTATGCATTTAAATTACTAACGTGAACATCATCAATGTAACAAAGTGTGAAAAAGAAGAAGAAACTTTCAAATAACAATTACAAACTAAAAGCCAAAAAAGTCTTAATAATTATGAGATATCATCAAATCTTCAACTCTGGCTATCACAATTCACAAGTGATTGGAACTACTACTATTTCGAAGTAGTTTCGCATATATTATGGTAGGCACTCACGTATTTTTATTTGGTCAAAAAAATTGAAATTTTAATTCTTTCTTTTATCTTAAAAAAATGATTTAATTTGTTGGAATATGTTAAAATAAATAGAATTATCATTTAATTCTATCAAAAAAAATAGAATTATCATTTAATTATTGTTTAGCCGCTTTTATTTTAATGAAATCATGGAGTGTGTTGTGTTTCCTTCAACCATTTTTTTTAAAATAAACTACGAATTTTCTAAGCTATGTCATTAGGGCATAGAACAAGAATATATCATGTTTTAAAAAGATTTGTTGTTTTATTTATTTAGGGATTTGAAAAAAAATTATGATGGATTTATGCCTTTTCGTTTATAGTTTTAGCTTCTAAAGTCGGGAAGTTTATCCTATGCCCTTAAAACATAGGTTAGAAACAACAGTTTTTTTAAGATATGTCATTTGGGCACAGGATAAGAATCATGTTTTAAAAAAATCTTGTTGTTATTTATTTAGGAATTAATTTTTTTTTACGGATTTATACATTTCCTTTTATAGTTTTAGCTTCTAAAATCGGAAAGCTTATCCTATGCACTTACAATATAGGTTAGAAAGACCGAATAAACAATTATCAACAAGAACAAAAAAAGTTATCGCTTGAGAATCATTGAGATTGTTGAAAGGGAGTTTTTTTATTTAACAAAATGCTAATTTGTTTGGATGGTTCTTGCTTTTATTCTACTTTATTCAAAAAAAATTTGTTTAAATTTTAATTTTGAGTGGTGGTATCTCTCATCACTTTATTACATTTCCTTAATTAATCATCTTTGATTGTGAGAATTAAAGTAAGCCAAAATTTCTTTGTGGGGGCTAGCCATATATAAGATGCGAAAATGACAAGAACCCTTAAGAGGAGTCCTCTTTTACATCAAAAATAGGAAAAGAAAGACTTCGATCTCATCCTTTTTGTTTGCCCTATGAAATTAGGGCACTCAATTAATAATGCTTTTATATTCCAAATTCGGCACATCTAATCAACGATAAAAATCTCAGGTAGTACCATAAAATCTTTATTTCGACTTTCATGAACATTGTCCAAGACTAAAAAAAAAAATAATCAATTTAATTTAGGTCCGTGAATATATCCACAAGAAATTGCACATGAGAATCGAAAAAGGGACCCCTCGTGATACTATCTCAAGGTCCTAGTCGCTTGACTAATTAAAATAGAATTTCTTAAACTAATATAGACTATACGTACTTATTTCGGCCCTTGTTTGAATTACATAATTTAATGCATTAAATTATATTAAATGACTCATTTAATACAACTTATTATATTAAATTGTGCAATCCAAACATAGGTTCAGTCTTTCTAAGTTATGTCTAACCTAGGTTTACTTTTGTTTGTAAAATCCGAATCATAAGACGAAAAGTATAAACCTTATAGTATAAATAATTTTTTTAAACAAATAAAATCCAACATAGGCTAAATTACTTGAAATGAAAATTAATTATTGAATTATTTTATTCAGGGCTATTTAGATATATAATTTTCTTATTAGTTTTTTTTAAAAAAATTTAAAAATAATATTTTTAATTTATGTCCTTAAAATATAGGTTAGAAAAAAGGTTCAATCAATCCTACCTCTTATGCTAGATAATATGTTACGTCTAGGGTTCATAATCAAGTTGTCCCATCATGATGAATCATATTACCATATAAATATAGAAAACATATTGTTCATCCTAAAGGGCATATATTGATTGAAAAGTAGGAGAACGTAACATCGCATATGTTCTTACATATATAGTAATTACCTTTTTGTTAATTGGTAAATAATTAATTAGATTAAAAAGTACTCCTAAATCAACCTTTATAAAAAAAAAACATTTGAAAATTGATGCATTTGTCACCCAATACATGTACATATATATCAATTAAGCTTTATTGGTCACCACATCAATGGTGTTTGTCATAATCACAGTCTTAAATAGATTATAGATACATGGGGGGAGGTTAATTATATTTTTAAAGTTTCATTTGTCTTTTGAAAAGCAATGTGGACTAAGTACAAGAATCCACAATACCCCTTATTAGCAAAAAGGCTAGGATATAATTAACCATGTATAATTAAGAAGAAAAGTATCATATCTCTAATACACCTTACATTATTTTTTGTGGGAATTTGCATCACCCACTCCACCACTTTTATACTTTATTGTGTACATTACAATATGAGTACATGGATGGATCTTTAAGTGTGATAATTGGTGGAGTAATTAAGTCTAAAGTTATTTTGAGGTGGGTAAGTTAAAAGGAGGAGGAGGAGGGATACATGGTTAAGTGAAAATATTAAAAAATAACGGGTGAAAAATCAAGTCTCACCATCCTTTCTTCTATTGAGTTGAGCCAATCATCGCAAGTTAGTTGACCTAGCCTGTTTGTGGTCTTTTTTTATTAGGTTACGAGTCTAAGATTTACTATCAGAAATAGATTTCTCGTTATTATAGAAAAAAAATTGAAATCCATTTAACTAACTTGTAACGAGAACACTAAACAATAAAGATCGACACAAAGATTTACGTAATTTGGTAACAATGTGTTACCTACGTTCACGGACAGAGAAACTAAATCATTTATCAGGGAGGCTAAAACAAAACAAATTACAATAATATGACGCCGTTTCATGATTATATATAACGACTTATGAAACCCTAATTAAATTATGGATTGTAAGATCAAAACAGATCACGACAAGTTCATTAATAGAAAACATAACATACTGTTTTGGCAAGGTGGCGCTATCCCCGCCAGGGGCGCGTCGCACCTTGGACCCCCGACCGTCCAGCGAGACCATCGTCGTAGGGTGCTGCCCCTCAAACCTCTAATGTTGTCGGGAACTCCGCCCCGAACCCTTGACGAATACTAATCAACAATAGATTCAAGACATATTGACCTAACTAGCTAGTTCATGAATGATCTCATACCTCTGTCAATCTATATATGTAGTATTAAATTCAAGATCTTAAACCGAATGATCAATTAACTAGTGCATGTGCAAAGAGCCTAAGGCCCACAATATGGTTTGCTAGCTCATCAGATAATTTGTATGATTATGATCAAGCAAAAAAAACTCAATCAAACAACTTCAATGAGTTCAATTATGGCTAGTTTTTTTCTCCAAGAGTGGGTGCCTAAATTTAGACAACCATGAACTGCTTTTAACACTTTTGTCCAACTTTCAAGCTAATATTGAAATATAGAGAGGGACCCCTTTTAGTGGCTACACATGATATCTTATGCTATATCCATATGATTAATAGTTTAGTTGATTTGATACATGATCGAAGATGTGGAAATGCCATTGTCCAATTGTATATTCATTGAACTTAACTAAGTTTATAATCAAGTAACAATCTATTGGTAGTTGGAACACTAAGTGTATGTGTATGGTGTGTGCATCATATACCATAGTTCATCAATATTTCAACATCATTTGGTGGATTAGGGCATTTTAGGCAATGCGTTATTTAATCTTTATCAAATTTAATAACCACAAATCAGTGAAATTGTTTGTGTAAGACCAAAAATCTTCACCTAGTAAAAAATTGCCCCCCTTGCTTGAATTGCCTTATGCTCCGTTCGGCAGTAGCAGAATTGGTCGGGAGCGGATTCAACTAGCTGGAGCGGAATTTTGAGCGGATTCAAGAAGATACTCCTCACAAGCTTCTTCCCATTACGCTAGCTTAATGGGTAAAAAAGCTCCAGCTACCTCCATGCCGAACGGAGCCTTAATAGCTGACAAAGACGATCAAGAGGGATTCGCCGCTGAGCCATCTCCGACGCTTAAGTCAATTCATTTCGATAATCGCATTCCATGTCCTTAGAAAAAGAACTCATGTCATACCTAAATTTATGGTGGAAGAATAGACTTGTCTTGGCCGCACAAACGGCTAATAGGGTTTCTTCATAAACTTATTATTTGAGGATATAATTATAATTAAAAGATAGAAAATATCTAGGTTATCTTCTTAATATCGTTTTAGTAGTTATTTAATTATCTTTTCCTTGAATTAATATCGATTATGTTTTTTTGGTGAAGGGCACTGCCCATAAGGTCATAAGAGTAGAACTGGAGACTTTTGGGTATTAACCTTGGAGGCTTAACCGCTTGATTAGATGCCCGAAGACTATTAATATCGAGTATCTTAACTTTCTTAGAAATAAAATCTTAGCGGATTTTATTCCTTCCAATTTATTATAATTAGCAATCTTATACATATAGCATGTAATTAAAAATGAGCCTTGGAACTATGATCATTCAAGATCAAGCATCCTTTTTTCTTTTACTTGACATTGCAATACCACCTATATTTGTTTTTCTTTTCTTATATTCTTGAAAAGTCTCTATCTTTTGTTCTACCTTTAATTATAGTAATTATTGTCTATGAATTGAAGTCTCCTGCAATTTCTGGGAACATGAACTGTCAAATTTGGACATATGTGTGGTCTTACCCACCAAAATTGAAGAGCACAACACACTTTAAGCTTAATATATGATGTGACTAAACCATGAGTTAATTGATTATTCAATTTAATTACTTGTTCTTTCATTTCTAAAGGGTATTATTAGGCTCACTGATCACATCACAATAATCTATTTAATTCAAGTAATGCTGGTACTATTTAAGATTAGTTTTAAAGTGGGTTTACACAATGCTTTCAAACAAAGAAGAATTCTTCAAAAAAGAATTCTATTTTTTTGGGAAGAATATTCACCATTCACTTGTTCTCCTTGAATAATATATACCCCTAAAAATCAAGAATTTTAAAAATTTTAATCATCTCTCATTAGTTTAATCTCAAGTATATTATTTTGCACGGTAAAGAAGACCGTCTTGTTCCCATGGAGTTTATTAAAAAGAAAAAATGAGCCAAAAATTCCAATAGAGTTTTATCAACAATTAAGATCTTTTCAACTCTATCAAAAAAGTTTTTCTATATCTGACATCCCAAAAGGATTATAATTGGAGAAACCATTGTTTATGGTAGAAAAGTTCCTATAAAAATGAGCCCTACCTTTGAGTGTGGTTTGAATTATGGACTTACGTAATTGGAAGTAATTAATTAGGTTTACGACGAAACCTAGAAATCGATCACAGATTCAATTTGAGTACCTCTAGATAGACCTCAATAGAAAACTGAAGAGTAATGGAAGTAAGTGATTGAGTTTAATAGTTTGAAAACAAAGGATGAATACCGCTTTTAATTAACAAAAGAAGATAAACGCCTCTTCTAGTTTGAAAAACGTCTTATGAGTCTTCTTTTCGACTATAACAATACAATCGCCCATTGCGATATATAAAAAATTATCGATCAACCCCACCGGAACTAAATCCTAAGACAAGCTAGTTTGAAAAACACAAAAAAAAATCACTTTTTTTTCTTCAGAAGAATAAGAAACAAATCATAAGCCCAGTTCAGCAGCTCAGCCCATTAAAAACGGCCCATTTGAGAACTCTTACGGCCCATTTGAAAGGATCTAAGGAATACACAAAGCAAACCAAACTTGCTTCATCATAATTCATAAATTAAAATGAAATTGTAAAGGTCGATCGATAGCAGGCGAAGACTTAGATTTCTGCTGCCTCCCGCTCCCACTGTAAAATTTCTCAAACCGATCAAACTCGCCGGAGTTTAACCCTACCAGTCTCGTATCCACCGTCTTCATCTTCTCGCCGGAGAACCTTTCCGTCTGCAATTTGGTACGCATTTAGTCATTTATCAGCTCGTTGTTCACTGTTGTCCTTTATCGTAAATCTTGTGCGATCTAATCATTTAATTCGAATTTCGGTACTATTTTCTCTTTGTATTGTTATTCATGTTCAATTTCTTGACGAGATTGTTGTCTTGCTATAACAAATTGTCTTGTGATGAGCGGAATTAGGTCTAGTTTCTGAAGGTAACCAAATCAGGAATTTCAATTGCTAGATTAGAAGTTTAGTTGGAGCGTTTCTCGTTAGTTGATACTTTTGAGTTTTGAGCTCCAATTTCGTTGTCAAGCTGTCTATCTGATCATATTTTTGCTCTGCAAATGGCACATGAACACAGCAATTGAACTAAATTTCACTCACTTGATTTATAAACTTCTCCATTGCTCTGTGACTATTATTATTATCTAATATGGTGTTGCTTCGTATAGTTTTGAAAGATGGAAATACTTGTACCTAGAAAGAATAGGTTTACTGTCAATTTATTGGCTTTTGATATTATAACAGTGGCTTGTTAGATCAAATCACCCTCTCTAATTTATGCTTTTGTGTTTTTCTCTGAAAGGCTGTTTTGCTTGTATTCTGGGATCATCAGATATTGCAATATAGTGTTCCTCACACAAAATGGTCTCATTCAGTAATTAACAGAGTAGGAAGTATTTAAATGCTAATGGTTTATCTGTGCTCCTTTCATGTTGTGTTTCTTTTGCAGCGCCTTTTTGCTCTTCAATTTGACGAAACAAAAATAACTTCTCTTCGTACCTTCAGAAGAGATGCCATACCAAATAGATGAGTTGAAAAGTGAGTATAAATATATACCAAAAGCTCCCTTCATCTAATTTTTTTTCTTTGACTTCTGTTCATGTGCCCTTCCCTGACCTCCAAAAAATTAAAGGAACAAGAAAAAAAAAAATTGGTGGTGTCAACTATAATTTTTTGTTTCTTAGTTTATGAGCTAGAGAAAAGTCATGCTGTATGATAATGAATGATAATGTGGGTAGTAAAATTGTTCCTTTAGTATTAGATCATGTCTATGGAACATCTGATATACATACAAACGGAACATCTTAAAGGCATGTTATATACATTATTACATTATATGGTCTTTATTGCACATTGGTTGAGAATTATATCTTTCCTTTGAACACATAACACTTGCTAACTCCCTGGTGTCTTTCATGTGTTGGCTTATCTGCAATGCGAATTTGTCATAAGCTTAATGACACCGTTTAAGAGTTTAGTGTCTCAATTATACAAATGTCATTTGGTCATAGCTTGTTGTGTTGCTCGCATATGGACTTTATATGTTCAAACCACACCATCTCGTTCTTATACTTTTGTCTTTTCATGAAGCGCAAATTTTACTAAAGAAAAATTTGCACGCACATCATATACTCAAAGTTTTTTGATTGAGGCATTTGTGTTTCATGTGAGCATTTTCAATCATTTGCAACACATAATTCAATCCACTCTTGAATGTTGCATATAATGTCTAAATTACGTTATCTTCATGTTATGCAGAGGCTGGCTTAGGCCTCATTGGCTTTGGCATATTCTTCACTTTTCTCGGAGTTGTGCTTTTCTTTGATAAGGGTCTTCTTGCTTTAGGAAATGTGAGTCCTATCTATAACCATTCCTGTTTCTTTTTTTTTTTATTACAGCGTATAAAAGCCATGACATTTCATCATCTTTGTGCAGATATTTTGGTTAACTGGAGTGACAATCCTGCTTGGTTGGCAATCTATGCTAAAACTGTTAACTAGCAGAGCAAATTATAAGGTATGATGCGGACAGAATCTGTCACTGATGTGGAGCGTCCATTGATTTCTAAGTTTCATTGTTAATATGGGTTATAGAAAGGAGTGACTGATGTGCTGAGAATAGTAGTAAATTTTGCTGTCATGTTGAATCCTCTTCCACAATTGTGTTTGCTTAGTGGTCTAGTATGCAAAAGTTTTTTTTTTTTTTTTGTCTGCTGAAACTACAATGAATTACAAGGCTTTTACTTATCTTTGCCTCTTTGCTGTAGGGTTCACTTTGCTTCTTCCTAGGGCTCTTTTTCTTGTTTGTTCGCTGGCCTCTTCTGGGCATAATTCTGGAGATCAGTGGTTGTTTCCTGCTCTTTGGGTAAGCTTTCAATCTTTTTTCAGTTCTATTTTTGGCTGATCATCATTACTTGTAGATCATCACTAACTAATAGAAATGTTTCAGTGGATTTTGGCCAACTATGAGGGTCTTTCTGTCACACATTCCTGGTGTTGGATGGGTTCTACAGTTTCTTTGTCCCTGTAAGTTCCTAATTTCTCACACTGTCAATTTATGTTCAAAATTGTTTGAAGTTGCCTTTTTTTTCACCTTCTATTACTGTTGTTTCAGCTGATTGAGAGCATGATGTGTTATCAAGATTCAAGAGACACCTTCTCCTCACAAGGATACTTTAGTCAACTTGCTCCAGGTGTGTTAACATAACTTGTAACATTTGAGATAGTCATTTCTGCTCTTGGAATGTAAAATTTTGTCAGTACAATCCAGATGCTATGCAAATGCAGTTTCTTGTTTCAATGTTAGCAATTCTTCAAATATTGCCAGGCTCATTAATTGGTATCATGACTTATCGTAAATTATGTCAGTACAATCTAGATGATATACAAATTTATGTCAATAAATTTATGACTTTACTTTGGTCCGCGACAATCGCAATGATACCCATATAATGGCAGCGGTATCAACAGGCCAGAGATTGTACAAGAATGACAGCAATACAACAATGGCAGCCTAAATTACAATATGAATGTAAATTGCACGTTCAGTATATAGCCTGATCAACAGGCCAGAGACTGTACAAAAAATGAAAATTCTACGACATTACCAACCCAGGGCAACAAATGAGATGTTTGATATATCAACCTCCAATAAATCTTAGAACATTACAAAGATATGACCATATGAGATTTGACATAGTAACATCCAACAGATTGATTATGCAAGGCAATTTTTGACAATCATCAATCCACTTCTTTTGCATCTCAAAAGCTGTGGAAAATTGCGAAGGGAACTCAATTGGCATCCATTTTTGATAACCAGAAACCCGCCTCCAATGCCTTCTTCAACCGTGATTTCATAGCTCCAGTGAACCCTCATTGGATTCTTCAATCTGTCTGGATCCCTTCACAATGCTTCACATAAAATAATCAGGAAGCAATCTACAAAGCATCACTGTCTCTGGTAAAATTCAGTAGCTCCTCCTCATCAAGCTCAAGAACATCCTCGGTCAACCTACCATGGGGAATGATGAATCCCTACATTACCAGTGAACATCGGAATTCCGAGCTTCTCCTTGCAATCGGCGATGGCGGAGAGTGCGAGGGACTTGCAAGGCTCCGAATTGATGCGATTGTTGAAGAAATTTCATCCATGGCTGGAGAATTAATTTTCTCTTTCTCGGCGATTGGACGAAATTGAATTCGACACCGTCGAAGAAGCTCCGGGAAGTTATGACGGAGGCGGAGTTGGCGGCGGAAAGATCTGGAGAGAAAAGAAATTCCATCAATGGCTAGAGAATTAATCTCTCTCTTTCTCGACGCCATGGCCGGAAATTGAATTCGACGCCGTCGAAGAAGCTCCGGGATGTTATGACGGAGGAGGACGTGGTGGTTGTCAAGGCGGAGTTGGCGGCGGAGAGATTTGGAGAGAGAAGAAATCAATGGCTGGAGAATTAATTTTTCTCTTTCTCGACGCCGGTATCGGACGAAATTGAATTCGACGCCGTCGAAGAAGCTCCGGCATGGTATGACGGAGGAGGATGTGGTGGTTGTCAAGGCGGAGATGGCGGCAGAGAGATACTTGCGGAGGAAGCCAGCTGGCTTTTGCCGAGAGGAAGAAAGAAAGCGAGGCGGTGGAAGAAGAAGGAGGAGCGTTGCTTACGTTTACCTTACGTTGCGTTGTGTTGGGCCGGGTAAACGTGCGCACCGCACGCGTAATTACCGCCCACCGGCGCACGTTAGCCTCACCCACCCAGTGGCCACCACCTACACTTTTCTCTCTCCTGCCTCCCCATCCTCCTCATTGATATCTATCCACCACCACCCACTCCTCCCCTATTCCGCCTTTTCTCCCCAATCCAACCGCCCTCCCAAACGCTCCCTTCTTCCGCCTTCCGATGATGTCAAACTCTAACCCTCCTTCCCCCGCCGCCGCCGCCGACGCGGTCACCGTCACCGTCGCCTCCGTCCCATCCGCCACCGCCGTCACGCCGTCCTCCGATCCGCCGCCCCCCGCGCCGCGCAAGTTCCCGGCGCCGTGCTGGACGCAGGACGAGACCATGGCGCTCATCAACGCGTACAAGGACAAGTGGTACGCCCTCCGCTGCCGTAACCTCCGCTCCGCCGACTGGGACTCCGTCGCCTCCGATCTCTTCTCCCGGTGTCCTCCCTCCGCGCTGCCTTCCGACGCCTCCGCCGCTCCCTCCACCGCCACCGCCAAGACCTCCGCGCAGTGCCGCCACAAGATGGAGAAGCTCCGGAAGCGCTACCGGACTGAGAAGCAGCGCGCGCTCGCGCATCCGAATCGGTTCTTCGCGTCCTCGTGGATCTTCTTCGATCTCATGGACTCCATGGAGACCGGATCTTGCTCCAATGGCGGATCTGGCCCCAATCTCAAGGGCTTCCCTCTCAAGGCTCCTCCCAAGACGGTTGCTTCGGAGGAGAAAGGCTTCGATCTGGGGAAAATCAAGCAGAGTTTCACCGGATCTGAAGAAAATCATCACGATCTGAGCGCCGTTCCGATCAAGTTCAAATTCAAGTCGCACGGATCTTCGTTAGGGTTCGAGGACGCGAGCCGATTCGACCGCCATCTGGAGGCCGAAGAGGAGCAGCGCTACGGCGGCTACGATTCCAGATCTAGCGGATTCTTCGACAGGAAGACTGGCGGCGGCGGCGGAGGAGTTTACTACGATCCTAGGGCTCCGAACGGTGCCGGTGGCGTTCCTGGTGGCTTCAGCAAGAAGAACAGCAACGGCAGGGTGCAGCACAAGAGGATGACAATGGAGGACGACGATCATCTGGATCTTCCCGATCCGAATTCGGTGGTGAGCGAGATGGTGAGGTCGATCAGGATGCTGGGAGAGGGGTTTGTGAAGATGGAGAAGATGAAGGTGGATATGGTGAGGGATATTGAGAGGATGAGGATGGAGATGGAGATGAAGAGGAGCGAGATGATTCTGGAATCACAGCAGATGATTGTGAATGCGTTTGTTGAAGGGATTCTTGGTAGCAGGAAGAAGAGCAAGAAAATGGTGGAGTGAAAAAAACTAACTGTTTGCTTGCTTGCTTGGTTGCTTGTTGATTATTACTAGAACTAAAGTATGTATAATTGAGATCAGTAATCATCATCATCAATCAGTCTTGTTGTTTTGGAGTAGAAATCTGATCTGAAGAGTTAATTATATGATCTTGATGCCCTGGGTTGGATTGGATTGGATTGGATTCCACTGGTTGTTGCTGATGTTATGAAAAGATGAAATGAATGAGTAGAGAGAGAGGGGTTTGATTAGTTGAGTTTTAAGTAAGTTGTATCTATGAAACTATATATATAAGAAGCTTTATAACTGTTGAGATGGATTGTTTTGCTCTTGAAATAAGATGGAAAATCAAGAAGCAACTAAATGTGTAACCATAATCAATGGAGAATGGTGAGTTCTTGGTGATGTGGGTCTAGCTTCTGCCTTGTGATTACTTTGTGCTTGAAGACTTTTGCCTTGGATGAAATGTAGTGTTCATCTTTGCATTTGTAACACTAATGAGTCCCATGTTGTTTACCATTTCAAGTGCTTGCAACTTTCCGGGTTTGTGCGGTTTGGGCTCTACACGGGTTTTTCGGACGTACCCCTTCCCTTGGGCAGGGATACCTCTATCTTGACCCCCCAGATTTCGCTGTAGCGAAACCTCACTAGGTCAATGTTGTTGTTGTTGTTGTTGTTGTTTTTTATGAGCATCGCACAAGCGCAAAACTCGAGTCCTTTTGCCTAGTCTGTGTGCACCAATAACCAATATATATGTTGTCTTAAAGGAGACACCCAAGTGAGATTTGATACACATAATAGGTTTGAGTTGAGGCCTGTTTGGATCACCGATTTAATACACATATAATGCATTAAATTGGGCGATCCGAATTTGGGCTATGATTAAGAACATCAGCTAAGTGCAGACATACAAAACAAAAAGAACATACAGATTGGAGTGCATGCTATTTAACCAGCAAAAGCTAGTTGCAAACTAAGGAAATAAGTTAGCTCTCTTCCTCAAGTTCCTTCACTGGTTTTCAGGTCTTTCAACTAAAACTGAATTTCTTTATGTAAAGCAGGTTAAAAACAATCTCATGGCTGGATTAATCTGGTCAATTAGTGATATTAAACTCGCTTAACTAGGAAAACAAAGGTGCGATTTTGCATAATTCTTAGTGGGCATGCTGAAGCTGGAGTTTTAAAGTAACAAACTAATGCTATTCCAATTACATACAAAAAATCATTGTAATTGCTTAGTATGCAATGTTATTTTTATGATAAAACTTTGTTGGGCTTATGTGATGGGCTTGGTAGATGAGGCCCATTAAGGTTGTCTCCACTTAACAAATGTCATTAACATATATAATGCAATTCCAACTCCATATTCAAGTAGTTAATTTTTGCTTTGAACTCTTGATTGAGATTTCAGCTCTAGAAGATTGGTATAAAACTTCCTTTGCCTGTATATTACACCTTGTATTCATTTTTTTTATATAAGGAAAGAGATTAGGGGGATCGCTAATAGACAAGCGATCTCTAGAGCATCCTGAAGGATGAGGTTCCGAAGAACCGGATCAACTGAAAGCCGGACGGATGAGACTTGGCGAAACGATACAGCTATATAGTCCGCCACCATATTGCACTCCCGAGCGACATGGCGAATACTCCAATGCCAGAACCGCGCAAGCATACAGTGGATATCAACACGTAACATCTGGATCTCCCACGGACAACGTCAGTCGCCAAGAACAGCCTTAACCAACTGCAAGTTGTCGTCTTCAATCTGGATGTGGGAAATGCCACGCCTGGTGGCTTGTATTCATATTCTTCTGTGTAGGAAACCAGATTTTGCATTAATTAAGCTACTTTTGCCTACAATTTTCCACTTTCCACTCCAATTTTTCAATTGTTTATTACACTTATTAGGATTAAACATAATCTTCCATGATCTTGATAACAAGAAAACCCAACAAGCTTAGACATTAGACAAGGAGGGACCTAGCTACTTTTTAGATGCCTTGTCAAGGTAACCTAATTTGCAGATCAAATGGGACCAATTTTACATTAAATTCACTTGTTATCATGAAATTTGACATACTATGTCCTACAACCAGCTAGCTTTGCACTTGGCCCTACACGGGTTTGATTTATTTGGGGTGTAAATTTGAGATTATGTGGTGTGAATTTACCTTATAAATGGAAACTTAACTAAGTTTAAGAATTGTCAAATTTAGCTTGTGTCATGCCATGATCTGTTTTGACTTTGAATCATGAATATTAATGAGAGGATTTAAATAGCTTTGACTCAACCAATACTCAGTTGGTCTAGTGGTAAAGTGGTGCTAGACTCCTTAAGTGTTGTCCAGGAGATCAAAGTTTAAATCCCACTGGCGGCATGTATGGAGAAAACTGATATTGGGAGGATCTCCCCCAAAATGGGGCCACGAAGTACCCGGTCCGGACGTAGAGCGGTGTCCAACCGATCAAATCGGACGAGCCAAAAGGCAAGACCAAAAAAAAAATAGCTTTGGCTCAAAATATACTACTAATATATACTACGTAGAAAACTAACTCAAACCCGTTTGATGACTACTTAGCCCTTTTTATTTTTAATAAAACTCTCCCTTGAGAAGCCGGAGAGTGCCGCCTCTCCTTCTACCAAAAAAAAAAAAACTAACCCAAATTAAAGAATTAACAGACAAAATACACAATCGAAGAATTAGTGGAATGAGGTATTAGACTCTTTAAACGTTTGTTCAGGAGGTTCGAAGTTTAAATATCTCTTTAACGGCATGTATGAAAAAAAAACTGAATTGGGAGGGTCGCCATCAACAATAGACCTTTACAATATCCATTTCGAATATAGATTGATTCTGACTAATCAAAACAGGCGACATATAAAAAAAACTACACAATTCATTTATAGGTGTATAGGGTGACCCATTGCCAGCCCAAATTTATGTCCTTATGTCTATAGTTCTAGATATGAATTTTATCTTCACCAGACACTTATATGAAATAATAAAGGGGACCATTTATGTGATGGTGGAATTTATTTATTTTTCCAAACCAAAACTTTGGAATTAATTGCAGTTTTTTGTCCTGTGGGAAACACCACCAAGGCATCACAACTGGGGGACGTGACAAATTTGCTGGCTTATTGTACACATAATAGTACGTACGTAAAGGACAGTGGAGGGTATAGGAGATTTTTCTTTAGCAAACTTTAATGTACACCAGACTCATTTTTAATACTCTCTCTGTTCCTGAAAGTTTGTCCTAAAAGGTAATTTTCACATATATTAAAAAATGGGTAGAAAAAATGAAGTAGCCAATAGGGTGAAGGGAGAGATTGTGATTGTGATGGGTAAAAGTGGGAAGAAAGAGAAAAAGAAATGAAAAGACTAAAATGGGTTTGAAGGGGTAAATTTTTGTTAGATAATGGGAGTAAAAAATAAGATAAAATGAGAGTAATATTGTAAGAAAAATTGATATAAAAGAAAAGTTAAAAAGGTTTACAAATTTTACGGGACATCCAAAGAGAAATACAAGACAAACTTTCAGGGAAAGAGGGAGTATAGTACTACTAGTTTGTAACAAAAATGAAAATTAAAATAGGGTTTAAATTCCACTTCCCCTTGTATTTTCTTTAGCAAACTATAATGTACGTTCAAAAAAAAAAAGTCAATCACTTTGGCATCTATGGTTCCTAGAACGCCTTCTTATTAGAATGCAGAAAAATATGTCAAAGTCTTCGATATCTAGTCAAATATTTAAGCCTTTAAGGATAATATCCAAACGTCTCCAGTTCGACTTTTATGGGCAGTGCCCTGTGTCCTTCATCAAAAATAAAAACTATGTCAAGCCTCACTAGCCTAGTTTGTAGACGATGATGTTCCTGGTCAGGAATTCCATCAATATTTTAATGTATACTGATCACTCGGCAGTTATTGTTCCTAGAATGTCTTCATAAATTAAAACTATGTCAAGACCTTCGGATATCTAGTCAATCGGTTAAGTCTCCAAAAATATTATTCAGAGGTCTCTAGTTCGACTCTCATTCCCTTCACTCAAAAAAAAATTATGTCAAGCCTCACTAGCCTAGTTTGTAGACGATGACGTTCATGGTCACGAATTCGATCATTTTAATGTACACTTATCACTTGGTAGTTATTGTTCCTAGAATGTCTTCTTATTAAAATGTAGAAAACTATGTCAAGCCTCATTATCCAGGGACGGAACCAGAAATTAAAATATGAGTAGATTGTATTTACTTTGTTAGATTAAATTTATCTTAATTTCCTCCTATCTAATACCAAAATTTTCTTGAAAGGTTGAATTCCAGTCCGGATCTTCTACAACTCACGGTGCAACCTACTATACTCCACGACCACTACACTTCATCTAATTATTTAAATCATCAAATAATGATAAAAAATTTTTTTAAAAAATATATTTATATTCTAAATGCTTATTCTCATATATTTATAGAGTTTTATCATACAAATTTCTAACCAATATTTTTAAAAGTTAAAAAAAACCGCTTATTTAACAATTTTTAATGTAGAAAAAAAAAATAATGACTTTTTTATCACAAAACTCTATAAATATATAAGAATAAGCATTTAGAATATAAATATATTTTAAAAAATTATCATTATTTAATAATTTAGATAATTAAATAGAGTATAGTGGAGTATAGTAGGTTGCACCGTGAGTTGTAGAAGATCCGCACTGGTTGAATTCATGTTATTTTTCACCAATCTAGTAGTAAATTATCTTGATTTTTACTTCTTTTTTTTGTTAAAAGTACCTTAATTTTACTATTTTGTTTGCTAGGGTGGGCTGGAGCGAATTTCAACCCGCTGCTAGTTTCGTACATGTCATTAACATAGCTTGTAGGTGATGTCGTGATGATGCTTGTTACCGTTAGGTCACGAGTTCGAATGTCACTCTACCATTATAATAACCTAACTGTCTCATATGAACCAACTGAAAACATTTATAAAAATATGATACAAAGCATGGGCCATTTTAACACACACACATATATACATCAACTTATACAACAACAACATTGATCCATCATAATTTCACTATAGCAGAATCTAGGGGGTCAAGATAGGAACACTCCTAGCTTAACGCAAAGGAAAAGTGCCCGAAACACATCAACTTATACGAGATTGCATAAAAACCATGTGTGCATAAATTTTTAGTAGAACTTCTATTAGGTTCCTATCATTGGATGAAGTTAGTATTTTTTGGTTAAAAAAGTAAGTCTTAGGGTTCACTTTTTGTTTAGGTGAGGTATAGCCACTAACCAAAGCCCATGATCAATTAATCATCATGTGTGAAACGTTTTCTTTTCTAATTTCAAAGGATTACACTATTCAATTTGCTCACGTATGTTCAAAAGTGAAACCCAATTGACTCGTGTTGGTTAATTACGTGATGCGATTGCTTTATTTTGCATGCATCTTATGCATGTATAATTAGATGCCAATTTAATCAACGTGATATATATATGTATGATTTATACAAAATACCAATATGGTTCAACTAGTTATAATGACTTTAACATATCCATATGCATATTTTTGGTAACTATCCGATCTTGCACATTTTTAAACTGTATTGCTTTTTACATATCCCTACGTACTTTGTTTACTCTTTTTATACGTCTCTTTTTGGTACCTTTTAGGAAAGTTGAACCTGGGCCTCCCCTAAAATGGGGCCACGAAGTACCCGGTTCGAATGTAGAGCGGTATCTGACTGATCGAACCGGACGAGCCAAAAGGCAAGACCAAAAAAAGAGGAAAGTTGAACTTGGATCGACTCCTACGGGAGCGTCGGGAGGCAATAGTGGGGAACTCTCTCCAGTGGGCGAAAGCCTGACAGAAAAATGTCGCGTAGAGGTAGAAGGCCCACGGGTAGTGAACTTCTTTTCCCAGAGAAGAAGTAATGACTGTACGTATCTGGGTATTAAGCATTGGCTAACTCTGTGGTAGCAATTGCGGTAAGACAGAGGATGCAAGCGTTATTCGGAATGATTAATTGGGCGTAAAGTGTCTGTACGTGGCTTTTTAAGTCAGTCGTCAAATCTCTAGGGCTCGATGTTGGACATGCGGTGGAAACCATCAAGTAGGAGTACGGTAAGGGTAGAGGGAATTTCCGGTGGGGCGATGAAATGCGTAGAGATCGGAAAGAACACTAACGGCGAAAACACTTCATTCGATTTTGTAAAGTCTGAGGCCTTCTCTAACACTAGCTTATGTCAACACGATTAATTTGCGAGAGATTATCTATCGGATACCACTCTTAATACATTTAAATTATTATTTTTCCTCACATATCGGGAAAAAAAACTTTTATTAAACATTTCAATTTTTTGAAGACAGACTTTCCCACAACGAAATTTGAAAAAAAGAATACTTAATATATAAGTCCTTGGATTACTGCTTTTACGATCAATTGGTTTTAAAATGAAATCTCTCTGAGTTTATGTTTTAGGCCTATTATAAATACGCACACAAACGAATGTGTAGACCCCTACATTATATTGGTCCGCATCTGAAACCCGAGTGCTACAAATATCTCTATAATTTACCCTATTTTAACGGTCAACCTCTTTTTTTTTGGTTGAATTTTTGATCTAGTCAATTTTAATTGTTGGCTTGTTTTTTTTTTGGTAGAAGGAGAGGCGGCACTCTCCGTTCCCTGTAGGAGAGTTTTATTAATAATAAAAAGAGGATAAGTAATCAACATACGGGTTATAACCCGACTCCTAACATCATCAAGTAATAAACTAGTAATCCCCTCAGGCGGGCGGGACAAGCAAAACATGACATCCAATAGAAAAACTAAAAGCAATTGACGAGAGGCGATCCGCGACAACGTTTGCCTCACAAAAAACGTGTCGGGATTGGATAGTAATCCCTACTAATGAAGCCTCTTCAAGATCTAGATTTTCACATTAACTAGTCTGATAACGTGCAATTAAGTTAACCTCAAAAAAAGAGTCAGAAAATCCTTGCAAGTTGTACAAATCTTATAATTACTAGATTGCTATAAAATGATAATTTTTTTTATTGGCTTGAAATCTTTACCTCCCCCAGATGTTGGTTTTGATGTATGTTTATTTATATGCTAATAATTTGAGCTACGTATCCACAATGATTTTTCTCATGTATGGCCGTTTGGATGAACCATGTGACATAATATCCTTAAGAATCACATGAATTTAATATGTGTTATACGGTTATACCCTTTTGAAGGATATAGTATTAGTCAAGCCTATTTTCAGTTTGTTTTTGTTAATTAATCTCCTTTTGTTGTTAATCACTAATCAACCCTTATAAATCATTAAAATTATTAACATATGCCCCTATATATATATATATATATATATATATATATATATATATATATTGGACACACATTAGATGTTAGGAATATGTTTAGATTTACTTTTGTATTCTATTTAGTATTTACCATGAATTTATTGTTAATCAATAACGAAAAGAAGATACTAATAATCATTTGGTTTAGTGGGATGAGGTGCTTGACTCCTCAAGCGTTTATTCAGGAGGTTTGACGTTCGAATTTTTCTGTGGCGTGTATGGAAAAAAACTGAATTGGGAGAGTCGTTTTTAACAATAGGCCTCTACAACACCTAATCCAAACGTAGATTGACTCTGACTAATCGAATCGAACGAGAGATCTAAAAAATACAAGGAAAAGAACACAAAACATGTACGTATGTACACCTACTCCATGAATCACCGAATGGGTTTGTTTGATCTTTGATGCCATATGGATATTCAATCTAGCAACTTTGAATTCCACAATTCCACTACGTGAAAAAAATCAACATGATGGTGATGCTAAGGAATTTTTATGCAGTCTATACTTAATAGTCCATCTACTATATATCATGTAATGAAATTTCAAATTTTATGTTGACTAGTATTTGGAAAAATAGAATGTTCCGAAAAATTTCGTCTTGTGCAATTTTTCAGTTGACGTTTTAAGTCATCTAATTGCGCCTCAATCACATAGTTTCGTCTTGTTCCTCAGAATGTTGATGAATAATAGGACTTAAGTACAATGTGTACACAACATATAAACATGACAATATTGCTTGGATATCTACAGTTGTTCCTCAAAATCTCGTCTTATACATTTTAGTTTTTTAGTTGACGTTTTCATCAGTCATATGCTCGTGATGAGCCACATAATTGGTCCCTCATGTCTTTCTGATTTTGTCTTCGTTATGTGATCTTTGTTTTGTGCATCGAATCCCTTTCCCATGGATTGTCTATTACATTGAAATCTTACAAAAAAATATAGTTAATTCGTAGACGTTGATCCACAACTGATATGAAAATGGCGCGTGATGCCTAAGAAGGTCAAGATTATTATTTTTTTGATAAGGGCATTGTATGTCTGTGGGAATCGAAACATGTACCTTATAGTTCTAGCGTACAGTCCTAACCACTTGACTAAATACGCAGAGACAGAAGGTCAAGATATAACCATTTTTTTTTTTGCGCTTTTAAACGTTGTCCGTAGAAGTCGAAATGAAAACCTCATGATACTATTATAAAATCTTAAGCACTTGACTAGATGTCCGAAGGTCCTTATAACCAATTTCTTTAACACCTACGAATAAATTGTTGCCGTTTTAATTAAATAAATTGTACAATTTAGTTGGTTGAAAAAGGAAATTTAGGATATATCTAGCTAGCTACTTGTCATTATATATTGTCCTATTGTTTAATACTACCGAATTGGACGAGGAACCATCGAGGCAATTAGAAAATTGAAGAGTAAAGTCGGTATACAAATTTATTCATACGAATGGTCAATTAGAATATTCGTACGGAATTAGTTGGCTGGCATATATATATGACTATTAAAAAATTAAACTTGCAAAACTAATCAAAACGTACAAGAGTTGTTGAATCCGTAGAAGTACGGACCTTTCAAGGTCCAAAGGAAGGTTCCTCGCATTTTCTAAGCTACCATAACCTAACATTCATTACCACCAACATTGTTTAATTGATATTGGCCCAAACATTAACTATGACTTAACGACTAGACATGTCAATCGGGTCGGGTCGGGCGGGTTCGGGTTCGGTTAGTTCGGGTTAAACCGCGTTCGGTTTCGTTATGGGTCACGGGTCAATCGGGTCGGGTTGTAGCGGGTTTTCGGTCGGATCGGGTTAACCGACGGGTCTAAAATATCCTTTTTTTATGATTATTAAAATCAATTTTTAATTAAATAATAATTTTTAATTATTTTAATAATAAAATATATTATAATTTTCAAAATAAAATTTAAAAATTCTATAAATATAGTAAATCGGTCAACCCAACGGGTTTCGAGTTCTACCGGGTTCAGTTGATTTCGGGTTTTGACCCTAAAATTATCGGACGGTTCGGCTCAGGTTGGCGAGTTCGGTCAGCTTTTAACGGCTCTAACTTAACCCCATCAATATTAGTCAATTTAATAAATATTATTATTATATCAGAAAACAAAGTTCCAAAAAACATTAGGCGGACTTTCGGAGGGAAGAGCTAGGTTGCATAGCATTTAGACGGCCAGAACGATTGTCTAGTCGGTCATAGGCACGCGACCATACAAGTTGGACGGCTAGGCGGGTTAGGACCTTTCCGTGCTTAGGCGAGGCCTAGACATGATTTTTAGAACAGTGTCGGAAAATCATAGATTCAGATGGGCATGCGGCCCTTTGAATTGATAATATTTATATCCTTTGAACATCTCGTTAACTAATTAAGCGGTTAGAATCTCATGGTAGTATTATGAAGTCTCCTTTGCAATTTCTGTGAACAATGCTATTGAAAAAACCCCAAAAAAAAAGAATGAATACTATTCGGAGCTTCTTTTATTTCTTATGACGAAGAATTCATTTACTCCGTATTAGATTTCGATGGGTACGGTTTAGATCAACGAGGTGACATATTAGGTTTAAGTTGTTTAGTTATGAGGTTGGGGTCTATCCTCTAAATTCTAACACAAAAGAGTTTAAGCTAATTTGTAGCAATTGTTAACGTGTTTTGAATTTGTTGGCCCCGACAATGGGTTTCATGAGTAATCTGTTTTAGGCCTATGGTCCGTAATCTGATTAAGGTTTCACAAGTCGTTATACATACTCATAAAACACCTCATTATTGTAATTTGCTCTCTTAGCTTCAATAATAAGAATTTAATTTCTCTAGTCGTGGATATAGCTAACGCGTTGTTACCTGTTAGTAAACCACATAAAATTTTTGTATCTTTCGTCGTTTTTATCATTCTCGTTACAACAGTAAAATTACTGGTAGGAGATGATATCGATGGAAAATTATGTCACTAAAAGGCTGGCTACTTTCGTTAACTAAAAGTCTCGAGTTCATGTCATAATAGATGTGGAAAAATAAGTCTCACCTCGAAAATCAAAATAAAACTATCTATTATATATGTCTTTGGTCCACCAATTACGTATTTTTGTTCAAATTAAGTAACCCGTGACTAAAATAAATTAAAAAAATTATTTGATCGGACAAAACAAGTTGGGATTCAATTAATTTTGACAAGTACTAACTTTATTTGATCGACGACTAATTATCAAATGTTAAAGTGTATCTCATGCAAGAAACAAGAGGATTAATTAGCAAGGTAGGGCACCCATTTAATTAAGAAATACACGAGGCCATGCTAGATCGAGATTGATGTAAAGCTCATTTAATTAAATAGAAATCGACAACTTGGAGTAATTATGTTAATGAATTTGTCTCCTCAACCTTGCCCGTGCTAAATTGTACTTTGAAAGGGTACTTATAGTACTACATTTGTACACTAAATGTTCCAATTAAAATGTACAAGATAGGCCAAACTAGAAAAATGCATTTTATCACTAACTTACAGACGCCTCATAAAAATGCTTGGTAAAATGTAACAACTAATGTTTTAAAAAACACTAGATGGACCCAGCATGGAAATGGACAGCCTAGCACCTAGGCAGATCCAGACTTGGGTGAGATAGAAGGATAGGTGGGATGAGGCCTTTTAAACGTAGACGGGATTTTTTAGAACAATGGCAACAACTAATCTAGTAGTCCTACTGGTAGGTGATAATATTTATGTCCATTAATTAGGTTATGAGTAAAGTTGAGCATTGGTCGGTTCAAAACGAAATTTTAAGCCGTACCGATCGAACCAAACCAAACTGATATTATTTGATTTGGTTTAGAAATTTTTCAAATTTCAGTTTAGTTCGGTTTCGGTTAAATTTTCGTTCTTTTCGAATTTTCTAAAGGATAACCTTCTATGCATCTGAAATCGACAAAATTGAAATGGGTTCGGTTCGGTTTTTAGTTCACCTAAACCAAAATTCGGTTTTTGGTTCAATTTAATTTTTGTCGGTTCAGTTTGGTTTTGACCCAATGCTCAGTCCTATTCGAACCTGAGTTCAAATTCCTCATTTTCTGTTATAATGACCTAAATACCTCTTATAAGCATTGCTCTAATAATTTCATCTAGTGGTGAAAGGCCTTGGCATGTCTAACCTTCTAGCCCGTCCTGACCGCCCAAGCAGCTATTTAGGCCGCACTTAGGCACTAAACAACGGTTCCTGTCTACACAAACACTGTCTAGCGTTTTTTAGAACAATATTGGTAAACCAAAAAAATGCAACAAAATCATTAGCATACATGCATATTGTTCGACTAACTTCATTAATTAAGTTTAAATGAAATTAAAGGTAACAAGATCAAGTAAAACTTAAAATTAAAATTGCATCTAACAAACATGCATGTGCATGTGTATATATTATGCATGGGCCTCAACTTATACGTTAAGACGTCAAAGAGAGTGTGACGGTGCTTTCAATTCACCATCGCCAGCTAATGTGATTAAATATAATTTATAAATATTGCAATTCTTCATCTATTTTTTTAATTAAATTGTTTAATTAATTTCCGCGGCAATTTCAGGCCTACACACAAAAAAAAATTAATTGAGGTGGGTGTAGAGGTGTGGACATATTATGCTAGCTATATATGTTATAATTGGTCAAACAAAAATGAAGAATTAATAAAGAAAAATATGAAACCGAGTAGAATTATAATTGCAAATCATGAGAAGTTGAATGAATTATATGGGCTTGAATTATGAGAGAATGGAAGGAGATCATAACTGAATTGTAGGTGGAGAGTAACGAGTACAATTTTTGGAACCGATTAGGTATTTTATAATTAGATTTAGTGTAAATCATGAGATTTTAAAATTATGATCTTTCTTTCTTTTTTGGTAGAATTTCTTTTTTTCTTTTTTTGTGAGTTTTCATTGGTCATATTCGGAGTAGTAGGCGGGAAAACTCACACCGTTCTCGAAAAACGAGGTCGACGTAGCAAGCCTTATTGACATGTGGATAACGTTCGGGACCGGGTCCACCCAATGAACGAAGATGGTCGAGTTCATTGTTGTGAGGCTCCCGTTGGTCTATAACGCGATCATTGGCAAGGTGTCGCTGATGAAGTTCCAGGCCGTTGTATTGATCTACCACCTGAAGTTGAAGTTTCCGATTGAGGGTGGAATTGAACGGGAGAGGTCAGATGCAACCAGGAAGAGGGACGCGCTTGTTACACGACGTCCACAAAACAAAAGGGGTCGGTGTTCATGGTTGAGATGGGGGATGAAAATGTTGAACTCGAGGTGGGCAGTCACTTGAGTTACAAACCAAGTCTCGCTATCATTTTTCCACTCAATTGAGTCGGCCAACATAAGTCGATTATTTATTTGGTTTATAATATTTATCGGCTCGGTCACAAGTTAGGAATTTACGGTCAAAGGTGAGTCCCAGGTACATGTATGCATTTCATTATCCCCCGTGTATATATAATTTTCAAAAGTTATGGTGATAAATCATTTTTTTAATTAAGTAATTACATAATATTTTGTATATATAATATGTTAAACACTCGTGAATTATTTACACAATTACCTAAAGCGTAATAATCCAAATGCATATGTCTCGTTCGCATGAGGTGACCTAGTTATAGGAGACATGTAAAAATGTTGGAAGGTCTCGAGTTTAATCTTAATTTGTTTTTGCCGTTTTACTTCAGTGAAAAATCAAATTTAATTATCCTTTTATCTATTGGGTCGAGTCGGCCACTATGAGTCGACTTATAATTTGCAAGGCTTGCCAATTAGGTCACTTATAATTTGTGAGTTTACTACTAAAGATGAGTTCTGATTTTTTTTTTAACGAGGGACCCACCTTTGGTTGTAAATCGATCCCGAGTTCGTGAACTAGCCGACAAAGCGCACAAATCAAGTAAACCGGCTTGCACCGACCGGCTCGACCTAGTGGTAGGAAGAATGGTGAGACTTGGTTTTTCACCCATGTGGAGGGGCGGAGGCAAGGATCGAACCTAGATTATCCTTGCGGATGAGAACTAGAAGTTTTTGGTGATTCGTAATTGTGTCCAAAGGACAGTTGTGGCCTAGACTGGCGATTTTATCGGTCACGACATTACAATTCCGGTTAACATGGTTGATTCGCACAGAGTCAAACCATGCAAGAGAAAGCGAGATATCAGAAATTACCAAGTCTGAATCCCATGGGCATTGTCCTTGTTTACGTATAGCTTTTATTATTGTAAGATTATTCCCTTCAATCTCAAGTTTCCTGATTCCTTTACTAATTGCATAATGTATTCCTTACCTAAGCGCAATAACTTCTATTTTATTTGCCGACATTTCGCCAAATTTTGTTGTTGAGATGCCAACATGCTTGTTACTACTAGGTCACCCCTTGTGAGATATAAAGGAAAAATATTGCATCCTAAATATGCTATAAAGGAAAGTGATGATGTCAACAATGGAAAGCTGACTGGACATCCATTCATCACTCATAAAAAGGCCCCACCGGTGACGTGTAAAAGTAGTTGCTTTTCCTTGCAAACCACATTTTGGTCCAATTTCGATAATCTGTCCTTTTGAAGTACGGAATACGGAAAAGCAAGTAAACTTCATTCATCTTATTTTAATCCGTTAAAAATTAAAAAATTTGATGTCCCATTGACATATATAAAATCTAAAAATAGTGAGCTAGTGATCTCATTTGCTCATACATTTCGTCCTCAATCCACACGACAAACCGAAAGGCCCGACAAATTTATTTAAATATGGATCAAAACAACATTTTCTTTTAGCCGGAGTTGGTAAATTACTGACCAAAACACACATTTATCAAAACATATCAGGGCTCGTTTGGTGTCGATATCAGATATCAGATATCGGTATCGGTATCGGTATCGGTATCGGTATCGAATATGAGATATCATTCATATCTCATACCTCTTTTTTGAGGTATATCAAATATCATGTAAAATGCCTTGGTTTGATATCAAGGATATGACCCGATATCCATATACTCCCATACCAAACACAAGATATGACCCGATACCGATATCTAAATGCATATACTCCCATACCAAACACAAGATATGACCCGATACCGATATCTGATATATCAGGATATCAATACCAAACGGGCTCTCAAAGATATAAAGTATACAGTTACTTGAAGTAGGGTTGAGGATGTGTCAGTTTAAACTGAAATTTTAAAACAAACTGAAAATCAATATTATTCAGTTCGTTTGCGGTTTAAGAATTTCTCGAATTTCATGTTCGGTTTTGGTTAAATTTCATTTTGCTTCGAATTTTCGAGAAGATAGATAACATTTTATCCATCTCAAACCGGAAAAATTAAAATCGGGTTCAGTTCACCCCAAACCAAATTTCGATTTTTAGTTTGGTTCGATTTTTGTCAGTTCGGTTTGGCTTTATATTGATGCTCAACCCTAACTTGAAGTACAAGAATTTTGTTCTAGATGTAAGATGGATGTTTACTTAGCATACTATACCTATTATATAATGACTTTTTTTAAATAATGTAAGAATTTGATATATTAGACAAATCTTATACAACGAGAGGTCGAAAAATTTAACAATCGGATAAACTGTCATGAAAACACAAAACGACGTAAGATTAAAGATCACTAAACAATTTTTTTTATAACAATAAAAATTTGTTCAAAGGAACAAACATTTGTCCGTATTAGTATTTAGGTGTGGAGAAATCATCCTTGCAAGTTATGTACATTGAGAATCAATTTGTAAGAATTGCTATATATTGAGAATCAATTTTGATATTTTCCATGATGACAATTGACAAGTCATGTCAATTAAGTTTGGCGAAATTATCCTTGCAAGTTATGTACAATTTGGTTTACATATCACTCACGAAAACTCAAAATTGGTTCAAATGGTCAAACATTTGCACGAACTAGTGTTTAAGTACTCCTTCTAGATGTGGTTATATATTCAACTTTATTATTCTAAATTAATCGGTGTAGGCTTAAGAAATTTACGGAGCATTTCGACCCAAACAAAATAGGGAACATTTGGCGCTTGTCCTAATTAAGGACTTTCACATAACCTGTTTAGTCTTTCAGCTCGTCTAGGAGACCATCTAGTCCGTTTAAACGTCTGTTTAAACCGTCTAACTAGACTTTAGGCGGTCCCTCTCCGGCCACCTAGGGTCCACCTAGCACTTCTTAGAACATTGCTCGAGACTTCTATATATATATAGCAATCTATTTTTTTTGATCAAGTAAGATTTCTAGGGTAACCCAAGTACTACTTAGACTAGCCTATAGCACCCCTAAACAGGTGATAACTGGTTTACTAACCAATTCTAAGAATGAAGAGTAAACCGCCGCCCTGACTGCTCGAACTTAAGACCTCTTGCACATGGACAAGGGGCTCAACCGTTGAGCCATGCGCACATGCGCTATATTTATAGCAATCTATGTGTCAACTAATACATGTCCTAATATGTATAAAATTTTCCATTTAATTAAAATTTTACATTAATTTACAAACTATTGTGTCAACTTATGTACGTTGCAAACTATGTGTCAAACTTATATATATAGCAACCTATAAGCTTAGTGGGTTCACTTTTTACATAGCAAACTATATGTGTCAACTTAATTATGAAAGTGAGCAATAAATATTATTGCTCCCTTTTTCCAATTGCATACGTTTTTACTTTCCAAGTCGTACCTTTAAATTTCTTTGTGTAGACTATTATTACAAGTCTACAACAAGGTAGTTGGGCTCATCCGAGTCATAAAGACCAACTAACTACTCATCCTACCTTCTTATTATGTTTCTTTTAAAATCAAGAAATAAAATAATGCTAGTAGAAGAAATGAACCCACAAAACAAAAAATAAGAAAGACGCGTGATGAAACAGCGGGAGACAACCCAACGACTAGCGAATATAATGAGTCTTCCCCACTTGTCTACCACTTCTTCTCAATGCCTTCTAATGACGGCGGTGGCATGCTCAAAACTTATTGGAAGGGCATAGACTGCATTGGTAAATTTTAGGGGGTCAGAGACTGGTAATCCAAGAGTAAAGTAAGGCTTCATCCTTATGAGACAACTAGGGTTTTAATAAAGTCCGGTGAGCTGATAATCTGGGGGTCGTGCGATAATGGACCTATCATACAAACCAACCCAAAACCATCCATATGGGAAATAGGTGGAGTAGCTCATTAGGTTATATACTAAGCAATTGTAATTCCCAACTTCAGATGTGGGACAACTCTCAACACGTCCACTCAAGTGGAACTGTCTGGACCAGTTGACACTTGGACAAAGACATACAGAAATATACTAGGCAGTTGTAACTACCAACTTCAGATGTGGGACAACTCTCAACACGCCCCCCTCAAGTGCAACTCTCTGGGCCAGTTGACACTTGGACAAAGACAGACAAAAATATACTAGGCAATTGTAATTCCCAACTTCAGATGTCGGACAACTCTCAACACGCCCCCTCAAGTGCAACTGTCTGGGCCAGTTGACACTTGGACAAAGACAGACAGAAATCCCTCAAGGCTTAGCGAACCGTCACAATTGGATTAGCAACTCTTGTATTGGGCGGGCTGCTTGAACGAGCCAATGAAGCCAGCAAGCCCGAAGAAGACTCCAGGAAATAAAGGAAATAAACTCACACCGAAACCTGCTCTGATACCATGATAAATTCCGGTGGGCCGACAATCTGGGGGTCGTGCACTAACGTAGCATACAAACCCAATAAGGTTCCAACCCAAAACCATATGGCAATAGGCGGAGTAGCTCATTAGGTTATATACTAGACAATTGTAATTCCCAATTTCAGATGTGGGACAACTCTCAACAGGTTCACCGGTCTATGTGGATGGAGGACTGTTTGACCTTCACTCTGTTCTCATAACTGAAGTCGTTGTGCTTAGATGGGGGAGTCTTGAGGCCATCCGACGTGACATTTTCCATATCCAGATTGAATGCGACAACCTGCAGTTTGTTAAAGCTGTGCAGGGTGACCGGAGATGTCCCCGGGAGATTGAGCTAGTTCGAATGGATATTTAGAGTCTGCTTGGCCACTTTCAAAGTTGGTGCATCTCTCGCGTCTTAAGAGAAGCCAGTTTTAATTTGTTGCGAACTATATTGTTGGATACTTGGATCTTTTCGACGTGTCTCCTCACTCCTGATTGCTTCAAACTCGGTCCTTAGGGATGTCATCTATAATGATGCTCTAGGGCATTACATCTGCATGCATGAATCAATTTAAACCGAATTTAATTTTTAAGCCAAATCGACCGAACTACACTGATATTATTCAATTCGGTTTTCAGCTTAGGAATTTCCCAAATCTCGATTTTGGTTTGGTTCAATTTCTTTTATATTTCGGTTCGTTTCAAATTTGTCAAAGAATAATCTTCTATCTATCTCAAACCGATAAAATCAAAACCGAATTGAACCAAATCGTTTCTTTTTTTGGGGCCAACTTAAACCAAAATTGTTTTTCGATTCAGTTCAGGGTTCGTCGATTTGGTTCGGTTTTGAACCAATGCTCGACCCTAGAGTGAAGTGTCATCGTGTTAGTTGACGCGAAATATCAATGGGTGGTAATTTTAGTGAGACTACTCTTGTGATATCCTGCTCAAGTGAATTCTTTCTCTCTTCTATATATTTACCCATTCGAGTGAATATCAATGGGTCATATCAAATTTTTTAAAAGTGGAATTAAAACAAAGTTGTTTTGACCAATTTACAAAAAAATGAAGAGAAGAGTTTAGAGTAACTTAAAATCAATGAAAGTGTTTATCCACAATGCATTAATCCAAAACCAAATTAAGCAATACGAAAGGATAAGGATCAAATAAAAATACATCTAACTCTTTTTGTAACGGCAAGATGAATGACTTCATACCACATACCTGTGACCTCCCACACAATTTCCAATGAAAAATGAACCCCACTCCCCGTAGAACATCATCCATGCAACTATTGCATTTTTATTTAAATCCAATTTTATTTTCATTTCTATCCAGTTCAATTGGTCAAAGCCGCTCTATGTCTAGATCGCATATTACAGAAGTTTTAAACGAGGACGACCCTCCAATTCAGTCTTTACATACACGTCATTAGTTATGTGTCCTTTTCTGGAACCGGGACCGACTAACCCGGTTTCTTGGTTTAGTTTCCAGTTTTACTGATTCCCTCCGGTTCTGGCCCCTTAAACAAAAAAAATAGTCGTTGGAAATGCAAAACCGCATCTATTTTTTTGTAAAGGGCTAGAAATGTCAATTCTCCGGATCCAGGGAATGTGGAACTAGGACTGGCGTAGCCGACACGCGTTTTTAATGGGGATGGCCCTCCAATTCAATTTTAGCATACACACCGTTAGTCATGTGTCTAGTTCCGGAACCATGGGTTAATTCCGGACCGGGACCGACTAACCCACAATTCCTCGGTTCGATTCCTAGTTTTACCGATTCCCTCCATTAAGGGTCCGGTTCGATTCCTAACAAAAAATATGCTTGTTGGAAATACAAAACTGCGACCACGACTTTTTTTTTTGTAAAGAGCCGAAAACACCGGTTCTCTAATTCTAAGGAATGTAGAACCGGGACTGGATCGATCGACCCTAGTTCCGGTTCAATTCTAATCCTATTTCTAGAACAATAGATTTTTTCCGATTCGATTCTACTGGGACAGAATCCATAACTACACACAGTCAGAAAAATTTAAACCCAAACCTCTAAACAAATACTAGAAAAAAAACCTATCGTCTTATTCCATTAGACCAGTTGTTAACTCGTTTTATATCTAATTTTAAATTTAAATTTCCCTTTCGGTTCCAAAAAATTAAATTTTAAAATCAACAATCAATTAAAATAAATAATACCAAAAAAAAAAAATCCCACGCAATTGTACCTGCCAGTACTCCTCTCTGTACCTTTCCACTCCACATGACCTTTCTATGCTCCCTTCTCTTTTTATCTTTTTATTATTCCATTTCTTTTATAAATAAATAAATAAACCAAAATTAAAAAAAAATATTCCGCCCCCATTATTTATATTCCCCTCCAACCCCCCTTCTCTCAACACAACCACACTACTCCATTTCAATTTCAATTCCAATTCCAATCTCCATCCAATTCCCAATTTCCCACGCCTCTCTCTCTCAACAGAATCAAAGATGAAGCAGTTGATGCGAAAATTCTCTCGCGTAGCAGACTCCTCCACCGCCGCAACAACCTCCTACTGCCTCCTCCGCTCGGAGACTCGCCGGAGCAGCAGGCGCAATCCGGCAGCAGCGTCCGGCAAGGTCCCGTCGGGACACGTCCCGGTCTTCGTCGGCGACGAGATGCAGAAGTTCGCCGTGAGCGCCGATCTGCTCAATCACCCGATCTTCGTCACGCTCCTCAACCGATCTGCTCAGGAGTACGGCTACAACCAGAAAGGCGTCCTCCACATCCCCTGCCACGTCGCCGTCTTCGAGTGTGTGCTACACGCGCTTCGCTCCGGCTCCGGCCGCCGCGGTATCTCCGCTGATGTTCTCGACCTCATCGACTCGCTCTCTCCTTCTTCCTCCTCCTCCGCCGATGATCTCTTCGCTTAGCCGTGTACACTTTCTTCCTCCTCCTCCTCCTTCGACTTTTCTCTCTTTCGTTAAACGAAATCGAATCGGAGAAAAAAATTAGGAAAATTAATCAGATCTGAGACTTTTTTTGCTCAATTGATTGTACATAGATGCAATTTATTTGATCTCTTGCCTCTGTCGGAGTCTCTCCTTCCCGGATATGGCGGTGTGAACCAGTGGCGGTGACGATGTATTGTTCAGTAAGCGCCTGGTCGCTTTTTCCGATTTTTTTTTCGCCGATCAGCTCCGGGGAGTATGAAATTATATTTAAATTTAAATTCAAAACTATTATATATTCTTTTATTTGAAATTGATTCAATTTCTCTATTGAGCGTTCTCTTCCTTTTTTTTGAATTTCATGGCCACATGCTCTGTTTCATGAAATTAGTAACTGCATTTGCCATAGCGGTTTAGCCTGTAAGGTCAATTCTGTTGCAACCAAATCCGACTAAATTCAATTAATGCGGTCAGATTCAAATTGGAAAGTTGAAGAAGAAACAGAAATGTGTGGTGTTGTGTGCAGACGAACACTGTTATGGAACTAATTGAATTTGAATTCAAGATAATGGCTATTGTCAGAGTAATCAGTATTTGACTGCAAAATGTTTCTGTCATTGGAGTATATCCAATTGTTGATGAAGATCAGAATTGTTATGTTGAACTTGAACAGTGCTAGTGTGAATATTATGTAATCGGAATGCAATCGATTTGGGATTAAGGAAATGATATTCTTCTCCAATAATGTGGCTTAATAATTAGTTACAACTATTTTGCGATTATTAAAGGGTACGATTAAAGATGATTAATTAGGAGATAATCAGTACAGATTAAGATTGAAGGGACATGTGAGTGTACAGGTATTGATTAATAGTAATACTGATAATTCCACAGTGATTACTATTGTGTGGTTTGTTTTATATGATGATTTCTTGCCGAGCAACTTGTGAAATGGATGGGTGAGAAGTGTTTATAAATCTGGTAATTTGGATATGGAGATAAGAGAATGAGTAACGTTTAGCACAAAAGTTGTGTTGGCTAGTATTAGTTGGTAGAAACACAACCTACTATTTTTTTTGTAACTTTCTATTCTATATTTCCATGGCATAAGAGTAAGAGTATAATATGAATTCTTATTTTTTTTTTGGTCTTGCCTTTTAGCTCGCCCGGTTCGATCGGTCGGACACCGCTCTACATCCGGATCGGGTACTTCGTGGCCCCATTTTGGGGGAGACCCTCCCAATATCAATTTTTTCCATACATGCTGCCAGTGAGATTCGAACTTCGAACCTCCTGCACAACACTTAAGGAGTCTAGCACCACTTTACCACTAGACCAACTGAGTATTGGTAATATGAATTCTTATTTAAAACGTGAAACAAATACATTTTTTCCTAGTTAGTAGTGCACTTTTCATAAAAAAGTGCATTGTAAAATTCAAAAAGTGAATCCAAAGTGCACTACCAAAAAATAAGAAAAGTGCAATACAAAATATGAAAAGTGCAAATCCGAAAAAGTGCACTCCGAAATAGGAAAATTGCACAACGAACTAGGAAAAGTGCGTTTCAGGATAATAGTTCGTTTCATTTGAACCATACTCTAGTATGAGAAGCTAGACTGAAAATTATTTATTAGAATTATTGTTTTATGGTCCGTTTGGCCCTTAGATTTTTACAGAGCGACCCAAACAAGCCCTTAAATTTTTATTAATTATTTTATAAGATTTATATTTCCTAAAATTGGGTTTTGGTTTCTAAATCTAGGTAAAAAAATATTGTATTTTTTAAGCGATCAACAATTTTATTGAAGATCCTACATGTAAGGGCATGTTTGGATTACACTTTATAATGCATTATAAATTTATAATGCAAGAAAATGCATAATGAGATGCGATCCAAACAAGCCCTAAGAAGCTGGAAAGTCCTTGACAATATGGGTAATTACTAATTAGGTTGATCAAACTTAAATGTGTGTATATCTTTTGACAAAAGACTCACTTTTGATACTAAATTCTGAGCATGTGAATTGGTAAAGCTCACGAGTTAGGTAAATTGGCTTGTGCCGATCGGCTGGACTCAATATATAGAAGGAAGAAATCAAACTGTAGGGCCGACTTAAGCTAACAAGTATGTATAGGGATGGTATAATTTGTACCAGAAATCTAAGTTGGGAAAGTTTGAGATTAAAAAGGTAATCTATGGAGTCGTTATTTTTCTTTTCTTTTCTTTTGATCGAAGGAGATGTAACTATTTTATGGCTTTTAGCCCATTTTATTACCAAAAGAAAGGGGCTAAGTAGTAATCAACGACAATAGTCCAACCTATAACATCAACAGATAATAAAGAAAGAGCATCCTCAAGCGGATCGACACAATATAAAAGCTAAACGGAAAAATATAAGAAATAAAAAAGTGAATGACACAATTTGTTTCCCTATAAATATATCGGACGTGTTTTAAGAAAGGTCAGGCCGGCCTTTTGGGTTGTTCGGGTAGGGCATCGGCCCGGGGCCCCAACTTTTTAGAGGGCCCAATTTTAATTACAATAAGTTATATGGTAATGTTTGACAAATAAATTTTAATGGCCCGGTAATATTTAAGTCACGCGTTAACTTAACAGGCTACAAAGGTTCAATACCCATTATCACCTCTCTTTTTTTCTTCATTTTTTGTAGCAATACCTTTGAATTTGATCTAGCCATCTAACCCAAAGAAGTCCGATTCCTTTGACCATGTCTTACTTATTGTCATTACTCATTGCCCAATAAACTAATCTTCTAAATGTATTTAATTTTATATTTATTAAATTCTAATCCTACTTATTTATTGGAAGGGTTTACATATTATTTATGCTCTTGTATTATAGTATATTCATTAAAATTCAACTGGGTCCATTAAAATTTTGTTAACAATGCACTAACCGATTAATAGGTGATATTTATACAATAATATTTCACTATTTTTTAAGCTAATTTTCTTTTCAATTTATCTTTATAAATTACATTTTTATTGTATTTGTTGAGTAATATTTTTTAAAATTTAAAAAAAACTCAATTTCTATCAATAAAAACTCAAATTTTTGTATACATTTATATGATATTTTTTGAAATGACCTAGTTTTGTTTAAGAGCTAATTATTTTACGTTGTGTTAGGCCTTATTTTTTTCGCCCAAGGGCCTACTAAATATTAGGACCGGTCCTGAAGAAAGGACTATTAGTTTGTGTCGCAAAGATTTCTCTTATGTTAAGAATAATGTGTGTTAAGAAAGGAGAATGATTTTTTGCACATATTGACTCTTCTTCCATTGTATCTTCGAGAACAAATAGTTGAACAAGAAACCTCACCTAATCTTATAATAACATTATGTACTTCAAACTACTTCAAAAGAAAAATCATGACACACAAATTGGTTTTTATTGATTCCTTATAGAACGGACTATCTATTGCATTATTTTTTAATAACTTGATAGCTACTTACAATCTCTAATCAAATAAATTTTATCAAATCGGAATAAAATGACTCAAACAAGCACTTGTTGTCATTTCAATTATTAAAAACTAAAAGTATAATGACTCAAACAACCACTTGTTGTCATTTCAAATTTTAAAAATTTAAAATAGGATGACTCAAACAAAACTTGATAGTTTCTTTCAAATTTCTTAATTAATTTTTTTAAAAATTGATAGTTATTTACAATCTCTAATTAAAGAAATTTTTATCAATCATAATGAAACGACTCAAACAAGCGCGTCAAACTTTTTAGGAAAATTTTCTAAATGAAAAAAATGAAAATTATTTATCACTTTAGTTTAGAGTAATCACTAGTCACCCAATAAAAATAAAATGATTTAACCACAAAATAAAACTAAATTTTTTATAAGGGATTATTTGTTAGTACTAGAAAATTATTTTGACCTTTTATTTTAAAAGTTTTTTTTAGGTTAAGCATACTTTGTAAGGAAACTAAAATCATATAAGAAAATTGATAAATCCTTTTAAAAAAATTAATTACTTATAAATAAATACATATTATTATTTTGTTATTTTAAAGAGTTTAAGAACATAAGTTAGAAAATTTATATTTTTAAATATGGTCATTTTTCCTACATATATCAACTAATTTGTCAAAGCTTCGTTCTGGCTACGTCCAACTCGACCCTGATCGCACACCTAAGTACCTAACTTTGGTGGGTGAGTCTTTCAATTTTTTTTTTTCACATCCAGTGGAGTTAAATCCTGTACCTCGTAAATTTAGAACATGTTATTTACCATATGAGCCAACTCCATTTAGTTATATATAACAATTTCTAATTTTCTATCCATATCATGCTAGTAAATAGAGGCATGTGCCTGATCATCACTATACATCCCGTGACTAGCTTGTTAATCAAAGGGACATGAAACATTTGTCTTGTTCATGTTCTAGAGGTTTTATTTGTTTCAACTCATGTATTTACTAAAATGTTTGTCCAAAGAATTTAAGTCAAAGTTGTTCAATTGTTCTTCTCACATGGTGTGCCGTTTCAGTCTGCAGACGCCAAATGTTCCATTTTGCAAAACTTGCTAATATTTAAATCTACGTTGGCTATAGGATTATTTTGAATGGTCTTCTAGAACCCAAAAACCACATGAGCCCACTAGAACCCAAAAACCACATGAGCCCTTGGAATCTAAGGCTCCGTTCGGCTGATTGTAGCTGGAGCTTTTTTTTTCTATTCATCTAGCGGAAATTGAAGAAGGTTGTGATGAGGAGTTTCTTGAATCCGCTCATTTTTCTGCTCTAGTTAGCTGAAAACGCTCCCAATTCCTCTAGTGTCGAACGGAGCCTTAGCCTTCTTAGGGCGTTTTTGGTCGTATTTAGGGCGGATCATTGGTTAAAACCGAATTCCAACAAAAATCAAACTGAACATAAAAACAAAAATTGGTTTAAAGTGAACTAAAAACCGAATTGAATTGATTCGGTTATAATTTTGTCGGTTTAAGATGGATATAGTTATCCTGTGGAAAATTCGAACCGAATCAAATGATATTGGTTTCGGTTTGGTTCAGTTTCGTTAATTCGGCTTAATATTCGGTTTGAACCGACCCATGCTCAACCCTAGATATATCTTCCGAAAACGTAAAAAGAAAGGTAAGGAACCTGATCTATTATTAGTGTCATTTTCCATCAATAAAAAAATTCATCTTAAACCACGACACTTTATTAAGTTTATTTCTTTCACAAAAAGGACTTGCGACTCACTATGATAGAGATATTCATTTCTCCAATATTGACCTAAATTTAAAAATGATGAAACCATTTTCTCTCACTCTTTTATACAGACACACAAAAAGTCTTAAACCGGATGAAAAACTTTCCCTCAAAAGATATCATATCACTAGAGTGGACTAGATTCAAATCTTTTCCATTAGTTGTTTTAAAATTCAAATTAATGTGGTTTGGTTATAAATTTGAATATTTTAAGAGTTAAATTCTACTAATTTAAAGGCGAGGAACACAATAGTTAATTTTGATTTAACTAATTTTAACCAAATATGGGCATCACAAGGAAAGTTAAAACCTCATGAATACCGAATTTTTTTTTTTTTTAAGATACTAAAAAGAAAAAGTAAACACTTGAGGTACTGTTTTTTTTTCCTTAATTAAATCAAAGATAATGATGAAATTTAGAAGATTACCCGGACCTGTCGGCCAAGGTGGTAGACTCGTTGATTACATTAGTGTAGCGCGCGTGCGGCCCAGAACATCTAAGGGCATCACAGACCTGTTATTGCCTCAAACTTCTGTGGGAGATTGGAGCTGTCCATGGGAGATTGAGCTTTTTCGAACGGGATATTCAGAGTCTGTTAGGCCACTTTCAAAGTTGGAGTATTTCTCATGTCTTCCGAGAAGTCAACTCTGTTGCGGACTACATCGCTGGATCGTTTCGACGTGTCTCCTCCTTCCCGATTGCCTCCGACCCGGTCCTTAGGGACCTCATCCGCAAGGATGCTCTATGGCAGCTTTCCTCTCTTTAGAGTGGAGCTCCCTATTTCCTTATTAAAAAAAATCAAAGATAATGATTTGGGTTCCATAGTTTAGGCTCTTTTAGCCCAGGCCCAATAATTTGGGCCACGTGATATGGCCCAAGGCCCGCGTTCAACATTTTCTTCTGTTCTCTATAGAAGAATTTCAGCTACGACGACGCTTCTGAAAACTAGGATACAAGAACTCCGCTCAACGACAATCCATTTGAAAAACATCGCACCAAATCTAAAGTTCCATCTCCGTTTAGCTCACTCTGCTCTTTCATGGCGGAACAAGGAGAAGAATCGATTGGCAATCACTTGCTTGAAGGCGAGCTAGATAGCCGATTGTTTTCCGAACTGAGGTCTTGTTGCTTGGAAGTTCTGGAACTTGTTCAAAAACCTAAAAAACAGTCCCCTGCTCTCGCTCGAATGCTCCGCCTTCTTCGTTCTTCTTCGCCTGATGCTCTCGAACGCTTGTTTGAGTACTCTCTCTGTCCTATCTCCTTTTCGGTTTTTAAGTATTCCCTCGCCTCTGTGTGTTTCGTAGAAGCTTTAGAAATGTGAAAATGGAATTCGCATAAATTAACGTGGATATGAACTTTGATTTTGATGGTAATGGTTGAAATTAACTTAGTTATGAGTTACTGGATCCTAATTTTGGAAATTGCTTACATTTTTCACATAACATGAGACTGTGTGATTAGAAAAAGTTTGAATTGATGACGCTAAGTATCAGTGGCGATTTTAATCAAGAAAAATTGCTCATCCGGAGTACATGATGATCATTTCTGATTGGATTTGGGGGGTGTTAATTTTCTTAAGGTTCATAAGTCTTACATTAGAATCCAATTTTGCAGCTACACTTTGTTCCCCTTGTTGCTTCTGTTGGATGCAGCCGTTGAGTGCAGATCTTCTCGAAAGGGTGGCTACAAAGAAAAATTTGCTGTTTCTAATGATCCCAAACTTCAACATACAATTAGTGACCCTGTTGCTGAAAGTGTGCTCAAGTGTTTGGAGGAGCTTCTAAAGAAGTGTCGATTAAGTTCTGTTGATCAGGTTAGTTAGTCAGGTTTCCTTTTAGGTTACATAATGCTTTAAAGTCAATTGGTGATCCATTTAATCTGAATTTTGCTAGTGCACTTCTACAGATGACTGTAGTGCTCAAGAAACTGACAAGTGGAGCTATGCTACCTCCATCAGATGCTGCAGAGGAGTTCCGAGAAGGGGTTATTAGATGCTTTAGAATGTTAATTTGCAATCTCCACCCGTGCTCAGATGAGGCTTGCTCATGTCGACAGAGTCTTGTTTGGCCTTTACTTTCTGATTGCAATGATTCGGGTTCTGCACCTGATGTACACTGGAAATATCACTCCCAACCGAATGCATGTTTAGTTTCTTTTTTCCAGTCCCAAAGTGCCTCTGCTGCTGTTGGACATTGGCTATCACTTCTGCTTAATGTATGTTCCATGTAGCTACTGACTAGAGAATGACAGCTGATTATGTTTTACGTTGAGATATATTGACTTGATATGCTTTCTCTATTGAAAAGGGTAATATAAGCATCAAGATACTTCAATAATGTACTATAGTACGAAAGTCGTAGCTTTATGAGCACAGTATGGATTGTAGATGAATGAGATTACATTCTAGAATAGATGCTGATGTTTTTCTTATGAAGATACGTGTATTGCTTAAATCAACTCACATCCCGTTCTTTTTCTTCTTTCTTTCTTTCTCTCTTCATGTCTTATAGTATTCCTTCTATGTTATTTGATCTGTTTGTGTTGAAGGCTGCAGATGCCGAGGTTACCAGAGGGCATAGGGGCAGTGCAAGCCTCCGTATTGAAGCTTTTGTGACTTTTCGAGTGCTTGTGGCTAAGGTAATGACACGGGATTTGTTGGTTAGACTTGTACTTTAACATTGTGCTTTCTTGATATACCTGGTAATCTGCAATGCTATTGCTCTCCACAGCATGATTCTTCGAAATATTTTTTTTAATTAAATAGGCATTGCAACATGCAACACATTGATTATAAGAATTATAAATATCGATATTCTTCTTTTCTTGATCTTTCTGTCAAGCATATACATATGAACATCTTATTCTGCTTGGCTCTAATTGTTCTAAGATATCCAATAATTACTGGATGTCATCAAAGGTATTGTTATAAGTCACTCCTTTCGTCTTTTCGTTCTGGAACAGGTTGGTACTGCTGATGCCCTGGCATTCTTTCTACCTGGAGTTGTCAGTCAACTAGCAAAGGTTTTGCATACGTCTAAATCTATGATTAGTGGAGCTGCAGGAAGCTCAGAGGCCACAGAACATGCAATCAGAGGCTTGGCTGAATATCTGATGGTGGTTCTCCATGATGATGCTAACTACTCTGATGTCCCAACTGGTTCATTGTCAATTAATAATGGATCTCCAGAGTCATATCTGAAGGAGATTCATAAGTTGCATAATAATATTAACAGCCAGAGTGGCACTTCTATGGAGAGTTCAAGGAGCAGGGAAGTTAGCGTACTTACTGCTGATGTCAAATACGAGGACAAGACAACTTCTGGTGGAAAGCAATCTTTGCATATTGAGCGCACGAAAGACTGGATTGAAAGAACTTCAGCACAAGTCAATAAGCTTCTTGGTGTGATCTTTCCCAAAGTATGTTAGTTTATTAAGTTATTCCATTGTAGCAGCTTAGCTATTGAAGAGTCATGGATAGTGTCTGCTTTTCCTGTATAAACATGATTGCATAAACCAAGTACCTGTAATCAGTGGTTTTAACTGTTTACTTATCTCTACATAATCAAATTAGAGCTATGATCTTGAAAATTTATGCACAGTTCTGTGTACTGCTTTATGATTTTTTCTAGTTGTGAATAAATTGAGCAAATATGGTATATTATGTTAGTAGATGATAGGATAATTGCCACTCACTGCTTCCAAGCTTACAATCTGCGTAAGTGAAGTTAACCTGTATTCTTATTTGTTTCAATCATTTTATTCACTTCAATTATGTTTCTTTAAATCATCACTGAGATGATACCATCTTATTGGAGTCTAACTTTTTAGAGTGTTGTATAATATGATGAACTAATTTCGATTTGCTAAGTTGATCTTAATATAAAATTTATGTTTGTCAGCTATGCTTGCATCCCAGTAAAAGAGTCAGGCGAGGACTTTTGGCTGCCACCCATGGACTGCTACAGAAATGCAGTTATACGTTGAAGGACAGCAGAATAATGTTTCTTGTGAGTTTTTAATGCAGCTTTTGTACTATACACGATAGCATTTAATTTCGTATTTTTAGGAGTTGTCTTTTAATTTGGTAGATTCTAGTTATCATTTGCATCTTAAGATGAAATGGAAATGATAAGCAAATCAGGAGGATAGCACCTACTAACTAGTCACCTGCAACAGGTTTAATAAAAAGAAAAAAAGTGAAGAGAATTAAAATTTTGCATGCTCTTCAATCTTCATAATGTTATAGCATTTCTGGGGCTCACACATCTATGTAGAAATTTTATGAATTGCTTAATACAAGTTTATTTTCTTGTGATTGAATGTAGGAGTGCTTGTGTACTTTGGTTTGTGATGATTCAGAAGAAGTTTTATTGTCAGCACAAGAATTTCTTGAATCTTTGTTTTCTTCAAGTAAGAAACAAATAATAGAACACGATGTTGCTGTAATTTTAAGCAGGTTTGTACATCATTTTCTTCCTTTTATATTCCTCTTTTTAAGTGGGAGAAATAATTTTGATCTCCATCTTGAAGATACTGATTTTTTTTCTTCCAAAAACAGGCTTATTGACAAGCTACCAAAAGTGGTGCTTGGGAGTGAGGAATCATTAGCTTTAGCTTATGCCCAGCAAATGCTCGGAGTCATGTATTACTCTGGCCCCCAACTTGTCATCAACCACCTTCTCTGCTCTCCTGTATGTAATTTCGCGAGCCTCATTTCTGATTAATAATTTTCTGTTTTTGATGTAGCTAGATTAATCATAATGAAGGGTGATTATACTTCCACAAATTGCAGATTAAGGCTGCCAGATTACTGGATGTCTTCAATGTTTGTTTGAGTCATGAATCTGCATTTGCTGGTACTCTGGACAAACTTAAACTTTCTAGACCTTCTGGAAATAGGTACCTACATGCAATAGCAGAGCTGAAAATTAGCACGGAAACAGTCTTCGACGAACAGGATGTCACGATTTCTGCTGCATCTAAAACCAGCAACAAACATGTGCAGATCAGAGATATTATAATTGAGGGAAGTTCCTGCACAGATTACGAGCTTCCACGCATGCCTCCCTGGTTTGCTCACGTGGGAAGCCATAAATTATATCTTGCTCTTGGAGGAATTCTCAGGCTCATTAGCTTATCATTGATTACAAGTTAGTGAAACTCTGAACTCTTAAAAGGCCCTAATTTCTATTGCTGAATTTTATAATGCTTCATACTTACAAACGACTTTGTTTGAGTTGCTGATAGGCCACAGAAGTGAAATCTCTTTATCATCTATTGTTGAAATCCCACTGTGCCACTTGCGTACATTAGTTACTGAGATCCGGAAGAGGCAATGCAATGGGGATTCATGGCGGTCTTGGTATGTTAGAACTGGTTCAGGAAAGTTGCTGCGTCAGGCTAGCACCGCAGTATGTATTTTGAACGAGATGATTTTTGGCTTGTCTGATAAAGCACTTAATGATTTCACAAAGATGTTTCGCAAATCAAAGACAAAGCTTGAGGAAGTACAGAATGGTGATTCTCATGCTGTTAAAACTAGGAAACTGGGACATGAGAATTCTAGTAATTGCCCTTGGGAAGTGTGGATGGATTGTGCAAGGAATCATTTAGTTGACTGTGTTGGTCTCATTTTGCATGAATACGTGTCTCCTGAAATTTGGGATCTTCCCATGGAACATAAAATATCAAATTTTGAAGATGATGAAGCTGTAGCTACTAATGAACATATCTTCCGAGATGTTGCTATGCTACAAAAGGTAACGCTGTTCTTTCTTCTAAAAGTGTTAAAAATTTGATTTTTGCTTTAAGCACTGTACATTGTCTTGATAACTTTTTCATTGTATAGACTTTACAATGATCATTGTGTTACAAGCAGGTCATTGTTGATGGAATTGGGATCTTCAGTTTGTGCTTGGGTGAAGTTTTTTCATCAAGTGGGTTCCTCCGCTCAACATTTTACCTGCTTCTTGAAAATATTGTTTGCTCAGACTTTAATGTCAGGCATGCTTCAGATGCTGTATTGCATATCATTGCATCAACTTCTGGTTATTCAACGGTATGTTATCTTCAAATGGAGGCGTAATAAGCAAAAATAATTGGATTATGACTTACTTTGAATATCCTACAGGTAGGTCAGCTGGTTATGGCGAATTCAGACTACATCATTGATTCATTGTGCCGGCAGTTGCGCCATCTGGATTTAAATCCGCATATTCCAAATGTACTTGCTGCTATGCTCTCATACATTGGATTAGCTAATGCAATATTGCCACTGCTAGAAGAACCGGTATGCTTTCCCTTTGTCTTCATATTTAATTTTCAATTGATTTACTTGTAAACGCATACTTGAGCTTACTAAAAGCCTGCAACAGTATAGATTTGTGGCATTATTTGCTCTGGTTATTTCATTTTGTATGTGTTATCTTTTTCTAACTTGGCATATTGAATTCTCTATGCAGATGCGATCCGTTTCATTGGAGTTAGAGATCCTTAGCAGGCATCGACATCCAGAGTTAACAATTTCGTTCTTAAAGGTTTGACCAGCAATAGTATTCAATCCTTTGCGCTTTGAGTGCTTGTGCATTTGATTGTTTCTCCCTCTTTTACTTGAGAATCTAAGGCTATAGATGTAGTTTCTCTATAAGTCTTGGATAGTCAATGTCCTGTTTTCTTGGTTTTCAGCTTCTCATTGCCAAAGTAAAGAATAGGTGTCAACAAGTGCACAAGTTAGTTGCAAAACATAGTAGTGAACTATCATCTACCTGAAATACACAAAATTTTAATAAATATCATTTTAAGCTGCAATACTGCCACTTCAAACCAAAATGCAGAAACAACATTGGGATCGCCTTCCAAAGGGATTCTGGTTTTTTTTTATGAGCTCTTTGGGAAGCGCTTGAGCTGAGACAGAGGGTGCTAGCCAAGTATCTAAGAGAGAATTTGCCTGTTTCCCTTCAAATTGTCAATGTCGCATAGTTTTATACCCAGTCGGCCAGTCATTTACAATACTATGATCTCTACAGGCTGTAGCGGAGATTGCTAAGGCGGCTAAGCATGAGGCAAGTTTGTTGCCTGATCAGGCAGAATCTTATGGGCGGGAAGTTGCTGCAAAGTTGTCAGATGTTAGAAAGAAAGTGAGACGCTATAGGCAACACCGCGAAGAGGATTTTGACAACAATTTTTCAGCTGATGATGGAATTGATGCATCTTCTGAACAATCAGGTCTTTTTCTGTACTTCAGAGCTATATACTTGGGATTTCATTCTTTATGGACTAACAATGACTCATAATATTATGTTTTGAACAGAAGGGGAAGCTGTCTATTGCAGTGATGATGTGAATGTAGAGGAGTGGGAAAATATTTTGCTCAATGTGAATGATAAAAGGAGATATAGGAGAATAGTTGCATCTATTGCCAATTCATGTTTGACCGCTGTCACCCCATTGCTCAGCTCAGCAAAGGAGAAAGAGTGCTTGGTCTCTCTGGACATAATTGAGGTATATTTCATGATGCCTTGATATTTAATTTCTCGTGTCTCTGTTAATTTTCTCACTGTTAGCACCAAATCATATGGTATGAAAATTACAAAAGAATGCAAGCATGTGTAGAAGAGATATATGTCAGAAGATATGAACCATAAAAGATGCTTGTTGGTTTTCGCCTTGGCTTTTAGATGTTGAGAATTAGCATGCTGTAAATTATCTTGACATATTTTTTAATCATATTGATAAATTACACGATGGGAAAAAATGCCAAATTTGAGAAATCTATTTGTTAATTATGTTTGTATGTGTCAGCATGGTGTCACCACACTATCAATGGTGGAGGCAGCATACAAGCCTGAGAAACAAACCAAAGAGGCAGTGAAGGAAGTCGCCTCACTGTGTTCCTTCTTTCATCTAGAGGACACACTCGATGCTGCTGACGAAGGGACTGATGAGAACAGATTGCTTCCAGCAGTAAATAAGATATGGCCTTTCTTGGTTGCATGCACTCGAAATAGAATTCCATTGGTAAGTTTCTATTTCTTGCTCAAAATTAGATTTGTCAAATGGTCTGTGTGGGTCGGATTTGGGTCATTAAAATTTATTGTAGATATTATATCATTTATTTATTTTTTGGTCAAAAGATATTATATCATTTATAATATAATACATGTGGAAGAATGAGTCAGGGCAACCCAACAGGTCGGGTTTGGGCACTGTTCTAAAAATTCTGTCTAGGCCCCGCTTAGGCGCTGGAAGGTCCTAGCCTGCCTTTCCATCCAGCACGTCTATGTTCCCGTCTAGGATCACCTAGACAACCGTTCTGATTCGCCTAGCGTTTTTTTAGAACATTGGTAGTTAAAATTTATTGCGGATATTATATCATTTGTAATATAATACATGTGGAACAATGAGTCAGGGCAACCCAACAGGTCGGGTTTGGGCACTGTTCTAAAAATTCTGTCTAGGCCCCGCCTAGGCGCTGGAAGGTCCTAGCCCGCCTTTCCATCCAGCACGTCTAGGCGCCCGTAGACAACCGTTTTTATCCGCCTAGCGTTTTTTAGAACATTGGGTTTGGGTAGTTAAATTTATTGCGGGTTCATGTCAATCTTGGCCCATTGATTTTCTAGGTTGAGTTTCAACACTGAAAACTTCAGTCGGGTCGAGTCATGTTTCGACAGGTTCTACTCAAAGACCCATAATTTTAAAAAAGTTTGGGAATTGTTTAGCGAGTGATCTCAACCTTTTATTTCTTTTACAGTCCGTTCGAAGATGTGTAGCAGTGATCAGCTGTATTGTCCGAATCTCCGGCGGAGACTTCTTCACCCGACGCTTCCACAACGACGGCCCCAACTTCTGGAAGCTTCTAACCACCTCCCCATTTCTTAACAACTCCACCACTCCAAAAGAGGAAAGAAACCAGCTGCTCCTCCCTTACAGGAACACTTCCATGACCTCACAAGCCCCTTTCTCCGAATCCTCGAATCTCAAAGTGCAAGCAGCAATACTCAACATGATCGCCGACATATCCCGGGACAAAAAGAGTGCTTCAGCACTAGAAGCCGTCCTCAAGAAGGTAAGCGGCTTGGTGGTTGCAATAGCCTGTAGCGGCGTCACTGGGCTTCGGGAAGCTTCCGTAAACGCCCTTTTGGGACTCGCTTCGATCGACCCCGACCTCATCTGGCTTCTACTTGCTGATGTGTATTACTCTGATGAGAAGAAGGCTGGAAATGGCAGGCCCTCGCCGGAGTTTCCCGAGCTGTCGGAAATTTTGCCGCCTCCGACGACTTCGAAGGACTACCTTTATGTTCAGTATGGAGGACAGACTTATGGGTTTGATATTGATTTTTCTTCTGTGGAAGCTGTGTTCAGAAGGTTGGATTCTGATTCCTGAAGTTTGTAGTTGCAGGGTTAGTTGGTAAAAGAAATTTATTTGTCATTGTATAGTTTTTCAGGCAGATTTTTTTTTCAAGTTGAAGAAAAACTATTGTATACACGCATTATAATGTCACAAGTGTCAAACTATGTTTTAAGTTTGCAACTTGCTCATTCAAACTATAATGAAGTACAAAATCAACATCATTGTCCACTATAGTCCCACCTAAGCGGGATTTGGAGGGTCAAGATGGAGACACAACAATGTGACAATAGACCATTAAAAACCTGAAATTCAACAATGTAACAATAATAATTGAATTTAGTTAGAATGCACCAAAATTGACATAGGAGTGTATTTACATGTAAACTGAAATTCAAACTATAATTAAGTAGTGAAACAAAATATAGGTTTGTAAATGATTTTTTATGCATTATATACACACATACAATTTCTTACAATTTTTTAGAGTTGAGCATGGGTCGGTTTAAGCTGAAATTTTAAGCCGAACAACTGAACTGTATTCGGTTCGGTTTAGAAATTTTCCAAAATTCTATTTCGGTTCGATTCGATTTCGGTCAAATTTCGATTCGATTTGAATTTTCAAAAAATAACCTTCTACTATCTAAAGCCACGAAAACCGAATCAATTCGGTTTGGTTCTTAGATTCACCTTAAAATGAAATTTCAGTTTTCAACTTGGTTCAATTTTTTTCGGTTTGATTCGGTTTTGAACCATTTGGTCAACCCTATAATCTTCATACCAAAATACAAACATTATATATTGAAACAATTTACATGTTTTTTTTGGTAAAGGCTATTGACACATAATTACAAGTTGCATTGTTTATACTTTATAGTATGAAAATAATAAAAAAATAAAGAGAAAAAGTTGGAAGGTTGACCAGGTGAAAAAACTTCAACGCATCATGGCGGCAAACTCCTCAAAGCTGATAACCCCATCGCCATTGAGATCGAATCTGTTAATCATCACTTGGCAATCCCTAACCGACATCGACTCGCCAAGTCGGCTCATCATCTTCCTCAAGCTCCTCGCCGTTATGCGGCCCGATCCGTCCGCCTCCTCATACATTTCAAACGCCTCCCTGAGCTCCGCCGTCCGCTGCTCCTCCGGGACCTCTTTCGCCGCCATTATCTTCTCCAGGTCCCCCAGGCTCAGGTATCCGTCGCCGTCGGAGTCCGAGTTCCGCACCGCCGCTTCCGCCTCCTCGTCCGTCAACACCTCCGCCGTCCCCCCGGCTACCGCCCTTGTGCAATTCTTCAGCTCCGCCGGCGATATCCGACCGTCGCCGTTCCCGTCGATGTACCGGAACACTCTCTCCACATCGTTTCCAGCTACATTGCAGTGTAATGGACCAGCGCTCTTCGCGGAAGGCGGCTTGCTCTGGAAGAATCGTCGAATTGGGGATTTAGGTTTAGGGTTTGGAGTGCGATTAGGGGAAATCTCCATTGCTGGCATATCTGCTAATAATTGATTGGAAAGTAATTACACGGTGATTTTTGAGTGAATTGATGAGGAGAATTGAATCAATTGAATATATATAGTGGGAGGAAATGAGGGAATCTATCTGAGTCGGCGAGCACACTGTTTTTGTGTTGTGGCGCTGTTGGATTCGTGATTTTGACTTCGGGAGTTGAAAAGAATTGAAATTTGGAAAGCTTTTGGGATGAGAATGATGATAATGACGATGAGAGTGATGAATCAGAGCGTATGATGGTGACAGATTGAGGAAGAAGACAAGGATGCTTGCTTAATTGCTTATCCTGTTGAAGCCTTCGTGGATGGTATGAAATTTCTATATATAAATAAGCGGTTTTGTCAATAGTAGGCGCGCATACGGTATTACTGGACCCGCCATCAAGATTAAAGATAAGTAGATAACCGTGTTTTCAACAAGTTGTGAAGTGTTGGTGGTAGTTTTTCCAGGTATGACAAATTCAATGTTTTATTTTCATGAAAATGGGATGAGGATATGAGATTGCTATTAGAAAAGAGGAGGACAATTAGGCTCTTGATAAGGGAAAAAATCTCCATCTAGGTGTGAAGACATTCAGTAGGATTAAGGTTCATCAATGAATAGGATTTAAACTTATTTGTTTGGATTTATTCACATTCAACTTGGTGGCTTGATGACAAGATCGTTGATAAACTTTTGCAAAAAAATGAGAACTTAGAGTGATCATAAACATATTGCATTATGAAGTATGAACAGAAAATGGTCATTCCCTAATTTAATTTTATTCCCTTGTTTTGTTCATTAAACATTTTGCTATTTTTAGCCGTAGATCTGAGTTGTCTTGTTTGGCCTCTATTGGCTTTTGTTTGGTGCTGTTTGAGGAGATCAAGAAAATGCAAAACGAACAATTAATGGATCAAGCGAGGAGTCTGAGAAAAAAAGAGGAAAATAGAGGAGGTTTGCAATAATCGAAAGATGGATCATGAATTTGATTCAAAGCTGAGGATTCCGAGCAATCATCCTCCAGCACCGGATAACAATGGCAATGCTGGTAGCAATAAAGGATGCACAGGAAAAAAGGGAAAGAATTTCCGATTTAGGGCTCCACAGGAAAAATTTACAATCAAGGAGTTTGAATTGGGCAAGATTTATGGGGTTGGCTCTTATTCTAAGGTGCCACAGATTCATTCTTCTTTTCTTATGTGTTTCGTTATGGCTGATTCCGTTTTCTTCCATACTTGTGAAATTGTCATTTCTGATGATTTAGATGAATGCTCTAGTGGTGAATTTGTTAATTGTTCGTGAATTGGTTCATTCTTTTTCTTGCGGTGTTTAATTTTTGAGTTTGATGATGCGCACATTATTTTCTGATGAACCCTAATAAATTGAAAAGACACAAAACCACCCTTTCACGTAAAATATTTCAAATAAGCCACACATTGCAAGCGAAAGATTATTATACATACCCCTTATCCACAAGAATCTAAGCTATTTAGTTTTTATTGATGTCATTTCATTGTGAAGTATGGCTGAAAAAAAATGTTTATATGATGCTTTTGCCAATTTTGTCCTACTATCCTTATCTTGTTAACTTGTCATTTGTATTGGCAGGTTGTGAGAGCAATGAAGAAGGATACTGGAACTGTTTATGCTTTGAAGATCATGGACAAAAAGTTTATTACTAAAGAAAATAAAACTGCATATGTGAAGTTGGAGCGAATTGTTCTTGACCAGTTGGATCATCCTGGCATTGTTCGTCTATATTTTACATTTCAGGATGCCTGTTCACTATGTACGCATCCTAATCTACTATGACGTACATGGTGTTTAGTGCTTGATTATTCAACTCCATTAATTTTATCAAATCTAACCAATTTTCTTTTGTTCAACCAGACATGGCTCTTGAATCCTGTGAAGGCGGTGAACTTTTTGATCAAATAGTTAGGGTGAGTGAGTTCAAACCTGGAAATCAATTTTATTTTGCTGATAGTAGAAAATATCCTATGCTCAATTGATGTGTAGTCACATTTCAGTTAAGGAATTGTCTTTAAATGCGCTTGTTTATTTGCAGAAAGGACGTTTGACAGAGGATGAAGCTCGGTTTTATGCTGCAGAAGTTGTAGATGCTCTTGAGTTCATACACCATATGGGTCTGATTCATAGAGACATTAAGGTTATTCCTATGTTTAGCTTATTAATCTTTTTTATGTGCTATGTAATACTACCTCAGTTCAAAAAAGATTGTCACTTTTGTCCTTAAATCTTGTAAGAGTTGTTTGCCATTTTAGAATTTTAAGTTTATTGTTGAGTTTCAATCTATTTTTAGTAAAGATTTATTGGAAAATGCGCATATTGACTCTTTTGATGCAAATTCTTTTTATTCATTTGCTAGAAATGAGGTGGGTATAAATAATTTATAAATTTTAGAAAAAGTTGTACTGATATAGAATTCCCGAATAGTTGTGCCAAAGCCTAAAATGACAATCTTTAGCGAACTAAGGGAGTATTAAATTCTTCGGTTCACTATTTTCTTGTACTAACATTCTTGTTACATTGACAGCCAGAAAACTTATTGCTGTCTGCAGATGGTCATATTAAGATTGCTGATTTTGGTAGTGTTAAGCCTATTCAAGAGAGCAAGGTTACTGTCCTCCCTAATGCGGCGTCAGGTCTCACTTCCTTTCTCCATTGTAAATATGCTGTCAAATTTTATTTTTGTATTTTCATTGTGGACGATTGCAATCTTCCTTGATGTATAACAGATGATAAGGCTAGCACATTTGTGGGTACAGCTGCATATGTTCCTCCCGAACTACTCAATTCCTCACCGGCAACATTTGGGTATGTGTTTTTAATTTTTTACAGTTTTTCTAACTTATACCCTAAGGGTATAGGTTGAGTCTCCTTATTCAGAAGTATTCTGATAGATTCTATTTGTTTAGGATTATTTAAGGACCTTTTTTTATAGTTTTATGCTTTCCTTTTTAGACTTTAGTCTCCGAATTGTTTTAATCTACTTGGCTAAAGACTACTAAAGTAGCCGAGATGTGAAATTCTCATAGTTTTGGTCTTGGCCCTTCTGATTTATAAGTGTGTACACATTTTCTGTTAAACAGAAACGATCTGTGGGCGCTTGGTTGTACCATGTACCAGATGCTTTCCGGGGTATCTCCTTTTAAAGATGCTAGTGAATGGCGCATTTTTCAGAAGATCATAGCCAGGGACCTTAATTTTCCACACTATTTTTCTGATGAAGCAAGAGACCTCATTGACCGTCTATTGGTAAGCTAAAAACTTAGCATGCTACTGAACCTCTTTCATATAATGTCAATTGTTTGAAAATTTATCTTTGATGTTCTTTATCTTGTTAGATCCTTTATCTTTTGACACTCCTTGATCACAATGACCTCTTTCATGTAATGTCAATTGTTTTGATTTTCGCTTTTATTGTACTCAGTCTACGGATCCATTTAAGAGACCAGGTGCTGGGCCAGAAGGCTATACAGCACTTAAAGCACATCCCTTTTTCAGGGGAGTAAATTGGTCTACATTAAGGAAGGAAAAGCCTCCAAAACTTGCCAATGAGGTAATTGAATTTCTATTGAAAGCTTTTTCTATGCCATTGGAAGCTAATTTGAGTTTCCATTGCTATTCTGTTGCATCTCTTTCTATTAGGGTCAACCCAGACGAAACGACGATTCAAAGAGTACACAAGGAAATGACGAAAGTAGTGGCGTGTCGTCTTCTTCTGAAGGAGTTGGTCATGTAACAAAAATGGCTTCAATGGAATCTTTTGATTCAAAATGGTAATGTCCAATTCCTTGCTTGTGTTACATTAGCCTATTAAACAAGATGATATAAAAGTCATACATTAGACTATGAAAACACTATTAAGGAATTAAACACTATAAAATTTATCTAAAATTTATAAATTTTTAACTACCCACCTTATTTTCAAGCAATAAATATACATTTTTCCTGGGGCGCATCCTCATTCTCATTGGCTTTTATACACTGCCTTTTAGATGGATTTAGTCCCTATATCAATTTTGGTGCAATTCTAACTAAATTCAGTTATTATTGTCACATAGCTAAATTTCAGTTTTTCTTGGGTCTATTGGGCGTATCCCCTTTCCCTTAGGCAGGGGTACCCCATCTTGACCCCCCAGATTCCGCTATAGTGGAGCCCCACTGGGTCAATGATGATGATGATGATGATGATGATGAAATATACATTTTTCAATAACAATAAATCATTCCTTAAAAGCTCTAAAATGACAAGCATTTTCTAACAAATGACAATCTGTTCTGAATAGAGGTTTAATAAGAAACTTGTTTTTGAGAACAGGCTTCAGTTTTTGGAACAAGGGGAGTCAATTATAATGATCTCCATGGTGAAGAAAATGCAGAAGTTGACAAGTAAGAAGGTGCAACTCATCCTCACCAACAAGCCAAACTTGATGTACATTGATCCTGCAAAGGTTTTGCTAATTGCAAGCCCGATTTGGCCGGATAATCCGAATGAACTGAGTGTTCAAGTTACTAGTAACTCCCATTTCAAGATAACCACAGTGAGTTATTTTTTTTCACCCAAGTAACTTTTTCATAATTGTTAGACTAGACAAGATTTGGGGCGCGTCCTCATGCTCATTGATTTTTATACAATGCCTTTGAGATGGATATAACTCCTATATCAATTTTGGTGCATTCTAACTAGATTCAGTTATCATTGTCACGTAGTTGAATTTTTAGTCTTCCTTGGGTCTTTCCGGGCGTACCCCCTCTGCGTTAAGTCAAGGGTGCCTCCATCTTGACCCCCCAGATTCCGCTCAAGCGGAACTGCACTGGGTCTATGATGAACGAGAGGTTTTTGATACAACTGTATCTTGTCTCAGCCGAAGAGAGTGTTGATGCTTGAGGATCCGAAACAAAGGGCTTGGCAATGGAAGAACGCGATTGAAGGACTTCAGAACAGGGAGTTTAATTGCTTGGAAACACCAAGGAATACTGATTCTTGAGACCTGCATTTTTTTTTTCAAGGCTAATGGCTTTATGGGTTTGATTCTTAGCGTTCTCCTTGCATATTCAGCAACTTACCTCTTTCTTACATGAGGAAATGAAATGCTTGTGATGGAACGTAATCTAAAGATAGACGATGTACTAATTTATCCATGTGTTATAGTTGCACTACTCTTTAGTTGCCAATTTCCCATGTACAAATGCACTGTTTAGTAGCCAAAATAGGATATTGTCCACAGTGATGTAGCTAGGAATTTGCGCCAGAGGGGCTAAGTTTCTTTGGATAAAGAAAAATTCCTGACGAAATTAGGAATTTTTTTTGTATCTTTTTTAAAATATAGAAAAAAATTGTATTTTTCTGTATATAAAAAAAATTTACATATAAAACTTTGTATTTCTCTATAAAAAACCATTTTAATATATTTTTTATATATAAAAAAATTAAACTTTTTTTCTAGACCAAATAAACTAGTTTTTTTATCAAATAAACTAATTTTTCTTATTATATTTAATTTTTTTTGAAAATTCCGATAGGGGCTACAGCTCCGCCCTGAATGTCCTCACAACATAAATATGATTGAGTATGTCGTAAAGTTCGTTGGGCAATGGGCTTAACTTAAGCCCAACATAGATTACTACAAAGTACAAATTGAGTCTCATATTAGTTTCTTTCAATTGGAAGCACACGAGTCCACCAAACAAGGTTCTTCGGATCATTTCGAACAACAAATAAGCACATAACAACCAATTGTGTCAACAGATAAACATATCATGAGAACTAAAAGAACCAACTACTACTATACATATTGAATAGGTTAGGTTTAGCTCATGAAACTTAAATTTCAAGGATTGTTTGCTAAACTTATAAGAAGATAGCCTCCAATAGTCCAATTACTACTTCATTGATCAAGCACACCTTGCTAGCTCGATCATCATGGCTTTATTTGCCACGTTCATTCTCCTACTCTCGACCATGTTAACCGCGTGCGGGTTGACACTAGACCTCATGCATAAATCCCACCCAAGCATGGCCCATTTTTGGCAAACTCACAGCGGTCTCGGTAAGCCGTACGAGGCCAACATATCCTTCAGCAACGGCGCATACGTTGTCCACTTCGAAGTGGGAACTCCCCCACACAAATCATTCGCCCTGTTCGACACGGGGAGCTCCCTCTTCTGGCTACAAACCTCCGGGTGTGATCAATGCTTGCCACAGCCGGAAGAAACCCGCTACGACCCAACCCGCTCCTCCACCTTCGAGCGTGTTGGTTGCACCGAACCGGCCTGTGTGTACTCGCACCTAACGGCCAACACACATTGTAAGATCGACGACCCTGACGACTCGATAGATTGTCTTTACGATGTAGAGTACGGGGACGACACAAACTCCAGCGGGTATATGGCTACGGACATGTTCACCTTTATGGATGATAGCATGTCCGTTCGTTTATTAATGGGTGTTGGTATGTAAAGCTTCAATCCTAGTTTTTTCTGCCTATCGGCATTATTTTATTATATAAAGTAAATTCAGCCTGCCCGAATTTTCATTCATAGTTCCGTCCCTGTGTAGGAACCCGGAACTCTGGTGGCAAAGAGATAATGGGCGCGCCCGGTATATTTGGAATGTCACGCTCGGCTTGGTATCAATTTCAAAACATGCTCCAAATATCCCAATTCTCTTACTGCATGCCAGACGACACAAACAAGGTAATAATTAAATTGATCAATTCATTACTAATTAATTAGTTTTAGGATCGGTAATTACCCACGGGTGACCGACCTATCAAAAATAAACGCGCAAAAATCCAAATAAAGCGGGTGATGGGCGACGGATTGGGTAACATGTGACGGGTCGGATATGGGTGAGGGTTTGTCACCCAAATAACCTGACCCATCACCCACCCACCCACCACCCTACCATCGTCTGTTTTACCTAAATCACCCACTCAACCCGTTTTAAATTATAGTTATCCTAGTAAATTTTGAAGGAAAATTTCAAATATCTTGTTAATATTAATCTTATAATGTTTTTTTAATATTGTTTTTAGAATTATGGTTTTTCATTTTCGTTTAGTTAGTGTATTGATAATTTACTTATCGAATCATTATTTTTATATGTTTTTTGATATTGCATTATCAATATTAAATGGTCGCATACAGGCCTTCGGGCATGTGGTTCAATGGTTAGGCCTTTGGGATAGTACCCCGAGGTCACCGTTTCGAAACACATAGGCGGCGATTTGTCCATTCTTCTCTCGAATTGGTTAGTCCAGTAACCGGGTTTCATTTTTAGTGGATGTTCTAGGCGAGCCTAATTAGTACTTTTGGCGACCCTAATCCTTACCCAATAAAAAAAATGGTCGCATATAGATAATGGAAAAATATATAATGGTATACGAGTGAACGTGTCACCCATATAACCAACGGGTGACGGGTGGTTTGGGTGATGGGTGAAACATTCCACGGGTGGGTCGGGTGGGGCATTTTTACTTGCGGGTCGAGTGGTGGAAGTGCTCCACCCACCCATAACCCGACCCATTAACATCCCTAATCAGTTCAGTTCATACTATCTCGTGATATACTTATTCAATCTGTTACTTTGTAACAATATTATATTCTCTCTACTTTTATATGGTACAAGCTAGGTTGGGTACGTGAAATTAGGGGAAGCAGCTATCTTTTCCAGGCCATCAGTCAAATACTATCCAGAAAATAAGCTGTTCTATTCACTGAGTCTCACAGGCGTATCCTTCAATGACAAGCCATTAAACCCATCAACTCAAGATTCATGGCAAGGGTTCAGAATGATTCTTGATACCGGAATCTCGGTTTCGAGGATCCATCTCGACGTACTAGAGCCGCTCCAAGCTGAATTGGAGAACTTCTTTGGCGAGGAATACATCGGCGTTGATGGCTATAACATGTGCTGGCCGGATATCTTGATGGATGATGAGAACGTTAAGAACATGACGATAACATTACGTTTTAACGATATCGTCGAATTCAAGCTCTCTCAGCCCCAGATATGGCAGCCGGTGCAAGTTGGGGCTGGGGACAGCATTTCGGAATTCTACTGCATCAACCTCATGGAGAAGGCTTCGGGTGATTCGGTCCTTGGAGCTATGCAGACAACGAACAAGAACATCGCGATCAATTGGGTCGCGGGAGAGGTGGCAATTGAAGATCGAATGTGTTGATTTTTCTCTATATGTGTCTTGATTTTTATGTTAAGGATTGAACTTGTTTATGTTCCGTGATCTTTCATTTGTATGATAGTATGGTTTTTTTCAAGATGTTTGTTTCATGACACACTCAATTCTAATAATCCAGTAACATGGGTTTCTCCGGGTTGCGGGTCGGATCGGGTTAAACCCGCGCCACAATCCGTAATATTTTTAATATATATTTTTTTATAATTTCATTAATATATAAAATATTTTTTTATAAAAAACCCGTCAACCAACAGACCCGACGAGTTTTAAAAAAATATTTTTTTTTGGATTTTTAGGTAAAAAATCATTTTTTGATCGAATTGACTTAGTCAAAGGGTTAGACCCGATTCGCGAGTCGGGTTGCGGGTCAAAATTGTTGCTAAATCAAAACAAACTCACACTAAAATGAGTCACATCCATGATTAATCCATTTCATGAACATCATCCAATTATGATTGTTACACTCATGGATAAAAATATAAGTTAAACAAAAAAGTTGCAACTATGGGTAAAAGGTGAGGCTTTCATTTTGTTAATTGTGGTTTTGTTTGACCGGTACTCATCAGGGGTTTGGGGGCAGCGCCCCACAACAGTGATCTCGCGGTCATTAAGTCATAAGAAATATAACCATAACTTTTCATTTTAATGGTATTGTCTTGAATCCTTACCATGTACATTTATGGAAAGAGTGTCATATGAAACCAATCGACCATCTTGTTTTGCTTCTACTTTTACAATGGAGAAAGCTTCTCCAAAATGTGTCTTTTTTTTAAATTATTTCTATTGAAACAAGTTTCTTCTAAATGTGTCTTATGTTTGTATATTTCTATTGAACAAGTTTGTTTATGTGTTGTCTTGTTCTTCCTTAATGTCTCTCGATATTATAATAACTTGGATTTCTTGGAAATTAACTGTTGATTACATAAATCCGATTCGGACCCCAAACATATATGCTTTCATAAGAGTTTGCAAGTATGGCTAAAAATAACACGGTAAACCATGAAAATCTAAGGCTGCAAATACAGCTTGAGAGCATCATAACTAGCTTATATCATAATACGTGCAAATTTCAATTTATAAGTCTAAACCCAAAAACAAATCATTACCTACAAATCTAAAATAACAAATTAGCAAAGCAAAAGATATGGGCTCTCACAGTTAATTTTATACCTATCAAGTAAATCCTGCTAATAAAGGTCCGTTTGGTACCATACCTTCCGATTTCTAAATCTGGTTAGGAATCACTCAAACTTAAATTATTGTTTGGTATAGCAATGGGTACTAAAAAGGTAGGTATGAGTCATACCTATTTCATCTTATTTAAAGCCATTTCTCATTCTAACCCAATTCTTACCTATAGTCATCGGAGAACCATTTAAATTCCGATCCGGGCTTGACGTCTTGTGGGTTAGGAATCACTCAAATCAAAATTATTATTTTGTATAGCAATGGGTTAGGAGTTATACCTATTTCATCTTATTTCAAACTCATTCTTCATTCCAACCTGATTCCTACGAACCAATCATAGTCATTTGGAGAACCTTTGAAGGGTCGAACAATAAATGTGAAGCATATATCAATCTAAAATCACAAATTAGTAAAGCAAAAGATGTGGGACGACTCTCACATTTTATATCCATGAAATAAATCCTACTAATAAAGGCCCTGTTTGGTACCATATCGATCTTCCGATTTCTAAATCGGTTTAGGAATCACTCAAACCTAAAATATCTATGAGTCATAACTATTTCATCTTATTTAATTTCAAACGATTCCTCGTTCTAATCCAATTCTTAATATAGTCAACATCGGAGAACCTTTCAAATTCCGATCCGGGCTTGACGTGTCCCTTATCGACGAGATCCTTGAGCGCTCGCCTCACCAAGGGCCCGAAGCTCCGCTTCATATCCACGGCGTCTGGCTTCCAACACCTGGCGACCCGATCATCACGATGATGGCAGGGGGCTCGCCTGCCTCGCCAAATACAACACTCCGTGAAAGGCTTCCAGTCCACGAGCACGTCTTGTGGGTCGTCGTTGTAAGCCCAGTGGACCACGCAATCTTCTAGCCATTGTGGCACCACGGGATCCGATGGCGGCGGCGACGGAGACAACGAACGAATCCATAGGAATAATAGTAATAGTAATATGGACGAGGTAACGAATGTACAACTCAATATTAATCCACGTATGGTTTTATTGCTCTTACTCTTTCTTGTTTACGCCATGGTGGATGCCAATTCTTAACCTCTTGAGGTGAAGTTATATAGGGTTTAATTTATAGAGATTTTGGTTATGTATGGATCATAGACATATCAATTGAGTTGGATTGGGTTTGGGTCGTTGCGAGTCACGGGTTAATTGGGTTGTTTCAGGTTTTCTGATGGGTCGGATTGACCAGCGAATTAATTATCGAATTTTTTTTATTTATTAAAAATGATTTTTAATTAAATAATCATATTTTTTGTGGATATGGTGCCAATTTTGATCCTACTCGGTTGCATCCAAGTTATCTAGGGTTTAATAGATAGATAGATATAGATATTCTACTAAAAAAGATATTGTTATACTTCTTATCTAAATCTAGTTTGTTATTATGATTGTTTATTCGTAATTTTTTAATGTTTTTTATTCATAATTATTGAAATCCTATCCACCAATGGAGGAGCAAGGATCGCATGTTATGATCGAACAGAATTGTTCTAATAATTTTCCCGTAAACTTAGTTAAATTCTACCAAAAAAAACTAGCTAGTTAAGTCCCCGAATGGCAGTTAATTATCTTTGTAAATTATTTAATAAAATTTGTAAACAATGTAGTTTATTATGTGATCGACTAATAGGAATAAGGATGAATTAAGTAAATAGTAAAAAAAAAATACTTAATTAGGTGGATATTTAGGAGAGTGTGAAAATTAGGTAAATAACAAAACTCTCCATCACCCACCCCCATTCCACTCCCACCAAGTTGACTCGGTTGTTGACCGGGTTGACTCGTCTGTTGACCGAGTTGACTCGGTCGTTGACCGACGTTGACCGATCGTTGACCGGCGTTGACCATCATCACAATCATAACTGTCATCACAATTTTTTTCACCGTCATCGCAATTTATTCCGCCGTTATCACAATTTTTTAATGACAATTAAAGGTAAAAAGTGTCATCAAAATGTCTTAATGAGACTTTTTGATGACAAAAATTATCATCAAAGGCATTCAACCACATAAAAACAACCGTCATCACTATCATCACAATTTTTTTCACCGTCATCACAATTTTTCGATGACAAAAATTGTAATAAAATGTAAAAAGTGTCATCAAAATGTTTTGATGTCACTTTTTTATAATAAAAGTATCATCAAAGGCATTCAAAAACATAAAACCAATCGTCATCACTGTCATCACAATTTTTTTCACCGTCTTTGCAATTTTTTTCACCGACATCACAATTTTTTGATGACAAAAAGTGTAGTAAAAGGTAAAAAGTGTCATAAAAGTGTCATCAAATGCATTCAACTACATAAAAACAACCGTCATCACTGTCATCACATTTTTTCTCCACCGTCCTCACTGGCATTCAACCACATAAAAAAACTGTCACCACAATTTATTTCACCGTCATCACAATTTTTTGATGACAAAAAGTGTAATAAAAGGCAAAAAGCGTCATCAAAATGTCTTGATGACAACTTTTTGATAACAAAAAGTATCATCAAAGACATTCAAGCATATAAAAACAACCGTCAACACACGGTTCGAACCGTCATCAACAGTCATCACTTGTCATCGTTACTTGATGACGGTTTGATTGTCATCAACTATCATCTCTACTTGATGATGGTTCGATTAATTTGTCATCAAAAGGCCTTGATGACAAACAAGTGTCATCAAACTGTCATCACTTAAGCTTCATCAAATATGTGTCATCACTGTTTATCACTACTTGGTGGCGGTTTGATTATCATCAACTATCATCATAAATGTCATCTCTATATGATGACGGTTCGATTCTCATCAATCGTCATCTCTATTTGATGACAGTTCGATTGTCATCAATTATCATCGTTACATGATGACAACTCAATTGTCGTCAACTGTCATCACTACTTGATGACGGTTTGATTGATTTGTTTGTCATCAAAAAGGCCTTGCCTTGATGACAAACAATTGTCATCATCAAGTATCATAAAAAATTATCATCAAGTGTCACCGCATGTTTTTAAACGACCTTAATGACATTAAACCACATAAAAACAACTATCATAAACACATAAAAACAAAGTTGTTATCCTAAAAATTATTAATAAGCCTATGTGAGATTTGAACTCACATCATTATTTTTTAAACAAAATGCTCTATCATTTAAGCTAATAGGCTAAATACATTTTAGAGTGAAAATATATCAAGTGTATATCATTTTAGATGCTTCAAATAATTTTATTTTCCATCGTCATCAATATAATCAAAGCCTTAATACCTGTGCTTTATTAGATAAATCAAGGAGCATCAACACAATATTTCAAATAAAATTCAAACTCACCTCATACTTGTCCAGCTCATGTAATCCACCCCCATCTCTTCATACCAAATACATGATTGGCAGATTCAAGCTTATTGGCAGATCTTCGTACCAATGTAGAGCACAACTTATTCAATTATAGAATTATTGGTGTGGAGAATCTTCTGATCAGAAGAAAAGAAGGCCTTTGAACCTCTTACTGAGGGAAAAAGATGCCAAGATGTTCATTCTTGCAAATATAGTATACTTTCCAATTTTCATGACCTAAGCATCACTCGTATAATAGAGGAATAGCATCCTTTAAAATTGAAACATCTACCGGGTTGTCTGGGAAATATTTTAACAAGCAAATGTCACACCACTAAAGAAGGAATGAATAAATAAATCTTTTAGTGATGCTGGGGTGACAGGAATCGAGGTTTCAAAAGTATCAGAATTAGCTTAAGAAGTCTTAACATGGAAAGAGGCAAAAGCAGAATAGAAGATGGTATGAAGATCAAGATTAATGGTACCTGGCAACAGCAATAAATTTGTGGAATATCTCCGTCACTAGATCATCACAACCAATATCTAACATCGCAAGACATGCCTTGTATTTTGCCATAACCTCCAAAATCCTAACTCTAATCCTAAATGAAGGTTCACTTGAATCATTTAAGCCGCTAAATGTACTAACAATCAAGCCGAAAATGTCCTGTACAACAAGCATAACGAGTTAACTTTTAACTACTATCAATCATATACACGAGGATGTTAAGGTACATTGATATCAGCATACCTTCATGATCTCGTCACTATAAGGCAAATCAGGTGCAGTAATCCGAGTGATCTCACAGAGACAAGATGTAACCAGCAGCATAACATCATTATCTCGGTGTTGTAGCAGGCTTCGCTTGAAAATGGCTTTCAGAAAGGGTTGGATCAATTCCAGTTCTGACGCTGATGGAGACTGCTCCGTAAATACAAGAACAGTATCCGCTTGCTGTGAAGTGAAAGAATGAAACGCTGATGGAGACTGCTTCGTAAATACAAGAACAGTATCCACTCCGTAAATACAGGAACGCATAATCAAACAACCATGGATGAATATAGAGGTGGAATTGGGACGGCAGCGTTGCCAAGAGCAGCTGTGCTCGACGGTGTCGCCGGCATATCACTGCAATCGACCAGAAAGGAGGAGATTTTGGGACACCTTCACTCCATGGTTGTCGGAAACTCTAGAAGTCAAGGAATTCGTAGTGGTAATGGCGTTCGCCAATGGCTAGGGTTTCCGTTTCGCGTCACAGAGCGAAAACCAGAGGAGGAGAGGTGTCCTCAAGGAGAGAGGTGAGAGAAAAAAGGACTTTTATACTTAACAAAAACCTAAAAAAATGAGTTTGAATTACAAACGATTAATTAGGGTAATTATTTTTGCTTTTGGACAAAATTTGTTCTAGGAATAATAGCTAAATTAGTTAGGTTGCATGTTCAATAAAAAAATTAATACAAAAAGGAATAATATTTATTGATAATAGGGAGAAAAAAAATTACTTGTTGCATGTAAAGAATTCTTAAAAAAATAAATGGTCCAATGTCGTAGCAATCAAACTGCACATAATGTATGAAATAAATCACAAATACTGAATAAATCAAATTCACAAAATGCATATCATCAAAAGCATGAGATAACAAACACATATCACACAAAAAAACAAGTACCAACCAAGCTCAAAAATACAAGTATGACCAGGCAAATTCAAATCAAACAAACTTATAACAAAGAGCTCCTTGTATATTAGGCATGCAACTCTTTACAAGCTTTCTTACCTCTACACACAACCGTCGTGTCCTCTTCCTTAGTCTCACTGCCTCTAAGAATTGTGAAGACCATTTAAAGGATAACAATCATAAAAAACTACAGTAGTATTTATTTTGAAATTCTAACCAAGCAATAATATATGTATATAAAATTATTAATTTTATTGTTAGTTAAGTGTATTCTTATAATTTAAAATTACATAAATGGCTATGGGTTAAATGAGAAAACCAAATCGAAAATGCGGTTATTCGATCCTCGGTTAACCGAGATTCACGGGTCGATTATGGCTAACGATTTTAACTAACCGAAATCATAGTTAACTGACCGGGTTTGGACACCACTAGTTGACGACGCTGAAGATTTTTGGTGCTGATGCTAAAATTATATTCTGAAATTGGGTGTTTATTTTTCAAATAAGCTAGGGGTGTTCGGTAGAAAGTTGCTTATAGTTATGGGTCAAAACATTTTATGGGGGAATTGCCAAAAAAGAGCATGGAGTATTAACAAAATAAAGATAAAGATAAAAAATAAAACACCCTAAATTCTAAAAAATAAACAATAAGTTAGGTCGATAAGATCGGAATGATGATTATTTTTTGAGCTGAAGATAAGTCCGATAGGCTTTCATAAGTCCGTCCGGTATTACCAAACTCGTGAAACGGAACCTATTTTCTCGAAAAATGTGATAGGTCCAATAAGCTACCAATATAAGTCTGATACTGAATGGGCCCTAATGTTGAGATTGATCTAACCTGGCCCGTAGCGCAAAGGTTCTAATCGTTTTGGGTCGTGCAAAATAAGGCCCAACCCATTTAATATGTTCATAGGTTCGCTAATATGAAAGTTTGATGAGTGCATCCAAACTAACAATTAAACACTAGCCGGTAACTAGAAAATAAACGAGTTGATAATTTGAGTTTTTTTTTATTAGATAAGGATTAGGAGACTTTCTACTTACGGAGGGCGTCATAGAGTATCCTGACGAAAGTTCTGAATAATTCATAATAGCATCAGTAGGGAGATTGTGGACCGATAAGGCGGAAAGGGGTTTGGAAGGTTTTGGTGACGTCGGGCCAAATAAGGAGGAAACTCGACTCTACTTTAACTTGGCTTAATCTTGACGTAGATTGAAAGGAGTCCCGAGTGCATCTTATATAGAGAGCAAGCTCGAAACCCTAGTACAAAGAAGGGGGTCGGATTGGGCCTAGCATGCAATCAAGGCCCGTATCCGAAAAGCCCATAAATCTAATAATAGTAAAGCTATAAAGGGAAATATGCACCAAACCCTAATGGGCCTTATTCTACCATAATGGGCCGATCTCTCTAACATAAGAGAACACACGTCTAAAATAGTAAAAGACTGAAATATAAATAATAATATAAATAATACATAAATGAGACTATATGCTAAGCCAAGGGGGTCTCCAAGGTCTAGGCCGTCTCGAAATGGTAGGAGTTGGGTTCGAGTCAGGGCAAGATCGCATCAACGGGTTAGGTCTGTCTGGCCCGCGGGTTAGTCGGGCCGGGCTCGCGGTGCAAAAAGGGTCGGGTCGGCCCGTACACTTGGCAATGACTAATGGAGACTGAAAATTGATTATATTATAATGTTTTCAAGAGTGTGTATATATATATTTTTTTATTGTAACTCAAGAAATCCTAAATATTATTGGTCGTAGACACAAACCATAACACGATAGGCCCAGAAAACATAGCATATTGTCGTGGTGCGCTCCCCTCCGAACTTCCTTCCAGGGTTCGCCCCCTAGGACCCGTTAATCCAGATTCCACCCTTAAATCCCCGCCGGGTATCAGTCCGTAACTAATTAAAGTCACATTAACAATATGTTTGAGTACACTTATTAAATGGATCGGATAGAACGTGTTCGGATCAAAAGCATGTATTGTCGTTAAAATTTACGAGTCAATTAGTTTGGGTTGTTGCAAATTGGAGATTTGACCAAATGAATCAAGAACATCAATTTTTTTAATTTTAAAATGCATATATTTCAATTTCAATTTAATAATATTGATTAATTTTGGGTCAGATTTCAATTTCTAAAAATTTCGAGCGAATCAGGTCTTGTTTTAACCGATCACGTAAGAGTAAAATTTGCCTAACAACATATCCGACCCGGTTTGTTACCGGATCGGATATCCGGATCACATAACTCAACCCGGACAAGTTTGGATGAAGCAGAAAATTTCAGGCAAGCTGGACCCACCTACCCAGACCCCACGTGAAACCTCTCGATATTGAGAAACCGACTTGCTTGATATGGCTTCCAACAAATTCCCAATTCCACTTCGAAACCATCTCTCCTTCTACCATAAATTCACCTCCGTCGCCACTGACACCGGAAAATCGGTCTGAAAGAAGAAGATTTTGAAGCTTCAAGTATGGCGTCTTCGGAGTCCAGCGAAATCACGAGCAGAGTAGAAGTCGAGGAGTCCTATTCGAAGCCGAAAAATCCATTCTTGTCACTCATCCCCAAATTTCCATTCGGATTTTTCAATCGGAGAGGTGGAGAAGGAGGAGGGAGAGTCGATGTTGTGATTAAGAAGGAATCATCGGCGAGGAAAGAAGAAGAAGAGGATTCTAGAGCCTCAGCGAAGCCCGATGTTGTCACGTTTCGATTGAGAGAGCCACAAACGGAGCCATTGAAGATTGAATCTGAGGAAGCTGAGAAGAGCTCTAATCCTATCATTCTCTGGCAGGTATGGTCTTCTTCTGTATTTTTGGAAATAAAATTTGTTGAATTTTGGTATTGATTATGAAGGTTTTTGGTTAGGGTTTTGTTTGAGATTGAGCTGAAAAATTGTTTGAAATGTTGAATTTGGTGCTGGATTGGGTTTTCTCTTGTTAATCACCTGAACAAATGGTGGCCTCGAGATCTTGTTTTCATTCAATGCTAATGGTATGCAGATGGACTTGATTGTGACATTTCCTGTCTGCAATTTGAGCAAGATAAACTGAAATTGGAGGAATTGAGATTGTGAGAGAATGTCTGAATCTATTTAATTGTCTTGTCTGGATAATTTGGGGTTTAGATTTGCAAATTTATTGATGTCCATATTCTAATTCTATGGAATTTAGTAACTTGTGTCTGGATGTGGTAAATTTGAATAACTGTGGCATAAACAGTAAGGTTTATACTTGCATGAATATGTTGTATATGAAGAAGAATTTATCTTTTGCGAATGGTAAAACTTTCCTGGTGAATCGTGGCTAGTAAACTCAAGTTTGCTAGTTCATCAAGCCAGAAAAGAGGGAGAGAAAGATTTAAAGCTCAATCAAAGTTGTAAATAGCTCGTCATAGCCATACCTCTCCTGCCATTTAGCTTGTGTTTTGCTATGATTTGGATCTTACATTGTTCAATAATTCTCTTTGCACATTGATCAGGATTAGGACTGATACACATTGTTCTTCTTTCGTCCATACATTGAAAACCAGTCCCACCATTCTTCTATAGAGCAAAATTTTACAGTAACTCCTACCCAACTCCCACACCTTATCAGCAAAACATAAACAAAAACACAATCTAACCAAAGGTGCTTTTCAGTTTCTTCTTCTCTGTTGCATAACACACACATACCTGATTGTTTTTTCAATTTCTAACGTATCCATTATCACTAACGTAGTAAATTCAATTTCTATTGTTAAAAAGTATACATGGCAAAGTCTACTTGTTTTAGGCTTGAACCATGGTTTAAAGTTCAAACTAAAACCTATGATTCAAGCCTAAAATAAGTAGTCTTTGCAATATATACTTTTAAAAATAGAAATTCAAGCTATTAAACCTATGAAGAATTTATCTTCATTAAGCTTCAATAATGATGATGATGATGATGATGATGAAGCTTCAATAATGATAAAATTTGTCTTACACATTCTTTCTTTATCAATATGAGGCTTCTTTTTGTCTACTGATGCCACTGTTCTTTTTGTTCCACAATGAGAAGAAATGGGCATTTACTGAACTTGACACTCTGCAAATTAATGGTGAAAAATAATTCATCTTTTCCCTTTTAATACTCTTACAGGTATATGCATTGGGAGGGTTCATTGTTCTGAAGTGGGCATGGGCAAAGTGGCAAGAGAGACAGGCGAATGCGAAGAAGAAGAAGGATGATGATGATTCAGCAGAGAATCAATCTCCTCCCAAGGATGATGAGTAATTTTAGTTTTTGTTCATAGTATGAACAGCAGATGTAAGATCTAGTACACTTTGTTTTAATGTTGTTCTTCAAGTGTGTGTATGTAAGCAGGCAAAATCTTACTAGCCAGAATTTACAAGGAAATTTGGTGGGTTTACATCAGAAGTTTTGTTTGGTTGTTTTTTCATACATTTTGAGGAACTTGAAAAGATCAAGATTTGCAGGAATTGACCTAAATGCAAAACAGTAAAATTAACTATTTTAGTCCTGAAAATTGTTTAGATGAGGGAGATGATTGTGTAATAAACAAACCCTTTCATAAACAAAGCCCAGTTTAAAATGCAAGTTTGAATGATTAATAACTTATGTTGCTTTAATGGGTTTGGTTCCAATAGAGGCATAGAGAGCTATTAAATTTGCTAAATCCTAATAAGAATGAGTCAACCCTAAAAATATAAGGACAAAATAAAAGAAATTGTCCCTATAATATTTCAACCAATAAAATATATCGGTAGAGTCGGTGATAACATTCGCTTCCCTAAGGGTATGTCGGATATTCTAGTCCCAAGCGAAGAAGCTTTGGCATTGAGAGGCTAGATCCCTAAGGACAGGTCGTATATTTCAGCCCCAAACAAAGAAGCCTTGACATTGGAAGACTAGGTTGAAGAGAGGGTAAGACGAGCTAAAGGATTTCCAAAGGAGGTCAACAACAAGCTTCGGTTGGATTCCAAGACCGAGGTCCCACACAAGTTTAAGGCCATTGAGGATGTCCCAAAGTTCCGCCATGGGAACTGTATATTATCCAATGTGGTGGACAATCCACCGATCCATGTCCCATCTTAATCATGAACAACACCTGCAGCCAAGGCACGACCCATATTATTCACGAACCCATCAATGTTCACTTTGACCTAACCTGAGGCCTGAGGGGGGCCTCTTCCATTCGCTCATAATTTCCAATCGCAACCAGCTTGTTGAGATTAATCCCCCTCGCCTTCCAATATTGGTACTCTTTAGCTCTTTCCACAACAAATTTATCAGCTTCAATAATGTATTTACGATGTTCGAAGACGTACTCGTTCCCCACCTCCAAATCAACCAAAGAGCGTGTTTGTTCTTACTTTCGTCCTAGTTCCAGTTCTTCGTCAGTTGTTCTTACTTTCCGCGTTTGTTTTGTTTTTTTTGTCTCTTCTAGCCGGTTTTCTGGCTGCCGTTTTTTACAACCTCTCGTTTATTGGGCATGTCCGGTAAACGAATCTTTACCTAATAAAAAAAAATCAATCTTTTGGTAAATTTAAAAGGAAATGATTTATAAATTACTTTTAGAAAGCTTTATTAAATAATTCGATTTTTCTAAAGGGCATAGGTTAAGACACTTGAAATGGAAAGATTTTGTTGATTTTTATTATATGGGGTAATTTAATTTTTTCTAATAGGGTTCATTTATTTCCATATAGGGTTTTAGTTTCTTAAATAAAAATGCTTAACTTATGCCCTTAGAGCATAGGTTAGAAAAACCGTAAATAATTTTAAACCTCGGAAAAGAGGGAGAGAAAGATTTAAAGCTCAATCAAAGTTGTAAATAGCTCGTCCATAGCCATACCTCTCCTGCCATTTAGCTTGAGTTTTGCTATGATTCAGATCTTACATTGTTCAATAATTCTCTTTGCACATTGATCAGGATTATTAGGACTGATACACATTGTTCTTCTTTCGTCCACACTTTGAAAACCAGTCCCATCGCTCTTCTATAGAGCAAAATTTTACAGTAACTCCTACCCAACTCCACACCTTATCAGCAACAACATTAACAAAAAATCAAACCAAAGGTGCTTTTCAGTTTCTTCTTCTCTGTTGCATAACACACACATATGACATACCTGATTGATTTATAAATTACTTTTAGAAAGCTTTATTAAATAATTTTAAAAATTAAAATTTGCAAATTCAGAAAAATAAAAATAAAAATGATAAACAAAATAGAGAAACTTGCCAACTGAATCGCCAAAAAATTTCAACAAATCTGTAACAAACTTGAATTCAGCAATTCAGCCACCGTTCGCATTCACTCTTTGCTTGTGCAATGTGCCTATAAATTGACACAATCTAGGGTTTCACTCTCACACTCCCAAAATCCAAAACTAACGAACTGATAGCAACGAAAAACTTCCAATTCCCGTCGTCCGCCATGGAAACAAATTTGAAAGCTTCCATTTCTGCTATGTTGGAATCAAGCAAATTCGATGATTCCCTAGTCCCTCTCTTCCCTTCGCGTTACAAATCAATCATTCTCCCACGCCCTGACATTCCCAACCTGAATTCGTACCTCCACACTGACCCCATCCGAATCGCAATTCTCGACTCCTATTCGAAAGATTCTAGCTCAAGCGATTCATCAGATCCACTTCCAACGGCCGCCATGGTAGTCCCGCTCAATCGCGAAGCCGATTGGATTTTCAGCACAGAAGAAGGCCAAATGCAACTTCTCTCAGGCGCGCCGGAGATTGCGAGGTTCATCTTGATCGGAAACGATCCTTCCAGCGAGGAATGTAGCTCGAGAATTTATACGAGGCCGGAGAAGGAAGAATTAGTACAGAAGGCTGAGGAGTGTTTGAATGTTTTCTTGCTTCACTTCTTGCCGAAGTGGAACATTGCAATGGAGTATTTCCATATCATGTTTCTTCGGTATGAGGATAATCTGGTGAATGCTGTGGTTTTGGAGAAGTTTGTCGGACCGGTTGTTGGTGAGATGTTGGTTGAAGATGTTGAAGTTGAAGAAGGACCTGGTAGAGAATTCAGAAGGCGGTTGAGGTTTAAGCGAATGCCTAATTTGGTTCAAACTGAAATCAAGATTGTGCCCGAGACTTCTCCGGATTCGGATTCTGATTCTTTGTCTCTCCGGGATATGAAATTTCGGCTTGATTTGAGCGATTTGGTGCACGTTTACTTGGCTCCAATGGCGGCTAGTCTCTCTTTGATTAGTGCTCATCTCCAAAGCTGTCTTGATTCCAAGACGAGGAGGCCGAAAGCTTTATGCCTTGGCGTTGGAGGCGGATCGTTGGTTAGCTTCTTGGTTACGCAGTTGGATTTTAAAGTCGTATGTGTGGAGATTGATCAAGTGGTTTGGAATACTGCGAAGAAGTATTTCGGATTAGAGCAATGCAAGGGGTCTATTCGAGTTTGTATTAGCGATGGGATCGATTTCTTGAAGGAATTGAAAAACGAGTATGATACAGAGGCTAACTCTTACAAGTCTGATGAGAAATTTGATGCTATCATGGTGGATTTGGATCCTCGTGATTTTTCCGACCTGAGCGTGCCACCATGTAAGTTTCAGCACGAACAAGTGATGTCGGCGGCCAAGCGTTGTCTTTCTGGTGCCGGACTTATGGCCCTGAATGTGATTTCTCCGACGAAGATGGATTTTGAGATTTTGATACTCAGATTAAGAGCAGAGTTTGTTGAGATATACAAGATTGATTCTGGAAATGGAGAGAATGTCGTTCTCATTGCAACGATGTCGAGCATTGACCTCTCTAATGGAGTTCCTGCAAATGCGTTCATGTCAAAGCTGAATTCGCTTAAGCCAGGAGAGTTTGTGGATAAGATAGAGAAGATATGAAGAGTTTAGTCTAGTTTCAGATTGATTGTACAGAACTGATTTTACACAGGTGATAAATCTAGGCGATTGATTGATTCCATTGTAACTGATTTTACACAGGTGATAAATCTAGGCGATTGATTGATTCCATTGTAGCCCAGTTTTGAGCTGTTGCATTCATTCAATTTATGAGGATGCAGATATGAAGAACAATTGAGTCTAGTTTCATTTTGATTATATAGGACAGAATCCCATTGTAGCCCATTTTGGCATTCAATTCATGAGATAATAATGATGATACAACCAATTGAGATAATAATGATGATACAATCATAGTGTTTTTGGCAAAGCTTTTGTTAATCTGTTGTTCAATCTAGCATCAAAGTTCAATCTCCAGATCTCAAATTCAAAGCTTAAATCTTCCAGCTCTCAAATTCATGGATGCTTAGCATAAAAGAGCTAGCGTTCCGGTGGCCGCCGCCGCCGAACTTCTCAGAGAACGGCGTCGTGTCAACCTCGCCGTCGCTACGGAGGCTGACCTTCACCCTACCGTCGTCCGCCATCTCCGCCACCTTGTACACCACCGCTCCCATCCTCAGAAGCCCCATCTCGCCGCCCTTGCAAGCCAGCTGGTGGCCTAGATCGCTCCTGAGCTCCGGTATCGCGTCCGCTCTCGCCGCCAGGCACCTCGCCGCCTCCTCGCCGCCGATTGCGATCTCGAACGACGCCGAGAGCGCCTCGTCGATCAGCCTCTGCTTCTCCGACGAGCTCGCGAGTCCCTTCTCGATCACCGATTTCAAATCCAGAGATCGGAGCTGGTCGAATAAGCTAGGGTTTACATTGCAATCGAACTCGATCTTGCAGTCCTTGAGCCCGTTGTAGAACGCCTTGTTGTTCGGGATCCGCCATTTCCACAGATCGCCGTCCTCGATGTGCTCGAAGATCTCCCTCAGCCGCTCGAACTCGCGAATCGCGGCGGCGTAGCGTCGGTGGCCGTTATCGTCTCCGTCGTCGATCAGCTTCTGCTTGAAGTAATCGAACGCGATGGTGGCGCCGCTCCTGGCCATGTCGATCACCGTAATTAAGCTCTCGGATTGAGTGGCGGCGGGGAGCGTGGCGAGAGCGGTCTTGTGGTGGTCGAGGACGATGACGCGGTCGACGGTGGGGGAGATCTGGGGGAGGAAGCCGGAGGGGCCGGAGAAATCGAGGAGGTAGAGATCGTTGATCTGGTGGAGGGGGAGGGTGGAGGGGAGGACGGGGGAGTAGACGGTGTTGGGGAAGAAGAGGACCGGGGAGGAGGTGGCGGAGAAGTAGAGGTGGGCGGCGAGGGCGGCGAAGGCGCCGTCGGGGCAGGGGTAGTGGTAGAGGACCGCCGCGGATTTGAGAGTGTTTGGGAGTTGCGACGCCATGAGTGGGGGGAGGCGGTTTGTGGCTTTGTGGTATAGATGATAGAGCGTTAGAAAAACATGATGTATTTATATGTTACCCTAATGGCTTAGTGTGATGGTATTGGTTAGTTATCTAGGAAAGAAATTGATTTGTATATCTTGTATTAAAAAATGTATGAAGGGGTCTTTTTAGAATTTACAAAGTTATAGTTGTTTCTGACGATTGTTTTTAAATAGAACCATCAAGGATGGTTTAATACTATTTTATATATTGGGTTGGAATTGGAAATCGGATTAAAATTAGGACTCGAATTACAATAACAACAACAACGGCCTAGGAGTCGAATTACAACAACGACGATGACCTAGTGTACTCTGCTTCAGCAAAATCTGGGGAGCCAGGATAGGAACATCCCTGGCTTAAAGCTGGGGGGAGTGCCCTGAAAGGCCCGGGTAGGACTACCAACCAGAAATCCTGAAAGCACAATACCGCAGTCGACACTCACGCCAAACAACCCACCACAGCACTAGGAACACCAACAAAAACACAGAAAAAGGCACACACAACAAGACACACTAACAAAACAAAACAAAACACTAGAACCAAACCGACAAACAAAACAAAGCACAACACAACTGGACACTCAACCTCTCACACCTATGTCCAAGTTCTCACACCTAGGACTCGAATTACAATTCCTAGGACTCGAATTACAAATTTTATATTTAGGTGGAATCAAATTAGGATTTATACGAGTACTTTAGACACTTTTTCGTCAGTTTTTATATGGTAGATTAATAGTAAAGCAAAGGGCGTAAGAAAATGAGGTTAAAAATGAGAAAAACTCGCCTGTAAGATCAGGTTGGAGGGAATGGGAAAATTACATATGAGCAAAATATGTCATTGATTTCTCCATTTATACCAAATGGTAAAATGGATTTGGGTGATTCTCATTTCCATTCCTTTATCCCAATGGTATGGTACCAAATGGAACCTAACAATAAGTGTCACTTAAGGATTTGGATATAGTATTGACTAGTGAGCTCTAAATAGTAAGTGAAACTTTTGTGCTAGTCCAAGTGCCATGGTAACTCCTACAAGGCCAAATTGACGATAACAAACTACTAATCTAAGGTCTAAATTCAAGCTATGAGCCATGAACCAAAAGATTCCTTTCATTTTATTTCCCACGTTTTGCACTAGTAAACAACAACAAAGATTACAACGGCCGCATTACAAATAAGGAGCACATGAGCAATGATGCATCAATAAATAAAAATCTCAAAATTTTAACTTGTGAGGAAACAATAAACAAAACCACCTACAAAATTTCATTCTGCAACAGTTCCTACTCCAATGCAGAATCAATCCGCCTCGCCCTCGTCATCCGAGCCTTGATCCAACTCAACGGTACTCAAAGACCAATCACTGTCATAATCAGGATCACCATACTTGGACAGCTTCACCTTACCATCATCTCTTTCAACAATCTTACTTTTACCCTCTGAAACATTTCTCCCATGCAAATCAGCTGATGAATTGTCTTTAGAAACAGTATCCTTCCCCTTCCCAGGTTCTGTCTCAGGAGCTGATGAGCCACTGACAGGTGGGAAAACCGTCACACCTTGACGGGATACGGGGTCCACTTGCTTCCCATTGGGCAGTTCCCCGTTTACAATGGAGTCAATCATCATCTTATCGCCACTTCCTGCAGTTTCTGAAGCCAAGACTTGAGTTTTATGAGATTTGGGCAATGATGGTTCTTGAGGATCTTCGTCTTTCTCCATGTAGATATCATTCAAATAATCGTTATCTGATAAGGGCGGCTTGAGAAACGACAAACCAGACTCTATACTTTCAAATGGTATACTGTTGAGCCCGCCATAGTGATTCATCTTTGGAGATGAGAAATCTGGTAGTGGAAGCGACCTGGGGTGTAAGAGTGGTTCCAGGAATAAAAGAGCGTGTGCACAGGTTTGTGTAATCTTCGGTCCTCCAAGTTGTGAACCTGGTCCCAAATAACAAAAAAAAAACATTTATCATTCACGTAATAACTCGAGTCCTTTAGCGAGTTGTGCAATATTTACATTTTAAGTGTGTTTAATATTCTCATATTTAAGAGTTGATCAATTTTGGTTATTATTGTAAATTTTGGTGCATTCTAACTAAATTCAGTTATTGTTGTCACATAGCTGAATTTCAGTTTTTCTTGGGTCTATCGGGTGTACCCCCATCCCCTTGGGCAGGGGTACCCCCATCTTGACCCCCCCAGATTCCGCTGTAGCGGACCCTCACTGGGTCAATTTTGTTGTTGTTGTTAAGAGTTGATCAATATTTAAGCATGATTTGAGTTTTAAACAAAAATAAGTGTACAATTTACCATCACGGAATAACTTGAGTCCTTTAGCGAGATGTGAAGGTCTGACACGAGCAGGAGCAAGAAAAGATGCTAAAAGTGCATCCAGTGCTGCAAGCTGAAAGTCTGTCCAAGTTGTATTAGATTGCTTCAGTTTTTGTTGATCAGCCCATCCTCTTTTACAGGCATTAATGGCGGTAGTGAAAACAAGATCATCAATCTTTGTACGCCATCCATCAGTTCTCAATGCACCGCCCTGTGAATTGATTATCATGATTAAGATCCAAACTAGCACAATTAAAAACTTGAACTTGATAAACATGGAAGAATTCAGTGACACAGATCAATTCCTAAATTTGGTATATGAAATTATGGAATTAAACTAACTGCTACTAACAAATATAACCAACGCTTAGGATGAGGCTTTGTTGAACTGCAAAAATCAGAAAATAAATGCATACCGCTCTAAGAAGAGCTTCCAAAGCCTGCAGTGCAGCTATCTTTACTACAATAAGCTTTGAGCAGTCTTTTGTCACTTCCAACTCCAAATTATATGGGTTTTGTTGTGCTTCTGACAGTATAGTACCATTGCCATGTTTCCTTTTTTTACTACAACGCTGCAGAGCTGGTTCAGCAGATACCAGGGCGGGTACTTTAGATGTATCCCTTTCCAAAGAATCATTGGGGTTTAAATCGATTGATGCATTTGTGAAAACTTCCTCAGCAAGGTACAATGTCATTCCTAATCCAGAGACGAGCATATTAGTGACTGGTATGACCAAATGTGAAATGAGAATGAGAAAAAAGACAATGTAATGCTTTTGCACGTTAATAGACACAGATAAGCATTTGAAAGTGGGTATGAGAATATCAAATGCCCATATACCTGCACCCATGGAGACCAGTAAACTTTTTACGATAGAGTACACTTGTACCCTTGTTTCTGGAAATGTGTATTTCTTCAGATACCATATTAGAAGCCGTGCAATATCTGCAGCATAAGGAAGAAGCTGACTGCAATAGAAAAGTAATAAGTTTATTAGCGCTATACTGATTGGTTTTTCTTTTTATATTGCATTTAGGATTTAAAATTAGCAGGATATTGTTATCAAGGTTTGGAGAAAGGGGAATAATCAATATTTCAAAAAAATAAATCAAGCAGTCATTTATAGTTTACCTTTCAAATCCAGTCACAACAGCTGTGAGAACCTCCAAACTATACTGGTGTAACACTGGGAGCTGTGCACAAACATCCTCTTGCTGCATTGGAGTAGTGATGGGCTCCAAGGATGGGTGTACAGATCCATCCACCATCAGGACCCTTTTAATTGTAGCCAACACAGAGCGAATAGGAACCATTACCTGAGATTTGAATAAAATTCAAGAACATTTAACATTCCATATCTTTCTTTTAATAAGATAAATAGAGATTCTTGATTAATAGGCTAGACACACTAATAAGAAAATTGATAAAAATATAGAGCAAGGCTACCTGAACTGGATAAAGACCCGAGAGCATCATACAAAAGCATTGCATTAATGTTGAGATAATGTGCATTAGCAACGGCCTAGACCTCCTTGCCTCCTTGTTAGATACTTCTCCCAATGGTGGTAGACTGGATCCTGGTGGGAGCAAAACTGAAAAAACTTCTTGGCGGTTGGATTCTACAATATGTCCATAGCTCTAGTCATTAGCACTTAGTTTAGTGATTAGAACTCAAAAGAACAACTAATAACAGCACCATATACCTCCACCATCAAGGCCTTCCAAGGCATCATCCAAAAGAAGGTTTATCGAGACCAACACCCTTTTAAGCATCAAGTCCTCATCACCCCGTGTTTTTGGAAGCAATGCCAGGCAGCAAGCAAGTTTCTGAAGGTGAACGCAAAGTATCAACACAGTAATTTGGTGATTTGACCATCATGAATCAATAATGCTACAACAGGCTTACAGCCATATGAAAAAGCATACCTCTAGCAATTTAGCACTAGAGTTTACAGTCAACATTCGTGACACAACTACAGATTCAACCTGCAAATCAAGTGATAGGACGTTAGTGAATCTAACATATCAATGCTGCATTGGACCTGGAACATTATGGATGATGTCATCTTTCAATTAAACAGTTACATGGGTAGCACAAGATCCCTAGAATTTGAAAAGGCTGTCTTCTCGAGATATTAACATATAAATATATGACAGAAACCTTAGTTGCAGAGTTTAAGAAAAAATAACAGATGTCAGCTTGTAGGAAAAAGTCCAACAGAATTATTAAATGTGAACCAAATAAACTAGCGCAAAACGACAACATGTCAAAGTCTAGCATACCAGCATAGAAGAATTACAAAGCAATCTAGGGTACAAATACTAGAAAAGAGCCAGACAAAGCAAGATTCATATTCTTCTTCACCCTATAACTCCAAAGGTTATGTCCACAGGGCAAGCTATAAGTTCAACATTACATCATAGGTTTTTCATTAGTTGCACACTAGATACTAACAAAATTGCTATAGTGTTTTTATACAGACAACTTCACCTACATCAACTTCTAGAGACTTACAATATCTGAATAAAGGATATGTTTATCTACTTACCTTTTTTTCATATCCACTTGCACACACTAAAAAGTAACTGAACTCTAAGTTGGAAAGTAAGCTGAACTTATCCAGTAAAATGGACATAAAACACAATAATAAAGCACAATAATAATGTAAATTGAATTTAATTTCATAATAGATAAAGCTTTACAAGGTCCCTCAAACTTATATGCCTTTATTGTTCAAAAGAGTTTTATACTTAAATGGCCTTCATTATCATAGTTTATACCAATCCTAGTTTTTCTTCCCTTTTAGTTGCAATAACATCAAATAAAACTAGTAAAAATAGAAAAACAATGATCAACCAACAATCATGAAAGACAAGGCCAAACTTACACTGTCATAATGACGAAGTATAGAAGATGGAAAATAGTGAATGATAGTGGACAACAGATGGGCAGCCTTTTCCTGCAGAACAAATGAAGCAGATAAATGAACTACAGCATTGGTTAGCAAACTTATCACGTGATGCAGGGGCATGATAATAAAATAAAAACAAAATATGCAATACAACATTAACCTTTTGTCCTGGCTAAGTTATAGCAGGCCCAATACTTTTCCAAGGACTATGCAGGACGTGCAAGAATAGAGTAATATAATTTTAACTGTGTGTGAAGAGTTGAGACTTCATATTATATATTTTCTATTATGTGAAATTTACCCTACCAGCTGTATGCAAGAATCATTAGCTGGGATTAGTGGATCAAATACTCACACACTATATGCATGTAAGGCAATTTAAGTACAGTGCTCTCAAATTTCATCAGGACAAATGATGAGAAACTACTATTTGAGAGGCTCACTTTTATTCCCTGAAAAACATGCTAAAAGCAAATGCAGATATTGAAGCAATTGAGCATAAATGAATGGCACCATCATCTGTAAGTTTGATGCTAACCATAGATAAAAGAAAATTCCGTAAAACTGTCTGTAAACAATCTATTCCAAATATATGTATATATGGTTACTTGATACGTTGGGGCGCATCCTCATGCTCATCGGCTTTTATAGCCTTGGAGATGGATTTAGTCCCTATATCAATTTTGGTGCATTCTAACTAAATTCAGTTATTATTGTCACATAGCTGAATTTTAGTTTTTCTTGGGTCTATCGGGCGTACCCCTTTCCCTTGGGCAGGGGTACCTCCATCTTGACCCCCCAGATTCCGCAGTAGCGGAGCCTCACTGGGTCAATGATGATGATGATGGTTACTTGATGCGAATAAATGTTCAAAGACTACTCTAAGGCATAAATACAGACTATTAAGCATGGAAAAGAACCCCCTCCCCCAGCATACACGAAGAAAGAGAAAGAACTTCATTGATAGCAATATTAATAAAACTAACCCAGACAGCCATTGCATCATCATCATTCAGTAGTTTCACTATTGTTTGTATAACTTTTCCAGCATGTACAGACCCGTCTTTTACAGTTTGGAATCCAGCTAACCTGGTTAAATGAGAGCAAACACAACATTACCATAAACAACATTTGCAATACAACTTTGCTCACCATGGACAATGGAAAAAAAATTATTTTCCATAAATCCAAAAACTGTTGCACGCAGCTTGAAGATCATAAGAAACATTCTATCAGCATATTAAAGGTAGCAGCATCAGTTAAGAAGCCCAAAATAGGAGCAAAAGGTATTGGCAAACTTTCTTTACTGAAAAAATAGTTAAGACATTTAATGTAACACAGAGAAAAGATATAAAGCATTGAATAAGAAACCGGACCTTGTCAACAGATCTGACATTGAGGCACAAGATGCAAGCTTAACCCTTTCAGAACTAGCTGAAGACTGCCCAAACAAGTAATGGCTTAGATTTCAGTCAATAAACGACCAAAAAGGTACATGAGAAATGCATATTGAATCTCAAAAGCAAAAGATCTCCATTGCAGCATTATCATGAAACCATAAATCATGTAAAACAAAACAAGAAATATAGATTCAAGTTCAGAGGTTGATAATAGCAGACCTGAATAAGCACTAGGAGCTCGTTGAACCATGCTACATATGATGCCAGAAAGCGATTATTACTGCATTCACGACAGGTGAGGCCAAGCAACCAGACTCCAGCCAAAGATTTATCTGACTGGAAAGTTTAATACATAATCAAATAAGCTTCCCTATAATCAATGGAAGTGTAACATAACCTTTAGATTCATTAGTTGCCATAAACTTCCCTATAATCCTCCATTCCTAAACCAACCTAAAAAAATTATCATCTCAAACGACCGCCTAAACATACGAATACACAATTTCTCTACACTATCACTTATCCACTTTAAACAACCAAGTGGCAAACCATTCACTGAAGACTCCTATCCCGCACTACAAATCCTACCACCGATTGAATTTGTCAAGTTGCAATCTTTGAAGTTGGAATTGGTGAGTCAATAGAACGAGCTCAAGCTCAAATCAAATTCCACATTAACCAAATCGAAAAAGTGCAGGATAGACAGTTAACCATATCGCTCGCGAGAAGCTTGAGAATCCGATCAGCCCAATCATCGACGGCGGACTTATAGCTGGCGACGAGCTCCGAATCGGCTGATTCAGGGATTGCTTCGGAGAGAAGCCTATGCACGGCCACCATATCAACAATCGGCTTGAACTTCTCCACCAGTTCGGAGGGTTTCCCGAACGGGCGCTTCGCATCCAGTATCTTCTCGTTGAGAATCCCTCGGAGGAGTTTAGGCTTCAGAGTGGCGGCGTTCACGTCGCGGAAGAAGCCATAGCCGCCCATCGCCGGTGAGAAGTGGGGCTGGGATGCCGGAGAGTAGTCGACGGCGTGCGGAGAACGAAAGGGACAGGCTTTTGATAGGGTTTTTGGTTCTGTCCTCTTAAACCCTAGATAACTGAATTGGAACCGGAGTTTCAAATTCAATCAATGTAAAGATTCAATTTTTGACACGGGGTTTAACCATCCATTTACCGCGCGTACATTCTGGTTATAACAAACTCAATTTTATTCGAGTTTTGCTATTTCAATGAGGCAATAAATAAAATTTTCAATGTATATCTTATCCATAAAAATGAAAATTAAGAACAAAATAATTGTTAAAATATATTTTCTTATAATAAATTGTACCATTTGATGATTATCGGGCTTGAGGGGGTCTGGTATTTTGGTGATTATTGATAAGCAAAGGAGCGGACTTGGCGTCCGTTCGGATGTAAGGTAGTTGGAGCTTAATAGCCCATTCAGCTAGCGGAAATTGAAGTCCCTTGGATGTAGGAGCTTCTTGAAAAAGCTAAAATGCCGCTCCATCTAGCGAAAAACGCTCCTATTTCCGCTACATCCGAACGGACGCTTGGTCTAGTGAATTCACTTCTACCAAAAAATACTTCTTTGATAGCCGAGTATGCTAAGTTACTTAGAGAAGGCCGAAATTATCGAGTGTATTGAAAGAAGAGAGTTCAAACAAGCGAAAAAACTGACTTACATTATTTAAAGCAAAGGAGCAAGCATGAATCAATCGACTGTTACTGCTTGCCTAAACCTCGCTACCAAGAATACATCTAATAGTAGCCAACTAGCATGGATATGATGAAATATAAGTGATATATTTTAAATTAAAAATATTTTATTTTTTAAATTATTTTTATGTAAATATGAACAAAAATTGTCAATTATTTTAATGTGATACCTGATATTTTAAAATAAAAAAAACTCTCCATTGTAGACTTGTAGTACATAACTCATATAATAAATAAAGTGAACATAATAATTTATGAACTTTGTTCATGTGAAAGATATTATTAAGTTTTAATTCTTGTTAGAAAACCAAAAATAATATATAATTAATTAAAAAAGCGTTAAAGATTTGATAGATATAGATTTATTATTTTATTTTCTTAACAAATTTAGATAAAGATAGATATATTTGGATATGGTTAGGATTATTTTCTATTAAAAATTTTAAATTATTTTTTAAAGGCTTGATGATGTGGCGCCACATATGCGAAATGAACTATAGGCCGACACATAGGCGAAATGAATGTGAAGCTGACATGTGGCAAGAAGGCTTCTTCTTTAGTCTATTAAAAAATTTAAATTATTTTTTAAAGGCTTGATGATGTGGCGCCACATATGCGAAATGAACTATAGGCCGACACATAGGCGAAATTAATGTGCGACTGACATGTGGCAAGAAGGCTTCTTCTTTAGTATATAGATAGATTATGTTTTCTGTGTAAAGGATATATTCGTGTCAAATGGACTAATATAAGTGTTTTTTGTGTGTTTGTAATTTACCTTTCAAGTGTAAAAAGGTTATAAATTGTTAAGGTCTTTAGTTACTTTGTCAATTGATTGAGGACCATATCCACCATTATTGACAAAAATTGTGGCCTATTAAAATTCTCGAAGGGTAAAGTGAGAAAAAAAAAAAAAAAACATTCCCATGTTACTATACTCATCATTTTGACACACTTTCATTACCAGGCCTCCTTGAATTGGTTAGTCTATGGTGGAGCCCGATAACCCTTGTGTCACGGCGACCATAAGTACTTGAACTTGTTTCCACTTTCTTGATTGAGCTAACCACCAATTCAAGGAGCTAAAAAGCCTAATTTAACTCAAGCATGTTTTCAACTCTAGGTTAAAATTCACACTAAACTCCATTTGAAGATGCTTAATTTTGACCAAACTAATGTAAATTTGAAAGCTTTTAAAGGCACGACTTTAAGAAACTTAACCTCAAGATACAGAAAAAAAGAAGCTTAAAGTGACACATTTCTAATATTTGACCTATCAAGATGTTTGAAAATTATAATCGATCCACAATTGTCTAAGTTGTTAAATTAAGGGGAAAAAAAAAAACCATTGTCATATTACATTAAAAAAAATTATGGTGTTATATGAAAAATTACACATTAAGTGAAACATGGAACTTCTCTAATAAACTTCATTTTATTTTTCAAAACCAGGTCTTATGACTCCATCAGTTTAATTTACATATGTCGTTATTCTCTAAACCGAATATATACTTTATTGTTCATTTCTGGGAGATTTTTCTAATATCAATCTCTCAACTTAAAAAATAAAAAGATAATCCAACGTCACTTCCCCATTAGACCAACTCATTTACTTCATCACATTATAGCTTACTTTTGTATTTTACTTCTTATGAGTTGCTCGGTTCAACCGACCAACCTCTTATATATATATATATATATATATATATATATATATATATATATATATATATGTGGTTATTTTCATTCATAAAGATCGAAGATAGTTATAAAAATGATGTTCTAGGCCGCTTAGAATTTACAAGAACTCGTCTAAGTCAATCCTAGCGATCCCTTTTCTCACCAACCTCTTATATTTTACGACCAAAGTGTGTACTTTATTATCCGTTTCGATGGAATATCTCTAGATATCAACATTTCTACTTGAAAGAAATTAAGAGAGTCTAGTATCACTTCACAATCGGACCAACCGAGCACTAATAGTAGTTCTTATAAGCCTTACTTGAATTTATTATTTTAAAAATCCCACCTAGGCACCGTTTACGTCTCGTCTAGACATTAGAAAGTCCCAACGCTAATCTTCTAACTCATCTAGGCACCCATCTCAATTTATCTAGACAACTGTTAAAACCACCTAGACACTAAACAACCTCTCTTCACCTAAAATACACTTAGTATTTTTTAGAACATTACTTGAATCGAATCATATATAGAAAGTAGAAACTCCCACCTCTCGCAATGGAGCTTACATCTATGATCTATATTTGACCCACAAAAACCTTTTCCTTTATTGAAAAAGTGCATCATTTATAGCGCAAGACATGGCGAGAAACAATGCAATCAATGAACTTGACCAAAAAAAAAAAACAATGCAATCAATGAACTACTCACCTTTATAACCAAACCCATCCACCAAAATCTCTTACACTAGTATAATCAACTCCCCAATGGCAACAAAATCCTCCAAAATCACAATCACTCTCTCCATACTCCTCCTCCTAAGCTTCCTCACCGGAGCTTCACCGGCGGCGTACGACGTGACGGACTTGGAGGCGGAGGCGGAGGCATTGGCGTGGCTGGAAGAAGAGGACGACAATGGAGTCAACATGGTTCAGACCCAGCCCAACCGGGCTCGCCGGGAATGCGATCTAACGGCGGGGAAGTGGGTGTTTGATGAATCATACCCTCTCTATCAGGCCACGTGTCCTTATCTCAGCACCGCCGTCACTTGCCGGAGAAATGGCCGCCCTGATTCCGACTATGAGCGGTGGAGGTGGCAGCCCACCAAATGTTCTCTTCCTAGGTAATTAAGTATTTCTATTTTCTAATTTCTACTATACTTAATTTTTTAAACTTTCTTTTAGTTTATTTTTTCATTTGATATAATAACGAAAATTAGGAATTTTTAATAAAGAAAACTATTCAAACTTACCCATTAAAGAGGGCTTTTTTTTTAACTTTCATTTTGATTTTTAGTTTTTTTTTTTCATTTGATATAATAACGAAAATTAGGAATTCACAAAAATTACCCATTAAAGACGACATTTTTAATTTTTTTAATTTTCATTTTGATTTTTAGTTTGTTTTTCATTTGATATAATAACGAAAATTAGGAATTCTTTTTAAGAAAACTATACAAAATTACCCGTTAAAGAGGACATTTTTCTACAACTTACCAAATTAATATGATTTATGTAATTCCTAATTTTATGAACTACAATGTCCTACCAAATTTTTTTTTATGAACTACAATGTCATCACATAAACCAATTTTCACAAGAAATTGTTGAAGTATTGATAAATATAAAATTTTATATTTTTTTTTTGCTTTTTATCTCGATTTGAACGGTTATTAAATTTGTTTCGGTCTCTTGATCTTTCGGTCTAATCTGATATTTTGATTTTTTTTTTCTTATTATAATGATTGTTTGGTGGTTTGCAAATAAGCATATGGGTTAGGCTACATAATTACATATGATTAACAAAGACAACTGAGTTTTGGTTGCCTTGATCTAATGAAGACTAGAATTTCACATATGGCAGATTTGATGCACTTCGTTTCTTGGGGAAGATGAGAAACAAAAGGATAATGCTAGTGGGTGACTCCATCATGAGGAACCAATGGGAGTCCCTTGTTTGCTTAGTCCAAGGAGTTATTCCAATGCACAAGAAAAGAGTAACTTATGATGGTCCAACCATGTCTTTTCATGCCTTGGTAAAAAGAAAAAATAACACTTTCTCTTATATTACTTTCAATCAATGAATGAACATTACTTTACTTGTACTTTGGTTGCATTATTTATCAGGATTTTGGGACTTCTATTGAGTTTTGTTGGGCTCCCTTGCTTGTTGAGCTCAAAAGGAATGCTCAAAAGAAGAGGGTTCTACACTTGGACTCTATTGAAGACAATGCAAGGTATTGGAGAGGAGTTGATGTTCTTGTCTTTGATTCCGCGCATTGGTGGACACATGTTGCGGATAAGTTGAGCTCGTAAGTTACTTAAATGATCTTAGTTCCTAACAAAATTTTCTGAGAAGAGCAGAAATCTTAGGTGTCTTGATCTTGATCTTGTTTGCTTATACTCTGTCTTGATCAGGTGGGACTATTACATGGAAGGGAACAAGGTGATTAAAGATCTGAATCCAATGGTTGCGTACGAGAAGGGATTGATGACATGGGCGAAATGGGTTGATTTGAATCTCGAACCTAGCAAGAGTAGAGTCGTCTTCAGAAGCATGTCACCCAGACATAACAGGTACATACGCATTTTCAGATTTTTCAAAACATGTGAGGGAGTGCTTTAGTTAAGTGACCGTTTTGCCCTTGTCCGTGACAGGCAAAACGGGTGGAAGTGCTACAAGCAAAGGGAGCCATTGCTATATGCAAGCCACCTTCATGTGGCGGAACCAACACTTGTCCTAGAAAGGGTGCTACATAGGATGAGATTTCCGGTGTACTTACAAGACATAACCAACATGTCAGCATTGAGACGAGATGGTCATCCCTCGGTTTACTCTAAGGCTCCAAGCCAAGAGGAGAAGCACGGCGGTGGTAGGTCACATTCATCTTCGGATTGCAGTCATTGGTGCCTCCCGGGGGTGCCTGATACTTGGAATGAGATGTTGAATGATATCCTCTAATTAAAATGATGCTAAGAAAAAAAGGACTAGGTTTGTCCATGGCTAGGTAGGTTTAGTAAGGTTGTGTTTCAGATTTGAAACCCTTTGGGCTTGAGCATGGCTTTTGTATGTGTTGAATGTTATGAGACTGAAATGGTTACTTCTCATTTCCAAGAAGTACTAATCTAAGCATGCATTTATAGCTAATAATTAAGCAGTCAAAAGCAATAGAACACACAACAAATCAATAACATAAGTGCACTCTACTATAGCACAAACACTTGGTTCTATGATTCTATTCAAGTATGAAGTAGTGAATTTTACTATACTAGGGTAAAAGTGAATCTGGTCCATATTTAGATTAAACTCGATGTAAAATTTAGGCCCGCATATATGAACGATCATCAAGTTTGGGCCGGAAAATGGGTTAGGCCTTTCTAAATTTGGACATTTTCTTTATTCATATTTATTCGTATTTGCAGTTAGGTGAAACGGGTGAGTCAGTCGGCCAGCCCGGACATGCCAAAGTCTAGACTTTAAGTTCGATCAATTTTCATTTCAATATATGGAGATGATTGGATGATTTGGAGTTCTTGCTTTAGGATTAAGACTTTGTCATTGGATTTTTGAATTGGCCTCCCAATTTGTCTATATAATACGGGCCATACGGCACCCTCTTGGATTCTCAACGGCCAAATATACGTGTTAGTTGTTACCCAATTTCAAATTCTTTTTTCTTAAGGGATTGACAATTATGGCGGTTGAGATTGACCAAGTGTATGTATAGACCAATAAAAAACATACATTGACCATGTGTTTTAGGTTTAGAAACCATTTACATTTATTGGACAATATATGGGTGTTGTTATTATACATTTTAAAAAAATTGAGCAAGTTTTTTTTTTTTTAAATCGATTTATGGATCTCCTATATTGCACGAGAGATTGAGATGATAATGTAGGTTTCTTTTTATCTTTAAAGAGGGATTATAATTAAAGTTGTAAATATAATATAATTTAAAATTTATGAAAAAAAATGTTTTATCCATATTAAAATTTACCCCAAGTGAAATGTAAACTCTTATTCAGAAAAATATTATGCCGATTATTAATCTTTGCAAGCTTCCCTTACAAGTAACATGGCCGAGTCAGTCCTTTTTTCTATATGAAAAACAAAGAAAAAACGAAAAATCGGTTTGCTTAATTTGATGGGTAATTTGCTCTTACCATTTCTCGATTGGGGCTTCAAATTATACTTTGAAAGCATGAATCATAATGATTTTGGTCTAATAATTCCTAGCTCGATCGATCTTTTGCCGATTGTCAAAAATGGACAACAACTTATTTACATCCAAATGTTCAAAATATATCTTCGAGGGTATCAAGTGTCCGAATTAAAAAACTTAGGGTCAATGGTGAAATAATATAAAATATCGTGCAAAACGTGAAAAATAGACGTTATAAATTGATAAACGGCGTCAACCGTTATTTTATTGCCGGCCATTTCTCCCTCTCTGAACAACTCTTTCTTCTCCCTCTTCTTCTTGCTCTCGCCTCTCTGTTTTCAATCACAAAGATCGAATCTTTCTCTTCCCCAACGAAGAAATCAAACAATTCATCCGTTTCTCGAGCTAAATTTAACCATTCAAGCTCTTATTTCATGTCAATTTTGTTGGTCGTGGACTTGTTCAAGTGGATTTCACCGCCGAAATCCAGAGATTTCGAGGCTTCGATTAGGGTTTTCTCCCTCAAGGGGGCCAGATCAATCGAGTGTGATCGCGATGATCACAGCCGTCCGTCGTCATCTTCCTCCCCTAGATTGACGGTGGAGATTCGGTGGAAGGGCTCCAGGCGTAATGGGCTCATGGCTTTGAGTAAGAAAGTGAAGAGCAATTACACGAGGGAAGAGGCTGTGGACCAAAACGGCGTCGTTCTGTGGGATGAGAAGTTCAAAAGTAAATGCAGCTTTTCTGGGTCTGGTAATAATGATGAATTGAATCCATGGGAAGTTGAATTCTTCATACTCAAAGTGAGGATTTCTTTTCCCTAATTATTTTGCTTTGTTTTGACTGAATTAATTGAATTCTGGGAAATTCAAATTGGGATTTAGGAGCTACTGAATCTGATTGTTACTGGTCATTACCAAATTAAATGTCATAAGAAGCTGCATTTGTGTAAAAAGTTGTGAACTTCACATTTTACTTTCAATTGACAAGCTCCATAGAATTTTCTCTTCCACCATGGAATGTTCATGAGGAACTTCTCAAGAAATTGTAAAGCTCATTGAGTGAAGAAAATGACACTTTTTTGCTTCCGATTCAAAGTGTTTTGACTTGTTTATCTGAATTGTTACATCTAGTTAGTGGTTTGCTGAACTTATGCATGTTGACAACAGAAACTATGCTGAACTTGTGTGTGAATTCTCATTTCTGTATCTCTTGATCATGTTATATGCATTTCAAATCTTACTTTCAAAGTTTCAATTGATAAGCTCTATGAATTGTCTTCTTTTTTTTCTTTGAGTGAGGCAAATTTTGGCACTTATTTGCCTGCAATTTGAAGTGTTATGACTTGGTTTGCTGAACTTTTTCATGTTGGCAACAGAAAAATATGCTGAACTTATGTGTGACTTCTCATTGCTATATCTCTTGGTCATAATTCAGTCCTCAAATCACGAACAAAACAACAAGATTGTCTATGCTGGGCCAGCAATTTTGAACCTTGCAAAGTACACTTCCGCTGATACCGAGCAAGAGCTAGAGATCAGTGTTCCTTTAACACAATCCAGCAGTGTTGAATGGTTTCTCACACTCAATGTAAGCTTGAATCAACTAAATTTTGCTGAAATTTTAAATTTCATTTTGATACTTTCAACTTGTAAATGATTTGCCCTCTTGATTTTCTTGCGCGGCGCAGTTAACTCTCCACCTAAGAGAATTGAGAGCTAACCAAGAACCTTCAAGAACATTCCAGAGATCATCAACAATGCCTTTATCCACGCCTTGTTTTAGAATTCCTGCAACTCTCGAGGATAATGAAAGTCCAACACAGGAAACAAGTCTAAGAAGAACAAGAAGCCTGAAGAACTACGTTTCGTTCTCTAGAATTAGAAAATCAAAGAAGGCTCACCGTGTTGAAGCCATCAGCGAAATCGCTGAGGAAAATTGCACATTTAACAAATACTCATTAGATCATAACAAGGATTATTCTGACAATGTTGATCAGAATTCACTTGGTTATGGAGATTTGAGCACAGCAAACTTTGCTGGTAAAATGTATGCTTCTTGCAAGGATGAAGATTTGGTGTATAATGACAATCGCGAGCTAATGGTAAATTCATTGTACATAGATGACATGCCTGATCCGACATTGAAGCTTAGTCCAAAGCTTGGGAAATTGAAGAGTAAGATAAGTTTGAAGGCAGAGAAGGCTATTAAAGGAGAGCCATTGTTGAAGAAAGAGTATGGAGAAATGGGAGGCGACGATCTTGATTTCATTAGGAGGCAACTTAACTCATCTGATGATTTGAGTACAAGGGTATGTAGCCATCTTAGTACATTATTATTTCCTATTTTTTCAGATTTTTGGATCAATTAATCCCATCTATTTATTGATATTGTTCTAACATTAACATGGGTTTTTCTACATTCAAAGATTCCATCTTTAAGATCTGTTTTCTCCTACTTAGCACATTAGATTTATGGTGGCCACAAAATGTATGAAAAGATTAGAATTTTTGAATTATCTGTCCTACACATGTTTATAATTACACAATATGAATAGTTTTTGTTATTTTTAGAGATACATATGGCTTGTGTTGTTACTTGTTAGTTGGTGGCCACCCTTGTCATGCCTCAATGATTTGTGTTATTTCATTCAATAGTTTAACTTTAAAACCTTAAGACACAAAATGAACTGTTTTTTGTTTAATATGACAGGGTTGCAAAACGGATTCACTAATGATCTCACAATTTGGGAATGATAGCTTCAAAGTTGGCAGTTGGGAGCACATTGAAGTAGTAAGCCGCGACGGATCATTGAAACTTCAAACCCAAGTCTTCTTCGCCACAATCGATCAAAGGAGCGAAAAGGCAGCTGGGGAGAGCGCGTGCACAGCCTTAGTCGTCGTCTTAACTCACTGGCTCCACTCAAACCCAAATCGGATGCCAATCAAGTCCGAGCTAGATACTCTCATTCTAGAAGGCTCTCTCCAATGGAGAAAGCTTTGTGAAGACTCTTCCTTTTTAGCCCGGTTCCCTGACAAACACTTTGATCTAGAAACCGTTATCCAAGCCAAAATATGCCCTACTCCAATCCATGTAGTATCAACCACAGGATTCTTCCACCCGGAAGGGATGGAGGAGAATGAGGAAATTTTCGGGTTCCTTGATGGGAGCCGGTCGTTTGATTGCATATGGGACGAGATCGATGAGATCAGTGAGAATGAATCTGCGCCGTTGATTTGTATCGTGAGCTGGAACGATCATTTCTTCGTCTTGAAGGTTGATGGTGAGGCCTTTTATGTTATCGATACGTTGGGGGAGAGATTGATGGAAGGATGTGACAAAGCCTATGTGTTGAAATTCGACAAGGACACAGTAATTCATACAGGCAGTGAGACTAAGGAAGAGGACACGATGGTTGTGTGTAGAGGTAAGGAAGCTTGTAAAGAGTACATAAAGAGCTTCTTGGCCGCGATTCCTATAAGAGAGTTGCAATGTGATGTCAAGGAAGGAAGGATGCGTTCGAAACCGCTTCATGAGTTGCTACAAATAGATATTTACCATACGCGAAGCTCTTGACAACATCAATGGATGCCATGGGAGAAGGTTATTATAAGCTTGTGCATAATAGTGTATATATGTACATTGTTGTTGTGTTATTCTTTTATAGGCTGGTCTACAAGTCGTAGATTAAAGAAATAAGGAATAAGCCCTTTTGGACAAGGATCAACACCTTGGAAGATGGAGGGTTTTTGTGTGTGTGTGTGTGTGATTCTTTTGTGCTTATGAAGATTTAATTTGTAGAGTTGCATGTCTAATAAACAATTTGTTATGATATACAAGGAGCTCTTTGTTGTAATTAAGTTTGTTTGATTTGAGTTTGCCTGGTCATACTTATTTTGAGCCATATTGGATTTTTCCTTCAAATTGGCTTGTAAGTAATTTGGAATGCCAAGTATTTCTTCCAAATTAAATGGCATACAACTAATTAAGCAAAAATTGTCCACTGTTTTAATGCAAAACCTAGCTAATGTTTTTAATTTTTAAAAAAGGCCATATAAGTATAGCTAATTAAGCAAATACAATTAACATAACAATATACAAATTTCATTTCATGTGAAAAATATTACTAAATTTTTTATTTTTGTTAAAAAATCAAGGATAATGTATAATTAATTAAGGGGAATTAAAAAAATTAAAGATTTGAGTAGATATATATTTATTTATAAATTTTTTAGCAAATTTAGATAAAAATGAATACTGTATATTTGATTATGGTTATGACTTATGATTAATTTCAATTAAAAATATTTTAAATATTTTTAAAGGCTTATTAGTATATAAGTGAATAAACAACCAAAGTTTAATTAACATGTGTCAAAAAGACTTATTCTTTAGTATATAAATAATATTAAAAAATTATAAATAAACAACAACAACAATAATGATAAATAATAATTAGGGCTGTGCAAATTTAGGTCCGGATCGGAATTTTGGACCGGACCGGACCGGACCGACCGGACCGAGTATTAACCGGTCCGGTCCTCGGTCCATGAATTTTAGAACTTCCGGTCCCGGTCCGGTCCCGGTCCGGTCCGGTCCGGACCGACTTTTTTAAAATATATATAAAATTATAAATTTATATATAAAAATAATATTTCTTATGTTATAAAATTTATTTTTTATTATTTAAGTTTCACTTTTATGTATATACTTCGTAACATTATATTTTTCATAAATAATACGTAATTTTTTTTTACTAAAAACATAATTTTTTCTTTGAAAAATATTAATTTTTTTAAGAAAATAATATCCAAGTCCAAACCGGTCCAAAACTGGACCGGACCGGGACTGAGACCGGACCGGACCGAGAAATTTAGGTCCGGTCCTAGGTCCAAAGATTCGGAGGATTTAGGTCCCGGTCCGGTTTTGGACCTATGCCCAGCCCTTTGATAATAATATTAGAATATATTAGAAGTATCTACAAAATCATTTTTCAGTAGAATATCGTATCTATCTTTTTCTTGTTCGATCGAAAAATATATATCTATATCTACCTCTAAAAAAATCTCTATAAATTAAAGCCTACTAACTTAGATGCACCTCATGAGGATCAGAATTCGCACCGGCCGCCATGGCGAACAAAAGCAAGAGCAATAAGATATTTGGATTGAGTTGTGCATTCATCACCTCCTCCATACTATTATTACTATTATTCATATGGATTCGTTCTCCGACGCCGACGCCGAAGCCGACGCCGACGCCGGATCCCGTGGTACCGCAATGGCTAGAAGATTGCGTGGTGCACTGGGTTTATAACAGCGGCCCACGAGACGTGCTCGTGGACCGGAAGCCTTTCACGCAGCCTTGTCTTTGGGTAGGCAGGCGATTACCCTGCTATTATCGAGACGATCGAGTTCGCAGGTGTTGGAAGCCAGACGTCGTGGATATGAAGCGGAGCTTCGCGCCCTTGGTGAGGCGAGCGCTCGAGGATCTCGTCGATAAGGGACACGTCAGGCCCGGATCGGAGTTTGAAAGGTTCCCCGGTGATGACTATATTAAGAATTGGTATAGAATATAATGCTTAACCAAAAAGAAAAAAGAATTGGGTTAGAATGAGGAATGGTTTTAGGAATAAGATGAAATAGTTATGACTCATATCTGCTTTAGGTTTGAGTGATTCCGAAACCGATTTAGAAATCGGAGGATATGTTACCAAATAGGGCCTTTATTAGTAGGATTTACTTCATGGATATATATATAAAATGTGAGAGTCCCACATCTTTTGCTTTACTAATTTGTGATTTTAGATTGATATAAGCTTCACATTTATTGTCCGGCCCTTCGAAGGTTCTCCAATTGACTATGATCGGTTCGTAGGAATCAAGTTGGAATGAAGAATGAGTTTAAAATAAGATGAAATAGGTATGGTTGCGTGGTCCACTGGGCTTACAGCTACGGCCCACAAGACGTGCTCGTGGACCGGAAGCCTTTCACGCAACCTTGTCTTTGGGTAGGCAGGCGATTACCCTGCTATTATGGAGATGATCGAGTTCGCAGGTGTTGGAAGCCAGACGCCGTGGATATGAAGCGGAGCTTTGCGCCCTTGGTGAGGCGAGCGCTCGAGAATCTCGTCGATAAGGGACACATCAAGCCCGGATCGGAGTTTGAAAGGTTCCCCGGTGATGACTATATTAAGAATTGGTATAGAATATAATGCTCAACCAAAAAGAAAAAAGAATTGGGTTAGAATGAGGAATGGTTTTAGGAATAAGATGAAATAGTTATGACTCATATCTACTTTAGGTTTGAGTGATTCCGAAACCGATTTAGAAATCGGAAGATATGGTACCAAATAGGGCCTTTATTAGTAGGATTTACTTCATGGATATATATATATATATATAAAAGTGAGAGTCCCACATCTTTTGCTTTACTAACTTGTGATTTTAGATTGATATAAGCTTCACATTTATTGTTCGACCCTTCGAAGGTTCTTCAATTGACTATGATCGGTTCGTAGGAATCGGGTTGGAATGAAGAATGAGTTTAAAATAAGATGAAGTAGGTATGGTTGCGTGGTCCACTGGGCTTACAACTACGGCCCACAAGACGTGCTCGTGGACCATAAGCCTTTCACGCAGCCTTGTCTTTGGGTAGGCAGGCGATTACCCTGCTATTATGGAGATGATCGAGCTCGCAGGTGTTGGAAGCCAGACGCCGTGGATATGAAGCGGAGCTTTGCGCCCTTGGTGAGGCGAGCGCTCGAGAATCTCGTCGATAAGGGACACATCAAGCCCGGATCGGAGTTTGAAAGGTTCCCCGGTGATGACTATATTAAGAATTGGTATAGAATATAATGCTCAACCAAAAAGAAAAAAGAATTGGGTTAGAATGAGGAATGGTTTTAGGAATAAGATGAAATAGTTATGACTCATATCTACTTTAGGTTTGAGTGATTCCGAAACCGATTTAGAAATCGGAAGATATGGTACCAAATAGGGCCTTTATTAGTAGGATTTACTTCATGGATATATATATATATATAATGTGAGAGTCCCACATCTTTTGCTTTACTAACTTGTGATTTTAGATTGATATAAGCTTCACATTTATTGTTCGACCCTTCGAAGGTTCTTCAATTGACTATGATCGGTTCGTAGGAATCGGGTTGGAATGAAGAATGAGTTTAAAATAAGATGAAGTAGGTATGGTTGCGTGGTCCACTGGGCTTACAACTACGGCCCACAAGACGTGCTCGTGGACCATAAGCCTTTCACGCAGCCTTGTCTTTGGGTAGGCAGGCGATTACCCTGCTATTATGGAGATGATCGAGCTCGCAGGTGTTGGAAGCCAGACGCCGTGGATATGAAGCGGAGCTTTGCGCCCTTGGTGAGGCGAGCGCTCGAGAATCTCGTCGATAAGGGACACGTCAAGCCCGAATCGGAATTCGAAAGGTTCCCCGGTGAAGACTATATTAAGAATTGGTTTAGAATATAATGCTCAACCCAAAAAAAAAAGAATTGGGTTAGAATGAGGAATGGTTTTAGGAATAAGATGAAATCGTGATAACTCATATCTGCTTTACTAAGCCCTTTTGGACAAGGATCAACACCTTGGAAGATGGAGGGTTTGTGTGTGTGTGATTCTTTTGTGCTTATAAAGATTTGTAGAGTTGCATATCTAATAAACAATATGTTATGATATACAACTTGTAAGTTGGTTTGATTTGAGTTTGCATGTTTATACCTATTTTGAGCCACATTGCTGAATTTTTCCTTCAAATTGCCCTGTAATTTGGAATGCCAAGTATTTCTTCCAAATTAAATGGCATACAAGTAATTAAGAAAAAATTGTCAACTATTTTAATACGAGAACTAATGTTTTTAATTTTGTAAAAAGCTCGGGGTACCATATGATATAACTAATTAAACAAATAAAATTAACATAACAATATACAAATGTGATTTCGTGTGAAGAATATTACTAAATTTTTAATTTTTGTTAAAAAATCAAGGATAATATATAATTAATTAAGGAGGAATTAAAGATTTGAGTAGATATAGATTTGTTTATAGTTTTTCTAATAAATTTAGATAAAGATAGATATATTTGGTTTTCGTTTTGATTTTTTATTAAAAAATATTTTAAATTTTTGTATGAAACGAATCACATGTCGACACATAAGCGAATAAACAACCAAAGGTTAACATGTGTTAAAAAGACTTATTCTTTAGCATATAAATAATATTAATAATAAGCAACAACAACAATAATGATAATAATATTAGATTTAGATTAAAAGTACCTACAAAATCATTTTTCAGTAGAATATCTATCTATCTTTTTCTTGTTCGAAATATCTATCTATCTACCTAAAAAAAAATCTCTATAAATTAAAGGCGATTTGTTTGTGCACTCCTATTTTTGGATTTCGCACTCAGCTATGGGCGGGTTCTAAACCAGCCCAAAAAAAGATAAAAATTATGGGCGGGTTAAACCCGCACAACAAAAATAGAACAAAACATGGGCGGATTTCAAATCCGTACAAAAAAAACCCGTATATTTATGGACAGGTTTAGAATCCGCACAAATTGGAGTGCGCATCCGAAAAAACAGAGTGCGCAAAATCTACCCGAAATTAAACCCTAATAACTTAGATGCACTTCATGAGGATCAGAATTGGCACACCATGGGGAAAAAAAAGAAAGAGAAAGAGCAATAAACAAGCCAAAAAAGCAACCATACGTGAATTAATATTGAGTTGTGCATTCGTTACCTCGTCCATATTATTATCACTATTATTCCCATGTATAAATAATATTAAAAAGTCATGAATAAACAATAATAATAACAAACTAGATTTAGATAAGAAGTATAACAATATCTTTTTTCAGTAGAATATCTATCTATCTATTAACTTAGATGCATCCGAGTAGGATCGGAATTGTCACCATGCATATCCATGAAAAATATAATTATTTAATTAAAAATCAATTTTAATAATTATAAAAAATTCGATAATTTAATCCGTTAGTCAATCCAACCCGTCCGAAAACCTGAAACAATCCGACCCGATTAACTCGTGACTCGTCACGACCTGAATCCAAACCCGAACCTAATCCAACCCGATTAACAGGTCTAAGGTGATCCATACATAACAAAAATCTCTATAAATTAAACCCTAGATAACTTTTAGATGCACCTCATAAGGATCATAATTGGCACCCGCCATGGCGAACAAAAGTAAGAGCAAGAGCAATAAGATATTTGGATTGAGTTGCGCATTCATCACGTCGTCCTTACTATTATTACTATTATTCTTATGGATTCGTTCTCCGACGCCGACGCAGGAACCCGTGGTACCACAATGGCTAGAAGATTGCGTGGTCCACTGGGCTTACAACTATGAGCCACAAGACGTGCTCGTGGACCGGAAGCCTTTCACGGAGCGTTGTATTTGGCGAGGCAGGCGAGCCCCCTGCCATCATCGTGATGATCGGGTCGCCAGGTGTTGGAAGCCAGACGCGGTGGATATGAAGCGGAACTTTGCGCCCTTGGTGAGGCGAGCGCTCAAGGATCTCGTCGATAAGGGACACGTCAAGCCCGGATCGGAATTCGAAAGGTTCTCCGATGTTGACTATATTAAGAATTGGATTAGAATGAGGAATGGTTTAAGGAATAAGATGAAATAGTTATGACTCATTTCGGCTTGATTAGGTTTGAGTGATTCGTAGATCGATTTAGAAATCGGAAGATATGTTACCAAATAGGGATTTTATTAGTAGGATTTAATTCATGGATATAAAATGTGAGTCCCACATCTTTTGCTTTACTAATTTGTGATTTTAGATTGATATAAGCTTCACATTTATTGTTCGGCCCTTGAAAGGTTATCCGATTGACTATGATCGACCCGTAGGAATCGGGTTGGAATGAAGAATGAGTTTGAAATACGATGAAATAGGTATGATTGCGTGGTCTACTAGGCTTACAACTATGGTCCACAAGACGTCCTCGTTGACTGTAAGCCTTTCACGGAGCGTTGTATTTGGCGAGGCAAGCGAGTCCCTTGCTATCATCGTGATGATCGAGTTGCCAGGTGTTGGAAGCCAGACGCCGTGGATATGAAGCGGAGCTTTGCGCCCTTGGTGAGGCGAGCGCTCGGGGATCTCGTCGAGAAGGGACACGTCAAGCTCGGATCGGAATTCGAAAGGTTCTCCGATGTTGACTATATTAAGAATTGGATTAGAATGAGGAATGGTTTAAGGAATAAGATGAAATAGTTATGACTCATATCGGCTTGATTAGGTTTGAGTGATTCGTAGACCGATTTAGAAATCGGAAGATATGTTAACAAACAGGGCCTTTATTAGTAGGATTTAATTCATGGATATAAAATGTGAGTCCCACGTCTTTTGCTTTACTAATTTGTGATTTTAGATTGATATAAGCTTCACATTTATTGTTCGGCCCTTGAAAGGTTATCCGATTGACTATGATCGACCCGTAGGAATCGGGTTGGAATGAAGAATGAGTTTGAAATACGATGAAATAGGTATGATTGCGTGGTTTACTAGGCTTACAACTATGGTCCACAAGATGTCCTCGTTGCCTGTAAGCCTTTCACGGAGCGTTGTATTTGGCGAGGCAAGCGAGTCCCTTGCTATCATCGTGATGATCGAGTTGCCAGGTGTTCGAAGCCAGACGAAGTGGATATGAAGCGGAGCTTTGCGCCCTTGGTGATGCTAGCGCTCGAGGATCTCGTCGAGAAGGGACACGTCAAACCCTGATCGGAATTCAAAAGGTTCTCCGATGACGACTATATTAAGAATTGGATTAGAATGAGGAATGGTTTAAGGAATAAGATGAAATCGTTATGACTCATGTCTGCCTGATTAGGTTTGAGTGATTCGTAGACCGATTTAGAAATCGGAAGATATGGTACCAAACATGGCCTTTATTAGTAGGATTTACTTGATGGGTATAAATTGTGAGAGCCCCACATCTTTTGCTTTACTAATTTGTGATTTTATTAGTAGGATTTACTTGATTAGGTTTCATATTTATTGGCCCTTGAAAGGTTCTCTGATTGAGTTTGATCGGCCCATAGGAATCGAGTTGGAATGAAGAACGAACTTGAAATAAGATGAAATAGGTATGACTCCCAACCCCATTGCTATACCAAATAATAATTTAGGTTTGACTGATTCCTAACTCGATTCCTCGTCCCGAAGGATTTACTTCGTTTTATAGAACCCACACCTTTTACTTTTCATTTTATAGAACCCTTGAAAGGTTCTCTCTTTTGTATCTTCACATTTATGTTTTCACAATACATGTATGTTAATCAATGACAATATATGAGCTCATCTTACATTATAGCAAAAGGTGAAGTCAACACTTGACCATGCAAGAACATAATGTGAAGCTTATCATTCCCACTTGTCTTTGTTTCTAAAAGCATAAATGTGAAGCTTATCATTTATTTAACTATGAGCTTGATAGTTTCAAGATGACTACTTTCATAGGGTGACTACATGTCTTGTACAACAATTCAACTTCGTTGCCCGAATTGACATATGGTTGTATCTTCTCCTTCTTTTGGTATCTTTTTACTTGCATTACATACTTTGCTTCAATATTAATCATAATTTTAAAACTAACATAACATCAAATAAACATATACTTCATATGTTATATCTCTAACAAATTAATAGAAGATACTTTATATGTTGAATGAATCACCATTCATTAAAAAAAAATTGGAAGACACTTCACTGAGATTATATAGTCTTTATCCCTTCTCAAACTTCCAAAGCAATACTTATGTCATGAGCATTACAACCAATACAATTTGTTTTTTCTAGTCATGCAAAATTTAGCTAGGCCTACTACGTTTGTTGCTTCACAAGGATACAATGTTATAGATATCATTCTAATTAGTGTGTGCAACCTAACCCACACATTAATGATCAATATATATAAATACTTGCATATACAAGTTTGCATGTAACAACAATCTTATCACATCATCTAGCTCCAAACGGCAATCTTATCACATCCTACCTCCAAAATAGCTAGCCATGGCAACCAATTCAATCAAATGCATTGCAACTACCCTTCTTTTTATGATATTCACAACTGTGATATCATGTTTTACAATAGCCATTCCCTTGTACCATAAAACTCATCCTATAATTCAACCCAATAGAATATATGAAGATGCTCCTCGTCATGGAGAAATTACCCTCTCTGGTAACGCGGAGTTTGTAATCCAATTTTCCGTGGGTACACCTCCATGGAAGACATATGCTGTCTTCGACACTAGAAGTCATATGTTCTGGCTGCAATCCACCAAATGCAATGAGAACGGAGCTAGATGCATGCCACAACCGAGAGAGACCATCTACGACTTTGAGAAGTCGTCAACCCTTGAGGAGCTCCCTTGCAAGGATCGAGAGTGTCAAAGTCTAGATCTTTCCGATGAACGGTTCCGATGTGACCCAATGGAGGAAGACGCCAATTTTATGTACACTTTTTCGTTGGGCTTACTATAAGCCCAACGAAAAAGTGTACACCTTGAGTCTCACGTCGGTTTCCTTCAATGGGAAGCACTTGTACCCCGATCTAGGTTCTTGGGATGGGTATTCTATGACTCTTGATACCGGTGCTCCCATATCATACATGCAACCAGATTTATTGAAAGTGCTAGTAGTTGAATTGACCAACTTGTTTGGCCAATATGAAGGGCACCCTAATGCTGATTTAGATATATGCTGGAAAGGTATGTCAGCTAACGATGAAAGAATAAAGAATATGACCATAATCCTTCATCTAGATGGTATTGACTTGAATCTTTACCATATACGTTTATGAAAAGAGGTGTCATATGAAAGGAATCGAACCACCTTATTTTGCTTATACCTTTTCGAGGAGGAAATGGACTCGAAGAAGTCCATATTGGGAACTTTTCAGACGACAAATAAATACATTGTAACTAACCTTGGAAACCCGCCAAATCGGCATAGAAGATAGAGATTGTTGAACTTCTTCTATGTGCTTGTTTATGTGTTGTCTTGTTCCTTTTTCATGATAGTAGTTGCTTGTATGTGCTTGTTTATGTGTTGTCTTGTTCCTTTTTCATGAAAGTATATGGTTTGGTTAGGTTAGGTTTGATCGATGTCTCTCAGTATTATTATAATAACTTGGAATCTGATTCGCCCGCCAATGTTCTAAAAAACGCTAGACAAACGTTGGGCGGAGAGGGACCGCCTGGCGCCTAGACGGCCTGAACGGTGGTCTAGGCGGTCTTAGACGGGTGCCTAGGTGGTCTGGACGGCTAGGCGGGTTAGGTTCTTCCAGCGCTTAGGCGGGGCCTAGAACAGTAGCTGCAACATTGTTGTTAAATCAAAACATACTTTTACAAGAGTTTGGCTAAAAATAACACACCTTAACCTAAAAACAAATCCGTAATCTACAAATAGGACTCAAAACCGAACCTTTCTCTGATAAGATATTGAAGTCTGTGGGTTGTTAACGTGAGGGGTGCACACGACCGTCCGTGTGCATATGCGTGTTGGGCCCAATACACAAGCCCACGAGGTTCCATCATAAAACCAATTTACAATAGAAGGAGTAGCCCATGAGCTTATATAATGGTCTTGTTTAATCTCCACTTTTAGATGTGGGAATGCATATTATCAACATTCCCAACCTCCACCTTCTCTTCTAGCTGATTCACTATTTTTGCTTGGCCGGATTCTTTCATGGCCAACACATCCCTACCCTATTGGGCGCAAAAACACCGTCTTCTCTACCACACTCTCCCCTTTCAAAACCTCAATTTCATCCATCTATTACACAAGTCGTCGATGAGCTGTCTTAACATTGCAATTCCTGACAAAAAGCTTCTTCTCACCAGAATCGAACCTCAAGAGAAATGACTCGAGACAAAAAATGTCTTGGTTTCACGCCCTAATCTGTTTATTGGTTAATTCCTCTCCGTTCATGGCGTTCTTGCACCTTTCACAAGGCTCGATTCTCAAGAAATTGACGACTATGCTCGAGACTTTATAGAATCCCCCGATTGTTCCTTCCCCGCGCCTCATTGGAGACAGGTATTATGAGAATAGTGAGAAGTTTTCGTGTTCCTACCTTTCAATAGTCAATATTATCTCGTTTCTTATCAACAAGACTTGCGTGCTCTCTATAGGAACATATTCATTTTTTGATCAGAAAACGGAGTTATACTCCGGATAATTTATTAGAAAGAAAATTTAATCCCATAACGGGGGATATGCATCTAAAGCCAATAAATTGGCAAAACAAGCATGTTCATAATGAAATTCAAATTATAAGATGATTTTTATGTAGAAGAGAATGGTTATTGTGAAACATGATATCACAGTTGTGAATATTACAAAAAGAAAGGCAGTAATAATGCATCTAATTGAAGTCGTTGTCATGGCTATTTTGTAGGCCGTGATAACTGCTAAGAACAACAGTTTAATTTAGTTTTGAGAAGAGCAAATTCAATAGAATATATTCTAAACAAGTTGTGTATAAGGATATGGGTAATGTTTGGATGATATTTATGAAGGAGGTCAAGTGTGAATTCACTCACGACGAACATGGTCGAGAATGGGAGAATGAATGTGGCAAATGATGGCTTAATTACATGCAAGAAATAGAGTCATGGTGACCCTAAGAGGAAAATTATAAACCTAGAAAGGTGTATGTGATTAATGAAATATTGTAGTTAGACGGAATGGAGGCATCCTTTTATAAGCCTAGCAAACAATCTTGGAGGGAATGGAGACATCCATTTGGCCTACTTTTTTTTAAGAAAATAGGCCAAATGATGCCCAATAATACAAATTTTCATTCCGTAGCTCTTAATAACAGGAACTTTGAAAAAAATAAAAATAAGCACGAACTTTCTATGTGGTGGAGTTTAGTAGCACTGTTTTATTTTTTAATGGTATTGCTCCAAAATAAAATAATGACATGTCACATATATGCTTAGTTGACAAATTTAATTAATGAGTAGATAATAAATAATAATAAAAAGTAATTTAGATAAAACCCAAATTTCACCTCTTCTCTATCCTCATTCTAAAATAAAATAACGATTTGTCACATACATGCTTAGTTAGCAATAAATCATTTAAATGAAAAAAAGAAAGTAATTTATATAATTTGCTATATAATTTTACAAGACACCTTATCCATATAATTTGTTAACATTAAAATAACTTGAACACTAAAATAACTTGAACATTAATAGATGTCTTGAAAAGTGGCATCCCCTACATTCAATAAAAATAGGGCTCACACAAACATTTAACATATATCATGCATTTTCACACCAACAAGAGCTAGTTTATAATCATAAAAGTTCTAGTTTTGATCTTAAGAAAGCTATGACAATAATCTAAATAGACCCAAAAAGAATAATTCAACAATTAATATCAGTTAGGGTTTTTTTTTTTATCTAAATTACCATTTTTTCATTATTTATTATCTAGTCATTAATTAAATTTGCCAACTAAGCATTATGTGACATGTCATTTTCTTATCACTTGACATGTCATTATTTTATTTGGAGCAATACCATTAAAAAATAAAACAGTGCTACTAAACGCCACCACATAGAAAGTTCGTGATTACTTTCGTTTTTTTCAACGTTTGTGTTATTTAGAACTATGGAATGAAAGTTTGTATTATTGAGTGTCATTTGGCCAAAAAAATATTGGCTCTCTTGATCTAATTGGTTACTAATTCAACTCAAATTATGAACTCGTTTATTTTCTAGTTACCGGGCTAGTGTTTAATTGTTAGTTAGGATGCACTCATCAAACTTTGATTTAGCGAGCCATGAACATATTAAACAGGTTGGGCTTAATTTTGCATTACCCAAAACGATTTAAACCTATTTTGCGCTATGGGCCAGGTTAGATCAAGCCTAACATTCAGGGCCCATTCGGTTTTAGACTTATTGGTAGCTTATTGGACTTATCACATTGTTCAAGAAAAATAAATTTCGTTTCAAGTGTTCGGCCAATGCCGGACTTATGAAAGCTTATTGGACTTATCTTAGCTCAAAAGATAATTAACACCCCAACCTTATCGTACTTATCGAACTAATTTAGGGCATCTCCAACAGTTTCTCTATAATGTTCTCCAAAATGAAGAGGCAAAAGTAATATTCTCCCAATAAAATTTAACTCCGACAGCAAAAAATATATTTCAATTTTTTTGTTAACCGAGAATATCAATACGCCGAACCGTAATCGACCTGTAAAATCGTAAAAATATCGATTCGGTTGACCGAACTGTTAAAAAATCGTCTTTTTTAATTATCTCTTTACCGTCAGCACCATAAACTTCAATACCGATAGTTACCCAGATGTCGAACAAACCCTAGACATATGACATATCCCACTCTCATTTGATGGAATGATAGCTCGCAGGTTTGAGTACACTGAATCGCGCACACAGAAACATAATATCCGAAACCATCAAGAAAACGACGACGTTTACTTAATTAATACTCCGTACTACTTCTTTGACACGTATTTGTACACGCAAGCACGAAAGGACCCACTTTTGAAACGTGTATATAACACTACTGTTTCTACTTGTGCAAGAAATTCAGGAGAAAAGAAAGAAAAAGAGAAAACAGTTTCATCATCCATGGCGGAAGTAATCGACGGGCTCAAGTTCGAGCAAAGGCACGGCAAGGAGAGGGTGAGAGTTGGGAGAGTCTGGCGAAACGGAGACGGATCTCATTCCTTTGTCGAATGGAACGTCTCCGTTAGCCTCCTCTCCGATTGCGTCGCCTCCTACGTTCGCGACGACAACTCCGACATCGTCGCCACCGATACCATTAAGAACACTGTACGTAACGCTTTCGATCTTTCAATTTTTGTAAATTTATAGTGAATCGGAGCTGCTTGTGTAGACAATTTGATGATAGATGTATGAAGTAGCTAGCACAATGGGGCTATGAGATTGTTCTTCAACGCGAAAATTGCGGATTGATTAGGGATTTGAATTAGCATCTTTGATTTCTGGATTTGAGGATTGGAATCATTTTCAATTCGTCTGATTAGTGAAGCGTTTTTGAAGTGGAACCAAATTGCAGTTTCTGAAAGTGATGAATGAGGATTGAAATTGTAAGAATGTGAATAAGATGCCAATAGCAGCTCACTTAGTTCAGTCTTGTGTAACACTCTAGAGCATGCAAATCAATGGAAGCTGGATACAGATTGATGGTTTTCTTATGGCTTATAACTTATAAGAGTATGTCTTCTAGGTATAAGTAACATGCAATTCAAGTGCTAAAATAAGAGTATTTATCACATTACAGGTGTATGTAAAAGCAAAGGAATGCAAGCAGCAACTCTCTCCTGAAGATTTTGCAATTGTACTTGCAAAGCACTTCACATCATTTTATAAGGAGGTATGTAGATCATAGTTCAGCTGTCCTATTGCTCATATATATTTGTCTTAGATAGTTTCTGTCCAACTTGACTGACAATTTTTACTCTGTAGCTTCTTGTACAAGTGTTTGTGTTTTTGCTGTTGCTTCTTATGATAATTTGTGTTGAAGTGTAGTAAATTTTGTTTTTCTAGGCAAAGAGGCTCTGTTGATGATTCATTAACACAATATATGACATCTTGTGGCTTTCATATTTTCAGGTTACTGCTGCCATGGTTAAGATAATTGAGAAGCCTTGGAAGCGAGTATACATGAATGGTCAACCTCATAACCATGGTTAGTCCCTAACTCTCTATTATCTGTAAAACTCTAAAGAAGAGAAGTAGAAATCATTATTATCCTCCATTATTGATGTTCTTTCTCCACATTCACTACGTGTTCTTTGGTTTTCTTGGTTTAATTATAATTTGTTGTATCAACTTTGTAAGGATCTTATATTCTGTGGTCCATACTTAATTTTGTATGGTTAAAGACTAGTGGTATGTACTATTTAGTAATTATGATGTGAATGTAATGTGTTGTCACATTAGTTGACATTTCAATCCTAAGGTTGGACCATTCATGTATATAATTTTCTATACATATTACCTTAAATCTTAAATCAATATATTTATAACTTTTTGGAGAAAATTCAAAACAAGCTCTTTAATTCTGATCCTAGCATTTGAAATGAAAAGAATCTGCCCTAGCCCTGCAAGTTAATCGAGATTCAATTCACTTCCTTAGGTTTTGAACTTGGTTCTGAAAAGCACACTACAGAAGTGGTGCTGAAGAAGTCTGGTGAATTGAAAATAACTTCAGGTATTCAAGGATTAACAGTTCTAAAGACTACACAGGTATTGTTTTTGCTTCCTTTAAAAGTAAGCCTTATTACATCTAAATGCTATATTAATGACTTTCTTGGGTAGAAATATTGTCGATATTTTGTGAGGTGACATGTTTTGAGATGTAGTAACTCAAAAATAAATTTCATAGTTCACTATCGTTTGTTTCCATCTGGGGTTCTTTAGATTCATCTGGTAATCCTTCGAGTGAGCTGGAGTTAAATTTTGTTTCATGACTTAAATTTCTTGAATTCAACAGTCGGGTTTTGAAGGGTTCATTAGGGACCAGCACACAATTCTGCCAGAAACGCGTGAAAGGATGCTGGCAACAGAGGTTACTGCAACTTGGAGGTATGTTTTGTCCTTCTAAAGTTCATTGCTGAATGAATTACAATTACAAGTGTAAATGGTCTGAGGTGGATATATTACATGTAGGTATCCATTCCAATCTGTTTCTAGTGTTCCCTCAAGACCGAGGTACTTCACCGAAAAATACGAGAATGTGAAGAAAGTGTTGCTTGAGGTTTTCTTTGGTTCTCCCAAGGAAGGAGTGTACAGCCCATCTGTTCAGAGCACTCTTTACCAAATGGCGAAAGCCGTTCTTGGCAGGTCTTCTATTGAATTCTCTTACCCTTACCAAAAAAAAAATGCAGACCATTATAAAAACTAACTTACAAATATGACTGATAATATTTTCCAAATTCCAGGTTCCAGGATATAGAATCCATTGAGCTGAAAATGCCAAATATTCACTTCATTCCTGTCAACCTATCAAGCAAAGACAATCCAGCAATAGTCAAGGTAAGACCGAAAAGCAAAAGATCTATTGTTTTTCATTTTTGTACACGATAATGAGATTCGGTCTCTTTTTTGTGTTATGTTTTTACAGTTTGCAGATGATGTATACCTACCAACAGACGAGCCACATGGATCAATACAGGCAAGCTTAACCCGCCTTTGGTCAAGAATGTAAGAACCATCTTACAAGCTGTTCAGTGTTTACCTTTGTTTAGTTTGGAAATTGTATCATAAGAAATAAGATCCAGACACAACGGCGTTCGCGCCTACTGGATAGTTACATATGTAAGTGTAACATTTGTACAAACTATCTTTAATCTGGGTATGCTTTGTTGGTATATTTGGCCTGTGAACCCAACTAGGAATTTAAAATTCCTGCTTGGTTTTATTTGTCTACTTAGATTTTGTTGTTGGGCCATAAGGCCTGTCCTTTTTGGGCTGAAAAATTGGGCCTGTTTTGGAGGAGACTCCAAAGAAGAAAAGTCCATTTGATTTCTCTCCTTTTTGTACTACTACTACTGTTTGAATCCGAGGGCCCGTTCGGCACTAGCGTTTTGGGAGCTTTTTCCCGCTAGATTGAACTGGATGGAGCCAAATCTAGCACCCTTGGGCTTTTCTGCTAGCTTGTTTCCGCTAGATGGAGAAAGCTACCCTCCTGCCGAACGGGAGCCTAAATCGACCGAGTCATCAAACCCTGTAATCCGAGTTAGTGATAAGGCCATGTGTAAAAAGACGATCAGGGTATCTTTATGTGCTTCAAGACAAATGACCCAACAATGATTTGATACTTTATTCCTGGAAAAAGCTCTTTATTTCCCTCGAAAACATTCTCGTTAACTTTCATGTATATGTTGGCCTTTTTGACTGAGTCGTCCTGTACTAAAGTCCCCTGCATTCTCCCATTTTCAAACTCTTTCTATCTACTTCTTCACTGGTCAATGGGCCCCTGCACCATCAAAGTGCCAAAGTGGCCTGGGATCTCTCAAAACTCGAAACTCAAAATATTTTATTCATGAGATCCCCACAAACAAAATCCCCATTGCCATAGATTCTGAAATTTGTAGGATTGTAAATTTGTTGTTGATGGAACTAGCTAGCTATCTAAGAATCTCTTCAAAACTGATGTATTTTATGCAAACAAAATCTTGGGTAATTTCTTGATTTTACTTTCTAATTGGGTACTATGATCTTATGTTTTATTAGGGCACAAGTTATAGGATCGGTTAAATTTCAGTGAGCCGATATAAACGAGATTCATGTTGGATTATTAATTATTTAGATATAAGGTCGGGATCTACTTTCGACCAAAAAAATTAAGTTGATGTGTAGGGCTTCATCCTCCCATATATGGGGGACGACACTCCAAGGATCCGACAACTTGATTTGGAAATTGTTTTTAAAAATGTAAAAGATTAGCCCTATATCTTAATAAAAATCGTTAATAAAACAAATCTAAGAGAAGTTTTCTAAATCAAAACTAGTATGAATGGATTATTTTTGTTAATATACCCTAAGAGCATAAGATAGAAAAATCGACAATTATATTAGCATTAGAATTCTCAAGTTCAATACGCCTTTTATTGATAATGTATTACATTCATATTTTTAAGTTACATATTCGTATATACTTTTAAGGTTTATATTCATATTTTTAAAGGAAAATAAATATATCTATTACGTTGATTTAATTTTGATCCAATGCTCCAGATTACTCTGCATCGTTTTTACTCTAAGACTCGTTTTATTTAAACCTAAATCTAATATAAATGCATTATGCTCATCAATTTTGCCATGTGTAATGCCAATATGAACAAGCTAGCAACCCTTTAAATTGTTGGCATCTTGTCAGCTGCAGTGTAAAGAAAGATGAATATATCTAATCTAAGCTAAGAATTTGATGGGTATATAAAATTAGGGTTGGAGATCCAAGAAAACTCCCTTACTTTCATGCACAAAAAAGTATAAAGAGATCAACTTTAAGGAGGATTCATATACTATATACTAAATGTACATATCATATATGGAGTGTTAATGGTGTGTGGCACACTACAATGAATAGAGAAGCTAGCCGTTTGTATACCTTTTTCTTTTTCACTAAAGACTGCAAAAGTTAGTAGGCTGTGGAAACTTTGTCTCCATGGCAAAGTCTTTTCAATACTAACCCACTCAAACTTTCATCTTTCTAGCTTTCTTTCTTTCAATTTGATCTCAAAGGAGTTGGAGAGTGTGGAAGCTTGTCTTCTATGGTGGGACAATAACCAACTAAGCAAAATAGTGAAGTAATTGGAAGTGTAATAAATGTGATTCATGCATGTTTAAAGTAAAGACAAATTAGTCGATCATCTAGTCAAGCAGTTAATCTTCTAAGGGTAATATCAGAGGTTTTCGATTCGACTCTCATGAGCAATGCTCTTCATAGAAAAAAAGAATATAAAGACAAATTATGCAGGACAATAATCGTGTTTAGGGCATGTTTAGCCTAGTCTTAATCTTCTGCTATGAGATATGCTATCGATATTGTCTCATGACTTTTCGGATCAAATTACTTATTCTTTTACCCTTTTTTTTTTCTCATAATACTTACCATTTTGTCTTTTTTTATATCACCTTTTTTAAAATTTTCTCTTAATTGTTATTTATTTTAATTGATGATGAGGATGAAGAAGTGTTTTCTTTCTTTTGCAAAACATTTGGTGGAATATTAATTAATGCACATGCATTATTGAATTTTTTAATTTGTTACCAATATAATTTTCATGTTACTTACAAGAAATTAAATAAGGGTTTTTAGAATAATTTCCCTTTAATATTGTGTATAAGTCTAAAAGACCAAATAATTTGATAAGGAGGAAGTATAATATTAGTTTGGTTATTCTAACTTATGCCCTAATTAAGGGTATAGGTTAAAAATGCTATTTTGAGGAACTAAAATCCTAAAATGAAATGTTACCCTCTTGAAAAAATTAATTCAATCTAAATTAATATAACTCAATAAAATAATTTCATTTTAAGTTTTTTAACTTATGACATTGGTTAGAAAAATCAATATTAATATTATAGCTAGTTTGTAATATTACATTTTTGTTACAATAAATGGGACTAGTGCTATATATTATGAGACAACATCGATAATATATCTTCAACAATGGTTTAATGTCTTAAATTTATGTCGATTTGCCATAATGGGTCATTCATTATATGATCAACAATGTCTATGATCCCAAATTGCATGTCATTCATATAAGACTATATAAGTTATGTGATTAGGGTTTGCAAACCTCATGTTTAGCAAAATATGTGTAATTTGAACCCTAATCATATGTTTGAACGCTACTTTTTGATTCATGCAAATACAAATGTGAACAAACTATATGAAAAGATAAATTAATTGCATGATACTAATTATAATTGAAATAAATGCCTTTTCCTTCACTTTTTATATTAATTGTTTCTTCTTTTGCACTTGTAATCATTACGATCCACCTTATGTTCAAAGCTATCATATATTCTGAAACGTCTTTTCTTTTCTTTTCTTGGCTTTTTTTTTCTTGCATCAAAGTTGTTATCTTTCCTCTTTTTTCTATCTGTCATGGCACTTTGGATTGAGCATGCTTTAATTTTGATCTTCCCGTCACATGTTAAAACCCATGCAATTACGACAAAATAATTACATCTGAATAAACCCTAGTTGGGTACATAACTTGTTGATCAGATCGTTTCTCTTCTAGTTTTGGTTGTGCTTTTAACTCGCCTAGTTCGATCGGTCAATACCGTTCTATAACTAGACAGTAGACCGGATATTTCGTGGCCATATTTGATAAAGACTCTCTCAATACCAGTCTTTCTATACAACAAGCCGGCGGAGAAATTGTTGTATATATAACTTGTTGAACGGATCGTTTATCTCTTCTAGTTTTGATCCTGCCTTTTAGCTCGCCCAGTTCAATTGATCAGTACCATTTTATATTTGGACCTAATACTTCGTGGCTACATTTGGCAAAGACTTTCTCAATATCAGTCTCTCCATAAAAGTTGGCGGGGAAATTCGAACTAGAGTATTTTCTAGTTACTAGTTGTATATATAACTTGTTGAACAGATCATTTATCTCTTCTAGTTTTGATCATGCCTTTTAGCTTGCCCAGTTCGATTGGTCAGTACCATTTATATATGGACCGGATACTTCGTTGCTACATTTGGCAAAGACTCTCTGAATATCAGTCTCTCCATACAAGCTGGCGGTGAAATTCGAACGCGAATCTTTTCTAGTTACTAGTTGTATATATAACTTGTTGAACAGATCATTTATCTCTTCTAGTTTTGGTTCAGTCTTTTGGCTCGCCTAGTTCAACCAGTCAATATCATTTTATGTCTGGACTGGACATTTTATGGCCACATATAATAAAAAATTCTTCCAATATCAGTCTCTTCATATATATATACTGATAGGACAATTTGAACTCGAACCTTTTCAAATTAATTTCCTCCTTATTGTTGTGATCAAAGTTGAATTTATATAGTTCAAATATTAAAAATCCACTTCGTTCGAACTTTATATACAAATAATTGTGCTTGATCAGCTTGATCTAAATGTTGTGTGATGGGTCAAATTCAATGGCTTTAGCTTCACCCTTTTCAAGTTGTCTGAGATCCACCAAGGGAAGATAAGTATAATTACCCTGCAAGTAAAACTTGTCATTTAAAAGAAAGTTGTTTGTGATTGTCAAGTTTCCTAAAAGTAATATGTGTGAAACCTCTAGAAATTAAAGGAGAAATATGATAAAAAAAATAAAGTTGTTCAACCCAAGTGATGGAGGACATAAGAGCTTGTCAGTAACATATGATATGATATCTTATAAGCCACAAATTAAATGTAATGATGGGAATGTGGATAACAATGATGAATATAATATACTTATTAATGATACATTTTGTAGGGTGTATTTCTACTCATTGATTTTTATACAATTTATTTAAGATAGATTTAATTCTTATATTAATTTTTGTACGTATATTTTAACTAAATTCAATTATTATTGTCACATAGCTGAATTTCAATTTTTTTTTGGCAAAATACATCGATAGACCCTCGAACTTGTACACTTTTACCAACCAACACCCTATACTTTGAAATGTTCAAATTAACACTTAAACTTGATTAAATTTGTTCTTTTAAAAACTAAGTATTGATATGGCACAGTGCGTGAAATCCACTCTCTTAATATGCAAGTGATGAACTTATTAAATACTGATTTGAATTTTTTTTAAAATATAAAATATGACAAATTTCCTTTTTAAATAAAAAAATATTTCTTGATAAAGGTTCCACCTTTTCTTTATTTTTTATCGTTTATTTCTAATATGTAAATTTTTTATATTTTTTTTCCTTTTTTTGGGTCGTCTTTCTCCTCTTCTCCTTACAAGAATCAGGCCGCTCGACACCTCGACGGAACAAGATCTGGTCAAAGGTTGCAATCTTCTTCACCGCCGGGTTAAATTTGTCGTTCTCAATTGAAAGAGGAAGGGCGGGGGTTGTAGGTAGGTGGAGGAGGATGGGTGGGATCTTGCGCAGATCTGGTCGACTTTTCCGGCATAGCGACAACCAGATCTGGTTGACTTTTCCGATTCTTCCGACGATTGGAGGTGGGGGAGGCCAGATCCAAGTGAATGGTGGCCTGGCAGATCCAAGGCGCCCATTCCCCGTCCAGAGGAGCCGTCGGAGCCGCTCACCGGGTTCACCGTCCAGCCTCTGCGCTCATCTTCGACCCCGGACCGACACCCCCTCTCTCACCCTCCTGGTTCATTTTTCTTCAATAAAGAAGATAAGCATGTTACAAACCAAATGCCCAATTATTCAATTTCACTTGTAAAGACTAAATTTTCCCAGTAAACCAAGAAGTTGATGGAGATAGAAGAGGCAATGAGAGAGAATCTGCTGTTGAAAGTGGAACTGTGGAAGTTGATGAAAATGGCTCCTCTATTACGCATTTTTAATTTAATTTTTCTATTCTGTTTTTTTTCTTTTGTAGCAAAAAAGAGAATAAAATATTTTGGGACTTACGTGGCAAAAATTCTAGACATATGTGGCACTTATGTTTAATAAGATGGGATTATGTGGCGCTTAGATGGCAAATTTTAGGGCCACATAAGCACGCGTTGATTTCACGAAAATGAGGTGTGTTTTGTTGAACCAAATATTTATAGTTTAGGTGTTTATTTGAACATTTCAAAGTATAGGGGGTTAGTTGAATAAAGTGTACAAGTTCGAGGGTCTATCGATGTATTTTACCGTTTTTCTTTAAGTCTATTGGACGCATTTCAAGTTATCAATGCCCATGTCTTGAACCCCTAGATTCCGCTTGAGTGGGACTATACTAGGCGATAATGTTGTTGTTATTAATAGAGATTACAATATTACGTACACTAATCTCGATATTTCTAACCTATGTTATGATTAAGATTTCTATTTGCGAAAATTGTTACCCTTAGAAAAAAAACACATATGCGTGTATTAATATGCCCAATTTTTATAAGTATGATATTTATTTTTAATTTTTTTCTAAAATTTATTCATTTTTTCTTAGAAAATAGTTTGAAATAAACTTTGAAATATAAGTTATTAACATGCCCATTGTTACAAATTAAACAGAATCGTATTAAAATTTCTAAACAATAAAAATCAACATATAATATTTTCTTATTTGGATTCTTAAGAATGTCCTCAAGACAAATTAGAAAACTCGTACTAGCTAATACTAATATTATACTTAACATAACTGATGACTTTGGAGTGTTTTAGTCATTTTGATAAGCATTATGGTTCATTCAATTAACTCTTATAATGGGATCGGTTCTCGAGAAATATTGTTGTATATCTTAACTTATATTGGTCAGTAGACCTACCATATAGAAGAAAAAATTAAATAAATGTAAATCCTTCTATTAGCAATATACGAATGCATGAATCGATAAATAAATTATATAAATTAATTGATATGACATTGATACATTATCCTTATCGATCACACTAATTATTTATAGTTGGAACCTGATCGAACTTATGTTAAATCAAAAAGTAAAGAGTATTAATCATATATATATTTATATAGGATTAAGATCATAGATCTCTTAGCATAGATAATTAGCAGGTTTTTTAAATCTAGTTATGCTAATGATTAAATTTTTTTCTAATATAATTAATAAGAAATTAAAAAAAAATCAAGTAGCATGATTTTAGGATCTAATTGAGGTTTTAATTTTACAAAAAATAATGTGAGATCAACTTCTTCATTCTAGTACGTGACACTTTTTAATTTGATAATTGTTGCTAGTTTTTTTTTTATCCCTGTCACCGAAAATGGATCTTATGAAACCAACCAAATTCCAATAAGTTCACCGTTCTTTAAATCTATACCAAAGTTTCATTAAGTAAGAATAATAAATAATCCACGAACATGAGATTAAAAATGCATGAACAATATGATCGATGTTGTGACTTTTTGGTTTATTGTTCATTTATTTTAGTTTTTTTTTTGTTCACGGTGTAATATAGAGTTGTTCATTCAACCATATTAATTAATGTTCATCTTTTTAGATTATTGTTCACTTAACTTTACTCTTTTTGTTCACTATAAAATATAGAGTTATTCATTTAATCACCTTAGAGTCTTAGACATATGTATTTTTTTTATTTTCTTTGATATAAAGGGAAATAGGAGGTTTTAATCATTCTGAAATCAAGGAAGAACACAATCCAAAAAGCTGCTAAAGATGATCAACTTCAAACAATTGGTGAAGTTTACACCTCTATTTTTTAGAATTTAAATTCTTTTAAAAGCATAAGCTTTATAAAGAACATCCTTTTGTTCTTAAAAGACTGATGGATGATGCTTCTTTTTGGCCTTTCTTCATTTATCCACTTTTTAAGTGTTCGATCCTTCTCTCCCTGCCACTACCTTTGAAACAATCATCAATCTCTCTGATTTTTAAAAATCTTCCTAGGATCTCAACTTATTTTACAACACACCTTAATTAATATTTTTCTCTTTTCGATTAAGCTAGTTCATTTGTCATTTTAGCGTTCGACACAATTTTAAGAACAGATTTTAGAAAAATTTGTTATTTTTATTTATTTGAAGTAAAAAATTCAGACGAGTTCATGTATCTTTTTTGGGGTTTTAGTTTCTAAAACTGTGAAGGTTATCATATGCCCTTAGTGCATAGGTTAGAAAGACCGTTTTAAGAATGATAGTAACTACCCTTAACGTTGTATGGCTCTGTTAAATCTAACCACTTTTTGAATATTCACTTTGATAAAGTCCGGTGGGCCGATGATAAATTGGGGGACGTGTGTGTAACGGACTCAACATACAAGTCCAATGAGATTTTAACCAAAAATTATATGACTATGAGTGGAGTAATTCGTGAGATGCCCAACTTTTCTAACATGTGCGCCCTTCTTAAGTGGCAACTGCCTAGGGTGCAGTTGTTACTTGGACACAATCCATTAAGACTCATGAACCATCATAATTGGATTGACAACTCATTTATTAGATGGACTGCTTGAACATGCTTATAAAGACCGACAAACCTGAATAATTCCTCGCCACTTTTGCAATTAAACCAATGAAGTAAGAGTTTAAAACAAAAATAATTGTCAATGATAAATTCCATATTTCGCTCCTAATTAATTATCTCAAAAACCTAAAACGATAAATAAACTCGATCAGAGGAACTTAATATAACAATCAAGGTTAGTAAGAAATTAAAATACCTAGGATTTTAACATCCAAAACTCTGGATTGAAATTAGCTAATCATTTACCCTAAGAAACCCTACATTTTTTACTAGATCTTTACATCATTAAGTTGTGTTATAAAACTACCTCTTACAAAACCACCTTACCATTCTTCTTTTTAACAATAACATAGGTAGTACAAAGCAAAATTAATCAACTAGCAATGATGAAAGTAAGGTCTCAATTTCCTTTTATCTCACTTTTTTTAAAACATATTTTTTCCCTTTCAAGCTAAAGCTTAGGTTAACTTTGCCTATTGGTCACGCTATGTATCAAGCTTTTGGAGAAAAAAATTTCAAATTTCAGGGTAAAATTGTTTTCTCAAGCAAATTCTAGTCTTCATTCATGATGATCCTTTTATCCTTTTCTCCAAAAAAAAGAAAGAAAAAGGATTATGAATAAAAAACAAAGGCCAAAAATGTTTATGAATTATATAAAAATAAATACTCCCTCCGTTTCACAATAGTTGTTCATATACACTTTTTTTCTTGTTTCACAATAGTTGTTCATATAATTTTTTTTTCCACTTATACCCCTAATAATTACACCATATTAATTATATACACTTTTCCCAATGCAACTTTTAGAGTATAAAGTAACTTTTAATAGGGGTAAATTTGGAAGAATTTTTCCCCCTTAATATATGTGCAAATTTGTCTAAGAACAACTATTGTGAAACGGAGGGAGTACTTGTTTCTTTTTTTGTCTGATAGAAAATGTTTATGAAAATGAAAGAAAATGTTTATGTTTCAATTTTAATAAGTTTCTTTTTAGTTAAAAATATATAATTTTAACATGTTATCATTTTTTTGTACAAAAATTATAAAAGAAAAAAATGTTTATGAATTATATATATAAAAAATTATTTCTGAGCCCAGGTTCGAACTGGGGACCTCTAGTGTGTGAGACTAGCGTGATAACCAACTACACCACCCAGACTTATATGCCTAATTAGTTTGATTAATTACTAGTCTTAAGTATCTAATCTAACTATAATAAATGCTAAATCTGATACACCTTTTAGCATATAGATATCAAACAAGCACATGAGAAAAATTCAATCTTAAACCATGTCTAAACCATTATGAACAAAGATTGAACCACAATGAGCATTCAAGTTAAGCTAAATTCATATATTTACATACACTTAATTCTAATAACCCATGTAAAATTACACTTAGAAACATATATCCTTGCCCAACCCAACTCAAAGATCATAAGAAATACAACCAAGAAAAAAACTTAGATATATTACATTGTTCAACCATCTTCATTACAAGTCTACAACCAGTGTTCTAAAAAACTCTAAGCGGACACGCAGAGGATCAGCCTAGTGCCTAAGTGGCTTAAACGCCCTGGCGTAGACGGAGCTAGACAGAGATTTTTAGAACAGTGTCTACAGCACTTGGATTTTGAAGAAGATTTGCCTGTCTACACAACATTGAATCCCAATTGAACACTCTACATCTTCATCAACGGCGAGATTCAAATCCAACGGCCCACAAGAGCCGCCGCCAGCCTCTTCAATCTCATTCTCATCTTCACACTTCTTCTCCACTCCTTGCTCATCATCATCACCATAGCCATGAGTTCTAGTTGAACTCAAGCTCTCACAACTAAAAATGACAATAGCATCCTCAAGATGAACACTTTCATCATTCAAGAGTGTTATGAATCCACTCTCAATTGCTCTCTTAAGACCCTTTTGTGAAAAATGGTCCATTTGATCCACATCTTCCACGAAAAACACGCGATGAGGATCATTTCTCAATGATCTTGCAAAATTCCCAAGAAACCCATGATCATACTCATTTCTTGATCTTTGATTCCTTATATCAATAGACTTAAAACTCTTGTGTGAGCCAAATACGAGCTTCGCTATCTCTTTCGCCACTTTGATCTTGCCATCTTTATCTCCACCAGAGAAGAACAACCATGTTTCTTGCTTTTCTTGCACTTTGCCTTTATCTTTTCTTTTTACCAATCCTGCCCTGCAGTTTAAAACTGTACTTGTAATGTCAGGAACAATCTCTTTTTGCCATGGAATTTTCTTCTCCAAGGCAAAGCACATTGTTTCAAAATTGAGCTCAATTGCATTCTCCATTATCATTTCTGTTGTTGTGTCACTAGAAGAGGCCGAGTTTGGAGTCGAGTTGGGATTCGATAGAAGATCCGGTTTTCGCTCTTTTGAAGACCATTTGGGCTCAAATTGATGGACTTTCTTTTCATAGGAAGAGACTGATGTGCAAGGAGATGGAGATGCTGATGAGAAATTGATTGTTTTGTGGATTGTGCTGCAAATTGAGTTCCATTTCTTGCAAAGCTTTTTAATTTCTCCTTGATCAGTCTGCATAAGACAACATTAATGTTTAGTATCATGATCAAGTTGGGACAAAAACAAATAATAAGAATAGCAAAGACAAAATTATAACCTGATCACTCATGCTCTCTTCTTTGATTTCTTCCTTGCACTTCTGTAGCCATGAAGGCAAGCTTGATGATTTGGATTCAGAAGTAGATAAACTCTTGACTTCGCGACGAAAATTGGCTGAGCAATTAGAGCAACAAGAAAGATGGATATCTGATCTGTTTTCTTGAAGGGACCAGCTATAGTTTTCTCTTGAGACTACACTTGTGCTGAAATTCAAAACCACAAGAACAAATCAGATTTAACCAAAAAGATTAATTCTTTAACAAAAAAAACAAAATCTTATTTCTGAATTAGGGCTTTACCTATCTAATTTGAGACTGAAATCCAAGCTGCCAACAGGAATGGCAAGAGGGTGAAGATCCAACAATGTCTCCAAAGAAGGATGCCCTTGTTTACACTTAATGTAAGAGCTGAAATTTGCAATACCCAAAAGCCTAAACTTTCCATTCTCAACATTATTTCCAAAAAACAATCTTCTAAGTCCCATTACCATATGTTCTATAGGGCAATAATAGCTACTTCTTTGGCCACCATAATTTGCCCAATACTCAGACACCCATTTGAGATCACCCAAATACAAAACAAACCCACTTCCCATATACCCTTTTAAAACACTCCTTAGCTCTCCAAGCTTCAACTCAACTTCCTCCCTAGAAAAGCCCTTGATTGACACCATTGAAAATTGCACAAAATTTGCATACTTCAATTCATTAGGCACATCTCCTCTCTCAATTTTCTCCTTCACTGCCCTCACTAAACTCTCACAATCTGCCAAGCACTCACCCACCACAACTGTGCTACTGCTACTACTACTACTACTAGTACAACTCTTCTTAGTGTTATTATTATTATTACTACTCTTGCCCACCATTGACAAAATCACACCCATAACATCCTCATTCCTAACAACAATTTGTGGTGAACCTATGATCACAGGGCTACTAACAGAAGACAAGGATTGCTCAACATTGGCTTTTAGATAGGCACTCGAGAAACCGGCTTCTCTCAACACTCTACTTACACTAGGATCATCTAAGATTGATACCACAAGCTGATTAGCCTCAATCTTGACACCCAACATGGATTGCTGTTGTTGAGCTTCAACTGATGACCCTCGCCGTTGGTGAGCTTGGGCTCGCTTGAAAGCGGCCACAAGGGCATTGGAGAGGGAAGGATAGTGATGTGTGTGGTGAGGCCCCAAGATTGGGCTTGGAGAGGCGGTTGGAAGGCGGTTGAGGGCGACGTTGAAGCAAATTTCCAAGGCATTGTATTGGAGAGGGTGGAAATGGGATTTGAAGCAAGCTCTTTGGAGAAGGCTTGATGGGGAATTGGATAGCATGATTGTGGCTACATGGATTGGAGTCACTTGTGCATGGCCTCTTCGGCGAGCTAAGTTGAAGGATTGCTTTATCATTGTGGCTGCCTCTGGAGTTAGTGAGTGTTGTTGCATGGTGCAACCACTTGGGGATCTCATTTGTGAAGTGGGTTGTGAAGAGTTTGTTTGATTGTGAAGGAAAAGAAGTGAAGTGGGTTATGGAGAGTTGAGTGTGGTATATAAGGAGTTTGAAAATTTGAAGGTGAGAGTGGGTTGGTAATTAAAGTGTGTATAAAGGGGGGAGATTTCAAAATATATGTGCCTTCCTTGAGGGAGAGGGCTGGATTTTAGCTTTAATAAGCCTTGTTTTTGAAAGTTGAATGCATGTGAAGCAAAGTTCATGTCACAAAGGGAGCACTTGAAATGATTTGTGCTAGCTCATAAGTTTTAAAAACCTTCTATGTCTGTTGTTATGTTATATGGAGTTCAGCCACTCTAATGAATGATCATATAAAGGTCTTTTTAGGGAGTGTACTGTTCTTTTCCACTCTTTGTTTTAGTTGTAGTTTCTTTGTTATCGTTTTCTGGGTTTTTCTAGCGTACTTTTTCGCTTTCGCTTTCTACTCCACCTCTAGCTTTTTTGTCTTTCTTTTGTTCCCGCCCTTTTCCCCCTTTTATTTCGGGTCCTCCTTAAATACCCTTCCGATGTCGAGTGGGAGTAAGGGTGCGTACATCTCGACCCCCAAATTCCGTCCATAGTGGGTTTCACCTGGGTAGATATTGTTGTTGTTGTTGTTATTGTTCTCTACTAGTTAAGTTTAATTAATTTTTATGGTTTGTGTTCAGCACATAATCACACCCCAAGATTTATCTAGTGAGTAGAGTGTATATGAAGGAAAGTGAGCATTGCTTAGCTCAATTAAACTTTGGTCTTTATATTTTCAATCTTTCATTTATTAAAAGTGGTGAAGGGAGATTGGAAGCTGGATCTTTTGAGCATACTGATGTACAAAAGCTTGCATTCGAACATATCAATGGAAGATTATAGCTTTTGGGCAAGATATTTTGGCTTTGTTCTTAGGAATTAAAAGAATTCATAACAAGCTTAGAAGGAGAAAAGAAGGAAAAGAGAAAAGAAAAGAAAAAGTTATAGCAAAGTAAAAGAAATTGGGTGGTCAAATGGGTCAATTCAAGGTCCAAAAGAGGATTCAATTGGCTCTATATTTTAGGGAACGTGGCTCTTTGTATGGGATCTTCTTTTGGAGTAGTGTTCTTGGTAGCATTTGCATGAAATAATGAAATATGTTATACTCATTGATAATGATTTGATATGTTTTTGAAAGAAATAACATACATGAATTGAATTGAATTGAATTGTGGAAATGCATGTGTAAGGTTGCTTTAGAATCATTACAATTTTGAGGTACTTACTGGGTTCTGCCTCTGCAAGTTTTGCTTCTCAGTCAAAGAAACTAAGTTAATTACTGGGAAAACCATAAAGCATTTTTCTTATTAAACACTTTCATTACTAAAATGTTGTATATGTAAATTGGTTATCAAATTTAATATCAAAGCACCAGTGGTCTAGTGGTAGAATAGTACCCTGCCACGGTACAGACCCGGGTTCGATTCCCGGCTGGTGCAATTTTTATTTTTGTGGTGTGATTTTTTGTTTATTCTCGGATTGTTTAATGGAGTCGCGGTCGAATTTTTTATTTTATTTTGCGGGTCGCGATAATTTTATTAATATATAAACTATTTTTTTTATAAAAAACTGTTGGATTTATGGGTCGACCCGTAAACCCGGCGTTTTTTTTAAATGCATGTTTTTAGGTAAAAAAATCATTTTTGACCTGATTGACTTGGTCAAACGGGTTTGGCGGGTCACGGGTCAAAAATCATTTTTTGTGGGTCGATCCGATCCGTGAGCATCCCTAGTTTATTCAGTGAAATTTTTGTTCAGGATAAGTTGACATTGGAACATATTTGCAAGTTTCTGGTGATGGTTTTTGTTTATTTAGCTTCTGAAATTTCCATGTACCGTGCTGCAACAGGTAGCTACATACTCTCTAGTCCATACTATTTTGAGAAATGAATATGAAAAGTAACTTACTAATATTACATGTTGCTGAAACATCTGTCCACAAGTGGTTCCTTGAACAAAATTCCTAGTGGTCATGAGCATTTGAGAGAATAAACATGTTTTCTATTGTGCTCATGTTCTACAATGTGATTTGTAACTGAATTATAAACCAAAGGTTCCAATTTGTACATATACCAAAACCATGAAGGATTAATGCACTCACAAAAGCTCATGCAACTGTCCTATTACTCCTATAAATATGTAGGCTCTCCACAAGAGAATCATCTGCCATATCTTCTAATAAAGGCATTTTCTCATCATTGACCTCAATAATCAGTTTTGGATACCTTTCCTTGAGCAACTTACATACTCGGTATTTCACTCGACTTGGCCACATCAGAAGGGACTCCAATGTCTCTGGCCAAGTACCAATTGCTAGCAGTGCTTGGTCGCCAAATTCACATTCCTCAAGAAGCAAAGATTTAAGATTAGTGCATCCTGAGACAACATGATGAAGCCCCCAATCAAAATCCATAACAAAAAATAGGCAAAGCGTCTCGAGTTTCTTGCCATAGGTCCCAATGCTTTCTAATAGCCGCTCAATAATGACAAGGCCACTGATCAAAAGCAGCTTTAGGTTCTTGCAACGCTCAAGAATGGTTGCAAAGCCAATATCGAATGGTTCATTGGTAAGGTGGTCAATACTAAGCTCAGTGAGGCTTATACCCAAAGAGAGAAGATTTGGCAATTGGTCAGCGATTGTAAGAAGAGTTGCATTTGTCATCGAGGTGCATTCGTACTCAATCGAGTGTAGCATAGGACAACTCATGACAATAGAAAGAAGACCTTGTTCAGTTAAACTGTTCTCCTCAACGAACCGAATGTTCAAGTCTTGAAGTTCCTTGCATGGTGCAACTATTTCCGATAAACCAACATCATCTAAATCAATGTCTGCTAAATGGAGCTTTCTCAGGTTCCTACAACAAAATGAAATAAAATATAAGAACCCAAACCCAACTTCTCCTAAGACAAACCAAATATGTATGCAAAATGAAAAAAAATTATAAGTTTATCTAATTAATATAAATTGCATTACAAAGATATCTCTAAATCATTTATCTTATTTATGTATACTTGGAAGGGTTTTACAAAGGAGATCATCTTAGACATGGGTATGATTTTTTACTTATGACTATTCTTACATTAAAAAACATAAGAAAAATGAAAATCATGAGAGCACTTAATCAACACATTCCAGGTAATATACCTGCAATTGGCAGTAATGGAGGACAAGCCAACAGTGGAATACCCAATGCATTCACAAAATTTCAAATCTCTCAAATTCTTAAAATTACCCCCAATCAACAAGAAGTCCGCATCAGTCACTACCATATTGGTCATTATGATCTCCTCCATCTTTGGATAGTGCGTCACCAGCATAGAAATCCATGGGAGAGCAAGGGAACGGGGAGGTGAAGGAGGGGAAATATTCCCGTTGATTATGAGTGATCGGACATTGGTAAACCGTCGACTTATGATTAGAGGGCTGATATTTTTAGAATTCCTGATGAAGATGCAACGCCGGCTGTGCCGCTCCAGTGAATACCAGTGTTTGCAGACTAAGGAGATGGAGTTGCGGTCATCAATGGAAGAGATGAGGGAAAAAAGGTGCTCGACCGCCGCATCTGGAAACGAAACCTGTCAAAACATCAAGAGCTCTATGGGAAACGATAAATGATACAACAAATTAAGTCATGAATTAACACCCTGTCCTTACAACCCCATTACCTGCCTGCTCTTTTTTGGAATATGCTCTTGGAAGCAATGAATTTGCTTCATGGCCCTCTCAGCTTCAGTATCATCATGTTCCCTCCTGCAAAAGAGAAAATCATGAGCACTCAACCAATTCAAGCATCAAAGTTTTCTTTGTCTAGGATTCATTGCAAAGATCGACCAAACAATATAAGAGATTGGACCCGGTAGAAGTAGGGTTGGAAGGAATTAAAAATGGTGCAGAAAGCATGCTTAGTCAGTTAACAGAAACAAGAACAAGTTTGTTAGAAATTTACTCTTCCTAGGCTGATTTGAAATATGGTTCAGTTTTGTACTTGTCAAACTTAGGGAATGTGTATATGTAAATAATCAGTTTAGCCTTCATTCTGTGTTTGTGGCTTCAAATGCACTTATCAAATGGACCCATAAGTGAGGCAACAACAGATTTTGGAATGGAATTGTTTTGACTGTTTACTAATTTAAGTTGAAAGAGGCCATTCATCAGAGCATACATTAATTGGTTTGAAGCGTCCAACAAGCTGTGGTGCCTAAGCCTAATTGTTTTGTTTTGTTTCATGGCCAAATCCAAACCAGTAACAGCTTCAGGCATATGATTGAACTGAAGCCTAATACTCATTAATTGGTCACCTATTGGAAGTATACCCATGCTTAATCACAGGTCACAACCATAACACAAAAAGTTTATGCATTAATCTGAAATTAAGAGATGAAAAGGTAAACTCCTAAGAGCCAAACATTCCCTTAATTTCTTTCAAATTCAGGATCCAATATTTTTTTTCTCTAGAATAGGATTCAGAATCATAAACCAGCTGTGAATTACCCACCTTACATCAAATCTTTTTGAATATTTAATGCAGCATATATAATATATTATCATGCATAATAATGCATTATTTTAACTAATCTAAACGCACAAGTGAAATAACAAAGATGTAAGCAAATGGTAAATAATTGTTCCCAATAAGAAGACAACAATGGGGATGGCCCATTCATGCACTGATGCACGTACAATTAAGCATATCTCCATGCCTATTTTTTCTGCAGGAAAATATAATCACAAGTGACCCGAAAGGCGAAAATCAAACATCACAATATCAATTGGCAAGATTTTGATATCTCAAAGAACATGATATCTTGGTTACTACAGCTTACAAGTCTTAAGGTATACATTTAAGCATGGAGTTGGAATTCAGTTGGACCGTATAATATAAATATAGCTAAATTACATGGCCTCGTGTAAGAGTTTGTGTGTGATACCACAAGTTTTTAAGCTGTCACAGTAGCTGGATATCTGATAAGCGAGTCTTCAACTACAATCTGCTCTATTCATTAGTTTTGCTATGAGAGAACAAGCATAAACCATGAAAGACAAAATCTAGCATAGATAACCATCTACAATGGTTATTGTAGAAAGAAATTCTAAAATGTATGTATTACTGTCAAACTAACTCCCAACTTTCGGAAACTCATGGAAAATGATTCAACGAATGATGCTAACCGGAAGTTTGCTATTTTCTTGTTTTGTTCTTTGAGAGAGTCCTCCTTAGCCCATGTCTGTCAAAACTCAAAAACAAAACGTAAGGAACTTATAGGCTAATGCAAACAAAGAAAAAAGAAAAAAGAAAAAAAAAAGGCATAAAACCAGGGAAAAAGTAGAAAAGTTATAAACTAACAGCCTCATAGTCCAATATAAGGGCGTGCAACTTTATTATTCTTTGCTCTCTCTCATCCAATTGTTCCTGTCAAAACACATCCATATATAACTTAGAACTAGATCACTAAATCAAAACAATATACTAAGAAAGTAGAGAAAGACAATTCAGATCACATAAACTTTGCACTGTTTCGATTTCACATAACCTTCCATTCATTGCCTTAACTCCAATGCACGCATCAAAATATTGAAATGACCTCTTTTTTTCTCATATTAACACTATTTAAACTACAATTTTCAAATTTTATTGTCATACCCGTTCCCACTTCTTTTCACCAAGTGGCATCAAAATCTTTATAATACCTGAAGTTCTGATCTAAGCCCTGCTGATTCTTTGATTTGGGAGTCAAAGTTGTTCTTCATTTCCACAATGGCTGACCTTGCTATCATATCAGCCCTTAGCTGAATTTCCATTTGCTGCAATTCAACCCTCTTTTTTTCCAAACTCTGAAGCTTCTTCGCAGAATCATCATCTAGGCCGCCAATTCCATCTATTTGTACCTTAAGGACAATATTCAATACAAAATTCATTTGTACAAGGACCAGCAAAGCTAAACAGTGCAGTACATAAATGGAGAGCATACCAAAAGCAAAATAAAATCAACAGATATATTATTCAAAATTAGAACTTAAAGCACTAAATTTCTGATTAAAAAAAAACACTATGCAATATACACAGGGCATAAGCAAAGACAGTTCATAGCACAAAGCTTTGCACTTGTTTGTTTCGCTGCTTTGATTTCTCAATCCTGGTAATACCTGAGGTTCTTCTCTAAGGGCGGCTGGTTCTTTGATTTGGGAGTCAAGGTTGTTCTTCATTTCCACAATGGCTGACCTTACTCTCATATCAGTCCTCAGCTGAATCTCCATTTGCTGCAACTCATCCCTCTTTTTCTCCAAATTCCAAAGCTTCTTCTCAGACTCATCATCAATGCCGTCAATTTCAATTCTATCTATTTTTGTCGAATGGAAATTCATTGCATCACGCATTTCTTGCCCCTGATGTACCTTAACAATAAAAGTCAAGAGAAAAATCATTTGAGTCAAGAGATAAATCATTTCTACTAAAGCCATTAAACCAACAAAGCTAAGCTAACAAGTGCAGACGTGCAGTACATTCATGGAGACCCTTACATTTCAAGAACAAAACGAAATCATGGATTATCTATAGACTTGTGTGATCAATGGTTGTCAAGTTGGAGCTAGAAGAAAACAGCATGGAACTTGGGCAATCAAAGTGATCACAGAGCTCTGCTTTTAAGATCAAAAGTTTTACATTGGCTCGGGCTGGTTCACTTCAATATGTTGCTTGTAATAAATGAACCAGGTTTTTCCCAAATTTGGTTCATATAAATGGCCCTAGGTTTCCTTTTCCAGATAAGGCTTGCGCCCCAATTCATCTCTACTGCTCTATTGAGACCTTCGTAGGTCATGACAATGTTTTGAAAAATTGCAGAACCGCGGCGCAAACCCTGACCGAACTCTCATCGCTGCCTTCAAGACCATCGCCACTATGGCCGACAGGTTAGGTGCACGCCTTTGTAGAATCATCATATAAGGACGAATTCGTTTGCTTGCTTTTGTCCAAATTGAGAGCATATACAATGTCCGATTGGCGCCATTTCAATCATTATTTTCTGGGTGTTGGTGTGATGGAGCTGATGCCTGGTGATGTTTTGATAATTGCAGTGATCTCATCATTAAGGCAGATAGAGGTTCTAGCTTGGGTTGATGAGCTGATTTATTGTGTTTTTGGCTTTGTTTTTCCTTATTTTGGTAATAGTAATCAGTTTGAGCATAGTGCAATGCCTGATATTTTGCTTATGTGTGTGTCACTTGCTCATTTTTCCGATTGGCTCCCACTCGAGTGCACGAGATTTGTGTGGTGCATGTGCGTTGATCATCTGAGCGTGTAATGACTTATTCCTTGTATTGTTTCTTATTATATCAACTGGAGCATGCATCACTTAATGGTAAATTGGCTGTTCAAATATATATAGTAGATAAAGATGGGAGCTTGATTAGTCTATGCTTCATTGCCAGTTTCTGAGTTGTTATCATGATTAACATAGTCATTGCTCAAACAACTTGAAGGTGATGTTAAATCAAGATTCTTTTGAATCATTTTGTTGTTTGCTTGTTTACACACTTATTTCCGCTTGTGTTATAGCTAAATTTGCAAAATCCCTCATTATCGTTCATGAGAAAGCCCTAAAATCAACTGATCAAATTCCTAAACTCTAACCCCTGAAATGAGCAATGCAGAACAATGAATTGGTAAAAAGATGTGGAAATTAGAAGAAATTGATACCTCATCTCCGATGTTACAGGAAGAATCCTTCCGGGACGCTGACGCCGGAGACGACGCCGTCGACAGCGAAGCACCAATTCCAGCTATATCCTCCATTGAGAGCTTGAAAGGAGAAGGAAAGACGCGATCGATCGATTCTTCAACTTTGCTCCCCGTTTCTGTAGAAAATTATCGATTTTCTGAAATTTTCAGCAAACCCTAAAAATCGAAGTGGTCGTCGACTCGTCGTCGTCGAGGAGAGGAAGAGTGTTCTGCAAAACCTAAAATTCAGGTGAAGCAACCAAAAAGAGAGGGAAAGATGGGAGGGAAAATAGAGAACAAAAAAAATTGCACAAAACCTCCCTATATTATCATTTGCTTGCACAAAACCACCAAAAGTGTGCATAAAGCCATAAAACCACCCCTTATACATAAACTAGTTTTACCCGTCGTACATGGTACGACTACGATTCGATATTTTTTAGACATTGTAAATAGGATATTAATAAATAAATAAAAATATAATATAAATTTTAATATAAGTAATTTATTGCTCGTAGAATGTATAATTTTTTAATCAAATATTATATTCTTCATATTGTATTACTTTTCATGTACCTAAATTTAGAGTTTATCAAATATTTCAATATATCTATTTAATATTTTATTATCTATTTTTATTATTTTTAAAAATTATAAATATTTATCATTAAATTTTGTATAAAAGAAAATCACTATATATCTATAAATAAATTCGTCAAAAGATATATGCTAAAAGATTTATATTTATTTTAAAATATTAAATATTTTATCTTTAATTTTAAATACTTGTATAAGGAAACTTTCAACAGATATTGTTATACTGAATAGATATTTGCTTGATGTTAGAGATAAATTTAAATAGTTAAAACAATTTAATAGAAAGAAGTTATAATAATAGAAATAAAAATTAATTTTTTAAATATGAGGTGGGGTCAGAATCGTTCTGGTGGCTCGAAAAGGTACAACTTTAATATATAGTTATAGATGTTAGCAAACAATCACCCAAAATCTCATTTCACTAAATTATGTAATTAAACTTAGTGAAGACAAAAAAACATAATGATTTTTTTATTTTTTTATTACTCCCTATGTCTCATATTGTATGGGTTTTTAGCCAAATGCACACTTATTAAGAAAGTAGTTAATTTTGCCTTTGAAAAAATAATTTATCTTTTGTTTACGTGAAAAGTAAATTAATTACTCCTAATACCAAGAGATGTGACTTTTCATGTTCATATTTGAGAGGAGGAATTAAATGCTACCCAAAAACTAAGAGTGACAAAATATTGAATATGGAGTATGGAAAAACTAAAACCCCATAAATTATGGGATAAAGAATTTGGGCTAAAAACCCATACAAATAAGACTCATTACATGCTGCTCAAACACATCTATCCATAATTTTCTCAAAAACACAAACATATATGCCCATAAGTTGTTCTTTGACTAATACTTACCATCTCCTCCATATTTTGATATTCATACATAGTAGAAGCTAAATTACAAAAACAAATTCCAAGTACAGATCACATAGATGTTTTCTAGCATGACGGAAAATACAAGGGACTCATCTGCCACATCCACTAAAGACATTCTCTCATCATTGACCAAGAAACGCAGTCTCGGATACCTTTGGTGGAGCAGCTTACACACTCTATATTTCACAGGACATCCATCCATCCGAAGGAATAATGTCTCTAGCCAACACCCAATTGTCAGCAATGCTTGGTCACCAAAATCACACTCTATAGCAACCAATGATTTAAGATTAGTGCAATCGGAGACGACACGATGAAGCCTCGAATCAAAACCCCAAACTGAAGATAGGTGAAGCCTCTCGAGCTTCTTGCCATGGGTCCCAATGTTTTCTAATAATCGCTCAGTAATGACAAGGTTCTTGATCTCGAGGTGCTTTAGGTTCTTACATCGCTCGAGAATGGTTGTGAAGCCTGCATCAAGTGGTTCATCGGTGAGATGGTAGATGCTGAGCTCATGTAGGGTTATATCGAAATGGGAAAGATTTGGCAATTGGTTAGCAATTGTAAAAAGAGCAGCATTTGTCATTAAAGAGCACTTGAACTCAATAGAGTGAAGCTTAGGACAGCTCATGACAATAGAGATAAGACTTTGTACAGTTAAGTTGGACTCTCCAAAGTTTCTGATGACCAGCTCTTGTAGCTGCTTGCATTTTGCAAAAATCTCCAATAGGCCAACATAGTTTAGATCAAAGCATATTAAACAGAGCTTTCTCAAGTTCCTATAGAAAAATGGAACAAAATATGAGAAACTAAATCCCATCTTCTAAGACAAACCATAATCTATGCAAGATGAAAAATTAAAAAGTCTGGATTACAACAATTGCTCGAAATCATTTATCTTATTTATGTTTATTTGGAAGGGGTTTATAAAAGGAGAGATCAACATCGACATGTGTTTGATTTGTTACTGTATATCTCTGACTATACTTACATGTAAAAACAAAAGCAAATATGAAAATCATGAAAGCACTTAATCAAGACATCCGAGGTAACATACCTGCAATTGGCAACAATGGAAGACAAGCCAACCGTGGAAAACCCACTACATTCTAACAAAGTCAAACCCCTCAAGTTCTTGAGATGTCCTCCACTCAACTCCAAATCCTCATCAGTCACGATCGTAAAGCATATCATGATCTCTTCCATATTTGGATAGCTCTTCACCATCATAGAAATCCACGGTTGAGCATAGGATTTGGAAGACGAAGAAAGGCGTGTGTTCTCGTATAGAAAGAGTGATCGAACATTGAATGAGAGACGAAGAAAGGATGTAAAGTTGTTAAAATTTGATCATAAATAAACATAAAAAATATCTAACAATAATACCTTAGAAATAAATAAATAAGATTATTATAAAATAAAATTGAATGAGATGTCGACATGTGGTCCAATGACTTCTTCTATAATGTATAAAGTCTTATGTATTCAAAGGTTTTTTAGGTTTAATTCAATCATATATATGAAATAAGGTGAAAATAGTTTATACTTTAACTATTAATGTGCACACAAATATACAACCATAAAGGTCATCTTCAATTAAGAGAATGTCTTGCTTTACCATACGTTGTCTTCTCATTTATTATTTCTAAGTTTCAATTTGTAGTGTTTTAAAACCTATTATTATCAAAATTTTAGGTATCGCCTTAGTTTAACTAATTAATTTACACTTACACATATCAAGAATAATTTAAGGAGTTTGAAGAAAGCTTGCAAAAAAAATGGTCATACATTCCGGAGGAGCACCTCCGATTGATAGGAGATTTGTCTACAATGACTCATTACATGCTGCTCAAACACATCTACCTATAATTCTCTCAAAAACACAAACACATCTGCCCATAAGTTGTTCCTTGATTAATATTTACCATCTCCTCCATATTCTGATATTCATACATAGTAGAAGCTAAATTACAAAAACAAATTCCAAGTACAGATCACATAGATGTTTTCTTGCATAACGATAATTATAAGATCACATAGATGCATCACAAATCTTCTCTACGAATCATTACAGAAAATACAAGGGACTCATATGTCATATCTAATAAAGGCATTCTCTCACGATTGACCAAGAAATGCAGTCCCGAATAACTTTGGTGGAGCAACTTACACACTCTATATTTCACAAGACATCCATCCATCCGAAGGAATAATGTCTCTAGCCAACACCCAATTGCCAGCAATGCTTGCTCACCAAAATCACATTCCATAACAACCAATGATTTAAGATTAGTGCAACCGGATACGACATGATGAAGCCCCGAATCAAAACCCCAAACTGAAGATAGGTGAAGCCTCTCGAGTTTCTTGTCATGGGTCCCAATATTTTCTAATAATTGCTCAGTAATGACAAGGTTCTTAGGACTCAAGAGAGTGAAGCTTAGAACAGCTCATGACAATAGAGACAAGACTTTGTACAGTTAAGTTAGACTCCCCAAAGTTTATGATGACCAGCTCTTGTAGCTGCTTGCATTTTGCAAAAATATCCACTAGGCCAGCATAGTTTAGATCAAAGCGTATTAAACAAAGCTTTCTCAAGTTCATATAGAAAAATGGAACAAAATATGAGAAACTAAATCCCACCTTCTAAGACAAACCATAATGTATGCAAGATGAAAAATTTAAAAGTATGGATTACAATAGTTGCTCGAAATCATTTATCTTATTTATGTTTATTTGGAAGGGGTTTATAAATGGAGAGATCAATATCGACATGTGTTTGTTTTGTTTATAAATATCTCTGACTATACTTACATGTAAAAAAAAAGCAAATATGAAAATAATAAAAGCACTTAATCAAGACGTTCGAGATAACATACCTGCAATTAGCAACAATGAAAAACAAGCCAACCGTGGAAAACCCACTACATTCTAACAAAGTCAATCCCCTCAAGTTCTTGAGATGTCCTACACTCAACTCCAAGTCCTCATCAGTCACGATCATAAAGCATATCATGTTCTCCTACATCTTTGGATAGCTCTTCACTATCATAGAAATTCACGATTGAGCATAGGATTTGGAAGATGAAGAAATGTGTGTGTTCCCGTAGAGAAAGAGTGATCGAACATTGAATGAGAGACGAAAAAACGATAAAAAGTTGCTAAAATTTGATCATAAATAAACATAAAAAATATCTAACAATAATAAATTAGAAATAAATAAATAAGATTATTATAAAACAGAATTGAATGAGATGTCGACATGTGGTCAAATTACTTTTTCTTTAATGTATAAAGTTTTATCTATTCAAAGGTTTTTTAGGTTTAATTCAATCATATATATGAAATAAGGTGAAAATAGTTTATACTTGAACTATTAATGTGCACACAAATATACAACCATAAAGGTCATATTCAATTAAAAGAATGTCTTGTTTTACCATACGTTGTCTTCTCATTTATTCTTTCTAAGTTTCAATTTGTAGTGTTTTAAAACCTATTATTATCAAAATTTTAGGTATCGCCTTAGTTTAACTAATTAATTTACACTTACACATATCGAGAAGAATTTAAGAAGTTTGAAGAAAACTTGCAAAAAAAAATGATCACACATTCCGGAGGAACACCTCCGATTGATAGGAGATATGTCTCCAATGAAATTAGTGCTTACATTATCTTTAATTGATTGTCCGACCCCCATTCAAATAATCTTGGTTCCGCCTCTGCTGCTATATGTATTTTAGTAGAACAACTAAATAAGTCATTACATGTTCTGCTGAAACATCTGCTCACAAATAACTGAATAACTCATTACATCTTCTGCTCAAACATCTGCCCACAACAAGTGGTTCCTTAAATAAAATTCCTATGTTAGCTAATAACTATATATACCAAACCATGAAACATTATAGCACTCACAAAAGCTCACACAACAGACCTATAAATATGTAGGCTCTCCACAAGAGAGTCATTTGCCAAATCTAATAAAGACATTTCCTGGTCATTGACTTCAAACATCAGTCTTGGATATCATTCCTTGAGAAGCTTAGATACTCGATATTTCACTTCACATGACAACATCTTAAGGGACTCTAATATCTCCAACCAACAGGCAATTGCCAACAATGCTTCGTCACCAAAGTCACAACACTGGAGAGTCAAGGATCTGAGCCTAATGCATCCCGAGACAATATGATGGAGCCCCCAATCAAAATCCCTAACCAAAAAATAATTCAAGTGTCTCGAGTTTCTTGTCATGGGTCCTAATCTTTTCTAATAACTGTTCAGTAATGAGAAGACAACTAATCCAAAGGTGTTTTAGGTTCTCGCAGTGCTCAAGAATGGCTGCAAAGCCAGTGTCGAGTGGTTCATCGGTAAGGTGGTCTACATTGTACTCACTGAGGATAATACCCAAATGGGAAAGATTTGGTAATTGGTCAGCAATTGTAAGAATAGTTGTATTTGTCATCGAGGAGCAGCCGCACATAATATAGTGAAGCTTAGGACAACCCATGGCTATAGAGACAATACCTTGTTCAATTAAATAGTTCAACTTTAGGAACCCAATGGTTTAAGATATAGTTTATAAAGGCACTTTTGATAATTATTTAAGATATAGTTTTCATACATGAAACCTTCATGCATGTCATACATAGACCTTGAAATAATTTTTTATTATGAATTTTAATTTATATAAGTTTAACAAACATAAGTTAAGAGCTATTAAAATGAAAGTGCCCTTGCATGTCTCTTTAAAGAGGTTTTTATGAATTAAATCTTCATGCATGTCCTTTATAAGTATTTGGTTGATTTTATATGAATTTTGAAAATAAATAGGTCTAATAATAATAAGACATACTTATTAAATTTTACATATTCTTGCATGTAACTTTAAATGGATTTGTATGAATAAAATCCTCTTGCATGTAACTTTAAGTGAATTTTTATGAAATAAAATCACCTTGCATGTCTTTGTAACCCTTAAAATAGTTTTATATAAACTTTTGATCAAAGAAAAGTTTAATAAGAAAAAAATTTGTTTACTTAAATTATTTATGTTCTTACATGGGACTTTAAAAGGATTTTCATGAATAAAATCCTCTTGCATGTCTTTATAAACCTTAAGAATATTTTGTAAGCTGAATTTTTATTAGTGAAAGTTTTATGAGAATAAAATGTGTTCAATTAAACTACATACGCTTTGCATGGATTTTTAAAAGGAATTTTATGAATTAAATTCTATTGCATGTCCTGTTTCCTAAAGGTGTTAATACTAGAATAAATTGTTTATAAATTTCTAGAACCGAAAATAAATTTTAAAAAATACTAGATACTTAAATAAATCATATAAGGTTATGCATGTTTAGTTTATGGAATTTTTGGAATAAATCTTCTCATGCATGTGTTCTAGAATTACTAAGATAATGAGATACTATACCTTTTAATAAAAATAAATATTTTTATAAGCATAAGTTATATTAAATCATTTAAAGTATTGCATGTGTGAATAAAAATTATTTTTTATAAGGTGTTATACACATGCATGACAATCCTAGAAATTTCCTATAATTTTACATTAGGTAAATCATGATTTTTTTTAGGAAAATTGGTCATAATTATAATTTTTAATAAAGTATTCTTACATAAAAATGATGCATGCAAACCATATATACAGTTATTTTTAATATTATATATAATATATATATATATATATTTGCATATGGGTTAAAAAAGGGTTTTCATTTGAATAAATTAAAACCTTGCATTATGTTTCTCAAAATAAGTATTCTTAAGTTATAAAATACTTACAAAGTATCACCTTGAAAATAATAATAATAAAAGAATTATTATATTGACTTTTCCCTATCTAAATTATTAAACCAAATAATTTAGATTAGCTTGCCTTCTCTTAAAAGAGAGAAATAAGAGAAAGGTTGAATTAAATTAAAATAAGGATTTTAATACGTGTTGTTCGTGGTTCTTTCGATTAACTAGGTCGAAGTTTTTGAGCGTTGTTAAAACTTCCAAGTTCCAAGTCGTAGAATCCCAAAAAAATTTTTTAAGGCAAGTGGATATTCTACTTGAACCTCATTGAGAGCTTGAAAGACACGAACTATATCGATTCACCAACGTCTCCCCCCGTTTCTATGGAAAATTGTCGAGTTTTTGGAAATTTCAGCAAAACCCTCGGCGTGATCGGGAAAAATGTAAATGCAGGGTCAAGCAAACCAGAAAGAGAGCGAAAGAGGCGAGGAAAAAACAAGAGAACCAGGCCCATTGGGCTAGAATAAATAGCCCAATTATGTTTTATGGGCTTTTGAGTTTTGAGGCTTTGTTGTTTAGCCCAGATACATTCTCCTGCAAATTCAAGGTGTTCAAACTACTTATGAGTCTTTTTTTTTCCTGGTAAGATTTAGGATAGCTCAAGTACTACTTGGACGAGTACCCGTAAACGGGTGAGAACTGGTTTACGAACCAATTCTAAAAAAGAAGGGCAAACCGCCGCCTTTGACGCTCGAACTTGAGACCTCTTGCACATTGGCAAGAGGCTTAACCGTTGAACCATGTGCACATGCACAACTACCCATGAGTCATGAATGGAACGTTGTCTTACTTGTCTATAGAGATGGCCGGTAACCTCACCCGTATTCGATGGACCCCGACTTACCGATCCGGAAAAGCGGGCGAAAACCCGAATAAAATAGGGTGATGGATGGGTATGGGTGAAGACCATTCACTCATCATCCGACCCGATAGACCCGACGTTATGTATAAAAATGAGTAATATTTAAAATTTAGTTTGTGATTATCGCTCCAACTTTGCATTTAAATAATACTTATATATTATGAATCACTTATTATATCTTATTTACATAATTTTAATTTGTGATACAAACAAGAATTTTGTATTACATAGTGATTTAATGCATATTTATATATGTAAAATTAAATATATTATCACATTAATTAATTATCTTTAAGTAGTGAAATATATTAATATCAAATATAACTAATACGATTTTTCTAACCTATGCTCCAAGGGCATAGGTTAAGGGACTAAAAATGGTAATATATTTGGAATTTATATTTATTTAGATTTAATTATTCTTTCAATAGGGTTTATTAGTTTCCTATTAGGGTTTTAGTTCCTTAAATTAGTACTCTTAACCTATGCCCTTAGGGCATAGGATAGAAAAACCGTAACTAATATACTAGTATAAGTTAATTGGATAAGTTGAAGATTTTGACATTGTAAAATCATAAAAAAAAAAAAGATAAGATAATTAAAACGCCTAATCTATGGCACGGAACAAACAATCCCCTTAAATATACCGGCCAGCACATCTAATCTAGCACAAGAAAATTCTATCATAACCGAAAAAGATAATATTACAATAATTAAGGATTAAATCTTCTTCTCCTGATAAAAATTATCTAAGTAAAATATATAAAAAATAATTAGAACCGCCTAATATATATATGGCATGTAACAACAATCTCCTTAAATATATAACGCTCTCTTCCTCAAACCTATCGCTAGTAAAATTAGCTCTAAGAGCAAACATGGATCGCAATGATCAAAAGAAAAAAGCAAACACATTCATGGCGATTCTTGATTTCAAAACCTTGTTCGTGGCGTTTCTTCTTCTCTTCTCTCTAGGTATGAATTATTGTTTTTTATGTATAATGTTTTTCGCTTATCTTCGCTTCAATTGAATTCGAATTTAAGACTTTATGGTGCATAATAGTATCATAAAGTTTTCGTTTCGTTTCGACTGTTTATATGTCATTGACCTTAAACTGGATCAAAAACATACATAAGCTGATTTGGAATGTAATATACAAATTAGGGTTGATTTTTTTTTTTTTTTTGAGAAGCAAATTAGGGTTGATTAAAACATGACGGCTAGGGTTTTATGATATATAGCAGTATTTTATGGACAGTTTTATTGACAAAACAAGTAGAATATATTCTAGGGTTCAATATTTAAGGGTCTGTTTGTTTGTACACAATTGAAATATATGTACGTATATATTGATCGATCACCTAATTTTGATTAATCATTTGGCATTCGATCAATTAGGGTTTTAATTATATGGCCACTGAAAATAAATTAGGGTTCACTTAATTGTATGTCTATCTTATAAATTCAATCTCGTGTAATAGCAGACTATAGTAATACCATGAAGTCTTTATTTCGACTGTCTATATGTCATTGACAAAACAAGTGAAATATATTCTATGCTTCAATATTTAAGGGTGTGTTTGTTCGTTCGTAATTGAAATATATGTACCTAAATAAATTAGGATTTCATGTCAGTGAAATATAGTCAAGCGGTTAGGGTTTTAAGGTAGCAATATCATAAAGTTTTTCTATTTGCAATTAGGGTTTCATGGTACCAATATCATATAAAATTTATGTTTCGACTTTCATGTACAATGTCAATGAAATATTCTAGGGTTTCAATATTTAAGGGCGTGTTTGTTTGTACATAATTGAAATATATGTACGTATTGAAATATATAACCTAATTTTGATTAATTCTTTGGCATTCGATCAATTAGCGTTTTATATAGATTCAACCACTGAGAACCAGGTTGTCTATAACCGGCTTGAACGCACCCTTGTTGACACCCAGCAACTCATTGGTAAATTGTAAGTCACATACTCCCCATTACATACATACAATATAACATATACTCAATTGTGTATGTTTATTAAAGTAATTCATCGATCTGGATTATATATGATATGAATATGTATTTGGATGCATATATACGTACAGACTTTACAAGGAAACGGTGCAAAAGGACACGAAGATGGTGCAAAAGGATGGTGAGATGACGGGTCTTACTACCCCGGAGGCCCTTGCTGAGATGAACTATTTATTTCTCGTGGGTAAATCTCCATGGTACGTTCACTATTCATATATAATGTTTAAATTTAATGTTAGGGCTCGTTTGGTATTGATGATCTAAGATACGAGATATCTTATGTGGGTATGAGTATATATCACTCTAATATTGGTTATATCCTCGTATATTAAACATATACCAAATATCAGTTTGATATCGATATTGGAATCTACAAACACTATATATGGGTATTAGTCAAACGGGTCCTTAGGTGTTAGAAAATAAAAACCCTATTGGACCACATATATGAAGGGTGTGTTTGGACATACAAGTTATTTAACTAGTTGTAGTTAAAATTAGAGTGATAGTTAGGTAACTAGGTGAAAAATGAGTTGAAATTATGAAAAAACACTAAGTTGTATTTGAACAACTAAAACGAGTTAAAACCAGTTAAAAGTTAGAAACTACTAATTATTAATCATTTTTAAAAAAAAATACAAATAACTAGTTTAAACTACTCGAAATCTAAAGAAAATCAGTTTGAGTATATACGCTCTTGGTTACTCCTTCTATTGTCAATTAATTTTAGGATGAAACTCATAGACTTATGTTCTATAGGGATTATATGTGTCCATGTCTACTTTACTTATCGACCCACGGACTTTTTGTTCAAATTGCCTCCTTATCTAAATAACTCGTTTACTTGTACGTTTTCAGCGCGGCTTCACCTCGAAGCCGCCTCACGTCGGAGGAGAAGGACTTAATGAAGAACGAATACAAGGCTCTCAAGGAAAGCAAGGAGTTGAAGGAAATGGTGAACGCCAATTTTTGGCTCGATTCGTACATCCTCTCCGGCATGATGGATGCTTTCGAAGGCAATCTTTGCGATAAGCCCATCATAGGACATGGCAAGGTTTCCAAGGAACAAGTGAACATAGTCTTGAACAATGTGGTTGAATGGTTAGAAGATAAGTATATGGAGGTTGAGAAGCATGAAGTTGCCGAAATGATTAAAGAGGAGTTTAAAAATGTTTTGAACCCACAAGGCTTATGGGAATGGTACTCACGAGCAATAGGAAGATTGAGACAGCTTGCAGGCATGGACGAAATTAGAAATTAAATTGTAGGTAGGCTGGATTTATCTTGGTATGTTAGATAGACTGAATTTATCTTGGTATGTTAGATTTAATTGTCTTAATTTCTACTTATTTTGTATTGAATTTATGTTAGTATGTTGAATTTATCTTAATTTTTACTTAGGGTCTGTTTGGCTACATGCATTATAATGAGTTTATGCATTACAGTTTATTTTATATATAAAGGTGTGTTTGGTAGAATTTTTAAAATAAATTATTTTTTTATTAAAATAAACAATAGTATGTCATGTCAACTTTTTCTTATTTATAAACACTAGTCATCCAAACACACCCGCCCCTCATCCCGTTGTAAGCATGATTTATTTATGCTTTTAATGCTAGTATAGTATTGCGTAATGGATTGTTATTAGGTCTAATTTTTAGAATTTTTTTTATTGATTTTATCATTTTTATGAGTTTAGTTTCCAATCAAGTATTTTTATGATGTATCTTAGGTCACAAATCACAATATAGAAAACGAACGTTCTTTTCAATTATTTAAATACATATATTCTTTCTAAGAGTGATTAATTTTCATTATCCTTAGCTTAATTATTTAATATTTCGATCAAACTATAGTCTATATATATACACTATGATTAAAAAGATGAAGCGGTTTGATAATATAAAATTACTATTACCCGAATAGAAATTGATGAATCCTAATAAACTTAGAAAAAGTAATTACATTTAAGCAATTTTGTACACCCTTTTTTATTCATTTGTTAAAAACTCCAATTCATAGTCATGTATTTATTAATATTACATGAATTTTGAAGGCTTATATGTATTTTTTATCCAAGGTTAAAGCTCCGATCTAGGGTGTCGCCCAATTCATATAGATCGATGACATAATGACTAATTTCTGTTCGCGGTTCATAATTGACGCGGACCTTTTATTTATAGTTTCAAAGATATTTAAAAAAAAAGCGAATCATGTGGATATTATCCATAGTAGTAAATTCCAATGTCATGAAAAAGATACAAAATCCATCATTTAACTCTTTTTTGTTGAGAAATCTAACAAAACTCTATATGTGTGAAAGATATGACTTAAAGGGAAGGAGAAACTTGATATAATGGAACTTCAACTAAAATGTCGAAGTTATAAGAGATTACACAAGAGGGAGAAGAGAATCTATTATAGTAGTCTTTCTTAGTTTGGATCTGAGTGAAGCTTGGACAACGAGTTTCTCTAGAGCATGGACTAGAATGTGTCTTAGAGGCACTTTCAAGATATAGAAAATCTAAAGTGATCTCAAGTTGAAAATTCATCTAAAAGAGGTTATAAACCATCCTTAAAGATGCAGAAACGTCTTCCAGAGATGGACTGTTATGTCCCGAGAACAATAACATGTAAATTTGATAGAAGGGAATGAAGAAGAATTAAGGAAAGGAAGAAGAGATTATGGGAGATGATTAGGGATCGAGATGAAGAAACAGAGAAGGTGGTAGGAGAGAATTGAGGAAGAAGATGAGATTTCATTATTCATCCGATAGTCGTACATAATACAATTCTGAGCTTATAAATCCTTTTCAAAGTATTACAAAAGAGACCTGTTACTTTCCTAATTACATAATACCACCTCTATATACTATACATGACATGGATCAGAGAAGAGCCATCCAAATTTAGGCCTAAAGGCCCAAATTGATGTCTGCAAGCAACTAACCCGCATCGATAAACATATCTACGACTTTTTTTTATCTTGCCCCCAATTCGATCTGCTAAAGCCCCAAATTGATGTCTGCAAGCAACTAACCCGCATCGATAAACATATCTACGACTTTTTTTTATCTTGCCCCCAATTCGATCTGCTAAAGCCGATCCACGCTCAAATCATATACTGTAGAGATTCTTATTGGAGGTGACCCTCCCAATTCAATCTTTTTATGTACGCCAACTCCACTAAAGAATTCAAATCCAAATCTCAAATCCTTGAGTAAACGCTTAAGAAAACTTAACAACTCATTCCGCTAAACCAACTCATAATTGGTAAGCCCATTTAAGACTTTAATGTCCACTTGACTCCATTTTTTTATTAGGTAAGATTTAGGGTAGCTCAAGTACTACTTAGACTAACCTAGAGTAGGCGTAAACGGGTGAAAACTGGTTACTAACCAGTTTTAAAGAGAGAAGGGACAAACTACCGTCCCGGGGGTTTGAACCAGAAACCTCATACAAAAGTGGTGAAACCTTAACCGATTGAACCATGCGCCACTTGACTCAACTTATAATTACAAGCAATATCATCTTCCTATATGCATTTAGTTGACAAAAATCACAAAGAATCATAAAACATAAACAATTGCTAGCCACTAACAATACAAAATCATAAAGTAATATTCCCTTGTAAAAAACATAAATAAACAAATACGAACAAAGGTTAAAAGATAAAAAAAAAAGCAATGGAAGAGATGAGATTGGAATAAAGTGTGTAGGCCATAAAATTGTTAGTGGGATGAAGTATGGCTTATGGATAATTGAAGATGCCTATATGATAATGGCGAATGTGCATTATATAATTACTTTGTTTAAAATTAATAACTTTACAAAAAAGGCTTATCCATTGAACTTTCGCGGTTTCGCCTAGCACAAATCTTTATTCTCTTCATTACTAAGTCTGCAATCCCACTAGCATTTGTTGGATTTAAATCCCATAATTATGTATTTGTTATATACTAATAATTTATTTATAGTCATACTTAGTGCTTATATTTAATTTATGCTTTATTTACTTTTCAATATTCGCGTCTGGCAACTATTCTTCAAGCTTTTGGTTGGGGCACATATGGCATATGTGTATATGACATATTAAATATGTTTATGGATATAATTGATACTTATATGCAATGTTTGGCATCTAAAACTCCGTTCCGTAGTAGAGTAGCTTTTTTCGCATTAACAGTAAATTAAGCTTCCGCTCTCAGAAAAACTATCCCATAACGTTAGTGTTGAACGCGCCCTAATACATTTCGATACTAAATTAATATCTGCTATTGGTATGGAGGATATCGATATAAGACTCTGATATCAAAAGAAATTTATTAAATGTTTGTTCGATGTAGGTTTTAAAAGGTTTTTAAAGGTTTATAAATTTAAAATCCTACTCAAAATAACTGTTCAATGAATCAAGATTTTTCACTTGAGTTAAGTTTTAGTAAATTTTTTGAGGATGTTTGAACGGTTGAACCTAAAAAATGAAACTTTGGGATAATTTTTTTTTAATTTGATACACCAATTTTTGTTGGTTAATTAAAATAATTTTTTTCATAATTTTGAGCTAAATTTACCTAAAAATCTCTTAAGGCCAAACACATCATTTGATTTTAGTAAGAAAAACCTCTACCTATTCAAAAATCATATAAAAATCTCTTATTTAGTCAAAAACTTCTGTTTATAAACAAAACCTTGTGTAGTTATGTAAAGGACATTGTCCACGAGAGTTGAATCGAAGACCTCGTGAAGGCTTAATCGATTGATTAGATGGCCTAAGGCTATATTTTATATCACTATTACCAGTGTTCTATAAAATGCTAGGCGGACCCTAGATGTACTAATATAAACGGACACCTAGACAGACTAGACGATATCCTAGATGTACTAATATAAAGGGCTGAAAAACTAAGCGGGCTAACACCGTCCAACGCCTAGACGGAGTTAGGCGGAGATTTTTAAAACAATGACTCTTACTCAAACATCTATACCTATATCAATACTAAATTAACCCTTAATTCTTTAGCCCGAAAACGAGTTAATGTTAATCATTATCTAGAGCATTTGAAACGTGCTATTACCACTTTTCAAACGTGCATGTCTAGTATCATACACGCAACCCATGTGTAGCCCACTCTTTTCTTTCATTCCCACTCTATATAAACCAATCGTTTGCCATCCACAATCCCTATCCAAATCCAACTCTCTCATTCTCCTCTCTATTATCATTACTAAACCAATTCACTTCACCATGATTCCTCCCCCTATTTTCCCATCCATTCCCAAGCCCATCAAACCAAGTGATCAAGAAAAACACTTCAACATACAACAAAAACAACAACAACAACAACAAGATGGAGAAAACTACTTTGAACTATTACCCGATCCCATACTCTCCACCATCCTCGACAAGATCCTCGATGCCAAATCCCTCTGTCGTTGCCTTATCGTCTCCAAGCGCTTGGCTTCCCTCGTTCCCCAAGTCGACACTGTCTCTGTGGTGGTCAAGCCCACCACACTCTCCACTTCCTTCCGCCCTAAGAAACCGTTCTCTCTCAAATCTCTCTTCGCCAAGCTTCTCCACCCGACGGCCAAGAAGACAGCTAGCTCTGTTGGCCCTGGCGAGCTCAGTCGATGGATCTCCAACTCTATCAAGAACTTCTCTGAGATCCGCCACCTGCGAGTCCAGCTCCCCGGAAATGGGGGAGTCGTCGGGTTTCCAGACACCCCGGGCGGCCTCCTCAAGTGGAGCGCCGAGTTTGGAAAGGATCTCCGGCGGTGTGCCATCATTGGCGCCACCGCCTTTGAGATACCCTCCTCGTGTGCTACGAATTCGAATTCAAATCTAAAGGAAGATCAGCATCAGCACCAACATCAGCAAAATCAGCATCAACATCAGCACCAACATCACGACCAACATCAGCAAAATCAGCATCGACATCAACACCAGAACCAGCAGAACCATGATCAGCATCAGCACCAACACCAACACCAGAACCAGAATCCACTATCGGATGAAGAGTTGCGATCACGCGTAGTCTGGATCCTGTCAACCTTGATCGCCGCCTGTTCCAGGCACGGGGTGGCGAGGCAGACACTGATGGACCACCCCGGCCTGTGTAGCGCGGTGATCGAGGACGCTCTCAAGCAAGGTATGCTCTACATGAACGAGGATCAAATCAAGGAAGTTCGAGAATCCAAGGATTCCGAGCTCGATGATGAGGTCTGGAAGAGGACGAGTGTGCCTAATGTGATTGTGAAGCTCTGGTACGAACCGGAGTTGGTGTTGCCTACGTCGGGTTACGTGATGAAGGGGGCGACGGTGGTGGCGATCAGGCCCGACACCGGCTGCCCAGAAGACGGTGGTGCCGTTGGTACGGAGTATGAGTTGCTTAAGGGCGGATTTGGGGTTGAAGATGAAGTGATTGGGGAAGCTGTGAGGGAGATTGTTAAGAGCAAGTGGAAAATGATGTATAAGTTGCATATGAATTCGTTCTAGTTGAGTTTTATGAATAGATTTTTGGATGATCGAAGAGGTTTTGTGATTGAAATGTTGTTTCTCGGAGATATTCAAGTGACATGCTTGTGTTCTTCAGAAGGTTTCATTCCTATGAAGATGGATTTTGGACTGAATTTTGAAAATTTTATTGCTAAGAAGTTTTTGTGGAGTGTTTTTGGCTGGAATTAAACTGAAATTGAAGCATTAATGGTACATAATTTTGGTACATGTTTATTAGGTCCGTCAAAAGCTGACCTAATTAGCAAATCCGATCCGAACCGCCTGATAATTTTAGGGTCAAGATCTGAAAATTTCAACCCGAAACCCAATTTAACCCGAATCAGATAGAACCCTAAACTTGATGGGTTGAAACCCAAAACCCGTTGGATTGACCGATTTAGTATATTATAAAATTTATAAAATTTATCTTGAAACTTATAATATATTTTATTATTAAAATACATAAAAATAATATATTATAATTAAAAATTATTATTTAATTAAGAATTAATTTTAGTAATCATAAAAAATGTATTTTAGACCCGCTAGTCAGTTCGACCAGACCAAAAACCCGCAAAAACCTGACCCGATTGATTCGTGACCCACGATGAACCAAACTCAAGATGACCGAACCCGCCCGCCCCGACCCGATTGACACTTCTACTTCGTTTATGGAACATTGATACAATCTTACCAAAACAAAAAGGCCCATTGGGCTAAAACAAATTATACCCCAATTATGTATCATGGGTTTCTCTTTTTGAGGCCTTACTCATTGAGCCCAAATACATCCTCCAACAAATTCAGGTGTTCAACCACTCAAGAATGCATGAGATGGGCTAGCGTTGAGATGGCCCATTTAGGAAGCCCTGAGATGGGCTAGCGTTGCCCAACCGTTTTTTAGAACAATGCAGTTTATACAAACTCACCTCTTTATTTTTATTTTTATTTGTATCGAAAAGGGATGTAGAGACCGCTATTTTTCTCTTAAAACAAACTAATTAGGAACAACCTGGGGGATAGTCAAACTCCTTACACCATCAAACCGTGAAGATAAAATTGAATCCAGAGGATCAGATAACATATGAAAGCCTAAAGGAAAAGAAAATCCAAAAGAAACAAAACCATCCGCCACACAATTGAACTCGCGGTAGACATGTCGACAGAGGCGGAACTATATGGGGGCGGGAGTGGGCCATGGCCCCCCCAATCCCAATTTTTTTTTGGTATATATGTTCTTCGTGTTAATAGCTTCGATTTGATATATTATACGCTCCAACCTGACATTTAAGCAAAAAGTTATGAACGTTTTAAGATTAGACACATACAAACCACTTCTAACAAGTCATTTAGTTAGAATACTTTTTAATCTTTTGCTAAATTTCCTACTTTCATAGTGTAATTGAACCAAAAGTTTTAAATAAGTTATTTTTTAGATGTCTTGAATCCACACAATTCATTATTAGTATGAGGGCTTCAGTTTGGATTTTAGTTTTAAGTTATGAGTCTTTAGTGTTTATAGATTTAATCTGTTTGCATTCTGAAACATAATTGTATAAGTTGTCTTTATAAAATATTATTTTCTTAATGCAGTTTTATTCTAAAATATTTTAGTCTCTCCTCAATAAAATATATTCTTTTTTATATAAATTTATATTTTTATTTCTACTTCTTTCTCAACACTAGCTTATATAATAATATTTTGCTGATTTGAAAAAAATATGCGCGTTTAAGTATTTATTTTAATTATGTATTAATAATTTCAAGAGTTTCTTTAAATATTTTTCAATATTTTGTACTCCATCCGTTTGGAAATATATGTCGTTTTAAGATTTGTCTCAAAAATTAAAAAACCATATGATATGACTTACATACCGTCAATCTTGTTAATATCTTTTCACTTGTATTTTATTTATACGTAAATATTTTTAATTATTGAAGATAATATTGGAAAAAAGTGTGGTAAAATATGTTAAATGACAAATATTATTGAACAAAAGAATTAGGCTAAAACGACATGTATTTCTGAACAGAGGGGATATTTTTTAAAATTGAAAACACATTTGTTAAATTATAAAAATTTATTGGCCCCTGCAATCGGAAGTTTCTGGTTCCGCCCCTGCATGTCGACTCACCTCTTTATTCATAACCCTATATATACACATGCATATAATCTAGTAAAAAAGAAAATTAATTAGTTTAGTACGGTAAAAGTGAGGATCAAGATGTGTGACATTTTGGGATGAATATTCATATTCCAGCATTTAATTGGTGCGGTGATCTTGCCTGATTGTCCAATACATGATACATACACATACACTGTTGTTAGCCGGACAAATGATGCAATGCCTTGTTTGACTGTACAAAATTATTTGATGTAATAAATTTTCTACAGTGTGTGTGTGTGTGCGCTTCCCTCTGTGTCTCTGTGTATTGCATAAATCCAAGTGGATGTTCTTATTCAAATTTGAATTTTTTATTTAATAGTGGAAGGAACCTTGTATATTTTGTGTGCTATTGCAGATTAAATCTAGCTCAAAAGGGTATGTTTTTTTTTAATGCTGATCTTTTTTACAAGGCTAGGAAGTAGGAAATCTTATACTGTAGTATTATAATATGGAATATTAGTTTTTCTAATTATTTGAGACCCTTATTTCAACCAGAAAAAAATAATTAATGAGACATTGAGACCCTTATATTTGAAAAGATTTTGATATGTTAAATTTATAGGTATTTCTAACGTGTGTTTATGGGTAATAAGTTCATTTTTATTAAAAAAATATTTTCTTATATATAAGTTGGAATGGGTGAACCCTCGGAAAAGAAATTAAAATCAACATGCAATTATCATACATATTTGCCTATTTGGTACGGAGTATTAAGTAAGGTTACGTTCTTTAATTTATTTTTTAAGATTTATGTGTGTGTTTTAGGATGAGTTGTAAAAATGAGATTTTAATAAATGTCCTCATAACATTAGCTAAAAAGACTGTTATAATAGAGCTTAGAAAGGAAAAAATACCAAATATGACCCGCAAAAAATATATCATGAAAGTTATAGTACGTTCTATAAGGACAAATTAATAAACCTCATTGCTCAAAACAAACTCATATTACACCCATTTTTCAAATCGGACAACATTAAGCTCCAAGTCAACTCGATCTAGCTAGCACGAAAACTAGCTAGAGTAACCCCAATTTATCCAACCCAAAGATTCAAGTCAAAAATTAACCAGAGTGCATAAATTATACAAGTTTTGACCAATGTTGATACGTCAGGTACGTTGAAGTCCAATCTAACATTTTACAAGTTATAACTTATGAGTAATGAACAAGAAGCAACAAAATAAGTGAAAAATAATACAATCACAAGTCAGAAATTAAATGGCAGATTAAAGTAGAAACAGGTAGTCCATGTGTGCACCATGAACAACATTCAATAATAAATGCTCAATCTTGTATTAATTTAACTTAACCCCACCACCTACAAGGCTTCAAGCAAGCTCATTTTACACTACAAAAAACTGTACACATTGTAACAAACTCAAACAAGTTATTAAACCAAACCATATGTTATATATCATATCTATATAAAATTAAACCTTATAAAGCTAAATCCACTGCTCTAAAAATCTTGTTCAGACCTCGCCTAGCGAAAAAGTCCAAACCTGGTTATCTTTCGACCCTTTTAAAGAAACCGTTCAAACTATTTAAGCGCTAATTATCATCAGAAGAGAAAGAAGAAGCGGCCGAGGAGAAGGAAGTCGTTGACTTTGACTTTGACTTCATCGCCATTGTTGCTAACTGACTCTGATGATCCTTGCAATGAGCACAACCACACGACGACGACGAGCTCCGGCTCGTGCTACAACTACTAACTCCGTTCAAGCTCGACGTCGAGTTCACGGAATTCGAGGAAGACGAAGAGGACGAGAATTTGACCAGCAAATCCACGAACGCCGCGACAATGTAGGCATGGTTCTTCCTCCCGTTGACTCGTAGGTACCATGCTAGTAGCTCCTCTAAACAAGCCCAGTCTTTGAGCAATCCATGGGCCTCCATCATCTCTTGCATTGATCTCTTGAAATCCGCGTACGGATCCTCGGATTCCATTGCCATTACCACGCTCTCCTGGAACGGTTCTGGCCCCACCTTTTCTGTTCCTTCTTCTTCCTCTTCTGGTAATTCTGCCTCTTCTGCCTCGGCGGGTGAGGCCAGTAGTACTGAAAGGGCCTTTCCCGTCGAGGGCTCGAAAAAGAGGCGGGTCGTCTCCGAGTGGGCCCCGCGTACTATAGACTCAATGTCGTTGTTGTTTTCATTGTTGTCGTCGTTTCTGTTGCTGTTTCTGTCGTTGTTGTTGCTGTTGTTGTTGTCAGAGTCGGAATCGGAGTCGAAGTAGACGGAATTTAGGGTTTTGAAGACGACGTCGTTTTCGGAGTGGCGGAAGGAGAGGGTTTTGGGGGAGTGGGAGCAAGAGGGCCACCCCATTGTTGTGCAATTGATTTGAGCTTGTGTTTTTTTGTGGGTTTTGGTTGGAACTTGGAATGGAAGAGATTGCAAATGGATTTATCAAGTGAGTTTGAATGGAGGAGAAGAAGAAGAAGAAGAAGATGGAGATGGAAGTGAAAGATTGGAGGGTGAAGAAGAAGAGGACCACAAGTTGATGATGGTTGAGGTTTGATCATGGAAGATGAGTGAGTGAGTATTTAATTGAGGGTTGGAGGAATTGAATTTAATATGGTGGAGTAAATGCTTTGCCTCTCTCTTTGAGCTTTCGTGTTTTGCATTCTGCCTACGGAATGTTGCAAGTGCAACTTTTCAAAAAAAAAATCTTTCATACAAAGTCACCTACTCTATAAGAAAATATGGAAAAAAAAAATCATGTAATCATACATCGATTGAGTATTTTTTTATATGCATTGCTTGCTTGCTCGGTTTTAAGATTGGAGTATTTTTCATATATTTTGGGACTGTAATTTTGTGGCGGACTTTATCACTGGATCTTTCAGACGTGCCTCCTCTATCCCACTTGCAACTGATCGGATCTACTCACCCTCATCCGTCAAAATGCTCTAGGGCGATCATTAGCTTAATAGTGACCACCCTAATTCTTTTCCTTATAAAAAAAGATTGAGTTTTTTTTTTTACTTTTAAGTTTAGGTTTTGTCAATATAGGAAAAGGATGATGCATGGCTTTAGCTTGGGTTCAACAATTGCAAGCAATGGATTATTGCTATTTAGTAATTAAAAGGATGTAATATTTACTAGTGTGGTGTGAATTAGGATGAATTTGTTGAAGTCAAAATAAGATAAAATGTATGAATAAATTTTGGAGCAATTTTTTCAATATAAATAAAATTATAACTTTTAATCTTTTTTTTTGAAAAGGTAAGGATTCGGTTTACCGGTCAGGCCCGGTAAGACCAAGAGGCCGTGAACACCATAGTATTTTTTATTTAAAATACCAAAGTATTTTTTATTGTACATTATCTAGAAAATAGTAAAATTTATAGTGTAAAAAAATACCATGGTATTTTTTAAAATACCATAGTATTTTTTATTTAAAATACCATAGCATTTTTTATTGTAAATTATCTAGAAAATAGTAAAATTTATAGCGTCAAAAAAGGTTGTATAATGCTATTTTGCTAATAATGAAATTATTTTATTTGTAATTTCTTATAGTTTATCGGTTAATTATTGAGTGATTTTGTTACGTCGGTGGAACAAATTTGGATCAAAAACACTGTCCGTAAAAATCGAATCAGAGACTTCATAATACTATCTTAAAATTCTAGTCGTTTGAGTAAATGTCCGATGATAAAAACAAACTCTTTTTTTATCAACCATGGGTTGTTCGTACTAGGGACTATTTTAGATGTATGTTTATCACCTTGTTACACGAGTTAACAATTAATCATGTAAATACAAATTGACTTTGGTGTGGAGACTTGTTTGAAATAATTCACAAGCATTGATCACATTCCATGAGTTATGTGGCAACCTATATTTATTATGTTCAATATATATAAATGCATTTTGAACTTTAATAATTCTAGATCACTTCCTCCTAGCCTATACTTTTTCATGCTAGACTTGGTTGGTCCATTAATTATTTCCTTACTTACACAAAGAATGTTTCTTGTAATATTGTCTTAGCTAGTAAATGTACTCATAACATGTTTTGATTCCCTTTTGGCTTTTAACTAATTGGCATATCTACCTCTAGATAACATTTAATTTTCTAGAAGCTAAGAGATCAATCTTATAAAAAAATATATTGTACTCAATTAATCTCGATTAATTATTGGTCTTTTTCTTATTGTATATAGATATGAGTCCTGTTCCAAAACCACCAGTTCCAGTTTTAAGTTTCACATGACGGTTTCTCGGTTCCGAAAATGACGATATATTTTTTTGTAAGAAAATAGAGTTTATGCTAGCCAAATAACGAAAACCGCGACGTGGTTTTTGTTATCTGGCCACGTTTTGTTAACAAACTGCGACCGCGGTTAGTTTTAACCGGTTTCAATCGCGGGGACCACCAGTTCCTCAGTTCCTGAGGTGGGGAAACCGTGATCGAAACCAAACCGGTGGTTCTGGGCTGAATCCGAACCGGACAGTTCTGCGATTCTACTAAAACCGGACCCGGGTCTAATTATACATGGATCTAATGTTGTCGAGACCATATAAATTGCTATCTAATACCATATATTTATCAGAACTTCACATATATATTAATTAACTTTGGCACTTCCCATGCTGTAACATAGATCAACCACAGAACATGCTAATAATGCAGAATAAATATAATGAACTAGTTTATTGAAATTATTGGTGCACTTTGACCCTTGCTTATTTGTCGTTTTTATCTTGGAGTTCTTGTTGAGTGACAATTATATGAATGATTATTTTGTTAGTTAGCTATGAGATATTCTTTTTGTTTCATATGTACATATCATTATAACTCATATCCTCATAACAACAGGCTGTCTTGTTTTACATAGCTCAATGATATCATATGCATGGCATATGTATAGTTCACATAAAATAAGTTTTATAGTAAAACAGTTCCTTTAGATGTACCATTTAATATATTATCAAAATTTAATGCAATTTAATTAATGTATTAAATAGTACGATTTAATATAATTTAATGCATTAAATGGTGCGATTCAAACACATCCTAAGATTAATTTAAAATATTAAATTACCATATCCGATTTTTTCCCTTTAAAAAATGAATATAACTCTTAAAAATATGAACCGATTAACTTAGATTAAGCCGATATTATATGTAGGTTGTATTTCTATTACATATTAACATCCCCATGAGATTGTGCGCATTGCTAGCTAAGTTTTTTCTTTCCGAAATTTCTTAAATATTGATCACAATAATTAGAGTTAACACATAAAAAACAGACTAACAAAATTTTCTTTAAAAATGACAAACAATTTATTAATCATGTTTAAGAATTTTAGATTTGTATATCTTTTCTAAAAACCAATAGTCATGGATTTGGACCCGTGTGAATTTAAAAACTCTAGGCAAAGAAAGTTATGATTATTAAATGAAGGACTTATGGAACTTATTAAAAATTTATAACTTTCGAAGTGAGAGATTTTCGGTTCGACTCTCGTAAACAGTACTCTTACTAAAAATAAAATTTTGGGTGTAAATGTGTAATGGGTTTATCAACTAGTGGATCACTCGAATGTGTAAATGTGTAGTGTGTGTGAATGTTTAAATGTGTAATGGGTATTCGGTTCGACTCTCGTAGACAATGTTCCTTCCGAAATCGCCAGTCTACTTCCAATTTCATCTTTTATCGACTTTATCCGGTCACCGGGTTTTCGATCTCTCGATTGCACCAAACTTATTTTTTTAATCCAATTTTTACCTACTAAAAGATAGTAGTGGATCTATCACTATATATCTTTGCCCACAAGGCCACAAGAATATCACTATCTATTGTAACTCAATTTCGATCTCTTGATTACACCAAACTTGTTCATTTGAAATCACTATCTAGTGTAAATTACATTTCCGACAAGGAAAAAAAATAGCCCCATTCTAATTACGTTTCAAATTAGTTTTAGTCATTACAAAATGATAAAATTGAGTTAATAATTGTAAAAAATATTGTTCGAAACTTGGAATTTGTAAATAAAAATAATAGTAGTAAAGAAAATTAAGAGGATTGAAAAGAATGGGTGCAAGGAGCGGGGCTATATGATAGATGAAGTGGTAGCAAAGTTCACGTGAAAGAATTCAAAATGGACCGTTATGTCACACCAATCTTGTCACTATCCATTAATTTTAGAGGCAAAATCTTGGTTTTTATAAAATATTTTCATTCACCGCCATTTCCATGAAATAAATTAGCTCCACAATATTTTAATGTAAGTATGTAATGTTTCAATATTTTGAGTTGTTGCTATTTTGAAATATTTAGAGTATAAGTTCTCAAATTTATAATATGAATTTTGGAGCAAAAAAAGTGAATGATTCATGCATGTTGTATTATTGTGTGTTTGCAATGTCATTGTATTGGATGAAATAGTATAAACCTTTTTTATTAAAAAAAAGTATATAATGTCATATCATATAAAATCTATTTTTTCATATATATATATATATATATGATAAGGAAAGGAATTAAGGAGTACACTAACAGCCTAGTGACCGCCCTAGGGCATCCTGTCGGATGAGGGTACACAATCCCAAATCAATTGCAAGTGGAACGGAAGAGACACGTCGCAAAGAGTTAGCGATGTAGTCAGCCATAGAATTGCACTCACAATAGATATGAGCAATACTCCAATCTTGGAACCGAGCCAACAAACAATGGATGTCCGCACGTAACAATTTGATCTCCCACGGACAGCACAGTCACCAAAAACGGCTTTGACCAGCTGCAAATTATCGCCTTCGATCTAAATTCGAGAAATGTCACGTCGAATGGCCTTGAGAAGATTGCCTTGAACAAAAAAAACAACCATTTTTAAGTATTCAAACTTTTTTGGGGAGATGTAAAAAAATTCAGGTTAATTTTTAAGTATTAAGTCCACGTTTTAAAACCGGTCTAAATGCAACTCATTCACATCCAACAAGCCCATGTTACGAAGGTTGACACTGATGATTACTAATCGATCAATAATTAGTTAAGGCTAAAGTACAATAATCAAGTGAGATAATGACGTGTACAAGTACACGTAACCACCATCCATATGGGTCCTAGTCTGGGACCCATGTCAAGATTGTGGTTGCTAAGTGACTCCTCCTCGTGTCAAGATTTTTGCCCCTTAACTCGCTCAAATAGCTTTAGGGCTCGTTTGGTATTAATACTAAAGATATGAGATATTGTCAAGTATTATTATCGATTACGAATATCAAGTTATAAGTATGTAAGATATCAAGATATCGAATATGAAACTTACCAATAAATGTGGATACCTCGTCATAAAATTAAACATGTCGAGTATGAATACAAATACTTATTTTTCTTTTCGAGAGATTAGAATAACACTTATGTGAGTTTAATATCAAACTTATATCCATTCCCTATGTATTAGAAACAAATATCAGTATCGATATTAGAATATACTAGATATTACATATTGGTATAAATTATATGCATATTCATGTTGGATATTAATATTGATCATGTTGGACAGAGGACATGATTCCACGCCTTAATTGTGTGTTGCTTTTGCTTTTGTTTGTTACTTTCGTCTCTTCCGCGCTTTGTCTGATGTTTTCTACTTTGTGTGTTTTGGCGGTTCGTACTAACTTTCTAAGTTGTACAGTTTAGACTCCACGCGGGCTATCATGCGTACCCCTTCCCTTGAACAGAGGTACCTCCACCTTAATCCCCAGATATTTCGCTGTAGCGAAACTTCACTAGGTCAACGTTGTTGTTGTCATGCCAAACATGTCCTATAATTTCTAATTTTATACAAGGCGTAATATCATCTAGGGGTGAGCAAAAATGCCCGATCCGTTAATCCGATCCGCAGATCCGGCCTATACGATCCGAAAAAATCCGGATCCGAATGGATCACAAATTTTTTTATCCGTATCCGATCCGATCCGATCCGGGATTTTTTTCCGGATACGGATCGGGGATTTCAAGCAACCGGATATCCGGTATATCCGGTAATATATATATTTTTTAGAAAATACACATTAATACTAAGTAGAATAGATGTTTAAATGACTATTTTGTAAAATTTCAACTCATCAAGTGTTCAATTCTCCTCAACCATGTAAACTTTCAATTAAAATTTAAACGGATCGACGGATATCCGGTTCCGATATCCGTCAATCATGCGTATTAATTGGGTCTAAATCAAAAATAGTGGAAATATTTTTCAAAACGGATAGTTCGGATATCTGCTACCGGATATCCGCTCCAAACGGATATTTCTTATCGGATATCCGACAATTAACGGATCGGGTACGGATCGAGGTTTTAAGTGAAAAAATTACCGGATATCCGGTATACCGGATCGGATCGGATCGAATATATCCGTTTGCTTACCCCTAAATTATCATCTATGGTGGTGAGTTTATTTACAGAAAATACATATAGATGGGCCGTTGTTCCTTTTCAGCCCAATCCATAGTTCCGTAGACAAAGATGGGTCCAGAAAGCATTTTAAAAAGCCCACCCTTAAAAAAGCAAGCACAAAACTATTTCAGTATTTCTGTTTTAGTTGTTTGTTCTTGTTTGATCTTACTTTATTAAAATTATATTATCTTTAATAACTTTATTAAAAATATTATCTTTGATAAATAAACCGAAAGTACATATGGAATATTTTATTTTAGCTATATGTGATACGTAGTATATAAGATGGAGATTCTATGGAAGAGATCGAATTGAATTTGGATGAACTAATTTGACTTACAAGACTTGTCTATTTTTTTTTTGCTAAACTTACAAAAAAAATCTATCCAAATACCAAAAAAATAATTTTATAAAACCATAGAAATTAAGGATATATTTTCTTCTTGCTCGATAATGAAATAACTAGAAAAAATCTATTTTTTTGCTAAACTTACAAAAAAAATCTATCCAAATACCAAAAAAATAAGTTTATAAAACCATAGAAATTAAGGATATATTTTCTTCTTGTTCGATAATGAAATAACTAGAAAAAATATTGTTTTTTTTGTTAAATTTACAAAAAAAATCTATCCAAATACCAAAAACAAAAGTTTATAAAACCATAGAAATTAAGGATATATTTTCTTCTTGTTCGATAATGAAATAACTAGAAAAAATCAAATTTGTTTTTGCTAAATTTACAAAAAAAAATCTATCCAAATACCCAAAAAAAAAGTTTATAAAACCATAGAAATTAAGGATATATTTTCTTCTTTTTCGATAATGAAATAACTAGGAAAAAAATAGCACACCCTAATTAGATAGAATTTTCTTACTACCAAAAAAATTAGATAGAACTTTTTTTCCTGCCATGCACAACTCTATAAATAGTTAACTACACATCGATCTTCATCAAACTAGGAGGAAAAAAAACGCTTTTCAAAGGGCAAATTAAACTAGCTTTCTATCGCTCTTCATCAAACAAAATATGATCGCAAAAGCATAGCCGTGACAATTCTTCTTCTCTTCGCTCTAGGTATATACATACTATTGCTATTACTTAATTAAATAATTTCAGTTTTTCTAGGGTATATCGGATAAATCCTCTTGACATATTTAGATTATATGGGTGTCCGCTTGAGTGGGATCAAGATGTTAGTTGTTATTTATATTAGGATTAATGTTATTTATTGTTTATCTCTTTGTTTGTTAGGATATTTATTAGAATCAATTATGTAAATCAATTGGTTTCTTATTTCCAATGCTCTAAAAAAAGCTAGGCGGAGAGGGACCGTCTAGTGCCTAAGCGGCCTGAACAGTAGCTTAGACTGTGTAGAAGGCTAGCCCGTGTAGAAGGCTAGGCGGGCTAGGACCTTCCAGCCCCTAAGCGGAGCCTAGACAAAAATTTTAAAACAGTGCTTATTTTTAACTATCTTAATTACTTAGTTACTAATAATTATTTATTCTCTCTATAAAATCATTGCTCATTCTTAATAATATTACCCATCTCTTTCACGTACTTATATTCTCTTTAATTTATTCTTTGGTTTTGGATTAAGCAGCGTTTCACACTAGAGTGTCCGCGGAAAGGAGCAGTCAAGCAAATAATCAATTAGCATTTTACAAGTTAAGTTTTGTTTATTTTCTTTGCTATTTTAATTTCTTCATACTTGTACACTTTTAAAACTAACATTTTTATAATATGTCTTAAAGATCGAACACATTATGAAAAAAAGTACTAGGGTGTTCAACGGATCAGGTCGCGGATCGAATTTTTTATTATGAGTCGAGGGTCAACCCGCGACCGACAATATTTCATAAAAATATATATATATATATATATATATAATTTTATTAATATATAAACTATTTTTTAATAAAAACAATTGGATTTAAGGGTTGACCCGCAAACGCGATGATTTTTTTTTAAAAAAAAACATGTTTTTAGTTTTAAAAAATCATTTTTAACCCGATTGTTCACAGGTCGACCCGACCCGTGAGCATCCCTAGAAAAAAAAACTTACTTGTTTGTGAACGCTTTTAGGGGAGTGCCTGAAATCAAGGAGGAGCCTTTAAAAAAGACCATGAATGGAATACTTCAAGTGATAGACAAGACAGAAATAATCGAGCAATCTAGCACTATTGATCAAAGTAGCCGTTTTACAAAGGATGATATAGTGAAGATGGTGGAGGAGATGGAGGTTGAGGAAGAGAACAAGATGATGAAGGATGTATTGAAGACTTTGTATAAGCTTGATAAGCTCATCTCTTGCTTTGAAGAGATCACAAAGAATGGAGGCAAGAGTTCAAAGGAAGAAATCATGAGATGAGACCACTAGCATGAGTGTTGATGAAGATGTTTGTAATATGGTGATTAGGAAGGCTTAAGGAGAGTTATATGTTTTTATATATGCATTGGTTTTGATTAGTTTTTGTTAGTTTAGAGAATTTTTAAACAAGACATGGTTTTAGTTATGTAAGTGATTATTATTCTTCATAAGATTTCAAAGGAAGGAGTTAGTGAGCCTAATACATAAGATTTCAAATGGTCTAACATATAAGTCTATGGTTCCATCCTAAAGGAGGAGTAAGATCTCCGAATTTCAAATGTGGGATATGTTATTATTCTCAACATAGAAGGATGAAATTGAGGAGAATCCGGTGATTAGGAAGGCTTAGGGTCATGACCTGAAAAATGAATTGAACCCAATAGACCCGAAATCCGTTAGGTTGAAACTCGAAAACTCGTTGACCCAATTTGTTAAATTTTCATAATGTATATAATATATTTTATTATTAAAATATATAAAAAAATACATTAATTTTAAATATTATTATTTAAATAAATAATATTTTAATAATTATAAAAAATTCGATTCTTTGATTTGTTGGGTCGACTCACCCACCCAAAATGCCGAAAACCTACGATGAGTCGATGACCGATCTAATTTAGCCCCTGACCTATTATGAATTGAACCCGATTTAACTAAAACCTAAAATGATTCAACCCAAATCCGATCCGATTGACATGTCTAAGTGTCTCAAGACTAGGTTTGTCATTCAAGGAAGGTGAATATATTGTTTCAAACCTATGTTAAGAGTTGCATGATAATGACGTGGTTGGGGCAACCTTATCCAAATAGTTTGTTGCGATAGTTGTACACGTGGCATATAAAGCATGACACGTAGGATACTAGTCTGTTTCGAATATTGTATTGTTTGACCAGAATTCCGAGTACAATGTCATAGTCATGGAAAGAGAGTATGGAGAGTCCAAATCTTCCATCACAGAGTTCGACAAGTTTACATATAGAGAAGATTCATATGATTCTTTATTATGAGATTCGGTTCTAATTCGGTCCGGTTAAATTAATCGATTTGAAATGATATACAACTTAGATGCCATACGATTAATTATTATATACATTAAGCAATGTTGTACATGTGAATATTCGTATGATTTGCAATTTATTTAGCTATAACGGTTGCAATGACGATTGTGTGCGCCGCTTATGAGGGTTGGAATGGCGATTGTGTGCACCGCTTAAACTACTAGTGATGATGATGATCGATGACTGATGACACTCACTACTTGAAAGTATAATCTTTAGCTTTCACATGCAAATTGTGTTGTGCATATATAGCTAAATTTATTTCCAAATTTTGTTAGAATTCACTATTTTTTTTTAACATTTAATATATTGAGTTGTATTAAATTATTTAATATAATTGTATTAAATTTTTTAATACAACTTTTAAGATATTAAATTTGTAATTTAATTAGAGATAAATTAAATTTAAAACACTATTGTCTAAATAAGTAAATTCAGAACCAATTATTAAATGTCCCGGGGCATTGGCGTGACGCTAAGAGTGTGAGGGAGTTTGCTAAGAGGTCTGAGTTTGAAATTGGGTGTGCGCAATTCCATCTATTGGCCCAGGGCAGGACTGGTGAGGCACCTGGGGTGAACGTATCACCTGAAAAGACATTAAACTATTTTGAGCATTTGGTCGGTATTTGGCTTCGAATTTTCATGATAGCGTATATAAAAAGACTAGATTGCGCCTGGAGTGAGCATATCACCTGAGAAGACATTAAACTACTTTTAAGCATTTGATCGGTATTTGGGTTCGAATTTTCATGATAGCGTATATAAAAATACTAGATTTTGAGGGTAGTCGACTCTTATTAAAAGTTTTTGAAATACCTAGACTGGATGTAGAGTGAATTTTACCGATCAAATTAAGAAAGAAATCGAAAGATAAGTAAATTCAAAAAGATAAATTCACTAGATTAAGTTAAAAAAAATACAACTTTACCTATAGAATAATTACTGTTCTATTGGATAACATTTCGAATAGATACTAAGATACCACAAAATCTATCTTCTTAGATATAATAAGCTTATTTGTGTCAATTTACATGGATTTATATCATGAATTCATGGTAAATCGGTTAAATGAATTAAAATATTCATTTTATACAAAGATTTGCTCTTTAAAAAGAAAGCTTATTCTATAAAATTAGAGGAAAAAGAAAAGAAAAAATGAGACAAAACGTGATTTTTAAAAGAGAAAAAAAAAAGAAAAACAGAAAGATCCATTTCTTCTTCCATTCTTCTCCTATAAATACTCTGCAAAATCCCCCTTCAATTTCATCCAATTCCGCAAAAACCCTTTCAAATCCTACCTACCCACTACAAAGAAACTATCAATTTCATCATCCAAAAACCCCAGAAGAGAAATACATTAATCAATCTAGTTCAATTTTTGGAATCGAGAGCGAATGGCGAACGCGGGGAAGAAGACGGTGACGTGGACGAGGGAGGAGGACAAGCTGTTCGAGGTGGCGGTGGCGAAATTCGACGACGAGAGCGACCCGGATCGGTGGCTGAAGATCGCCAGAGAAGTCCCCGGAAAGTCGCCGGAGGAAATTAGGGCTCACTATGAAGATCTCGTCCATGACGTCATGCTGATTGAGTCGGGCCGGGTCGAGCTCCCGGTTTACCCGGATGAGAAATGGGCCACGCCGGGCGGGTCCGGGTCGGGCCGCGCAGAGGAGAGGAAGAGGGGCAAGCCCTGGACTGAAGAAGAACACAGGTAATTTCGATTGTTCAATTTGCAAGATTTCAGCTTTTTTGTTCTTTCAATTTTGCTGGGTTTGAAACAGATTGATTGTTAGGTTTCTGTGTGATCAAGATTCTGGTCTTTACATTGATTGATGAAGCTTTGAACCAAGAAGAATCTGATAGTTTTCAATCTTAGTCAATGTAGATTCAATTTGGGTTTATATATTGAATGATTGGATGATCTTGTTTCTGAATTTGATATTTTTTTTGGTAGATTTCTATTTTCATGTTGCGTTACCAGAATCTTACACTAGAAATTAGTTTCGGGTAGCATAGTTTTTGGTGGAATTCCATTGATTAATGAAGCATTAAACCAATAGTTTTCAATTTTAGTCAAGGGACATTCAATTTGGTTTATTGAATGCTTGAATTATCTTGTTTCTGAATCTGACATTTGGTATTCTATCTTTCATGTATGTACATTGCTGGGTAGATTTCTATCTTTCATTTCAAGTAACATAGTTTTTGTTATACAGTATATGGAGTTCAAGTGTATTAGTGTTAGTGTGTTAATGATCAGTGTTTGCTGTCACTTGTTACAATGTAAAAGATTAGAAGATGCTAATGATCAGTACAATGCTGAATCCTTTGTGCACACAGGCTGTTCTTGCTTGGACTGGAGAAATACGGGAAAGGCGACTGGAGGAGCATATCTCGGCACGTGGTGATAACAAGGACAGCGACACAAGTGGCGAGCCACGCACAAAAGTACTTCATAAGGCAAAGCTCGGCCTCGGCCAGGAAGGATAGGAAGAGGACGAGCATACATGACATCACCACTCCTCCTCTTGACAATGCCTCCTTCCCTCAGCATCAGCACCAGCAGCAGCAGCCACAAATGGTCCCTCAGCCTCCGTTCGATCCTAGTCAGGGGGGCCCACAGGGATCCTTTGACCCTAGTCAGGGAGCCTTCTTCGGGTATTCGGATTCAGTATTTCCTCCTATGTGAAAAGACGGAGAGTTCAATCTCATGAATAGCTAGATGAGTAGGATAGCTATAGTTTTATGTCATATAATTTTGTGCATATGGAGGGTATAGTGTTCTTAGAGAATAGGTTATGTAGGAATTCTAGTTCTGAAACATAGCTGAATGCAAGGAATTTATAGCTTAGTTTTGTTGTTGACAAAATTTGTTGAAATGGAAACCTTCTAGCAATTTTTCAGCAATTACCATTTCAATTTTTTTTATGGGACTCATTTTCATCACAAACTATCTTACTGATACTTGAAGTTGAAGTTGCTAGCAGGCCACAAGTACTGATACTGAACTTTTCAAACAGATAACTTATTATATGTATATGCTGTTACATATTCACCATTCTGCTGATTATACAAGTGCATGATGAAGATCTTACATATCTGAATCATCTCAATTGCCCAACAGATCAAATGTGTTTCAAATGAAAGTGAAAACCAAGAAATTGACAAGGGATAACAGAAACTCAATAAGCATTATCTTCACTCTTTCATGATCAGTAGAGATCACTTTCCTTGTGTGTATGAATGACACAATCCGACGTAGGCTTTGAAATACAGGTCAAAAGATAGCCTTGTTCCATTTGTGTGTCATCTAGGAACGACCCGTCTGACTGGTCAACTGAGCCGGACACCATGATCCCGGCACACGTTGAGCAAGATCCAGCCCTGCACGAGTACGGAACGTCTAGGCCCGCTTCCTCCGCAGCATCTAGGATGTAGACGTCGTCTGGAACTTCGAATTCGGTCTCTTCGCCTTCTGGGCTGATCAGTTTCACCTTGTGTGTAGCTGAGACTCTGAAAGGAGATGATCTTATTCTGAGTGTCTTGGAGATGGTTTGGGGAAATGCTGAAAACATTGGAGTCTTGATTGGATTGACCGATTGAGTGATGCGTGTGCTGAGGAATGTGGTTGCTGGAGTGCTCAATGAAGCCATTTTTCACTGCTGAATTTGAAAATTGCAGTAAACAACAATTGGTCAGCAAAATCAAGAGAATGATGATGGGTTTTACATTTTGGTTTGATCAAGAAATCAAAATAAGGTCACTCATTTTCAGTAAAATTTAAGACAGTACTACCACAAGGACCAAATTTAAGATCCAAATGCACTGTTTTGATCAAGAACAACTCATTTGGACAAAACCCTAGTGACCCAAATCTGAAAATCACTAACCCAGATTTTTAAAGCAAAACAAAAGATCAGACAGAACTTTAAATTCATCATTTTGACACCTCAATGATCATGATCCATCAATCAATTAAAGATTTCAGGTTGAAGAAGCAAAACAGAAGAAAGGGAAGAAGAGGATTACCTTATTTCTTAGCTGAGGATCTTTGAGTAGTAGAAGAAGGGCAGATGAATGGAAGTGTGGAAGTTGAGAGTTGGAGAAGGGATTTATATAATGATCAAAACTGGGTTCTTTAGGGTTTAGAGAAAAAGGGAAAATTAGGAGACGTGTGATAAAGAAAGTGGCTTTGTTGTATTGTGGAGAGCCAGCCAGCCAGGTGCCCTCTCTTGCATCTTTTGGGTCATTGTCCGTCCTTGAGATCGTATCGACTTTCTAGCTAGCTGATTCACGTTGACCCAAATTGCAAATCAATACCCAATTTAAAGATATTTACAAATCAGGCCTTTGTGGGGTTCACTCCAAAGTCCAAATCTTCAACAATGAGCTTTGGAAAGCAACGAAATTCGATGGAAAAGGGAGTGAAGAGATGGGCAGTCGACATATCCAAGTGGGCTCCATCTCCTGAAGATTTCCTATCTGCCGTCTCTCTTCTTCCCCGCCATGAACACTCCTCCATCACCAGGTTTGAATACTATAATCTCTTTTCAATGCTTCAAATTTGTTTCCCTTTTGCAATTCATTGAGTTGGAATTCAGTGTAAGCGAGACCCTTGAAATTCTAAGCTCTGGTGCTTGGTTTCTTGTAATTGGATTTGTTAAGATGTGTGAAAATGGCGGATAGAAAGCGGGCGCTGGTGAGCAGGCTACTTCAGTATGTACTTGTAAATGAAGTGTTGGGAATTCCATTTCATGAGATCATCATCAGTCGAACTGTTGATGGCAAACCCTATTTGGTAATAATCTTATAATCTCCATCTTTCCAATTTGATTCTTGTCTGCTTAGACTGCTTACTAGAAATTTCTGTGGAGACTAAGGAAAAGTGGTAGATGTGTTGGTGTTGTTATTGATTTGATCATGAGTTCAATTAGCTTTCATGAATTGTTGGTCATGTTTATTATGCAGGATAGTGATTGTAAGGATACAAATTTCCCCAATTTCAACTTCAATGTTAGCCACCATGGTGATCTAGTGGGAATTGCATCAGAACCATTATGCCTTGTAGGTTTGGACATTGTTTGTCCAACAAAGCCTGTACAAGAAACAATTCCATCTTTTCTCCAGAAGTTCTCATCCAACTTCTCGAGTAGCGAGTGGCATAAGATTAGTACTGCCGGAACTGGTGATCAAATGTTGGATGAGTTTTACAGGTTATCTGTGTGCTTTCAGTTTGGTTCTTTGTATTCATTTTGTCTTCAAGCTAAATGCAAATGCTTGTGCTTAATCAAGATTCTGGTGCAGATTTTGGAGCTTAAAGGAAGCTTTTGTCAAGGCAATAGGAAGCGGGATTGGCGTTCAGTTGGATGCTGTGGAGTTTCGCCATAGTAATTGGACTGATGTATCTGCTAGAGTTGATGAGAAGGAATTGACAAACTGGAGAATTTGGAACTTTGAATTGAAGCAAGGTCATTATGTAAGTTTCTCATCTCCTTCTCAACTGTCTCCTGCATGAATGGGAGATTTTGTCCAAAAGCATTGACATTTTTGCAACACCATTTAGGGCCCGTTTGTTTCTATTCCTAGAATCGGGTTGGATTCAGAATGGCTCATACCTTAATTTTGAAATGGGTATGAAATGAAGTGTATTATGTTGGAATGAGAATCACTCATTCTCATATTGGTATACAAGCAAACACTAGAATCGGTTTTAGCGATTCTAAACCCAATTCGGGCATTTTCTATACAATTCCAGCCTATATTATCTATTTGATGTGCTCATTCACAGGCAACAATTGCTCGGGGCTGTCCAAGAATGGTTTGTGCAAGTTATAAAAAGGCGCTAAAACGGATTGATTTCGGAGAAGATGAATACAATTCATCGCTTTGTCTTCCAAATGCGAGCTTCGAATGGCTAACAGTAGAGCAACTGATTTCTTCAATAAGACACACCATACAAGTATAGAATTCCTACAAGCTCCAGTCCTTTGAACAAGCATTCTAATGACAATTCAATAAAGATACAAGTAGAACAAAGAAGAGAAAAATATGAGAACCGAAGAAGCAAGATTGGTACATTCAGTGCACAGGTGAGATGAGGTTTGATTCATGACCATGTACCCTGACTCGGTATATGCAAGTGTGTGAAGGGCTGCCGTGGTTAGATGTGAATTCAAATCTGATGGTGTCAACGACCGTGGAGCTTGCTGAATCAAGCACGTTGTATGTTTGTGCGTTGCTCTTGTCAAGATCGTAGGCAAACTCTGTAAGAAGCGTGTTTTCAACATCAGCAGATGACTCGGTATCAGCACTGTGACTGTGAGCCGCTTGTTGCTTTGCTTGTAGCCACCCAAATACCCGGCAATCCCTGGGCGCACTTGAGCGGTCATAGGCCACACTCTGTTCAAAGACAATCAAACAATTGATGAGTTTTTTTTTACCAGAAGCTCTTTCCAGATTCAACAACATTCAGTAATTAATATTAAGGATCAATGATATCTGTAAATTCTGCAATTAAATTATATATACTGAGATAGACAGTTATAGAAGACAATATCAACATCAATACCCAGCCAATAATAGCAGACAAATTCATCTATCTAAGCAGCCAAGCAATACTAAGGGATCATTGTATTCAGTAAGCATGACAGTTGAATATCACATCCTTCAAATGTAAATAAAGCTTAGGAGTGCGAAGACAAACTATGTGACCTGTCATTTTTTTTTGGTGGAAAATGTGACATGTTATTTAGTTTAGTCTACCTGATTTTATATCCAACTGAGGGATATAAGACTTTATTTCATATCCCTCTTATAGAAAAATACACTTCGCATTTACACAGCATCACAGGCTCACACAGCATAGGCAGCAAATTAACATATCACACAGTATGGACTGTACAGCCAACTTCAGAGGGAACATACAAGAGGTTTTTAAGTAAAAGTCTTTGTCTTTTAAATTTTAACACATTGCAAATGATCATCCTGCATTCTATTTTAAATGAAAAATGATATCAAGGATTCATAAATCACCCACACCATAGAAAACATCACTACTTTGATATTAAAAAACAAATCTAGATTGGTATAAGCAAGAATACCTTAGCAACATGCTCCAAAGTGACAGCCTCAGGAACAATGGCTGTTCTCAGCTTAATTTGAACAAATCCACTACTACCCTTCAATGGAAAACACTGGCCAGGTTCGCCAAAGCTGGGTTTCAACATCTTTCCAGCATCACTTTGGACCCCTTGCCTGAACCAATTCACTCCCTTTCCTACTACAAACGGCTCCGAATGACCAAGCACCATTGCACCACCAGTGCCCAAGGCATAATCAACTCTCCCAAGTCCATCCGCCGCATGTTTCTCAATCTCATGCTCCACTATCTGCCTAGCCAATGCCCTTATCTCATCCAAACTCAAATCAATTTGGCCAGAATCCCCAATTTTGGACTTGCTGAATTCTTCATAGAGTGCAGCAAAATCTTCTTTGGACAACAAATCCTTTGAATTCAGATGACCCAAAGCCTTCTCAAGAAGCTGATGCTTTTCATCCAATACATTTAACCTAGAAGCCATTTCCTCACCACTCTTCTCAAACCTGTCATCCATCTCACCCCTCAAACTCAAAATCTCGTCTTTCATTTTCTTGTCAACCGCTTCCACACGATCCTGCAACTTCTGAGTCGTCCTCTTGATATACGACTCAACCTCGGCAATCCGACCCTCCATATCCGAAAACTCCGTCAAATCGACCGATTCAACATCGCTCTCAGAACTGATCACCATCTTCCTAACCATCTGACCGAGGCCTAACAGACAGAACAACAGCAACAAATTCTTGGCACTCACACTCAAAATTGTCCGCCACCAGGGCCTCACCGGCTTCGGCGAGGCCAATTTCCGCGTTCTGCGAGGCGAAACAGTCGAGCTCGGCTGTAATGGCTTCTTCATCTGTAACAGATCTCTCGATCTCTCTGAAAGCCTCTCCCCCCTAATCGAGTGGCTCGGATCCTTGTTACTTCCATCAGCGGGCTTATCGCCGCTGAGAACATTGTTGTCCACGAGCGGCGAGGCGATCCCGTCGTTGACTAGCTCTAAATTGCTCCTCTTCTTTTCACCGGCCAACACCGCCCTCCGACGCGTCGCTGCCGCCGGATACGCCGTGATCGACGTGGTGGAAGCAGACATCTTTCTGGCTCGGAAAAAATGGCGGTTCAGGAGAGGGGGGAAACCCTAATTGAGAATTCAAAATTGGGAATCGGAAGAAAGTAACTGTCGATTGGATGAAGAAATGGAGAAGGGACAGAGAAAGATGAATCCTTTCGATGCAGCTTTTGGGCCCACCTTGTCTTTTTGGAGCGTTTTAAGTTGAATTTAAGTAGTAACAGGAATAATTTAAAAAAATTCTCGTTTCATGTGATTTATTGGACAAACCCGATAAAATGAAGAGGTCGTGTACACAGTAGTCGGAAAATCGGCAAGAACAATTGAGTATAACTCACGAAAAAAAGACTAGAACTAGAAGGGTAGTGGAGACTGGAGAGTGTAAGGGGCCAAAGAGCGCAACGCCTTTGGCATTCAAATCAAAGCAATTTATCGGACAAATCCGATAAAATCGAGAGGCCGTGTACATGGCAGGCGAAAAACTATCTTATGCTCTATTGTTTCTCGTATTTTAAGTGCTAGTGTCCACTTCAATTTCTGCCCTTGGAGTTTTGTTAGGCATGACAGGCTACACATTGGTTTGCTAACCTTTCTCCTAGAGAGCAAGTTTTATTTTCTATTAGGTCGTCTTTGCCTTTAGTTTTTTCTGGTGTTCTTATATCTGACTTACTTGTTGTGTAGTTTGGAATGAAGTTTAAGGGAACCTGATCATTGTTAGTGTGTATTCATGGACACACAGTATAAAAATCCAAAAAAAATATAGAGGCGGCGAAATAAAGAGATGTATTAGGGTTGTAGAGATGAGATTGCAATAGTCCCTAATTCCCCTTAACTTTCTAGAGAACTTAAATACTTCTTATCAATTAAAACAACCCATTATAAGAAATCTAAATAATATTCATATCTTACCTTACCAAATAAAACAATTTAGTGTGCATGTCTATTCGATTTTCATTTCTTACCTCGCCAAAGAAAACAGTCGGTGCGTAGTCTATCCAGAATTCAATTCTTCATATTCGTGGAATCAAATCAAACAAACACAATACTAATATTTAATGGGTTTAGTAGTAAAATAGTAGTGACTTGTTTTAGTGTTATAAGTTTGAATCATCCTAGAAACATGTATGAAGAAACTGATATTGTAAGAGTCTCTTTTAAAATAGCGTCATGATGTACCAGTTTGAATATAGAGTGGTACTGATAGATCGAACCGAGCAAACCAAAGGCAAGCCAAAAAAAAATCAAACAAACCCAATTAGCATGAAATATTACAACTTGAAATTAAATAAATCCAATCACACTTCATAATTTTTTAGTGTAGATATCACTTTTATATACGTTTAAATCACATTATTCATATTTTTAAAACCAAATATCCATTAAAATCTAAGTAGTAAGTACTATTATAATGTTTATTATTAGAATTAAGTACGGAGTATATCATAAACTCCAATATAAAGTAATGTTTAAAATAATATTAATATTTAAACAAACAAATGCAGTGGAGAGAAACTCCTCATTTGCATCTCAACGCTCTCTCCTCTGGTCCATTTCTTCCCTGACGCTCTCTGGGGATTTTCTTCGCGTTTGGATTATGCACTGACGAAGATTTACAGGTAATTGCTTCGTTTATCCATAGCTTAATCACGTTTTGCTAAAACCAAATTGTTTAATTTCCCATGCACTCTCAGTTTTCGTCATTAATCTCGAAATTTTCGACTTTAAGCCTTCGGATCTATAAAGAAAGGGGCTTTTCTGATTCGTGCTTTTAGGAATCCTTTCTTGAGTGTAGTGTTCTCAGCTCCAGGTGCTATGTTACTTCTGAAATGTCATCTTCGTTGATTGGTTGGTTCTCTTCGTTTAATTTCGCAGGGAACCTAGCTGACACTTGGAATTGGTGACTTTGGAAACTCGTGTGGAGGTATAAAAAGATTGTCTTGCTGATTTCTATACAGAAAAATGGCTAGTTTCCAGAGAATTGCTTAGTGGTTGTTCAATTTGGGGAAGTTCTCGGAAGGAGCTTACCTGTAAATTTAGGTTTTCAGCTTTTGGTTAGTGCTTGCAATTCCTTGTCACAATCACATAAGATCAGATTAGATATGGAAGGGATGTCTGGACCAAGTGTTGTGGATAAAAATAGGGTTTTGGATGTGAAGCCTCTGAGGACACTGAAACCTGTATTTCCTGATCAAACACAAGCTCCTCCCTTTATCAGTTCATCTCCGTTTGGTCCATTTCCATCTGGGTTTTCTCCATTTTACCCGTTTAGCGCGCCTCAGCAAAATGAGGGCTTTCAAGAAACTCCTGTTTCTGCTGTCCCTATTTCGTCATCTGGCACTCCGCAAATGGGGCATAGCGTGGACCTTTCTAGATTGAATGAAGTTCAAACTTTCCCTGTTAACCAAGGCTCTAACTCATCCAGGAAGAAGCCGAGGAAGGTTGCCAATCCAGCTGAAGCACTCAAGAGCCGCCAAAACGCTGTTGTGTTGGGTTTGAGTCTAAGCCAGGCTGAACAAGAAGACGGTAACAGGGAATTGGTAAATTTTGTCATGTTGAAGTTTGATGCAGTTAGGAGAAGGATTTGTCAGCTTGAGGAATCCAAGGAATCTGCACACTTTAAATCTAGTAGTATCTTGATGAGTGCTGGTATCCGGACTAATTCTAAAAAACGGGCTGGTGTGGTTCCCGGTGTTGAGATTGGGGATATGTTTTACTTCCGTATGGAGATGTGTGTTGTAGGATTACATTCTATGCCTATGTCAGGAATTGACTACACCGCATCGAAGGATGAGTTGGAAGAGGAAAGCATCGCTGTAAGCATTGTCTCTTCAGGGGCATATGATGATGATGTTCATGACAAGGATGTTTTAGTATATACTGGCCATGGTGGAAACCTCAGTACAAAGGACAACAAGGTTGCAACTGATCAGAAGCTAGTGAGAGGTAATCTAGCCCTAGACAATAGCTCTAAATGTGGTAATGTAATTCGGGTAATCCGCGGCTTTAAAGATCCTGATAGTCTATCTGGAAATGCAAAGATCTATGTCTATGACGGGCTTTACTCCATTAAAGATTCATGGATTGACAAAGGAAAATCTGGTGCAAGCATGTTCAAATATAGAATGATCAGAATTCCTGGGCAACACTCAGCCTTTTCTGTCTGGCAATCAATTGAAAAGTGGAAACAAGGAATTGTATCTAGGCCAGGGCTCATTCTTCCTGATATCACGTCCGGTGCTGAATCTAATCCAGTTTCACTTGTTAATGATGTTGACAATGAACAGGGGCCTAATTACTTTACCTATGGCTCTACTCTCAGATATTTGAAGTCATTCAAGCTTTTACAGCCTTCTTCTGGCTGCCAATGTCAGAAGGAATGTTCTGCTGGTAATAATCTCAACTGTGCTTGCAGTCACAAAAATGGAGGTAAATTCCCTTATACTGGAAATGGAATTTTAGTGACTCGTAAATCGTTAGTGTATGAATGTGGGCAGTCTTGTCGTTGTACAAGGAATTGCAGAAACCGGGTTTTGCAGAGTGGAATCAGAGCTCGGTTGGAAGTGTTTAAGACGAATGATAGAGGCTGGGGATTGCGTTCATGGGATCCCATACGAGCTGGAACTTTTGTATGTGAATATGCTGGTGAAGTTATTGACAAAGCTAAGCTTGACAGAAATGAAGTCAATTACAATGATTATATCTTTGATTCAACTCGTGCTTGTGATAGTTCATTTAAATGGAACTATGATCCAGGGTTATTAGACGAGAAGGCAACAACTGATATGAACGAGGAATCTGATCGCTCAACACCTCCATTGATTATCAGTGCTAAAGATTACGGAAATGCTGGCCGGTTTATGAATCACAGTTGCTCGCCCAATGTTTTCTGGCAGTTGATTGTAACTGAAGATCATGGCGAAAATCTTATCCGTGCTGGTTTTTTCGCAATAAGGCACATTCCTCCATTGACTGAGCTCACATATGATTATGGTGTCTCTCAATATGAGTATAGAAGGAAGCAATGTCTATGTGGATCTCAGAAATGCAAAGGCTATTTTGGTTAATTGCTGGTACAAGAAGATCAATGACCCTGGAATCTAACCTATTTTGAGTTAAAAAAAATTCCTTTCAATCAATTATGATTTTCTTGCTTACACTCTTGGTTTGTGCTTACTCATGTTCTGTGTTCTTGTTGGTGGCAGTATGGTGCTGTGAATTGTGGTGTTAGAGACCGAAGATTATGACAAAGATGTATACTTTTGACAACTTCTTGGTGATCAGGCGGCGGTGTCGATCTTGCATCCATGCTAGTGTTTGCTACTTATAAGATTATGACAAAGATGTATACTTTTGGTGGTTATGTTTCATGTAGTTGTAGCTTCAGCTTGTTATTACTATCAATCAGCAAGCAAGTTTTTTTTTGTTAGAATGGTGGGTTTCTAGGCAAGTAATATTATGCTAATTTAGCACTAGAAATGAAGTAGATCTTTGAAAAACTTCCCATAATTTCATTTTGTTACCTTTGTTTGCTGAACTATTTTAACTTGAGAGTATGAAAAGTAGGGTATTTCTATTCCTACTTGAACTGTCTATACTCTATACTATCTAACAGGGTAAATCAATAATTCAATATCCAGATATCTTGAAGAATAATATTTTCTTTTCGTTCAGCATCGCTCTACATTAGGACCAGGTACTTTGTGGCTGTATTTTTAGGAGATCCTCCCAATATCATTAAGGAGTCTAGCACCATTTATCACTAGGCCAACTGAGTCTAGCACCACTATCTTGAAGAATAATTTAATAAATTTGTATTTTGAAGATCTCAAACCATAGAAAAATTAAAGGGTGTCATTTTAATTTTGAAAAATCTTGAATACTCCACATGTAATTTCTCTAAACTTGTTTATCAAGTTATGAGTCGGTTGAGTTTTGTTCTTGGGCCAAGGCCCAAGAAAAGATGGCCCAATATATAAAAGGCAAATTCTCCAATGCGCACAACATGCGCACTACATTCTGTGAATTCTAAAACCCTACTCCCCATCTCCCAAATCCCTATATTGTGGAGTACCTGTGATCTTTTCGCTAACCACTCAAAACTAATCGAGCAATCATCAATGGCGGACAACGGAGCGGTGGATGTTAACATCACCGGCAGTATCAACGGGGACTCGTCGGAGTATGATGAGAACTTTCCAGCGTTGAAGACCGAAGTCAAAGAAGTCTCCGGCGACGATCATCACTTGAAGGCTCGAATCGAGGAGTTGGAGCGCGAGAAGCGGGAATTGAAGAGGGAGAACAAGGAAATCAAGGCGGCGGTGGAGCAGATGGCGGAGGAGAAAGAGGCGAAAATCGGTGAGTTGAAGGCGGCGGAGAGGGAGCGAGATGACTTGGAGAGGAAGGCGATGGAGTCTATAACGAAGCGAGCGTTTGAACTTGAGGGAGAGGTGCTTCGCCTCCAGCACGATCTCGGCACGGCGATGAACTCCGGCGACGAGGCCAACCGGGAGGTTGAGAGGCTGGCGCGAGAGATCAAGGATCTGAGGGGAGAGAAAGCTTCTTTGTTGGAGAAGTTGACCGCAAAGGATGAGGAGTTGAAGAGATCGGAATCGGATTCTAGGAGCAAGATCAGCGAGTTGGAGAAGAAGATTGATGGATTACAGGTGAGCGAGCGCGAGGCGAGGAAAGAGGCCTCCGTAGCGGAGGAGAAGGCGAAGGCGAGGTTGAGCGAGTTGGAGAGCGAGATCGCTCAGCTGAAGAAGGAGAAGGCGGCGGTTGAAGAAGCCATGGGAGCTCTGGAAGCCGAGTTGAAGAAGTCGGAGACGAAGGTGATTCAGATGGCCGAGAGAATCGAACAGCTGGCGGAGAACACGCAAGAGTCCGAGCAGATCATCGCTGGGATGGTGGAGAAGGCGGCTCAACGCGGCGTCGACGGGATCGCGGAGGCCGGAGTGGTGAAGAACAAGGTGCAATTTCCGGTGGTCGGAGCTGTCTCGGCAGTGCTGGTTGTGGCGGCGTTGGCTGTGTGCTATGTTAGGTTCAGCAAGACAAGGTAAAGGTAAAGGAGAAAGGCTACTCTATTATTAAAAGTTTAAAACCACAATAACTTGTTAGCAAGTGATTAGTAGTATTATTTTAAGCTTTCTGAGTTTGGATTGTTTCTTGGTTTGAATTGAAATTGAATTTCAAGCATTCAAGCATCTAGTCGTGTTTTATTACCCTAGAAACGGTTGCTTGAATCCCAGTTTTGTGAGATTGATCCTTTGATTTTTGGTTTCTTGGTTATGAGTGATATGGTCAGAACTCAGAAGTGAACTTGTGCTTCATTTGTTGATTGTTCAATCATATATCATTGATTTGTTGATGTCATTGTGCATTCTAGTGACCAGCAAGCACCAATTTGATTTCTCTGTTGCCTGACAATCTTCCATGAAGCTTTTGTGGCTTTTGCCTCTTTATGTTTGATCAAATTCTGATGACATTGAAGAGGGTAGAAAAGGTTTTGGTTCTTTAGAATCTGAAACTGTAGAATATGGAACATAAGAAAATGATCTGAATGCTTTGTTGGGTGAGCATCTAATTCTAAATTGAAGAACATTTTTTTGTTGCCAGAATGATGTTGAGCATGTGCACATGAGGATACCTTTTTCCATGGTCCTCATTGCTTTCCACCTTAGCACTTGGTAATATGAGTTGTATGTCATGTTGTATACCAAATTACCAATACAGTGACACCAGTCCTTGAAAAGAGGGGGTGACGGATTTGAGTATTATGAAATATTTTGGAATTCAGTGAAATTCTAGATTACAGAGATGAAGCACATTGATCTTTGGTATTGGTGAATCGTAGAGTAAAATTAGAGTGTAATTTACGTATTACAGAGGCTGAGCTAAGCTAACTAGGATGGAGCATGGGTCGGTTTAAACCGAAATTTTAAGCCGAACCGAAACCGAAACCGATATTATTCGGTTCAATTTTCGGTTTAGGAATTTTCCATAATCCGGTTTTGGTTTGGGTTCATTTAAATTTTGGTTCAATTCGAATTTTCCAAAGAATAACCTTCTATTTATCTATAAAACTGACAAAAACTGTTACTCTATTTATCTATAAAACTGACAAAAACCGAACCCGAAGCGAATCAATATGGTTCGGTTTTCGGTTCTAAATTTCGGTTTTCGATTCAGTTCGGTTTTGAATCGATGCTTAGCCATAGTTCAGCTAACTTGGCTTAACTAACATGTTGCTAATCACCAATTTAGCTTGCTTATTCTAGCTATTCACAATTATAGGCCCAAACAACTAAAATTAGCACATATTGCACATATGTTCACAAGGATTCGCTATAAAATATTGCTGTCAGATTTTTCACCATTGTTGATGGATTGAAACTCCCATACTGCTTTACTTGGAAAACTTCAATATAACTAAAAATCTAGAGCTATGAACTCATTATGAGGGAGAAAATACTAATACCACTGACAACATTATGAAAACCTCATTGTGAACCAAAGAAACACCATTGTTTCACTCATTTAAAAAAAACACTAAAAAACTTCTTGATCATAGAAAAATGACACATTCTGAAAGACACCATTGTTTTACTCAAGCAGTCAACTCCATGATAGCAGACACAATATCCCCATCAGCAGCCTTGAGAGCCTTGACAGCCTTAGGCCTAGAGACTCCAGCCTGTGTCATGACCAACTCAATGTCCTTGGGCTCAACTCCACTCTCGTCGACTTCCTCTTCATCATCCTGAGCCGCTGCAGACGTCTCCGGCTTTGATAATACACTGCTCAGATCTGGAGCCTTGAATTGCTCTGCGGCCTGGGTCTGAAGCTGAGAGCTCAAATCTTCAATCTTGGCTTCTCCAAAGATGACATAGGTATCTGATGTTGGGCTCTTGAATACGTCGGGTCTTGAGATCACAAACAGGATCTGTGTTGTGCAAATTTAGATGATGAGTAAAAGTGAACAAAGCCGTTCAATCATCTATAAAGAAGGGTGTAAAATCTATGTTACACAGACACGGAAACGGGAAGCAGCAATGACACGTGGAAACGTAAACGGAAACGCTGCCCAAATGAGAGTTTACGGCTAGGGTAAGAGAAAATGCTTACACTCTTGCTCTTCTTCACTGTGACACGACTGACACCAGTGATCTGTTTCATCCCGAGTTTCAACATGGCCTTTCGGCTCTTCTTTTCGCTTCTACTTTGCTTTGACCTTCCACTAGCATCACCATCTTCCCCTGCAAAACAAGCATATGATATAAATAAACGTAATCTTGCATCACATCCCCTAAGAGAAAATAATAACCTCTAATTCACAGTGGTTTTTTTTTTGGGCGGTTGAGATTTTTTGAACTCCACCATAGAATTATTTCATTTAGCTATATTTCTCAAAAATAGCAAGCAAGCAATGTTTTCCTTGACCACTTCTAGCCAGAATACAAAAGCATGTAACAGTGGTACAAGCTGGAATCTGACGTCTACAACCCCTAAATGTTTTAACTCGAAGTAAAATGAATCAAAAACACAAAGCAATGCATTTGAGCAAAACCAGGCTACCAAATTTTGCAAAACATTGCCACACCATCATCATTATCCTTGTCATACCTTACTTCCGCTACAAACACTATGTTTCAAATAATCTTACTATCATTCTGAAAAAAGGCTGCATTTAAGCAAAGCCGAGCAACCAAATTTTGCATAAAAATACATTGTCATACCTTCGGCATCATCATCATTGTCATCTTCGTCATCATCATCCTCGTCGTCTTCATCGTCCTCAACAATGGGTTCATCGTGCTGCAAAGGAGATTAGGAGCACTTTCAGAATCCATAGCAATAAGTGTAAAATCATTACTGTATCCAGCAGAAAAGCCAATCACTGATTAGTCCTGTCTAAACTATAGCATTCCAGGATCCATTCTAGCTGGATTCTTCAATCAGAACCAAGAAATTGACAATTTTAAGCAATGAACCAACAAACTGCAATCAAATTCGACCCCGAACATCTCAATTTTTTCACATGCACTCTACTTTACAAGAATCCACAACAAAATAAAAACATTTTTTACTCGCCACCAATTACAGGCAATGGATAAATCACTTATCTTCAAAATCGAGTATTAACAAACATAAATTCAATTCAGCACTTATTAATCATGCCTAAACTAAAGCATTCCAGGATTCAATCTAACTGGATACTTCAATCAGAACCACGCAATTGACAATTTCAAGCAATGAACCAGCAAACTGCAATCCAATTCGACCCCGGACATCTCAAATTTTTTCACATGCACTCTAGAGTACAAGAATCCACTAAAAAATGCAAACATTTTTTATTTGCCCCCAATTACAGGCGATGCATAAATCATGTACCATCAAAATCGAGTTCTAATGTCCAATTAGAATATTAAAAAACATACGTTCAATTCATCTGTTGCAATAAACACGCCGATTCAGAGAAAGGGAACCAAATTTCAAAGATGGAGAAAATGAAATAACAGATCCAAAACGGAATGAAATAAGGAAGGCGAGAGAGAGAAAGTACATCGATTTTCTGCTCTTCGAGGTGAGCGGCAAGGAGCTCTTCTTGAGTCTGAGCGGTCATGGCTGCTGTGTTTGTTTACTGGAGCGTAGAGAGTTGGAAGAGAAGCTGAAAAAACCCTAGAACACCGAAAATGGAGGCGACGAGAGCACAGGGCTTCCCTTTATAGTCGCGGTTAATTTGTTTGGTCTTATTTTTGGTAGGAAGGTCTTTTAATGGTGAAATTAAAAAAAGAAAATTTCTTTTAGTGTGCCTCATGTTTTGCCTTTTTCTTGTGATGTCCAAGAAAAAAACTTATTTATTTTAGTACCACTGAAGTTTTGGTTTTTTCCATTGATACCCCTCTCCAGTTCAAATTAACTAATTTCAAGCTTACCATTATGTTTATCACCATTAAATTAGTAGGATTCAACTCTTAAAGCACTTAAATTCATAACCAAACTACATCAATTTGAATTTTTAAACAATCCTCTATTTTAAGGGGTTGTTTACAAAAGTGTTTAAAAATTCAAATTGATGTGGTTTGATTATGAATTTTGATGTTTTAATAGTCAAATCCTACTAATTTAAGGGTGATGAACATAGTAGTAAGCTTGAAATTGGCTAATTTGAACCGAAGAGGGGCGTCAACGGGAAAAGTCAAAACCTTAGGTGCATCAAAAGGAATAAGTTTTTTTCTTGAGTATCAAAAGACAAAAATTTAGGGACACCAAAAGAATTTTCCTTTAAAAAAACATTAGTAATATAGAGTAGCTTTGAGACGATAATGTATCATCTATCATCTACATAAAATGTTGTAAGTTGTAAAAAAAATGTTATAGAAATAGTTTGATAATTGACAAGAAGAAACTTACTATTCGAACTTGCAAGAGAAGAACAAAAGAAAACATGCATTTTAGAGATGTTCTTCATGAAATTTCCCTAATAATTATAAGTAAGTTTGCAATGGAAAAAAGTGTATCTAGAATTGTTGTGTTGGTACATTCTTGCAATCTTGCTTGCTTGTTTAGTTGTTGATTTGCTTAGACTTTTTGATTTAACAATAATTATATCGAAAATTTTTTCTTATTAAAATATATATATGTAACATGATAATTTAAAAGTAAAATATATGATATTTTTATTCAATAAAATATAGCAATGAAGTCTCACATAGGGTGGGTCGAGTCGGTCGACCCAACCTTATTTACCTAATATGTATTTTTTACGTGATTAGTTCACGAATTCGAAATTTAACAACAAAACGAGTCTGTGAACCATCGTTGAGGAAAAATATAACATCTCAATACTATATACTTTAACCATCAATTTCAAAATTCTAGCACATCGTATTCTTTTGTAACAATATAATATCTTATTAGTCTTTGTAACAATTTCTACATTAACTAGTTGTACCCGTCGTACCATGTACGATTACGATTCAGTATTTTATAGACATTATAAATAGGATATTAATAAATAAAAATATAATCTAAACTTTAATATAAGAAATTTTATTGCTCGGATAATGTATAATTTTTTTAGGGAATATAAATGGTGAAATTTAATGTTGAGAATGATATTATTAAAATAAAATAATTACATTTATCTTTTTCCTTGATAATATTTCATAGATATGTAATTAAAAAAATGAATAAAAAAATTTATATATTTAAATATGGAAGATATAAGAATTTTAAAAATAAAAGTTAACTTAATAAATAAGAAATAAAAAAATATAAAAGATAAAGATAATTTAATTATACAAAATATTTAGAATTTAATTAATTTAATTTAATATGAAACTCATTTTGGGGTTCAATAAAGTAAAGATTAGATAAGATTAAATATTGTATTATTCATATTTTATTAGTTTCCATGTACGTAAATTTAGAGATTATCAAATATTTCAATATATCTATTAAATATTTTATTATCTATTTTGATTAATTTTAAACATTATAAATATTTATCATTAATTTTTTATTATAAAAGAAAATCAATATATATATATATAAATAAAACGTCAAAAGATATATGCTAAAAAATTTATATTTATTTTAAAATATTTTCTCTTTAATTTTAAATACTTGTATAAGAAAGTTTTCAAAAGTCATTATTATACTAAATAGATATTTGTTTGATGTTAGAGATAAATTTAAATATTTAAAAAAGAATTTAATAGAAATAAGTTATAATAGAAATAAAAATTAATTTTTAAATATGAGGTGGGGCCAAAATCGTTCTGGTGACTCGAAAAGGTACAACTTTAATATATAGTTATAGATAGATTATAGATTAGTTATTAGTAATAGATATGAAGGGGACTTTTTAGAATTATTATTTAGTTTTTTAAGTTGAAAAAAAAAAATCATTATTTTATTCAAGGTATGCCACGTGGCGCAAATTTTTACACAGACTTGGTTTCTAATTTATAATGTTTTAGGGTAGATAAATGAAACACTATACATGTCAACTTGTCAAGAGACCCAATTATCATTTTGCATTAAAAAGTAGTTTTTGTAGTTAACAAAATTATAAATTATTATCACCCTCATCAGAAACCATATAGTATTTCACCTTATTTATCTTCTTAAAATTTATAGATACCCATCGGAAAATCATAATATATTATTATCTAAGCATAATAATAAATAAATAAAATATAATAATGTTTTAAATTTCTACTAATTATAATAATGTTTTAAAATTATAATATAATGTTTTAAATTATAATATATTCTCTAACCGGCCGACACTTGAGATTTGGGGTTTGCGTAACATCGTTGATTCGGTGGCCACTCCACAATCGTCCCCCATTTCTGTTGAACAGCATCAGATCCCTTTTTCTCTCTATCTTTCTCATCCAGGTTTCCCTTTTCGTCCTCTTTACATCTCGATTGAAGACATATTCAGACGGGGAGGGAATTCGAACCATCGCAATAGCAAATCAAATCAAATCCCTCCACATTTGATTTGAGTTGCATTTATTTGGTCTAGGGTTTGGGGCGAAGAAGAAAAAGGGGGATTGAAGATGAAGATCACGGCGCTTTTAATCCTGAAATTGAACGCTTCCAGCGATCAAGAAGATCCTGTGATTCTCGCAAACGCCTCCGATGTCAGCCATTTTGGCTACTTCCAGAGATCCAGCGTTAAGGAGTTTATCGTCTTCGTTTCTCGCACCGTCGCCAAACGCACTCCTCCTGGTCAACGCCAATCCGTCCAGCACTCAGGTATTCCGTTTGTCTGCGCTCCTTTTTTGTCGATTTCATGATCATCTCTGCCGATCATGGTTGTGAATTTAGTCAATTCAATTTGCTGGAGGCTGGAGCAATAATTTTCAAAGGTTTTTGCTTTTGAATTTATAGAGGGGTAATATAGTAGTTCTGTATTAGTTTATATGGATTTAGGTTTGTGGGAATTGGGGAACCCTTCGGCACAAAAAGTTGCTATCTAGCTCTTTTGCTCAGTTCTCTGTTTGCAAGCTTAATTTGTCACGAGGATGGTGATATAGAGAATTGGTTGGTGAGCTTTAAGACATGCGTAGCTACTAAAGAGGATGAATTGATGTTTGTCTTCTATTTGTGGACAGAATACAAGGTGCATGCTTACAACAGAGGAGGTCTATGTGCACTTGGATTTATGGATGACCATTACCCAGTTCGTAGCGCATTTTCACTTCTGAACCAGGTCATCAATCTCAGATATTTTTTGTGTTCATGCATATACCATTTAAATTTTTTGCCTAGGTTGCATGAGTCTCCTTTTTGTGCCACTAGTTTGGTTGCTTAATATATTTATCCTTGTGCTAAAATTTAGAAGTGCTGGCAATACCTGGTGGATAATTGGCATTATGAAAATGATTCTTCTTCAATTTATTTCCATTTTACTGTGCTGAATTCTATCCTTCAACCCAAAGTTGGCCTTTCATCTGTGCATTCTCTTTTGTAATCATCCCCTTTCATGTTGAATGGGAATCATTGCTGATCAAGATTAAAACCCTACATGAAAAGGTTTATAGTGATAGTTAGATCAGCCTGCACTTGAATTTTCTTCTGCTCTATTGCCACTGAAGATGTTGCTTGAAATTTTATTTGTATTTGCACATGAGCCCTCTATCCTTCAGTTTATTTTAAGCTTCCATATTCTTGTTCGAGGGGTGGTACTATATAACAAATGACTTAAAAGTTGCATTGTTGATCTATCTACATATTTTACTTATTAATTGCAAAGATTCACCTAATCACCTTCCATGCTGGCTCCTACATCTTCACAGTCTTCACAATTAGTCGATAACAGATTAATGATAACAGCTGTTTTAGTTTCTCTTAATTCATCTTCATGACTCACGAGTAAACTAGAGAGTAGAGGCTTTCCTTGCTTAGTCCTAAATCCTAATTGACCAGGTGTATAAGTTATCACCGATCTAAGTGATTGATAACATTTGTGCACCACGCATATACTTGGTGATGCCTAGGATCTTCAATTCTTCATTTGTTAACATATAAAGTTCGAGGTCAACATTTTTAAAGTTTGAAAACTACATGAGTATACTATAAGACACCATCTTTAGGGATAGAATGTTTTGTGTTTTAGTGGATTGTCCAATTTGAGCTTTGCCTTACGACTCCTCACTACATGGGCTGCTCCCATAATACAACTTGGCCTTACAATAGAATCTACATGTTGAAGATAGAAGAAATAAAGTTGTTGCATGCCTGCAGCCCACTAACAGTACATCTTAAAATGCAGTTTCTCTAAATGAACTTATGCTTCCATTATATCTGGATTATTTAGTAGTTCCGTTTATTTAAACAATTATTTGCAAGATAGTGTCCACTAGACATTGGCTTTTCTAGTTTTCTCTTGTTTGCATATCCTGGTTAAGATGCTTCTCAACAATTGCACTTGAATTCTAAGCACTACAGGACTCTTCTTCCCTCTTTACCATCTCTTTAAGAATTTACTCGATTACGTCACACCTTTTGTCTACTTGGTAATACATATTGGCTTAAAATAAAGAGCATTCTCAGTTGTTAGATGAGTACCAGAAGAAGTTTGGTGAATCATGGAGGACTATCAACACAGATGATGCTGCTCAACCATGGCCATACTTGAATGAAGCACTAGCCAAGTATCAGGTATTCCAACATTCTCATCATCTCAGATGTATTACAATAGAGAAGCTAGCAAATTTTCTCAATTCGTGTGTTTGTCTGTTGGTGCTTTTGAGTTAAATGAATTTTCATATTTATTTTCCAGGACCCTGCAGAAGCTGATAAGCTGCTAAAAATCCAAAGGGAACTGGATGAAACCAAGATTATTCTTGTAAGCTTCTCCTTTTATGCACTTGGAATTTTGTACATTTTTTAATATTGATGGCAAACTGCTATTTAGGTTAACTAGTAATTGCCAGTATGCTTTCTAGGATTGGTGCACTAGAGTATCCTCATTCTATATTGTGATTATGTGTGAACTAAAAGAGTGAAATACGATAATTTTGCATGCTTAACTATGGAATTTGGACCAATAGGGTGAGGCATTTGGTTCCAGTTTGTTCTTAATATGTGGTAACTGGTAACGAATACTATAATAATATGCTTAATGGAGTGTTGTGATGTGTTTTCCATACATAGAGGCACCTATAGTAATTTTCTCTTGTTAATTTTAGTACTTGAATTTCCTTGGTTCTGGGACTCTTCTGACTTTATGAAATTTATTGTTTGCAGCATAAAACCATTGACAGTGTACTCGAACGTGGTGAAAGGCTGGATAGCCTGGTTGAGAAAAGTTCAGACCTTAGTACTGCATCACAGGTACATCTACATGCCTGCTTGCCTGTGTACTTAGTTAATCTCTGTGATTTGTTCTTCATTATAGCTTATTTAGTGATCTCATAGAAGCAGCATCCGGTTTACCATGTGATTGTGAAAAGTTTTGCTTTCACAAGTGTTTGCGTCTTTATGTCCTGTTTGCTTAAATGTTGCCAACATGGATAACTTCAATTATAGTCATCCCGGCCACACAATTTCAGATTCAGTGGTTAGAACTTAGTACACAACTATTGATCAAATTTTAACTCATTTGTTGCCAATCCAGAAAAATTAACCATTTTGAGTCAGTCATAAATAGCATGCTTATCCAAGATCTGAAACATGAGTACGGTCTATTGGCGTGTACCCCCTTCCCTTGGGCAGGGGTACCCCCATCTTGACCCTCCAAATTCCGCTGTAGCGGACCTTACTAGGTCAATGTTGTTATTGTTGTTGTATTTGTTAGCAGTCTGGAAAAATTAACTATTTTGAGTCAGTCATAAATAGCATGCTTATCCAAGATCTGAACATGAATATGAGCTCCACTTTTATGTGATTTGTTCTCCCCCTTCTGACTGGGTCTCCTGTGTCCGCCCTTTATCAGCGTTAAATGAAGAGAATTCTAATGATGTATTAACTAACATAGTATGATTTCTTCTTCTTTTTCTTACAGATGTTCTACAAGCAGGCTAAAAAGACCAATTCTTGCTGTACCATATTATAATTTTATCTGTTTGTCCTAAATCAGTGGAGATTAACAAGGGGAATTTGCTCGATTCCGGGTGGCTTAATGGTGCTGGACAATGAAAGGATGAAAATATGTGTGTTTATACATTTCTATCATCAAATAGTCTGTTTTCTCTATAAATTCAGTGGATATGCTTGTACCCGAAGGAGGAAAATGTTCATTTGTGATACTCAGTTTTTATTTTCATCAATCATGCTTATTATGTTTTCTTCGTCTGTTGTTCATGTGAATCAAGAAGGGTCTTTCTTTCTTTTGATGCAAAAAACATAGGAGGATAAATAAATAGCCTAGTGTGTTATTGAACAAGTGAATATATTCTTATAATGGCATTTTCTTTTATGAAGTATAAAGCCATGTTGGACATTGTTTTTCAAGGCCAATTGTGTGTGTGGTGCTCATTTGATCCATCAAATAACTTCAGATTTGGTGGTAAATTTTCCAAAGGAATAATTACAATTTTGGTTTCTATGTACACATTTTCAAAAAGTCATCTCCACTTGTATAGTACTAATATAATTAATATATTTGACAGCCATGGCTATACGGCTATACTTTGAATGAAGCCTTGACCAAGTATTATGAAATTCCATTCATTAGATTCTTAAATTTGGAAAACTCTAAACTATATATGATTCTATGAAGCTCACAGAAAATAATAAATCCTATTTATTTTTACAAATATAGCAAAGATATTTTAAAATTCCATTCATTATATTCTTAAATTTGGATCCCATAGAGTTCTTACATTCTATTTCCCATTTGTTAATTTCTAAATGCTTTGGCTACAATTAATACTTGACTTAATCCAATTGTTTCCACAGCTAATATTGATAATGATCCACAAACACTTGAATTCATTGTTAATTTGTTATGATAATGTATAGTCTTCTGTATTAAAATAAATTCAAAAGCGTAAAGACAAATTATTCTTCCTCTTTACCACAACAGCTTGACTCTTGAATAATCAAAACCTAATTTGAAGCTCGCTTCTGTTGGATCTCATTCTTTAACTATATCTAAAACCATAGAACATGGAGAAAACCAAACATAACTTATTTTTAACATACTACCAAAATCCCATCAAATAACACATTCCAAACCACTACTTCCATTATTTAGAGCATAAACATAACATTGAAGAAACTAAAGCATCACATAACACAATCACATTATCACATATCAAGATCAATTCATTATGCAACCTTGCTGATTTGCAGCTTCAAGTTGTTGATAACACAAAATAGTCAAGATAGTAGTATGTTAGTTTGTACTGAATATTGCATCTTAGATTTGTCGAGCTCTACCTAATTCTAATATTTAATTCACAAACCAAAGTAGTAAGGACATGAACTGAAAACCATCCTTGTTGCAACACTGCTTCAAAACGACAAGATGAGACAATCCACCATCCTTTGAAATCTGCATCGGAAATTTCTAAAACATGTAAAAAAAAGCTTACAAATTATACAAATAAATTAGCAAGTGTGTTTCTTTCTTTCGTTTGTTGACTAACCTGCCTTTAAAATTAGTTCACTCAGGCATGCAGAAACCCCAAACAATAGCATAAGTAAGATCTCTCTCATTCAGAATGACTAGTTGCATTGGCTTGAATGCCCTCTGTCGATCTCTGCCTTCAGAAGTAAACAAAGTCTCACCTTGGCTAGATGGATACCTGTAATTCACACAAATTAGCTTAAATAATAAAACTCAAATGACAATATTTTGCAAATATTACAACAATCAAAATATCAAAAGAAATAGAAACCTGTGTGAAAATAATGTAATGTCCATCCGCTTTAAGATAGTGTAAAGCATTTACTGCTACACTAGTCACCTAATAAATACAAAACCAAAATCACAATTATTGTGTAAGAAAACAAAGCATTAAGACAATAATAACAGAATAATAAACAACCTAAACCAAAAAGGCATTGTAAGAAACAAGTGAAAAAAATAAATCACGAGTAGAATGCAAATAGTAAACACTCAAATTGTGAAAAATCACAAATGCATCAATCTTCAAATCAAAGTTCCAAATGTATACAAAAAATCCAACTAGTATACGATTTGAAAATACAAAACCATGGATTCAATATTCACATCTCCCATTAAGTCTTGAATGGGAATTCGAAACTACTTATTATGTGAAGATGATACAATTATCAAAACAAAAAATGGAATAATGAACTATATGTTTAAAAATAATAAAACAATATCAAGCAATTTATAATCAAAACATGATCCCGCATTTCGGAGATATTGTTAGAAAGCATTTAACAAGAAACTGAACACAAGAATAAGATGTAAGACCAACATCTTACAATTAGATAGAAAACAGAAGATTAAACTTCATATTAAGGGGGAGGAAAAAACAGAACCTCATGAGAATATGACGCCTCCGCCACCATTACATCCACCATGCCGATAACCACATTGTATCTATATGTAAAACCAATTTGATCAATAATTGGAATAACATTTGGCCTCTTCTCAACAATGTTTACAACATCTTCAGAGAATCCTACTGCATAGACCAAACCTTCATGCAAATGTAACATATTTATCAAAAACTGTACTAGAATATACTACATATCTAGGCAAGACATAAATAATCAAGAACAAACTAATCACTCACATGGCCAACAACATCACACAAATGTGAGACTGTGGTTCCAGATACATCTCCAAGACATAAAACATGAGAACCGGGTTTCTGAAAGATATGAAATATATTTTTTCAATGTACAACAATATTATACGGAGTGTAAAATAATAAATTTCATAAATTAAATGCAATCCATATTCTTACAATCCATATATTGTTAACACCACTCAGGATTGCAAAAGCCAACTTCGATATGACCGGATTCCATACTCTGTACTCGGCTTCAATTCCATCATCATTCTGTAAAGAGAATACTGATGCAATTAGGAATATCAACACAAACTACTACAACAATGTGTATAACGAGTATCAAGCATAATTAAAAAAGGACAAACTGCTATCCTATTGTTGAATGGATTGCAAGTATAAAAAAAATTAGAAGTCGATTCGGAGATTTAACTCAAACATGTTTATTTCTGATTTGTCTTCCTAGATAACCAAATGTTTAATTGTTTCTTGCAGTAATTTTATCTTTTATTATTTAATTAGCACAATAACCATGGCTTATATGATTAATTTGCCAAATTCCATTATATATAATAAGAGTATTGTTGATGTTGATCCAAATTAGATGTCTCTATTCAAATTCATCTCAAATAGGAAGATTACAAAGAAATAAATGCTAATTGAAGTTGTGTTGGAAACGCAAACTTGATTTTAGTAAAAGAAACTTGTTACATTTCAGAAGCTAAAACTACAACCACAAAGCAACAAAATAGATTTATTTATCAAGCACAGACTTAGAACACTAATTTTGGAACATCCCAAACCAACATCATGGTGTCAAATTATCAGCTTTTTAAACGGCTTAGAGATGGGAGAACGAATTTGTAGCATTTTCAATATGAGTTGGTCTTGAACGGTTTAAGATTAAAAGAGCATTTTATCCATAATCGTATCCACGAATTAAATAACTAATTAAGAGCAAAATAAAGAACATATCAAAATTGACTGACCTGAAAAGAGACTAATTCCTCGTCATGGAGAGCTTTACTGGGTATCAAACTTTTAGTATAGAGGACATCCTCTTCCTTACCCTTAGAGATAAAAACAGCTTCAAATCTATGTGGCACGACCACAACTCCAGGAAAGGAAGAGGATGAAGCTGCCATGGAATTTTATTCATACATTGAGCTAGACCTTTGCCTGCTGTAAAAACGCGCCAGATTCAATTGCACTTTTTTCAAGTCATCAGACTGCAGGAAAAAAAATCAGATTAAGATGAAAAATTATTCACAATGACGAATAAAGAAAGAAACACAAACCTTGACGCCGATCAATTTGTCAATGTTCATCCGTATACCACGAATAACATTCGTGTAAAAATGACCACCTTGGCAATGAATTTTGGTTCTTCTTGCTATTTCGGTTTGCAAAATAGAATCCATAGCTACAAGGGAAAAACTAGTTTCGCCAACGATTATTTCTGGAAGTTTTGAAATCAGGAAGTTTTCCAATCACTCGGTCAGAATTGCTGCAAACAAAATACACTCCCATTAAAAGACACACATATAACACCAATTTTATTTATGAAAATGACTGCTAAATTTCAATAATTAAACAAGCAAAAACTTACATTTCGATAGTGCATCCATTTTGACCAGGGGGTAAGCAAAAGGTTGAGGTGTAATGGGCACCAAGAGCTCATCAAATCGGTTGATGTACCTCTCAGCTAATTCAAGGTCCCTCTCAAAATCATCGATGTCACGGGCTATAAATAGATAATATCCGGGTGCAAATTCAAATAATATATAGACTGGCTGTCCCTTCTGAAAATTGAGAGATTCGTTAGAGCCAAAGAGAGAGACTAGAGTACGGTTTAGGGTTAGAACATGTGAGTTGTATAGCAACAAAGAAAAAAAGAAGCACAAAGTACATTCATCGCTTAGCTTCAAAACAATGTCTAATACTTTACCAGAGTCAAGTTGCTAAAACCCAGATGTGGTGGATCTCTTGGCGCAGCCATTGGTCTTCGTGCATCTCTCTTTCTTATTGGACGAGCGATAGGACCCTGAAGTGAGAAATAATTTAAGTTGAGGATACCAAAGTAAAATGCAATATAAAACAAACTCTTCTCTTATAAAAGACTAGATCTATACCTTACTACGACGTTCTACTAAAGATATAAACTTTGCTAATTCATCATGGAATTGATCAATGTCTTCTAGAATGTGTGGTTCTGAAGAACACATGAGATGAAATAATCTTAGATGCTAATATTAAAGTTGACAGTAGAAAAATACAATTTAGAAATATAAAACCAACTTCGAAAAAGAGGTGCTTGAGACTTATAAGGTGGAACAGTACGTGGAGCCGAAGTTTCTATCTGGTGAACACAAGAAAACAAACGACTACAATGAGCAATATTTTATTTTGTGGGTTTACCACTTGTGATCAATCGTAAGGAATTAGGGTTTGATTATTTTTCAATAAGCAAAACTGACATTTAGGATTTAATTCTCATATAAACCCCCAGTGGAGTCGGTCAAATCCATACAACGTTCTAGGGAAAGCACTTATATATGAGCATTACACAACATACAATCTCGAGACCCCCGAAACTCAACTCAAGATAAACAAACAAACAGAGAGGGAGATTTGCAGAAAAATAAAAAGGAATCTAAAAAGATAACCTGATCGGAATCCGCTGGCGAGGAGACTCCGAATCCATAATTATCGAATGAAAGAAAATTGTTAAGTTGACGGATGATGCGACGCCGCGACGGTGTGGAGTTGCGCTTGGTAGGGCTGCGAAAAAAGAGCGCTCTCTCTCTCTCTCTGGTTCGTTCTTAGCTTTGTTTATCAATTGAAATGGTAAAAGAACTTGGGCCTGTTAGACAAAAAAAATATTTCTTCGGAGTTATACAGAGCATCAAAATTAAACTCATTTCTTCGGAGCTAAGCTCTCAACACCAGTTACATTTCTTCTTCAACTTTAACTAAGAACAAAATTATGCAAATGGATTGCTCAAACAATAAAAAAAGTGCTAAAAACAGGGAGATTAAGTATTAAGGATAATGTAAAGTTTTCTTTTCCTACTTGAATAAATAATAAGAAATAACATGTGTTGCTATTTCTACTCCATTTAAAGTACTCAAAAAGAAAAAGGGAGATGAAGTAATTAAGATCTTACAATGCTTTACTCCATTTGTCTTAGGCTTCTCATTATTTTGTTATTATTCTCTTGGTGCTTTGTTTTATTTGTGATGGGAATGAGGTAGTTAAGAATGTTTTACACTATCTTAAAGCAGGTGGACATTATACCGTTTTCATACATGTTTTTATTCTATGATATTTTGATTGATGTAATCGTTGCAAAATATTATCTTTTGAGTTTTGTTGTTAACCATGATGTAAAATTGTGTGAATTACAAAGAGAATATACGGATCCATCTAGCTAAGGTGAGGTTTTATTTGGTTCTCAAGGCAAAGATGAATACAGGGAGTTCAAGCCAATGCAACTAGTCACTGTGAATGAGAGAGATCTTACATATGTTGTTGGTGGTGGTTTCCGCATGTCCGAGTGAACTTATTTTTAGGATGGGTTAGCCAACAAATGAAAGAAACGGATTTGCTAGTTTTAGGGTATTCGACAAATCTAATTAGTTGCAATATTCAATACAAACTAACATACTACTATCTTGATCATTTTCTGTTACCTCTTACTTGAAGTTGCAAATCAGGAAGGTTGCGTAATGAATTGATCTACTCGATTGCATTTGGATTTGATATTTAATTATATGATAGTGTTTTGTGATGCCTTTGGTACTATGTTACATGTTTATATCCTGAATAATGGTGATTTGGTATGTTTTCTTTGATGCAATTAAGGTGGTATGTTATGTTTGGTTTTCACAATGTTCTTTAGTTGTATATGTTAGTTGAAGATTTGAGATCCAATAGAATAGAGAAATCACAATACGGTATTTTTGGTCATGCATGTCTTCTAAAATCCAACCTATTTAAACGTTTATTAATTGAATGAATTATCTTTCATTAAATTTTTTTGATAGAAAGTAGATACATTAATTTTTTTGCTAATTATTTTGTTATTATTCTCTTGGTACTTTGTTTTATATGTAAGGTGAATGATGTAGCTAGCTACGAATGCTTTACACTATCTCAAAGCAGGTGGACATCACATTGTTTTCACACATGTTTTTATTTTATGATATTTTGATTGATGTAATCGTTGCAAAATATTATTTTTTGAGTTTTGTTGTTAACCATGATGTAAAATTGTGTGAATTGCAGAGAGATTATACGGATCGATCTAGCCAATGTGAGGGTTTGTTTGGTTCTCAAGGCAAAGATGAATAGAGGGAGTTCAAGCCAATGCAACTAGTCACTGTGAATGAGAGAGATCTACATATGTTGTTGTTGGTGGTGGTTTCCGCATGTCCGGGTGAACATATTTTTAAGATAGGTTAGCCAATAAATGAAAGAAACGGATTTGCAAGTTTTATTTGAGTGATATAGAGCATCAAAAGTAAACTCATTTCTTCGGAGCTAAACTCTCAAAACCAAAAACATTTCTTCTTTGACTTTAACTAAGAACAAGATCATGCAAATGGACTGCTCAAAAAAAAAAGTGCTAAAAACAGGGAGATTAAGTATTAAGGATAATGTAAAGTTTTCTATTCCTACTTGAAAAAATAATAAGAAAGATCATGTGTTGCTATCTCTACTCCATTTAAAGTGTTCAAAAAGAAAAAGGAGATGAAGTAAAAAAGATCTTACAATACTTTACTCCATTTGGCTTAGTCTGCTCATTATTTTGTTATTATTCTCTTGGTACTTTGTTTTATTTGTCATGTGAATGAGGTAGCTAAGAATGCTTTACACTATCTTAAAGCAAGTGAACATTATATCTTTTTCACACATGATTTTATTATATGATACTTTGATTGATGTAATCGTTGCAAAATATTGTCTTTTGAGTTTTGTTGTTAACCATGATGTAAAATTGTGTGAATTACGGAGAGATTATGCGGATCCATCTACTCAAGGTGAGGGTTTGTTTGGTTCTCAAGGCAAAGATGAATAGAGAGAGTTCAAGCCAATGCAACTAGTCATTGTGAATGAGATAGCTCTTACATATGTTGGTGGTGGTGGTTTCCGCATGCCTGAGTGAACTCATTCTCAAAAACCCTAATGGCCACCCTTTTCGAATCAATTCAATCCCCAAAACCACCTCTGCTTAGTACGTGGCCTCTAGGGCTAGAGACGCAACCCTTGAGAAGCTCATGGACCACCACAAAAACCTTGTCAAAGTGGTCGCCATCCAAGACTTAATCCTCGCAAACCCCAATCGGAAACCGCCTTCCGTTTCGCTTGATTTCCTCTCCAGGCTCGCCCAGAAGCTCCACCTTAACCGGGGTGCCGCCTATTTCCTCCGGAAGTACCCTCACATTTTCCAGATTTACTATGATCCTGAAAAATCAATGCCCTCATGTAAACTGGCCGATAGAGCTGTTGAAATTGCAGAGATTGAAGCTCAGGCCATCAATGACTCGTTTGATTTGGTTGTGGATCGATTGGTTCGGATTCTTTCCATGTCTTTGTCAAAATCGGTGCCATTGAGGGCTGTTTTTAAGGTTTGGAGGGAATTGGGGCTTCCTGAAGATTTTGAAGATTCAGTGATAGCGAAAAATCCTAATTTGTTCGAGCTTGGAGATGGGAATGAACCTAATACCCATGTCTTGAAGCTTGTACATCAATATCCAAGGGGTCACTTTACAACCACAGTGGAGAACTGGAGAGTGGTGGAGTGTTGCAAGGAGGATTCCAAGCTTGATAGAACTGAGTTGCAGTTTAGCTTTAAGCAAGGGTTTCCTTCTGGAATGAGGTTGAAGAAGAGCTTTAGGGAGAAGGTCACAGAGTGGAATTTGGGCTTTTGGCCTTTTGGCCTTTTGGCCACATGTCAACCTATTGTTCAATTCGCTTATGTGTCATTTTTTGTTAATTTTTAATTTTTAATTTTATCAATAATTTGGGTCCCACTATATTTTAACTAATTTTTTTTATACTTATTAAAATAACAAATACTTAACATTCCTAATATGTAGGCATTTCAAAATTTAAACATTAATATATTTTTGAATTATGTAAATTTGAAAAATAACTTATTTATGCAACATATTTTTAAACAAAACCTGTACATGGTATAGGAATTCAACTAGTTTTTAATCTAAAATCATATAGTTTATCATTTTTAACTATAACATTATTAAATTATTACAAATAGTAAAAATAACACCTATCAATATTTAAGTTGGGCCTGTCTTTTACAGGCCCAACTTCATTCAATTGATAAAGAATGAACCAGACCAGCGTTAAGACGGACTCGGGAGATAGAATTCTTCACCGCCGGCGTATCTTTTCAGCCTCGTGGAAGTCTAGTCTACAAATTCGTCTCCAAAATTGATCGGTTTGAACTCGTCGTTCTCAATTGAATTTTGTTTCCTAATGTCTTTATGTCAACCGTGGTTCTTATTTCTCAATTGAGAAAGATCCAATTTTCCACTTGTTTTGTGCCCCTGGCCCGTGGCTGAGAAATCCCGGCCGCCACTGCTTGAACCATAGAGCTTTGTCCAATTGTTTTCCCATTTCTAATTGAAATGCTCTTGGTTGATGCTGATCTGGTTGTTTGAGCTTCGTGAATTCGTCTCCCTTTTTCCCCATTTTCACTATGCTTTGTGTTCGTTTATGGTTTTGCTTATTGTTGGAAGAGTCATTTCAAGTGCCTGAAATTTTTAGCTTTAATACACATAAGGATGTCACCTTGATATGTTAATTGATAATCTTTCAAAATGCTTGATTTTGCTTTGCAGGTGTTAAGTCAATCTAAAGATGTCAACATTGTTTACAAGCTTAAAACTTGGAATTTGCCATAAATTAACTGATGAAGTGCTTTATGTATTCATGTAAGAATGTAGGAGATAGAAATTTAGCTCCATCATAGTAAGCAACCTCATCCTCTGAATCTTCCGTCTCTTTTCGTTTCCTCTTAATACTGTTACTTTCCATTTCCATTGAATTTTGTACCAGTTTGGATCAAGTTTAGAGTTTTTGCTCAGTGGATGGATGAAATTGAGGATTGAAATTTGACATGGCGAATCAGCTGATTAAGTTCATTCTCAAAAACCCTAATGGCCACCCTTTTCGAATCAATTCAATCCCCAAAACCACCTCTGCTCAGTACGTGGCCTCTAGGGCTAGAGACGCAACCCTTGAGAAGCTCATGGACCACCACAAGAACCTTGTCAAAGTGGTCGCCATCCAAGACTTAATCCTCGCAAACCCCAATCGGAAACCGCCTTCCGTTTCGCTTGATTTCCTCTCCAGGCTCGCCCAGAAGCTCCACCTTAATCGGGGAGCCGCCTATTTCCTCCGGAAGTACCCTCACATTTTCCAGATTTACTATGATCCTGAAAAATCAATGCCCTCATGTAAACTGGCCGATAGAGCTGTTGAAATTGCAGAGATTGAAGCTCAGGCCATCGATGACTCGTTTGATTTGGTTGTGGATCGATTGGTTCGGATTCTTTCCATGTCTTTGTCAAAATCGGTGCTATTGAGGGCTGTTTTTAAGGTTTGGAGGGAATTGGGGCTTCCAGAAGATTTTGAAGATTCAGTGATAGCGAAAAACCCTAATTTGTTCGAGCTTGGAGATGGGAATGAACCTAATACCCATGTCTTGAAGCTTGTACAGCAATATCCAAGGGGTCACTTTACAGCCACAGTGGAGAACTGGAGAGTGGTGGAGTGTTGCAAGGAGGATTCCAAGCTCGATAGAACTGAGTTGCAGTTTAGCTTTAAGCAAGGGTTTCCTTCTGGAATGAGGTTGAAGAAGAGCTTTAGGGAGAAGGTCACAGAGTGGCAAAGGCTGCCGTATATGGGTCCGTATGAGGAGTTTATTGCAGGCAAGAAGTATAGCTCAAAAACTCAAATGATGAAATTGGAGAAGAGGGCAGTTGCAATCATACATGAGTTCATGAGCTTAACAGTGGAGAAGATGGTTGAAGTGGAGAAGATTAGTCATTTCAGGAATTGTTTTGGGATTGATTTTAATATAAGGGATTTATTTCTTGATCACCCTGGGATGTTTTATATATCAACCAAAGGGAAGAGGCATACCGTTTTTCTAAGGGAGGCTTATGAGAGGGGACGATTGATTGAGCCAAATCCTGTTTATGAGGCAAGAAGGAAGCTTCTTGATTTGGTCATGTTGGGACGCCATGGGATGCTGTTAACTGAGGTTATGAACTCAAGAAGTAGCGACTCTCGTGAGGAAGAAGAGAAAAGCACAGAGATTGTGAACTCAATTTAAAGCTCTTGTGTTTTTGAAGATACGAAAGGGAAACTTGCCTCATTGCTGGAGCACAGATTGGATATGGCAGGTATATGCTCTACTATTTTGAATATTCAGTCTCTCAGTCATAAATACTGTTCCAAAAATTTCTCAGGCATTTGAAAACACATACTATCAGGCAGTATAATTTTGTTAATTGCTCTGATTAAGAGAATCTTTGCTTGTTGATGTGTTTCTTTTTACAAATATATTAGTCTTGGTTGCATTGGTTTCTAGCTGCCAAATTCTGCATAAAGTTCCATGATATTTTGAGTAGATAATTTGGTGCCGTGTGGAAGAGAGGAAATGGATTAATCACAGTAAAGAATGTGATGTGGCAATTTACATGCTTGCATTATGATTATCCAACATTTGATTATACAGTTGCACCATTTTCATATGATTGAGAGTATCACTGTATCAAGTGTTGATTCATTTGTTAAACAGCCCTGCAATTGAAACATGTGCTGCATATTTATGATACATGCAACACTTGACAAAGTTGGCTAAATTAGACAGCTTAACTCTCCAATTATATGGATGGATTATAGGTTTTGTTTCATGATTGATTAACTTAGCTTGGTTCTGCTTATTGGACTCAAAAACTGTTTTGAAGGAAAGTGTTCCTATACCTGCCTAAATATTGCTGGATTTGCTGCCAATTGCAAAAAGGTCTTGTTCAGTTTGTCAATATACAAAGAGAAGCAGCATATAAGAAAGTTGACATTGTGTAATTCTGTTTGATCTAGCAAATAAATTCCTTTTTCAACATTGCTCAATAGAATACGTTCATTCCGGTTTCAGGTGGTCTGCTGTTCAGCCAAAGCAAGCTCAAACATCCCTCAGACACAAGCTGGAGTAGCCACGCAATGTCTGCCATTTTACTTCAGCTTGATCGTACTCGGAGACTCTAGGGAAGAAGAAGAAGAAGAAGAAGAAGAAGACCAGCCTGTTGGTGAAAGCCATGGTTGGCCTGTAAGTTTCATTCCATTGACTATTGTATTTCTGAAAGTGCAACATAAAAACTGGTGCAGTGTAACTTTTGTATATCAGTACTGGTTTTCAATTGCAGTTGAACAATTCTGTATTGTGGCTTTTCTGCAAGGATTAAGTGTCCGTTTGTCATTAGTGTTTTGGGGTAGCTTTTCCGGGAGCGGGAGCTTCCGGTAGACGAGCTTAATTTCTCCTAGGGTCCGCTAGATTTTGTACCCTCCTACCTTTTCCCAGGGGGGCAGCTTTTCCGCTAGCTTTTTGGGTAGCGGGAGAAAGATACTAGAGCTGAGCTGCCAAACGGAGACTAAGATTATTATGGGGAAAAAAACTTTAAATAGAGTATTCGCTAATCGTAGAGACTAGAGACTAATGATTTTGTCCAGCGTATTTTTTTGAGTAGGAAAAAATTCGATTAACCAAAAAGTTAGAATAATCGAGAGACCGGAAACCCGGTGACTAGACAAGCCAATGCAAGACGAAACTGGACACAGACAGGTGACGTCGAAAAGAAGCTCCACACCACCACAAACCAACTCAAAAAAAGGGTTGGAAACTCGAACCCGAGAAAAAAACTCCACATACAAGGAGTACTAGCACCAAACGAGACTACAAAAGCCAATAATGTGTGTGGAAGAGACTACAAACAACACATTTGTCATTTACTCATTTTGCCAATAATAATTCTAGCTGGCCTGAGTTGTCAGTCCAGACCCCTGCTTCCTCACAGCTCAACAACTTCCAAAAAGACAAACTCAACCAGTCAACCACTCTTACTAATAAATTGTGACACAAGGGCAACAGCATACAAGAAACCAGGACAATTTGACTAGAATGGATGAACACAATTTGGTAATCATTCACCAACAAACTCACGTCCTTGACTCGTCACAAACGGCTAGCCCTCGACGAGCCCATTCCTTTTGCGACCTCCCTAAGGACGAACTTCTGAACCTTGCCCGTCGACGTCTTGGGAAGCTCGTCCTTGAACACAACCGTCCTCGGAACCATAAAACGCGCCATCTTCGCCCTACAATACTCGATGATCTCCGCCTCCGTCGGCCTCTTATCCAGATTCTCCTTGAGGCTCAGAAACGCACACGGCGTCTCGCCCCAATGCTCGTCGGGTCGGGCCACCACCGCCGCCTCGTTCACGGCCGGGTGGGTGTAGAGCACCGACTCGACCTCGACGCTGCTGATGTTCTCGCCTCCGCTGATGATCACGTCTTTCGACCGGTCCTTGATCTCGAGGTACCCGTCGGGGTGCATTACCCCAACGTCGCCCGTCTTGAACCACCCGTCGTCGCCCATGCACTTGGCGGTCCCCGCCGGGTCCTTGAGGTAGCCGAGCATAACGCTGGCGCCTCGGAGGACGATTTCTCCGGCGGATTGCCCGTCGCGCTTTACGGGCTTTCCGGTTTGGGGGTCAATTACGTTCATTTCAGTCAATCCCAGCGTTCTCACTCCTTGCCTATTACACAAATCAATCAATAAGATATCAACCATCGATCTAGCCTAGATCTGAGTGAGTTTTATTGATTAAACAAATTGAAATTCCTAAACTAGTAGATTCAATACACGTTAAAGCACAGCCTTTTTGAACGGATCAATGGCAATATAGTACTCCGTATAATATATGGCATTATATGGTCAATGTATTGAAAAACTTTCATGTTTCCGGATATTTAAAAGGTCACAATCTAACCATAAATTGTGTCACATCAGAAATTTTTGGTGCTATTGAAATTGTACAATTGAAAGCAAGAAAAAGAAAATATAATTGACTCATGATTGATCACTAACTTACAATACTACTTAATCGAACTTATGCTTAATCAATGGATTATTTTGATTAAATAAGAGTTGATTCGTTTTCTAAGAGTGACAATTGATCAAATTATCAATCAAAATCATCAAATTTCAACACAATTACGTACCTTGCTTTGAGGCGGGCCCGCTCGGTGGCCGGAAAAGTGTTCCACTTGGCCTTCCAGGCGCAAGTGACCACCAACCCGCCGGTCTCCGTCAGCCCGTACCCGTGACTAACCACAAACCCCAACTCCTCCGTCTTCATCAGCACGGCGGCCGGCGGCGGCGCTCCGGCGGTCAAGACATGCACCGGCCGGTCAAGCCTCCTCGCCTCGGCGGCGTTCGACAGCATGTTGAGCACCACGGGCGCGCCGCACATGTGGGTGACGCCGTGCCGCCGGATCAGCGCGTAGACGTCGCCGGCGTCGAACTTCCTCATGCACACGCTGACGCCGCCGACCGCCGCCAGCCCCCAGGCGAAGCTCCACCCGTTGACGTGGAACATCGGCAGCGTCCACAGGTACACCGGCGCCTCCGGCAGCGGCCAATTGATGATCGCGTCCACGGCCATCAGGTACGCGCCGCGGTGCGTGTGGACCACGCCCTTCGGGTCCGACGTGGTCCCGGAGGTGTAGTTCAACACGATCGGGCCCCACTCGGATTCGGGCCGGGCCCAGTCGAAGCCCGGGTCGCCCCGATTTACCAGATCCTCGTAGTCGTAGAGAGTGTAGCTCGGGTCGGGATTCGGGCCGGGCCCGTCGGGGACGATGATGAGGGCCGGAGGCGGGTGGGATTGGGGGAGGAGGGAGAGGGCGGAGAGGATGGTGGGGAGGGAGGGGGAGTCGACGACGAGGGCGGCGGCGGAGGAGTGGCGGAGGAGGACGGCGATGGTGCGGGGGTCGAGGCGGGTGTTGAGGTCGTTGAGGACGGCGCCGGACATGGGGACGGCGAAGTGGAGCTCGAGCATGGCGGGGAGGTTGGGGAGGAAGGCGGAGACGACGGGGAGGCGGCGGGCGGCGAGGAGGCGGCGGAGGGAGGAGGCGAGGCGGAGGCAGCGGAGGTGGGTGTCGGCCCAAGTGGCGACGACGGCGTCGTTGTAGATGAGGGAGGGGCGGTCGCCGTAGACGGTGGCGGCGCGTTCGAGGAAGGTCAACGGGGTCAACGCCGGAGAGCTCGCCGGCCGGGGAGTGAGCTCGTCCATGGTTGTAGGGAGTTGAATGAATGAATGAATTTTGGGGAGAGTAAAATTGAAGAGGTTTATAAAGAGTGGGAGGATGTGTAAATGATTTAGGATTGGGATAAATGGTGGTAATTTATTTATGGGTAATTGTTAATTGTGACGTGTTTAAAATTTTAATTATGGGATAAATATCAAAGACATTTGATGCTGACCGCGGGCACAGTCTTGGTTCATACATTTTTTTCAGGGAATTTATTATTTAAAATTGAATGCTATTCTGTCGTTGTTAAAATGTGAAAATGCTATACCTAACAATTGAAAAAGGATTCGGATTTTAGATTTTTGTGTGACTTTGAAGAATGCTCTAGAAAAGAAAACGAAATGGGCTAGGAATATGGCAATTGGTTATTATTAATGTATAATTGGTCGGTTTTGATTCATAAATTATGGGTGTTTTTTATAAACGGATTTTTCGAAAATATGTGAATAATATAGAAAAAATGCGTTAGTATTATTTTTATCACTTTTAATGAAAGTCTAATAAGAATGTCGATTTTTTTGAGTAAACGACCCAGATTTATTTTTATTTCTTATATGAGAATCTATTATCATAAAATATACTTTTTTTTATTTTGGGTTTTGATGAAATGAATATTAGTCTTGAGTCTTGACCCAAAAAAAAGAATCTTATATACATACTCCCTCCATTTTATACCATTTTATAATATAAGTTTTTTTTATATATTTTTAACATATTAAGAAAACTTTAAATAGGAAAATGTATCATTACTTTTTTGTTTTAATAAGTTAATTATTATTTCATTGATTTTTAAACTATAAAATAAATATTTTATTATATTTGTAGGCTAGCTTAGATACAATGTATTGAGCTAGAGTATTAAGATAAAATGTCTTGAAACTATAACAAATTAAATTAATAAATGCATGAATGCTATTTTTAAAATGTTAAAATATTAATTGGATGTAAGAGTGACTTTTGTGAAATGGGATTTGGAGTTAAAATATCCTTATATTGTGAAATAGAGGTAATATATTGAGTTTTACCACTATTTATTGCTCCCATTAATCATGATTATTATTATTTTATTTAATCATAATTATAAAAAGAAAACAAAGCATTGAGTATACCATAATGGTTAGGCAATTTCATTACAAGGAATAAGTTATAGATTCAACCATTTATTATATTCATTAATCATGATTACCATTATTCTGGGTTCAAATCTTGATAATTTCATTTTGTAGATCTTAAATTGTTTTTACTAAAATGATATCTAAAAAAAAAATCTTCTTATATACATATAAGAGAAGCTTTTTACTAAAATGATTACCATAATTAATAATGAATTTTATTCTAAACTAAACATATAAAAGAAAGATATAAATTCAATAAGCATTTCATTTGATTTAAAGATCAACTATTTTTTTTATAAGATAAGAATTCAGCTTATCGGACAAGCCCGATAGAACCAAAAGGCCAAATGAACGGCAGTCGAAAAACGACTCGAGTCAACCTAAAGCAAACAAAATACGAAAAGAAGTACAACAATCGAAAAAAAACAATAGAACTAAAGGAGTAGTGGGCGACATTAGGAACTAAAGAGCAACGTCTTTAACATTCGGGTCAAAATCGAACAAATATGTTAAAGATCAACTATATGTTAACCCTATAGGCCTATAAAATATTCTTAACACTTCATATTTTATCGAAAATTCACAAAAAAACATGTAAAATAAGTAAGGTTAGGTTATATAGAGAACATATAAATTCACACCTATAATAATAATAATTTATTTTAAATTTATTCCAAAATACATTCATGTACCGAACATATCATCATCTAAAAGTTTGTTTATTTATTATAGTACATATGTACTCCCTACACAAATGGCCTTGTCATTTTGCCAGTAATTCTAGCTATCATCACATTAAAAGGTTTCAATGTCCTAAGTTGTAATTCTAGGACCCATCCTTTCATTACGATTTAACAACTTCCAAATCACAAAAAAAAAAAAATCCCTTTTACCAAAAAAAACAAAAAAAACTCAACCCTTCTTAGAACATGTACTTCATAAAATAGTACCTCCAATTCGGATCGTTTTAGAGTTTGTTTTAAAATATAAGAAAATTGTTTGATTTGATTTTAATACCCCCGATTTTGTTAAAATCTTTCACCTTATTTTATAGATTTATGTAAATCTTTTTAATTAGTAGGGATATTATTAAAAAAAATCAATTAAAATAAATTAAATAACAATTTTTGTTAAGCAAAAAGTTGAGCTAAAATAAAAAATTTACCTTAATGGAGTGAGTAATATTTTATTAAATAAAATAATATATATTTATTAATAAATTATAACTTACTGGCCCTCGACGAGCCCATTGCTTTCGCAGCCTCCTTAAGGACAACCTTCTGAACCTTGCCCGTCGACGTCTTCGGGAGCTCGTCCTTAAACACGACTGTCTTCGGAACCATATACCGCGCCATCTTCGCCCTACAATACTCGATAATCTCTGCCTCTGTCGGCCTCTCATTCAAATTCGCCTTCAGGCTCAGAACGCACAAGGCGTCTCGCGGCCGCCTCGTTGACGGCCGGGTGGGCGTAGAGCACCGACTCGACCTCGACACTATTGATGTTCTCGCCGCCGCTGATGATGACATCTTTGGACCGGTCCTTGATTTCAAGGTACCCGTCGGGGTGCATTACCCCGACGTCGCCCGTCTTGAACCACCCGTCGTCACCCATGCACTTGGCGGTCTCCGCCGGGTCCTTAAGGTAGCCAAGCATTAAACTGGCGCCTCGGAGGACGATTTCTCCGGCGGATTGCCCGTCGCGTTTTACGGGTTTTCCGGTTTGGGGGTCAATTACGTTCATTTCAGTCATTCCCAGCGTTCTCACCCCTTGCCTAGTACACAACAATAAGATATGAGTTAACTAATGCCTCTCGAGGGTCCGAAAAGTCAGTCCGAATCGTCTGCTACCCTCTATACAACAAATGCTGTTACAACCAATAAAATCATGCCACTTGTCTCCTTATTTAATTAATTGATAAATTTTTTAGGAATTAGATTTTTATTTTGACAATAAAACTAAACATAAAAATAGGCTATTTTTACGGTAAAAAATTACCCAACCTTTCAATTGTTTATTTCATTCTTTGGTTCTTCCATACTCCAATGTTTATCTTTGAATTTTTCTCTCCGATTCAGGTTCGGATATTTTTCTTTGAATTTTTCTCTCCGATTCAGATCACGTTTTCTGGACATCATGAATTAGATAACTTCACAGACCTAATTTTTTCTTTAGTGGAACCAAATTGAAAGTGAAGGTAGACACAACACAGATTTTAAATAATTGATCAAATTAAATTGTGTATTGAATGTTTGAATTTTTGAAAAAACAATCAAATCTTGAGAAAAACAGTTAATAATATATGAATTTTATATGCATAATATGTGAATTTTGTGTGTATCATCTTTTATCACATCAATTAATAATCTACTCAATTGTGAGATTGAAGAAAATATGAGATCGAAATAATAAAAAATGAGTAAATAAAGAAGAAAACGATATACAGGAAAATGGAGAAGACAAGTAAGAAATGGGAGGGGAAGAGTAATTTTTAGTACGGGTAGTCTCGGATAAGGCATGCCAATATTTTGTATTTTGTTTTAATAATAACACGTGTCATAATTTGAATGGTGGTAAGCATTGGTAGTACAATGGGTAGCAGATGATCCCAACTGCCGAAAAGTATTGTCTCTCCTTCTATAAAAAAAGATACGAGTCAAATAGCTGTCTAGCTTAGATATGTGTGGGTTTTTTGGTTTAAATAAAATTGAAATTCATGAACTTAGTAGAATCCATGCCCGTCAAAGGCACAACTTTTTTTTGACTAAAAAAAGGCACAATCGTTTTGAACGGGATTTTTTTTATAAATGACATTATTCAATTATGTTCTAGCAACTATATGGTCAATGTACTAAAAAAACTTTCATGTTTTAGAATAGTTAAAAGGTCACAACCTAATGATAAATTGAGTGATATGAGCAATTTTAGCCTAAAGTTTATTGGATTTTTGGTGCCTAATGAAATTGTACAATTGAAAGTAAGAAAATATAATTGAATGACAAAGTACGATAGTCCAATATAAAGTAGTGTTCATACGTATATTCATGCATATATACTTGATAAGTCTAATACATAAATTTATTGGGTTTTATCTAGTATTTTATCTTTTAAATTTTCAATTATTTGGGAAGCTTTTCTTCCATGTTGACTTGTGATTGATCACTACACTTGTGACTTACAATACTACTTCATCGAACTAATTATGCTTAAAGCAATGGATCACTTCAGTTAAATAAGAGTTGATTTGTGTGAAGATATTTATCCCACGTCCGAAAATTAAAAAATAAATTGTCCAGTATATATATTCTTGAGTTATTGAGTTATTTTTTATATTGTCAATTTGTTTTAGGATGAAAATTAATGATCTTATGTTTTGGGTCTGTTGCGCAGGTGTGCTGGAATGGGCTCTTCCGTCCGTATTTAATCCATCAGACTTTGATATGGTATCAAACCGGTTTGACATTGTCATAATTTGGCCTAAGAGTGACAATCAATGGATGAAATGATCAATAAAAATCACCAAATTTCACCACACAATTTACCTTGTTTTGAGGCGGGCGCGCTCGGTCGCCGGAAAAGTGTTCCATTTGGCCTTCCAAGCGCAAGTGACCACCATCCCGCCGGTCTCCGTCAACCCGTACCCGTGACTAACCACAAAACCCAACTCCTCCGTCCTCATCAACACGGCGGCGTGCGGCGGTGCCCCGGCGGTCATGACATGCACGGGCCGATCAAGCCTCCTCACATCGGCGGCGTTCGACAGCATGGTGAGCACCACGGGCGCGCCGCACATGTGCGTGACGCCGTGCCGCCGGATCAACGCGTAGATATCACTAGCGTCGAACCTCCTCATGCACACGCTCGCGCCGCCCACCGCCGCCAGCCCCCAGGCGAAGCTCCACCCGTTGACGTGGAACATCGGCAGCGTCCACAGGTACACCGGCGTCTCCGGCAGCGGCCAATTGATGACCGAGTCCATCGCCATCACGAACACGCCCCGGTGCGTGTGGACCACGCCCTTCGGATCCGACGTCGTCCCGGAGGTGTAATTCAACACGATCGGGTCCCACTCGGATTCGGGTCGGGCCCAGACGCCCAGTCGAAGCCCGGGTCGCCCCGATTGACCAGATCCTCGTAGTCGTAGAGAGTGTAGCGCGGGTCGGGCTTCGGGCCGGGCTCGGGCCCGGGCCCGTCGTGGACGATGATGAGGGCGGGCGGCGGATGGGAATGTGGGAGGAGGGAGAGGGCGGAGAGGATGGTTGGGAGGGAGAGGGTGTCGACGACGAGGGCGGCGGCGGAGGAGTGGCAGAGGAGGACGGCGAGGGTGCGGGGATCGAGGCGGGTGTTGAGGGTGTTGAGGACGGCGCCGGACATGGGGACGGCGAAGTGGAGCTCGACCATGGCCGGGAGGTTGGAGAGGAAGGCGGAGACGACGTCGAGGCGGCGGAGTCCGAGGACGTTGCGGAGGGCCGAGGCGAGGCGGAGGCAGCGGAGGTGGGTGTCGGTCCATGTGGCGACGACGGCGTCGTTGTAGATGAGGGAGGGGCGGTCGCCGTAGACAGTGGAGGCGCGCTCGAGGAATGTGAGCGGTGTCAAGGGCGGGGAGTTTGCGGGCCGAGGAATGAGCTCGTCCATGGTTTGTAAGGGAGTGGAGAGTGAATTTTGGAGAGATTAATTGAAAAGGTTTGTCATGAATTGGAGGATGTGTGAAGGATTAGGAATGAGCTAAGGATGGATAATAATAGTAATTTCTAGTTACATGTTTGACGTTTACCGCTAGCACAGTTTTGGTCCTACAATGGGAAAGTAAAAGAATGCTCTAGCAAAAAAAAACGAAATTGTCGCCTCTCATATTCGACCAAAAAAAGTTTCCAAAGTTTGAGGCCTTAATGAGTTAATAGTGGAACAAGTGTGCATACTGTATGATGCACTTAATTTGAATATTAATGTATATTTTGTGACTAATAAATACTACTAATAATGTATGACATTAAATACCAAAACAAGTTTTTTTTTTGGTCATAAATACCAAAACAAGTTTAATTGTTATTGATTAATTATAGTGTCTTTTTTTGGTTGAATGATTAATTATAGTCTCTCAATATCTACTACCAACCATTTAGGAATTTGTCATGAATTGATGATCAAGGTGGTCTTGAAGAATCAATTTCATGGGGTCGATCGGCACTTTGCAGAAGCATATCAACCTCATCTTATCTCTTATTTGCGAATGATTGTTCACTATTTTTTAGAGCAACGACAAGAGAATGCTTAGTTCTAATTAAGCATAAACTAAGTAGACCAGTTAGAACTGAGCATTCTCTTCTTCTCGCATGACTCTACCAACACACATCCACTTCGTAGTTTAGCGCAATCATTTGAACAACAATGGTATACACCACAGTTCTTGGGAGGGTTGCCGATTGAATCTTCTAAATAGCCAACAAACTATCCGAGTATTCAACGCAGGGTCGTAGATAAGGGAGTGCAAAGAGTGGTATTGCACAGGGCCCCATTTAGTCCCTTTTTATAAAAATTAAGTAAAATCATTTTATTGTAGTGGTTAAGTAGGCTTGAGTTCGAGTCCCACCAACCAATTCTTTATATGTTTTTCATTAGCTTCTACTTGTATATTTTGATAATTTTTCTATTTTTATAAAACTTTTGCACAGGGCCCCTCAAAAATATGAGACGGCCCATAGAAGCTATGGGGTTATTTGAGGCCATACGGGAAGCTCATAGAAGGAATCTTCGGTACATAGAAATTGAAGGTGATAGCCTAATTGTAATCAATGCACTTAAGAACAGTCGACCCAGTCCCTGGACAATTGAAATACTAATAGCGGATATTCTAGTCATGTTAAAGTCTTTCGAGGTGATCATTACCAAACATATATCCCAAGAATATAATTATATAGCTGATTTGATTGAAAAGCTACAACACGATTATAGTATCAATCAGATTCTAAAATACGTTGTCCACTCTGCCACTAAATCCACTCTGCCACTAAATGTACACCCCAACCAAGATAGTCAAACATTCATGGCACAAACTCGAATCAATTTAAAAAGGAACCTTTTTGTCAATAAGTGTCGTTTTAATTGATATTTTTCATAATTTTTTTTGTCAAAACCTAAAACGACCCATGATCTAACAAAATTTTCAATCACACTGATTAATTAAGGAATAAAATGTTTCATTGATGACAAATTTTGTACTATCAAATTACGGGTAAGAGTCAAAGTATATGGGCTATGATCGATTATATATGTATAAGTCAAAGCTAGGAGATTAGCACATCACATTATACATGATTATTTAATAGTTACAAATTTATCGTGTATGCTAAAAATAATAAAGTGGATAAGATGGTGTCGCGTTGGCCACTTGGCTTACGTGGCTGAAGGAGATCAAGTTATGGCCAAAAAAACAAAGGGAATATTTATAACGAAGGATAAGGATGAAAGTTTACCATTATCCTTCGTTATAAATATTAGCTTATCTCTCTTTGTTTTTGAAGCCTGTTTCAACATGTTTCTTCCAAAGTTTAGATAAATTTGACATTGTGAGATGTGCTTGATTCGTAGGAATTAAGAATTTGTTTGGAATCATGAAAAAATCTAAGGCACTTTGCATATATGTGCTTGTTTAGGCCGTTTGCATAATTGGGCCAGTCTGGCCCAATAATACAAAGAAACACGTTGTTTAATTTATGGGCCGGAATGGCCCAAACAGGCTTCGACAATCTAGAGATTTCGGGTGGTGTTTGATGATTCCTTTAGGATCCATTTGGTAACTATGGGTATAAATATGACTGATATCATATTCGGTGTTTGGTGTTTTCTGATATCGAATATCAAATTGATATCTAGTACGCATACCTTGATTTTTATACCGATGTTGATACTCGATATTTCATATCCTTGGTATCAGTACAAAACAAGGCCTTAATCCTCTGACAAATAAGGGCTCGTTTGGTACTAATATCTAAGATATGATATATCGGTATCGATATCGGAGAACCGACCCTTGCTCGGTTCCGGTTCTATGGTTCCGATGAACCGGAACCGCCGATTTTGGAACCGGACCAGGTCTAAGCTTTTGGACATAAGTTAAAAAAATAGTAATTTTAAAAGTATAACGGCTTGACCATTTATTGAGTGGAGGCCCAATGAATCTAACCATCACATGGAGCTTTTAATGGCCCGACTTTGTCAGTTGAAACACACATTTTATACCTCACATTTCAAAAACTTCCATTCTTCCAAACCACAAAAAAATGACAACAAAGAAAAAAACCAAACAACACGACATACATGAAACCCGAACAAAATATATAAAAACAATCATAGTAATAAATGTTTATAACCACAATTGGTAGTACTTTAACAACAAACCCTTTGTGTTCGACTCGTCACAATCGGCTTGCCCTAGACGAGCCCATTGCTTTCGCCACCTCCCTAAGGACAAACTTTTGAATCTTGCCCGTCGACGTCTTGGGGAGCTCGTCCTTAAACACGACCGTCTTCGGAACCATATAATGCGGCATCTTCGCCCTACAATGCTCAATGATCTCCGCCTCTGTCGGCCTCTCATTCACATTCGCCTTCAGGCTCAGAAATGCGCATGGGGTCTCGCCCCAATGCTCGTCGGGGCGGGCCACCACTGTCGCCTCGTTGATGGCCGAGTGGGTGTAAAGCACCGACTCGACCTCAACACTGCTGATGTTCTCTCCACCGCTGATGATGATGTCTTTTGACCTGTCCTTGATCTCGAGGTACCCGTCGGGGTGCATTACCCCGACGTCGCCTGTCTTGAACCACCCGTCGTTGCCCATGCACTTGGCGGTCCCCACCGGGTCCTTGAGGTAGCCTAGCATTAAAGTGGCGCCCCGGAAAATGATTTCTCCCGTGGATTGCCCGTCTCGGGTTACGGGCTTACCCGTTTTGGGGTCCATCACGTCCATTTCGGTCAATCCTAGCGTTCTTACCCCTTGCCTTCACACATTAAAGGCAACATTCAATGATGTTTTCCAATGGTATATTTATAGTAACGGTTTTCCCAAGTCAGGAACCTTGAAATATAAATACGGTCTTTCTAACCTATGCCCTTAGGACATAGGATAAGTTTCCCTGTTTTAGAAACTAAAACTCTAAAAAGAAAACGAATAAATAAAAAAGATTTAAAACTCTAAATAAATAAAAATATCAAATCTTTCTAAAACAAGATACTTATCCTAGCGTTAGAAAATCCGATATAAATATTTTCTTAAAATGCCATATATATTATGCAACATGACCAATTTTCCTAAAAGTTAATTATATTTTGGTGTGTATTGTACCATTTAATGCAAGAAAGTACTACCCATAATTAAAGGACTACAATTTTGACTTACAATACCATAACTTAATCGAGCTAGTTTATGAGAATTTCTCATTATCCGGCTCGAACAAGAATTAAAAGGACCAATATATATAGTTATGTTGTTAATATCCATATATATGACTGGTCTCTCTATGGAGTATGAAAATTTGGGTGGATCAAGTCGAGTTGTATCAAAATTTTCCATGTGGGATACATTATTCTTTCGCATGTTTTCAAGTTACCTTGCTTTGAGGCGGGCGCGCTCGGTTGCGGGAAACTTGTTCCATTTTGCCTTCCAAGCGCAAGTGACCACCATCCCACCGGTCTCCGTCAAGCCGTACCCGTGGCTAACCACGAACCCCAACTCTTCCGTCCTCATCAGCACGGAAGCGGGCGGCGGCGACCCAGCTGTCATGAGATGCACGGGCCGATCAAGCCTCCTTGCTTCCGCGGCGTTCAACAGCATATTGAGCACCACGGGCGCGCCGCACATGTGCGTGACGCCGTGCCGCGGGATCAGCGCGTAGATGTCGCGGGCGTCGAACCTCCTCACGCACACGCTCGTGGCGCCCACCGCCGCCACCCCCCACGCGAAGCTCCACCCGTTGGCGTGGAACATCGGCAGCGTCCATAGGAACACCGGCGTCTCCGGCAACGGCCAGCCCACGATCGAGTCTAATGTGATCAGTAGCGCGCCGCGGTGCGTGTGGACCACGCCCTTCGGGTCCGACGTGGTCCCGGACGTGTAGTTCAGGACGATCGGGTCAAACTCGGATTCGGGCCGGATCCATTGGAAGCCCGGGTCGCCTTGTGTGACTAGCTCCTCGTAGTTATAGAAAGTGTAGCGCGGGTCGGGCTTCGGGCCGGGCAATGCGGGCTTTTCGTGGACGATGATGAGGGTTGGAGGAGGGTGGGAGTGTGGGAGGAGGGAGAGGGCGGAGAGGATGGTGGGGAGGGAGAGGGCGTCGACGACGAGGGCGGCGGCGGAGGAGTGGCGGAGGAGGACGGCGATGGTGCGGGGATCGAGGCGGGTGTTGAGGTTGTTGAGGACGGCGCCGGACATGGGGACGGCGAAGTGGAGCTCGAGCATGGCGGGGAGGTTGGGGAGGAAGGCGGAGACGACAACGTGGCGGCGGACGCCGAGGAGGCGGCGGAGGGAGGAGGCGAGGCGGAGGCAGCGGAGGTGGGTGTCGGCCCAAGTGGAGACGACGGCGTCGTTGTAGATGGCGGAGGGGCGGTCGCCGTAGACGGTGGCGGCGCGTTCGAGGAAGGTCAACGGGGTCAACGCCGGAGAGCTCGCCGGCCGGGGAATGAGCTCGTCCATGATTGTGGGAGTTGAAATTTGACGTGTTGAATTGTGGTGTATTTAAGGTGGGTTGGGAAAATAATGTCGGTCAAGTTAAGGTAATTTATAATGTTTTAGTAGATTACATAGTTTGTGTCAACACAAAGCATCATACAACAACTTTTTGTGTCGCAAGTTGTATTCCTCCATTATAGGTGGATGGCGTACGTGCAAGCGTCCCAATCCTAAACACTTACTCGTAGGCGGCTTCTTCTACTTTTGAGGCTGCTTAAAGCTCTAAAGCAACTCTCAATAGTCAATACTATATGTAGGAGGGTCTTTCTAGTTTCTAATGTGTAATAAGTAAGTTTAGGTAAGTTAATCTAATACTTAGGTAAAAAAATATTAAAATCAATAAATAAATAGCATTTGTGTATAGTTTGATTGCATTAATGTGCTCATGATTGAAAGAAAAGGAAGGTGAAATTAGACCTGGTCCGGTTTCGGAATTGTCGGGCCCGGTTCCAACTGACCCAGGAATGAGAATCTTAACCGGCACAAGGTCCGGTTCTCCGGTTTCGGAACAGGCAATATATTTTAAAAAAAATAAAAATAGACTTTTGGTTGACAATTCGTGATCGCGGTTTTCGTTAATTTGGTCAACAAAACTTTATGTTGGCAAAACATTTTCGTTAATCTAGCTAATATAATTTTATGTTGGCAAACCGTGGTCACGGGAAATCAGGTGGAACCGTCGGCTCCCCGGTTCTTGGGTGAGGGAACCGGGATCATAACTATAGTTGGACCGAACCGACAGTTTTGATTCGGAACCGGACCAAGGTCTAGGTGAAGTATAAAAAACTAGAAAAAATAAAAGAAATGCAGAGCAATTGGGTGAGATTTAGTGTGTTTAAAATCATACTAAGTTGTATGCTTTTTTGGGTGGCGGCGATTTTATGAACTCTAACTATAATTTTATGTTCAAACTCCATTGGACTGGATCCCATTGTATTTAATGTGTATGAGATAAATAAAAACATTTTTGAGGTTGACCACTAACAGAACAATAGGCTCGGGCCATTACAAATAAATACATGTAAATTTAACTGAAAATTACATTATTTTAGGAATGACAATTCTGAAAAGTTATATATAGTTAGCAAAAAAGCACGGTATGTTGTTTTTTTGGTAGAAAAAATTACAATTGTATTTGGCTAAAGTGTTTTTTTCCCCTGCTTTAATCTCCAATGGATTGTTCGGGCTTTCGTTTATGGTTCAAGATAATGTTCTGGGTGATGTATTTCTTGTTCTTTTTCGAGCGTCTCGTCACATCTTCCCAAGTCGGTTTCTTGCCGTCTTGCTCTCCGGCGGCTCTACACGACTGTGTTAGGTTTTCTTCTAACCCACAAAATTGCCTTTCTCCTACCGTATCTTAAGCCTACTCAATTTCTCCGTTTAGCGATTGTTGCTTTGTCGTTGTGTTTTTTTTCCCTCCCTTTTTGTTGTCTTTTCATGTCCGTTCATCCGAATACAGGATTTCGTCTCGATCTCTCCATTTACAAGGCCCGTTTGATATCTTGAATTCTTACCTTATAAAAAAAATTACATTTATATTTGGACCGGCCATTAACACAAGCTCTTGTTTAATTTACAGGCCGTTTGCATTAATGGGCCGGCCTGGACCAAACTAGCGTCGACTTCTTCAGCCCGCTTTCTTGGACTTTGACTCAGTCAACAGTCTGATAAACTGTAAACTTCAATTCTAACTCGTCGGCCTCTATTTTTTCCAGATCTGGCGTGCTTGATCAATCTAGATTTCAGAAGGACGACGATACAGAAGAGTAGTCACAGAGAGAGAGAATGCGAGGGAAAGCGATCGGAGCAACGAAGAGTCGCGATGAATCGAGCTTGACGAAGGCGGTGAGCTCAGTATTCGCTTTCGTCCGATTTGCAGAGTTTGAAATTCTCTTCTTCCTCTTCATCGCGATCGCTTTTCTCCTTTTCAAAGATCTCGTAAGTTTCCTTCATGATTTTGGTTAATTTTGTTTCGTTTGATCTGTTTGCTGGTTGAATTTTGATCTAGATGTTATGAATTGTGATAAATTGATGTAGAGATTGCTTTGAATGTAAATCCTCCGTGATTTTGGATGATTTTGTTTCATGTGATCTGTTTGTTGGTTGAATTTTGACCTAGATGTTGTCGATTTTGATATTCAGCTGCTTATTATGTGAATTATGATAAATTTGGTGAAGATTGATTGCTTAATTGAGGATCATATGGTTAAATTGATTGCAGACATCAAGACCTGAGTACAATCAAATCCTGGTGAAAAAGCCTGGGCGTGAATTTTGGCCTTACTGAGAGAAAAATGAGCTGTTTGCTTGAAGTTGATGTAGAGTTTGCTTTGAATGTAAATCGATTCCATTAGCTTATGGCAATCTATGGCTGTTGTCTTGTTGAAATTTGTTATGTGAATCTATCTTCACTTGTAATTAATGTTTAAGTTTTCCCGTAATTTGCATTCCCGCGCTTGTTTTTGTTTAATGTAATAATGGTGACCGTGGCTGATTATTTCTCCCTCATGCACATATGAACATAAATTGAAACACTTGTAGTTATGTTATGTTAGTTTATAATTTATAACACATGTAATCGTTTTGTCAAGAGTGTCACGAAAATTCATAGCTAATACCCCTAATATTTGGAGAAAGTATAGTTTTTTTTGGTGACGAGGAATCCACCTTTGGTGGCAAATCTCGGGCACGTGACTCGGCCGACGAGGACCACCAACCAGGTAAATCGGTGTGCGCCGATTGAGGGATCCAATGACAAGAGGAATGGTGAGACTTGTTTTTTCACCCAAGTGAAGGGGTGGATATAAGGATTGAACTTGGGACCTCCCAGCATCCCGATATGCCTCTTACTACTAGACAACACCATGTTGAGCAAAGTATAAAATGACAATAACCGATTGAACTAGGCGGACCATAAGGAAAATATAATTTTTTTTTTTGGTCTTGCCTTATGACCATCAGTTCAATCAGTTATTGTCATTTTATGTTAAGATTGGGTACTTTGTGAGTTTATTTTGAGGAAAAAACTACCAATGCTAGTCTTTTTTTTATACATCTCATTGAGAGATTCAAACTAAAATCTCTTACTTCAAGAGTTTTACATACCACTAGACCAACAAAATATTGGTAGAAAGGACAAAGTTTTTCATTTTCTCGATAAGTCTTATTAAAAATGGTAGCTCAATGTGTTGATATATTATTTAAGGACATAAGCATTCTTGTAAAAATCTAATGTGATTTATCTTCAAGACTCGAGCTTGACCCCTCTTTTTGCAATTTTGTTTTTCTTTGGGATGTAAATAATTGAAACATATCATTTATGTGAGAGTCGAAAAAGACTAAAAGAGGCCTCAAGATTATATTTTGAGGTTCTAACTACTTGACTATATGCTCAAAGACGAGTCTTCACATTTATGGTGAAATTATGAACAAAATTTGTTATAATTATTAATTATGCTGAAAATAGTTGAGTTTACTTAGATATATATTAAAAAATTCACCACTTATGTTTCATGTTATTTCAATAGAATATTAGAATGGGTAACTAAAGTTGTTTTTTTTAATCATAACCCTAAATTATTGGGATCATGCTTTTGAGCTGAGGTAGGTTATGTTTTCATTGCTTCAACTGTTGATTCTCTATATTATTATTTTGTTTACAATGATTCTATAATCCCATGTTCTTGAAACATTTAGGCCGTGGCCACACTAATTAGGAGCATGTTCAGATGTTCTTAAGTATATATAACTGTTGATGTTATGGAAATCAGAAGCATAATTGTTTGAAGAGTGATAAGAAACATCATAATCACTCTTTTTTTTTGTCATTAATTTCTTTCTGAAATTTTAATGTTCTGTCTGCATGGCTGTTATTGGGGTTGCCAAAATCATTAGCCAAAGCATGTGTATTATTTGAAAAGTTTTAGACAAATTTGCTTGATTATATTTGAAATGAAAACTTTTGTTCTTTTAACAATTAATGGATTTGGTGGACCTGATTTGAACCAAAAGCAAAAAGACTATTTGTTGTTTCCTTTTATCTCCTTGTTTTAGGGTTCAAAATCTTAGACTAGATTCTTAACACTTATTATGATGTTTAAAAAAGCTTTTTAAGTACTATGTTGAAACATGTTTTTTAATTAAAATCAGATATCTCAGACATGCTATAAGGGCTCGTTTGGTAGCAAACATGAAAGCAAAAATGGAAAGAAAACGAATACAGTCCTCATTAATATCATTTTTTTTTTCTCTCTCGGACTTATGACTTTAATATTTGTGTGTTTGGAGTTAGGTGAAAGAGAACAATTTCACCATTTTAAAACATACCCTTATGTTGATAAAATAAATAGAGCGTCGCAAGCTTATTTTTTATGGAATACGAGGTTTCACAAATTAATATGAAAATAATCAGTAATGCATCATGACACTAAAGTGGACTATATTTTTCTTTTCGTTTTTATTTTCATAGTTTGTCGTTAAATAAGCCCTAAGTTTGTATGTGAAGTAGGTATGAAAAGATTACAACTTGGCTTTTGTAAGTGTTTATAAAGGTAACAAACAACTACATATCTATCTATCAATCCTAGCTACACTAACAAATACTACTCCTATAATTTAATGACTTGTGTGGCCTATAATCTCTCAAGGTATAGGATTTAGACTTTACATTTGAAAAGATTTTGTAAGCTTAGTTTTTGGGATTTTTTAATTCTTTTATTATAATGTCGATTTTCCCTAGTTTAAGAATAATGATTTTTAACACTAGACTTTTGTCCTAGCTCTTAGGATATACGATAGAAAACTCATGCTTTAAACTAGGATACAAGTAAAAAACACATATTTAACTCATATAAATCTATTACATTTTTTTTTACTTATATGACTTTTATCCTAGACTCTTAGGATATAGGATAGAAAATTCATGCTTTAAATGAGGATACAAGTGAAAAACACATATTTAACTCATAGAAGCCTATTACATTTTCTTTCTTTGTTTGTTATAGAAGAAGTCTGGTTCTTTTTTGTTGGGATGAAGGTGGAAGACAATATCAACATATCATAGTAAGTTAAAGATGTAATATAATGATCCGGTATTCTAGATCTAAAAGTGGAATTCTGAAATATAATATAAACAAATTGAGTTGCAATAGTGATCTATATTCTATAACAATATGATTAAATTAAAAAATCTTAGAATAAGTTGCAAGATATCGGGTGTGAGAAGTGTATATATAATGCCATTGACCCAAGTCAAATCTCGAGTGTTTTGAAAGTTGTGTGGAACAAACATTATTATATAACCTAGCATGCAAAATTGAAACTTGAAAGATTGAAAAGATCAACAAGTGCTAGAAAATATTTAGAATAATAGGACATCTCTATTCTCCACTATTAGTTTGAGAAAATGACCATCTTGGCCCTATGTTATTCCTCATTTTATTACAACAAAACTTTAGTTTGAACATGAATAATTATATGGCTAAAAAGAAAGTTAGAAGGCATATTATGATATATGGGAACCGTCGGTTCCGGTTCATAAACTGTCCGTTTCGGTTTGTTCCAAACCCAAACCTAAACCATATCTTCTCCGATTTGGCGGTTTTTCGATTCTCGGATTATGGTTCCGATTTTCAACCAGTTTTGACAGATTAAACTTCTAGTTATGTTTTTTTTTAAAAGACTATCATGTGGTGTGGCAACAAAGAAGAACTCGGTTGGGTTCTCGACCAAGTTCTCGACCAAAAATTGGCGGGTAATCAATCGTTTAGCCGAGAAATCGTCGGTTTCAGTTTGTGTAACCAACAATTTGAACCTTCCCAAACCCACGGTTTAGCGGTTTGGGATTTGGACAAACCTAAACTTTACCGAACCCAAACAACCTGTTTAGGTTCCGGTTCGATTTAGGTTTAAGTTTTGACCGATTTGAACCAGGCCAGTTTGCCGATTTAAAACCGAACCGGTACACCCCTAACAATACATCTCTATTCTCCACTATTACTTTGAGAAAAAAAGACCATCTTGCCCCTATGTTATTCCTCATTTTATTACAACAAACCTTTATTTTGAACATGAATAATTATAGGCTAAAAAGAAAGTTAGAAGGCATATTATGATATATGGGATCCTACAAAGCATAATGGACTACTTTTTAAACCTATCCTAATCCTAGTTCAATGGTGGGCGATTGTGGAATAGGATTTTTTGCCCCCTTTTTCTTAGGTTTTTTTTCCTCATCTTCTTTACCTTTCTTTGTCACCCTCTCGTTTTCTTCTAAGGAAAATCTTTGGGATCTATTTTGATTATTTAGGAATAAGATTTCATTCTCTTTTTTTGAGGGAAAATATATAAAAAAATATCAATCTTTGGGGAAAAGATGGGTTATGGGAATGGGAGAAGTGGAGAGGGGTCAGTTTCTTACTCTCTCTCTAAAATTATTTGATAATTTGGTGAAATCCGTACTGAGTGAGATGTGAGCTGGGATTATGAGGGATTCTTTTTGGAATATGAAATAGTAATAAACCCTTTTTTCTTGGGTTTTTTATGTAGTAAATTCTTATAAGATTTAAATGTTGTTGTAAATTTATATGTTTAGGTATATGCAAAAAAACAAAGGTTAATATGCATTGTTACTTTGAAGTGAAATGGGTATTTAGAAGAAGTTACAATCTTGTTATAATTTCTCAAAAAAGTACTTATTAGTAAAAAAATATTGATTTTTATTATAAAATAGGTTAAAAGTAATTAACTTTTACACATTTTAATTACAAAAAAAGCAATTTTTTTTACCAACAAGTATATTTTCGGAGAAAGTATAGTAATACGGTAATCATAATATAGAAGCTTTCTCATGGTCAAATGTAAAAACAACGATTTAAAAAGATAACTCATTTAGGCCGCGACAACATTGAGGTGGCCATTTGCACTCCTAAGATAAAAATGGCTTGTTAACTTATTTTTAGGTGAGGCTTTTTATCTATCTATAGTGCTTGTCGCTTTTCGAGTTCATTTATGCATTTTGATCATTTGTTCGGTTTCTTTATTGTTTTTTTGAAGTTTTTCGTGTTTATGTTCTTATGTTAATTTATCCGATTGTCAAATTTTTCGACCACTTAACTAAATAGTGTTATTTGATACCTCAAATTTATTTTCTTAACTTAGGAGAACCTCTTATGAAGACCTAAGGGTGTGTTTGGTATCATCTACACATGAGATGAAAAAGACTTGATTTTTAACATACCAGTTCTTGAGCATCATTCAATTAGAATGAAACCCATTTCAATTCCCTTCCAAAAACTCTCACCAAATACCAAATCAAAACCCATACCGATCTCTAAATCCTACTACTCCCTCCGTCCCATAATGTTCGTCTAAAAGGACGGTTTTCACACAAATTAAGAAATTAAAGTGGAGAAAAAGTAGCCAATAGAAATGGGAGAGAGAGTGTGATGTTGATGGATAAAGATGGAAAGAAAGAGAAGGAAAAAAGGAAATGACTAAAAGGGGTTTTGAAGTAGATTTTTGATTGAATAGTATAGATAAAGGTGATATTGAATGAGGGTAATATTGTAAGAAAAATATAGATATAAAAGGAAAGTGGACAAACATTTTGGGACGACGGAAAAGGAAATTGGACAAACATTATGGGACGGAGGGAGTAATACCCAATACAATTTTTCTACTCCATTTTCGTAGGGGGAGAGAGATTTTTGGTTAATGAAAACGACCAGTGAAGGATGGGGGCACATGCTTGCTGTCATTTCAGTGGAGCATCAGCACTTCCCAATCCACGGTCCCGATTCACTACGTACGTCTCTCTCTACGGCCCTGATTTCACTTTCCACTTTCTCTACATGCACTCTTCTCTTCCTCTCTTCTCTCCCTTTCTCTTTCTACCCTTTTCAAATCCCTCTCTCTCTCTCTCTCTGCTTCCAGGTCCAGCTCTGGTCGGGGGTCTCTGCTTATTGTAAGCCACAGTGACGCACGCTCTCTCCTTCTTTGTTTCTTTCCTTCAATTCTTTCTGTTTACTTGAGTATTTCAGGATACCCAAAAACGGCTAAAAGTGAGCGACAAAGTGAAAATACCCCTGAAAGATTTGTTCTTGGTGTTTTGTTAGCTATCTGAGAACTGAAAGAGCTAAGGTTTTCAATTTGCTTTTGCTTGTTTTGCCCATTTCAAGTTCTGGGTTTTGCTTCTGATGATGTTAATTGAGATGGGTAATTTCAGGGTTCTGATTTTGCCACTTCATTTCTAAGCTCTTTTTGATTTTTTGTTGTTCAACTTTTGGGTGGTGGGTGGGTGTGAGTATTTAGTTTGATTTTTTTTTTCTGGGTTTCCAATTTGTGCTTTCTTGCCTGATGAAGGGAAGTAATGTGGTTGGAGAGAAAGAGGAGTTTAGTGAGATTTAGCAAAATAAATGGTTGGATTGGGGAATTTCTGTTTGGCTATGAGTGGGGATATTGCTTAAATTAGCCTTTTCCCTCTTCCCAGAAAGGGAAAGTTTCTTGTTGTTGTGATATGAAGCTCTCTACATCAGTGTCCGGTCAGCAAAATCATGAAGGTATTCTATTTGCTTCCCTCACCATGCTTTTGATCCCACTGTTGTTGCCCTAATATTTTCTATGTAAAAAAAAACTCTTAAAATACATTTAAGTGTTTGCCCTTGGATTCCAGCTCAAGCATATTAAATCTGTATTCTTAAGTTTAAAAAACCCAAATTCACTTGTTTCCTTGACAAATTGATGTTCAAATTGCACCAGGAGGGGATAAAAAGTGTTTGAATTCTGAACTATGGCATGCTTGTGCTGGGCCCTTGGTGTGCCTTCCTACAGCAGGAAGCCGAGTGGTCTACTTTCCTCAGGGTCATAGTGAACAGGTTTATCTCAAAGCTTGTCATGTTCATGTCTCTTCTTATATGGTCCTTGTGGTTTGTATGATGCTGGCCGTTTGATCTTCAGGTTGCTGCTACTACTAATAAAGATGTTGATTGCCACATTCCCAATTACCCGAATCTGCCTCCTCAGTTGATCTGCCAACTTCACAATGTCACAATGCATGTTTGTCCTGATATCCTGCTCTTTTAATTAAATGCTGAATCCTATTTTACATGATTTTTTTAGCTGATTAGAGTAGTGCTAATATTGAGGTTGTTTTATGTTGGATTTTAGGCGGATGTGGAAACGGATGAAGTCTATGCTCAGATGACCCTTCAACCTTTGTCTCCGGTATACTGAATTTTGTTAATTTTTGTTCTAAAGATCCATGATGGTTTCGTATTGTTTTGCAACTAAGATGGTTAAATCATCTTGTGCACACACAGCAAGAGCAGAAGGATATTTATCTTCCTGTAGAATTAGGAATCCCGAGTAGGCAGCCGACAAATTACTTCTGTAAAACCTTAACGGCTAGTGATACAAGTACTCATGGGGGTTTCTCTGTTCCTCGTCGCGCTGCTGAAAAAGTTTTTCCTCCCCTGGTAATTTCTTTTCTAAAGTGGAAATTTTCATCCTCTAAAGTTAATATCTAACCTCTTGTCTTGTTTCCCTTAGGATTTTACTCAGCAGCCACCTTGCCAAGAACTAATTGCCAGAGATCTTCATGATGTTGAATGGAAGTTCAAACACATTTTTCGAGGTATATGTTTCTAAATGGACTGGAATAATTTGATGAAAGAATAGATAGACATTTAACCGAAAAATTTCATCTGCTCAGGTTTTTGAGAAGTTGTAATGTTAGTTTTCATGGATGGTTACATATTGTTGCAAATTATGCTCCATAGGATATTGTAAAAGCTTGATTGATCTCTTGTGTGTGTAAAGCTTTTACCCAAGGCTTGATAATTGGTAGTCACTTTAAGTATTCAATCTGGTAGGAAAAAAATCATTTTCCTAGAAAAAATAAAATTCCCAAGTCTCTTTGGATATGAATTATCCATAAATATCATATTTTTATTAATCACGCGCATGTAAACTTAAGCAACAACTATTAAAATGTTCTGTTAGCTCTTCTAACCATAGATTGATCTGAATGCGAATGTGTTCTTTTTTATAAAAGTCATCTGGCAGATGGTAAACTAAAAGGAAACAATGTGTTGTGCACAGTAAAAGTACAGTACAGATGTTCTTGATAATATATATTCACGAGCCTTGCCATAAATTTAACTAGTTAAGGCAATTTAAGGTGATCATATACGGGTTGTTAAAGGAACTTTCGCTTCAGCATATGCTGATAACTTCTCGGTTTATCATGCAGGACAGCCTAAGAGGCATCTTCTTACAACTGGGTGGAGTGTTTTTGTCAGTGCCAAGAGACTTGTTGCTGGGGATTCTGTTCTCTTTATCTGGTACCTACATTTTTGTCTGTGTGATTATTTGTTGTCTCATGGAGAGAGGGAATAATATTTATTCCTAACATATGTAGGAATGAAAAGAATCAGCTTTTTCTCGGAATCCGCCATGCTACTCGACCGCAAAATGCTATGCCATCATCTGTTATATCTAGTGATAGTATGCACATTGGGCTTCTTGCAGCTGCTGCTCATGCTGCTGCAACTAATAGCTGTTTTACTATCTTTTTTAATCCAAGGTGGGTAACAGTTTTTAGTAACCTGAAAAAACTATTTTCTTCTACTGTTTAAAAGATGTATTCGGATTTCCATTCTGATTCAAATTTCTTCTGTTTAGGGCAAGTCCATCTGAGTTTGTCATACCCCTTTCAAAATATGTCAAAGCTGCATTTCACACCCGTGTTTCTGTCGGTATGCGCTTTCGAATGCTGTTTGAGACTGAAGAATCCAGTGTTAGAAGGTACTGTATTTTCCTTAAATTGGATAGCAGTGGTAACTTTGAGACTTGGAATTTTCATAATTTGATGTTCATTATTGAAAGTTCTAGATTAATTCAGGATGTAAAGTTTCTGCTTGTATATCAATTATGGTGTCTTGGAATTTATACTTACATTTTGTGGTAGAGTTGAGTACATGCTTTATGCTGGCAGCTGAATGCTGATCTACATTGAATCTTAATTACTTTTGTTTTGTTTTTCTTGGGCCAATGCATACTTCAACTGTGGAAGTCCATCTAGATGTTATTTGCACAAGCATAAGAATACTCATTTTAGGGAAATTAGAAGCTTGTTAGATACATTGAATTTCTCGGTCAACTAATCACACAGACAAATGTAACCTTTTATTTTCCAGATACATGGGTACTATCACGGCGATTAGTGACCTAGATCCTGCTCGTTGGCCAAATTCTCACTGGAGATCCGTGAAGGTAACCATTACTTCCATTCATTTTTTTCGATGAACTTACTTGCATATGTTGATGGCGGATACTTAACTGCCTATGTATTTATCTAAATGTAGAAGAAGATTTTTGAGATACATCATTCTAATTCCTCTTTTGGATTGGATATACATAGCTTTCTTAAATTCTTGATATTGTCATGTGATTTTGCCATGTTAATTACGACAGCCGCTTCATTCTATGCTTTTGTTTTTGACCTTTTGTGGTTCTGTTTTGATTCTAGGTTGGCTGGGATGAGTCAACTGCTGGTGAGAGGCAGCCACGGGTATCACTATGGGAAATTGAACCTTTGACTACGTTTCCCATGTATCCGTCTCTCTTTCCTCTCAGGCTGAAAAGACCATGGCATGGTGGAGCTTCATCTCTACAAGGCATCGCTCTCTCTTAAACCAAACCGCAATTTTTTTTGTTGGTACATTACAAATCTAACAAAAATTTGACAACATACCCTTTCTTTTTTGATTCATTTCTCAGCAGGCAGCATGGATGATCCTACAAATAGCTTAATGTGGCTAAGAGGAGATCCTGCAGAGCGGGGTCTAAACTCGTTAAACTTTCAAACACTGCCATGGATGCAGCCTAGAGTTGACCAATTCCTTTCGGTTGGTAACCAAAATCCTCAGTATCAAGCCATGATGTCTTCCGGGTTTCAGAATATGCGAGGTGGAGATCCGTTGAGCTCTCAATTATTGCAGTTCCAACAGCCCTTTCATCATCTTCAACAACCAAGCAGCCAACATCACCTCTTACAACAACATCAGCAACAAATTCACCCCTCGGTTACACAACAAATCTTGCACGGGCAACAAATCTCAAAAGACGGAAATTTGTTGCCCCAAGAGTTTTATAAACAGCAAGAAGGATCATCGAGCCAACAGCTTTGTACTACACCTCAAGAAGCGTTTCAACAGTTGTCTCAGAATGATGAGCTACAACATAGGCTACAACATTCCTCGCAATTCTCAAAACCCGACATCATGAGTGCGAATCCTGTGCGTCCTGAAGGAATAAACGAGCATTCGTCTCAGCAGCTGCTGACGTCATTGAGCTCGTATTCAACTCTGAGTGCTTACGCTGATTCCCTGTCACTCCCACCGTATCCAGGGAAAGACACGTCTTTGGTTCCAGGAAACGTCGGCTTAAATATGCAACAACAGCAACAGCATAATTTGTTCAATACAAATGGCGATTCATCTGGGCTAATGTTGCCCATGACGATGAATACGAACTTCCAGACTCCTGCTGATACAGGCATGGACTCCATTCAGTCAGGCGCGTCTGCTTTCCAGAATTCTCTGTATGGTGGTATGGTCAGCTCTCCCGAGCTGCAGAGTACAGGACAAGTTGAGTTACCCACAACGATTCCAATATTTGTTAAGGTACAAGAATTGCTCTTACCGTAGATTTAGTGCTTGTTTGATTAAACGTAGGAAATGCAATTCCTAGGAAGTTAATTCAGTAAATTCACATGAAGATATTTTCTTGGGATATTGTCACTTTATTTTCAACTAAGCGCATGTATTTGCTTCTACTTCTTGGAAGTTTCTAATTCGTGCGAATTTAATTGCCAACCAAATATAGGTGTACAAATCAGGATCGGTTGGGCGTTCACTGGACATATCCCGGTTCAGCAGCTATCATCAGCTGAGAGAGGAGCTGGGTCAAATGTTTGGGATCGAGGGGAAGTTAGAAGACCCTCTAAGATCAGGCTGGCAGCTTGTGTTCGTCGACAGGGAGAATGAGTTGCTTCTCCTTGGCGACGACCCGTGGGAGTAAGTAAAATGCTCTTAAACATTCTATTTTCTTACACATTGCACATATTTTGCTTGCTTAGGATTTAAGGTTGATGAGTGACTTCTTTATACAGGTCATTTGTGAACAATGTCTGGTATATTAAGATACTCTCCCCGGAGGATATGCAGAAGTTGGAAAAACAGGACACTGAATCGTTCAGCTGATGATGATTAAGCTTATGATCATGATCATGTCTATTAGTTTGAGCAAGTGTGTCAAAAGGGAAGAGATTCTGGATTCTGGTTTTTTGTTTTCAGCTTGTATTTTGTTCATTTCTAGCTTTGGTTTAGGTACATGACAATGATAGCTGTGAAACTTTGTATTAGTTGTGGACTCGTGTTATTTTGTTGGAGTCAAGCAGGATTGTTAACTTAATTATCACAAGATTATGATAAATGCTGTCAATCTTATGCAGTATGGGATTTTACTCATTTACATTTTTGTTGGCATTAAGATGGTGATTATTGATTAAGCTTTGTTTGGTTCAAAAGGAGTGATTGATCTTGCTTTGAATGAATGTAAATTGTGCTGAATTATCCTATGCCCTTAGATTATAGGATAAGGATTCAGATTCGGAAACTAAAATATACAATCTTTGATTTTTTTTTTCTTTCAGAAATTGAGTGTTTATCCTTATGTTATACAGTAGGGTATAGTTAGATAAATTGTTATATCCTTAATGGAACTTGAAGATTCTTGAATAAATTCCTCAGTATTTAGTAATTATTGGAAGTAAATCTTATGGTTTCCATAATTACTTAGTCATCTTCAATAAAAAATTTGCTTGGACCCACCAAGACTCCCCTCTTTAATAAACTAAACTTTGTAAGAAATGGCTGAAATTAAGCTTAGTTAAAAAATGACTATAAAAAAGATGGGTGATTTATCTTGTTGCCATAATGAGCAGATAAAGAAGAGAAAATTACGGCAATTGCAAAAAGAACTAAAAATCACAATTCAACTAAAAACAGAAAGTGGATCCTTGAGTCTCATTCTTACCTTATGAACATACGGCTAAGTTAAAGTTAAAAAAACTGATTTAAGGCCAAACTTAATCTTATAAAATGGTTTATATCTAGTGGATTACTTCACCACCTTGCACTAAATCCTCTCTCGATCTAGAAATGACCATGAAATTCAATTGCTGTTTAGAAGCTCCACAAAATACATTCAAATCATCATTTTTTTCCAACATGTTGGACACCATGTTTGGGTGGAGAAAGGCCTCAAAATGGTAAAAATGTTAATTTGAATTCATATTTTTGCACATTTTTTTTTAGTGTTTTACTCACTCCATTCTCGATCTCACTATTTTCCTTGACCGTGTTTGTTTTTCTAGTGACTGATCATGATTTAATGCACCTTAATGCATTATATATGGCGATCCAAACATGCCCATTATTATTTTTGTTCGACTGTTAATATACCAACCTTTTGATTTATCAAATATGTCCGGTATATCGAATTCTTAACTATTTTTCCTTGCAGCAAAGAGTTAGTCAATGACTTACGAAGTCGTTTGATGGCATTGAGGAGGCAAAGAAGCGCGACATCAGAGAAATTAAGAGAAGACATTGCTTTGCTCTTGATGAACTCCCAACAACATATTGCTTTCACCAAGGTAATTAATCACAAATAATCCTTTCAATGAAAACCACTAAGAAAATTAAAAAAAAACTACATTGTTTAATTATCTTTTGATTGATGAATTATATTTATCTTATAGATTGAGGAGTTGTACATGAATGAAAGCCTCATTGAAGTGTATGAATGGCTAGATAACTATGGTGAATTTGTCTTAATGAGCCTCCCTTACATAAAAAAACACAGCTACATAACTATACTAAAGTTCTGAAGTCTACTTGTAATTAGGGCCTGTTTGGATCGTGTATTATAATTCCTGCATTCTAATGCCGACTTTTGTATTATATTGTGTGATCCAAACAAGCCCTTAATTGATATTGGAGTTAGTTTACAATTTGACTTTATTTACAGAAATTGCCCAAATGATTTGAATGAGGCCATTTATACCCTTGTTTTCACCTCCGCGAGGCTAGAAGATTTACCAGAGTTGCAGGCAATAAGCAAGCTCTTTGAGCAAAGATATGGTTGCAAATTTGTGAAGATTGCAATGGATTTGCTCCCAGGAAACCTTGTCAATCTCCATGTAATTTTTCTTTTTTATCCTTCATAATTATTATTTTTACTACTAATCTGTCTAACAAAGTAAACTCTTTGAATCCATGAAGGTGAAAGAGAAGATATGCATGAAAACAGTACCTGAAGATGCAAAGAACAGATTGTTGGATGAAATTACAAAGGAATATTTGGATCCTGCAGATTTCATTGAAATTGAATGCAACCCTTATCCATCACCACCACAACAACAAACTTTACAGGTTTCGTTCATCTATTTTTCTAACTTATGCCCTAAGGGTATACGTTAAGAACCTTTATTTAGAAATATTCAATTGTGTTTTGATTATTTAACATTTTTAAAATTATTTCCTAAGGGTTTATACGTTAATAACCTTTATTTAGAAATTATTTCCTAAGGGTTTATGATTATTTAACATTTTTGTAACTTATGCCCTAAGGGCATACCCTAAATAGAAACAGGAAACACTATTAGAGTTTTCGGGTAACATAGCTAACACTTGACACTAAAAATTGCTATATTATTTGTCAATGTAGGCAATGATTACGAAATCGGAAGCCTCAAGATCCAATGAAACTAGCCCTAAATCCATTGAAGTCCACCATGAAAGTGCAATGCTGAATTCAATCACATCCAATGAAGATCTTAAGATACATGACGAAACCGTGGAGGAGTTCAAGTCATCCGCAAAGAATGGCGCGTGTTTTGTTGATGATCAAGACCAAAGTGTGTTCATCTTTAAGAATTTAAAGACACAAAATGCAGATAAAGATTCAAAGGCGAAATCGGCAAGGAATACTCAAAGGAGAAGATCATCATCATCATCCAAGGATGAGTTTTTTTGTAACAATTCTCCGGATTTAGCAAGAGATGAATTTGTTCCAAGCTTTAGAATATGGATAAAGGAGGAGGAGATCGCGACGCCACCGAGGAGACAAAGCTTGAGCAGAAAAAGTGTTTCATCTTCTACAAATGCTCATTTGAAGTTATTAGATTGTGATGAATTGGAGGCCATGTTTATGGCACTTGAGCAAATTCATCAGCAGAGCACATTTGATGAATAGTGTTATGTTTACTTTTGTAGCTCATGTTCAAATGTTTTTTTTTTTTTTTTGGTGCACTTCATCCATTTTCTTATGAAACAGAAATGGTAATATAATGAGGTTGTTAGTTCACAAAGGTTATGTTCATATGTTTACTTTCGTTTATATACTTTTGTGTTATGTTTTATTTGCTTATTATATACACTGTCTTTGAGATGGATTTAGTCGATCCCTATATCAATTTTGATGCATTCTCACTAAATTCATCTATTATTGTCACATAGTTGAATTTCAGTTTTTTTTTGGTCTATGGGGCGTCGTATCCCTTTTCCTTGGGCCAGGGTACTCTATCTTAAACCCCCGGATTCCGCTATAGTGAAGCTCCACTGGATTAATGATGATTTCTTATATGTTATTAATGTGGCTCGTCAAATTAGTTACCATCTGAGAAGGATCTCAATGGAACAATTTTTAGTTGTTACACGAACAACATCAGTTTATCACATAACAAATACATAAAGTGTTGGTGATTTTAGTGTCATCAAGTGATTGTTCCCTATATAGGAACAATGCCTTTTAGTGTGATTGGGATTCATACGACACTATGAGATCTTACTTTGTTATGTCACGGGTTTGGGTGTGCGGAGTGCGCGCTCGTGTAAGCATGGTTGAGGTCTAGAGGGAAATATTAAGGAGAAGTTGCGACCTGAAAAGGAACAATGTTTGTTACCTACTAGGGGAAACAATGTCTGTTCCCTTGGAGGGAACAGTAATTGGAACAGTTGTTCTCTGACGCATGCCTAGAATTTCGGCACGTTGTTAATTGTTGATAACGGTCATTTAAACGTTGTGTAACTGCATTGTAACTTCCTTAATAGGTTAATAACTGATGAGTGACGTGGGTTATTAAGGATAACCATCGTGGCACTTGGTAATCGGCAGTAACTTATAGTAACCGCCGGTAACTGCTGGTAACCGTTCCCTGGAGCAGTTTTCCTTTGCCTATATATAAGGCTATTGGGAGATTGGTGTCGGGTTGGAACATTGGTTCACGTGGGTTCACATAATCAGAAGAGAACGTTTTCTCTCCATGATTGAACTTCAAATAGAGTGAATATCCATTTTACATGAACTCTAAGGTTCGATCTCTTTCATAGCCTTGTTAGAGATCGGTGGGTTTGTCTTATCTCACTTCAAATTTCGTGGATTCCCCAAGGCTATGTAGGGGGCGAAATATTGATTTCGGAAAGCGTTTCTACGTGATTCAAACCTATATCAAGTATTACATATGATTGATCTACTGAAGAGTCGTCTTCAACTACATCCACGAAGAGGAACTCCACGGCTTCAGCAGCGCACTGTTCCCTGAGTACCAGCAGATACAGGATCTTCGGTGGGAACTACGAAGCAAGAGTCCAAGACACCTACATAAAGTTCAGCTCAAATGAAAGACATGAACTTAGCTTTGTATCAAGGCTACTGTTAGGTCATGCATGAAAACCACACTGTTTTCAACGTACATACATATCCTAGCTTTTGTTCACTTTATACATATTCTTCCGATCATGGCGTACAAACTTTTGCCTTATGGAATCATGAAATATTCTCTAATCTTAACATGGCTAATTTTATAGGATGCTTTTGCCCTATGCCGGGTGCTCAAGAAGACGGTCCGAACGAGTAACGATGAACCCAAACCGTACACAGTCCAGATCTCAATGATAGTGAAAGATTTAGTGTTCTAAAAAACGCTAGGTGGAGAGGGACTGCCTAGCGCCTACGCGGCCTAAATTGCGCCTAGATCGATGGACGAAATGGTCTCCTAGATGGACTGAAAGGCTAGGCGGGCTAGCACCCGGGGATTTTTAGAACAATGGATAGATGTGATTATATTGATAACATAGACTTCTCGGTCACTATCGAGAGATTCTCGCCCATTATCATCCCTAATTCGCATTTGGAGGTGAGATCTTCATATAGTAATCTTCAAGACATTGTCAAGACCAACAATGGATGCAATACATGGCTTAAAAAGACAAGTTCACTCTCCCATCACCCTCTAGTTTCCAACACTATGGTGACACGTCTTATCACCCTTCCAAGGTATACATATTATCAATTCTAAGCCTCTTTTTTCGGTATTGGACACTGTTCGTAGGAGTTGAAACGAAAATATCATGGTATTATCATGAAGTCTTAACCGCTTGATTAGATGCCCGAAGGCTTATCCAAGTCTAAGACTTGACATGACCTCATCAAATTTTTACACATACTATAACACTCCCTCTGCTCAGAAATATTGATCGTTTTAGCGTTGTTTTTTTATTAAATAATACTTGTCATTAAACATATTTGACCATAGTTACATTTTTTTCAATATTATACTCATTAATTAAATAGAATTACATAATAAAATATGAAATATCGATCATCACAAGATTGTGGGCATTTAATTAAATTCATATGACTTTTTAATTTCTGAAACAAGACATAAAACGACATGTACTTTTAAACGAAGAGAATATATAATAGAAAGATTAGGTTACATCAAATATTTCTATTTATATTATTTCTACTTGATATTTTATATTAGCCTGGGATATATCTAAGTCACCCTTGTATATATTCATAGCCCTAACTAATATTCTAGCTCAATAGAAGTTTCTTATCGTATTTGTTTCTATCTTCTTAATATATATAGCAATCATTCTTAGTACGTGTTACATATTGTGCATGTGTTAGTGTTACCCAAATAGTTGTTTAAAATTAGAGAAATTTAATCCAACGAAAATTCTTGAATCTTTATTATCATGAACTCATAGGTCATTCTTTAGGTATGATTAATTTTGTAACATTTGTTTATGTATTACAAAACAAAATTCAACTTTTTGTAATCTTTTGTCCTTATTGATCAAAGTTTTGTCAGGGAGTGCAAATTAATAAAATGGCTACTCTGGAAAATCTATCTTAAGGTCCAGGTAAACCCAATGTTACATGTATAATTTAATGCATTAAATGTTACATGCATTAAGTTGTTATGCAGGATATGCTAACGATGAATTCCCATTCGAATTTGTGAAACCTTCAATAATGGTTCAAGTGAAACCTTCAATAATGGTTCAAGTTCGCCTACACAAAACACCACAAGAACAAGAAGAACAACAAAGGGTCGAACTAGATAAAACACTAAAAGCCTATTTGGTAGTGAGTATGAAAAGAAAATGTATCCAGTCGATTCTTAATTTATGGTTCATTAATTAAGATAATAACCATTACCTCTCTTCTTCGATTTTCCATGCAAAATTTTTGAGCAATTTTCCTCATCTCTTTCCCTAATTTTTTAACATGGGATAATGGTATTCCCCATTTTTCTTTAACCAAATCCTGCCTCTCTCTTCTCTAGGCTAAAAAAAGAAGAGGATTCACACCCTTTTCTCATATAAATTTGTTTACTTTCTCTTTCCTTTCCATATATATACACCAAACGGGCCCTATATTAGAGTCTAAGCAACATACTAATGGAGGATCGAGAAGTCAACAAGATAGGGGAAGAATGCCAAAGGAAGAAGGGAGAAAAGGGTTCTTCTTTGATGAGTAGTATGAGGGCGTAAAGGCTATGAATTGAGAGGAGAAAGATAATTCTCTATTGATTGATCTTACGTACATAAATAATAATTCAAGTATATGCAATCCATAGAAGATAGGAAAGTCATCCTAATTATAATCAAATCTAAACTGATTAAGAAAATAAGATAATACAATAAATAATATACATATATGGACATGCCCCCAAGCTTATGATTGGGAACGAACATGAAGCTTGGACCGTAAAGTCTGAAACCGATGAGTGCCAACCGCCTTGGTAAAAGTTTAAGCTGTCTAATCAAGGGAACGAACATGACGAACAACCAATTCAATGGAGGAAACCTGTTCTCAAACGAATGATGGTAATCAATCTTGATGTGCTTGGATCGCTGATGGAAAATGGGATTAGTAGATAGGACGGTGACACTGAGATTATCACGTAACAAGATAGGAGGACGCTCAACCGAAACAACCATTTCATGAAGGAGTTGCTAAAGCTAGATAAGTTCGGCTGTCGTGAAGGCTATGTCGCAGTATTCGACCTCTATACTGGAGCGAGCAACCACCTTTTACTTTTTAGATGACCAACTAATGAGATTCCCGCCAAAATAAATGACGAAGCCATGTTGAGAACGACAATCATCAAGATCAAATGCCCAAACAACATCAGAGAACTCAACTAAGTTTTTGTCAATCGTTCGTTGTAAGCACAAAACCAGAAGAAATGGTGCCCTTGAGATAATGGAGGATGTGCTTTACAACAACCCAATGTAATTTAGTAGGATTATGCATGAAATGACATACCTAATAACAAAATAAGAAATTTTTGGATGCGTCATGGTCACATACTAAAGAGCACCAACTATACTACGATACATGTGTGGATCAATAACAGGATCACCCTGTTGAATGAGATGAGAGCCCGGTTCAGCGGGTGAAGCAATGGGCTCAAGGTTTGTAAGTAGGGCAACAAGAAGAGGATATTTTGTGGTGTTGAAGGTCGTAGGTTTGAGGTTATGAGTTCGGGATCGGGTAGTCATGGAATGAGAGGTGGTCGAAACCACATAGGTGCATTTGGGTACGGGTTAGGGGTTGCAGGTGAGTCAGCCGATGGGATCGAGTGGGTGGTTGGCGAGGAGATGCCGAGGAATCTTGTGTAGTGTCAAATGCTAGAGGAACCGAGGGTGAGGGTGAGGAGGTGGGAGAGTACACGATTGAAGGTTGCTCAGTGTTGGCCAAGAGCGAGGGAGATAAGAGAGCAGGTGGAGAATGAGAGACCAAGTGAGATGGGGAGGCGTCGAATGATGGGGTCAACAGAAGTGGCGAAGACGGTGACGGATTAGGGACAATAGTTGCATGTTGTAGAGAGGCTAAGGACAGGGCTGGACTCGGGACTGGTGTAGGGGTAGGTGCATCCGGCGCGGTCATGGACAAGTATGGGAATACAAGTTCATCGAAAACGACAAACCAAGAAATGTAGGTACGATTAGTAGGGACATGATAAAAATGTACCTTTTGTGTTCAGAGTTGTACCCTAAATATACAATAATAATAATAATAATTCATCACGATAATAAGATAAACCTTCTATATATACGTAGTTAAATTATTTATTTAAAGTGTTAATTATTTTAAATACTCATGTTATACAAAATCCATTCTTTTAATTTTTTAAAAGGTTGTATGACATGGCTCCACTCATAGAATTATCTTTAATATATGAGTTAAATATTTAAATTATTTTATTGTGTAATAATAGTAAATTAAGAAAAAAGTTATTTTAAATGGATGAAAGAGATATGCACAACCTTTAGTAGACTATAGTTTTGCCTAGTTAACATGTAGATCGAATGCATTTTTAATTATATATAGCAACTAACAATAAAAATAAGTATATAATGTGCCCTTAGAGCACATTATAGAAAAATTTGATTATAAATTATGAATATCTATTACAATCCGAAAATTCGAAAAACGAAAGATTAAAAGCACATATAGTGTGGGGCAAAATATATAAAACTTATATGAAATTCAACATATACATAGGAATTCAACATATATATGCATAAGATTCAACATAAAACTTATACAACAATGACTTAGATTTTGCTAATCTAAAAAAAGTTTCTTTGATTTGCGACCTTTTTCCTCTATATTCCGGCCAACGGCGCATAGCTGCATCTCTCTTATACACGATGTGCTGCTACAACCAGAGTATGAGAAAGTTAAAGGTTAGTGAGTCCAATGTAGGCACAATTATCCAGAAAGTGATGATTTTCAAAAATAATGCGATATAAACGAAAACTTATTAATCATAATATATGATCTTAGACTTCATCACCGTCGTGATTGTTGTTTTTGCAATCTATTTTCAACGTTTTTCTAAACCTAACACATCATCTAGTTGCAACCTCTTCTTCTCCACACGATTTCACCTTTGAAGATGTGTTGAATGTAACCTATTCTTCTCCACACGATTTCACCTTTGAAGACGTGTTGAATGGTGCCTATTTTTAATCTTCATCATCACTGTGATTGTTGTTTTTGCAGTCTACTTCCAACATCCTTCTAAACCTAACATTTTGAATATTGGCGACCTCATTTGTAGAGGTCTTGCAAAACCAATTTCAGCTTTTAGGATGCGTTGAATGTAACTTATCCTTCTCCACACGATTCAAATATTGTTTAGTTTCTCTAGAGTGAAAATAATTTTGTTTTTTGAAAATTGCAAGAACATGATAAGGTGTCAAATACTAGCAGTCGGAATGTTGCATGTCTTCTTTCAAGTTTAAATTTGCATGACCCTTCTACACTTGATTTTGATTATGAAAAAATAAAAGTCGGTCAGTGGCTCCGGCGTAACCACAATTATCCGGAGGGTGATGATTCCCCAAAAAAATATGTGATATAAACTAAAACTTACACACCCTGAGTTTTTTGGCCAGGTACACCTCATCTGAACGTTTATTCAAGAAAGAAATTCCAAAACTTGCACTCAGTAGTTCCTATCAATTTTGTTTCTTGCATCACCGCCAGATGAATACAAAGGCTTTCTCCGGGTCCAAGTCAACGGTGCTCAAAGCGAAAGGAGGATTAGGGTTTGCTTTTGATTATTATGAAATAAGTAATTTTTTATTGTTCTATTTTGCAATTATTAAAATATTTTTTCATTTTACAAATATGCAATGCCGTTTTGGTGGCAACGATTATCGGTGCTACACTCGTCGTACATAAATTGGGTGATAGGTACACTTCTCTTTTTCAAGAACTTTACTAGTGTTTTTAAGTGGGTTGAGCATATTTAATCCACTCTAAAAATTTCTTAATTGCTATTCCCCAAGTATTTGAGTTAGTAGTGGTTAAGTGCTCCGCTTCCATTGCATTAGTTAGTTCCCTTGGTTTAATCCCTATATAAAGTTCAAGTTCTATATTAACAGAATTCTATCTTAAGAATTGTTGTAACATCTTTTCATTTAAGGTTGGGCTCATTCTTCGAGCCATGGGGTATAAAGATGCAACTAAAATTTATCTGGTCGCTGTAGATGCCTTGAGATCTCTTTTTCCGCACATTGAAAGGCTCAACACTGTTGCAACTGCAGGGGGAGTTTGGTAAAAATGCCAGCGGTCTACTAGGCTCAACCATTGATTACATGGTCTACCTTCAATCCGATGCGTACATGTCGACATATGCTGGTCCAAGAAGCTTAGATGTTCTCCGTGGTCACCGTCTCTTTATGGGATTTCGAAGACTGATCCAGCCCAACAGAAAAACCTTGGCACAAATTTTCCTTGATCAGGAAAAGGGCAAAATTGCAGGATTAGAAGATGCAATCCGAAAGGCCATGTCTAAGACGAGTGTTTTTGTAAAGCTGGAGCCAATCCGTGGCCAGAGTGTTTCTGTAAAGCTGGAGTTGAGAATCCTAAGGATATTTGTATACAAGCTTGGTACATAGACCATTGGCTCCGTTTGATGTGGGACAAGACTTTCGAAGGCTTTTTAAGCAATAGGTCATAGCACACTTGGCCAATTTAGAGTTTCTACGTGAAGCCTACCATGCATGAGTATTGGGCTCACTCCCCTTTTTTATGATTTGATTGCTTTAATGGACCAAGTCCATGAGCACTTAGCCAATAGGCCATGTTTGCACATTTTGTTCTTTGGGCCCAGACCCACTTGTACTAATACTAATGAATATGGCGCATCTACAGCACACTACCACAATTGTTAACACAAGTTATGGTCACGTAGGCGCACTTTGTTGCAATCAATATCTATATTTAAAAGACGCAAGTATAAAGCCACTACATTGCGCCAACTAGAGGCGGAGCTACATGGTGTCGTTGAAGGTCGTTTTGTGGCAATTCTTCTCCGCTTTGATATAGATTTGGTGGCTTATGCTGGGTAAGAACTATTCTCTGCATTAGTGGAATTTGTCCTTGAAGAGCAATAAAAACTGAAGGAATACCTTAAAGTACACTTGTTACATCTAAAGTTGGTGGGATACATTAGGAGAAAAGTTAGTGGAATTTGTCCACTAACTCAACATTGATCCCTCAAGAAATGTTTGAACCTGCTTCTTCATCACAAATATCTCAAAATATAGAACCTCTATATCTACAAAATTTCATAACTCTCAGAAGAACCACCGGAATTTATCAAACCCTAGTATACTTGCTGTTGAAACCCGAAAATAATACGTGTTAAATACTAACTCTCGGATTTGTACAACCAAACAGTTTTTGTACATAGATTATACCTCCTCCCACCCTACCTCCTCCCACCCTTCAACTAAATATTTTTGTACTCCTCTTTACAAATAAAGTTTTTGGACTTTATACCTTAAGTAGCGCATTCTTACTCGGAGATCAAACACATTGAATCTAGATATAGGAAAAGATTTCAACCCAAAGAGGTTTTTCGATCCTTTTATTGTTACACATTTATTTTCTATATATAGTGTTGTCCAGCTACTTGCTTATACAAATATATTTTTTGGTTTCCCATCCGGTTCGCCCTGCCCCAGTGACTTCGGGTCAGACTTAAGCCTAGGACTACATCCGAATTCGGAGCGGGGTAGGGAATTACGGCTTTAAACTCCTCCTAACGACGTTGCGGGGGATCGAACTCGGGGTTCGCCCTTCCAAGTGCAGCTCCCATATCATGCACCAACGCACCGTTGGTTGCTTATACAAATATGATCGATGTGGGAGGCTCATTTATATTTCATAGCTCACAAGCCAATCCATTACACATTTTTGACAGCCTACGTGGAGTACCCAACACATGCAACTTTTAATGCTTGTTGATTTTGTTCTTGATCAAACCATAGCCATTTTGAATTTGGGCCAAAAGCCCAAGCCCATTTTGCTTGAATCATTTCCGAAAACATATGCATGTATGTTGGACATGAAAGTCCACGTAACCATGCTTTTCAAATTATGTAGGAACGTGTATACGCTTTGTTTTTAAATGTGCGAGAATAATACTACATGTATACGTTTTTGGTCTTATATTACCAATTCCCCTTTAATAATCTAGCGTTTGTTTTGTACACCATCACTTGCAAGACTATATTTGCAATAGTGTTTATCTATTGATGTCTCTTTGTGTTCACACACTCTCACATCAACAATAAAATATCCTCACATGGATTCTGTTAGCAATATACCTCCTATAAAAGAACCTGCTTCATATCATGGAGTTTGCAAAAATTAAACTTGGCAAAATGCAATGACAGAAAAATTTAGAGCCCTCGAAATAAATCATACTTGGGAGATTGTAAACTTACCTAAAGGGAAACGTCCTATAAGTTGCAAATGAGTTTATAAGGCCAAGCATCGAGTTGATGGGTTTGTAGGACGTTACAAGGTTAGATTGGTCGTTAGAGACTTCACACAAAGAGAAGGTGTGGAATACACCGGAACTTTTTCACTTGTAATGAAACTTACAACTGTCAGAACTATGGTGACAATGGCTACCAAGAATGAATAGAACATACATCAACTTGATGTTAATAACGCCTTTCTTTTTAGAGATCTCCATGAAAAGGTGTATATGTCAATACCACAAGGTTTGAAAATTGCACTAGGAATATGTCGCTTAATGAAATCATTTTATGGTTTGAAGCAAGCTTTGCGCCACTGGTATGCAAGGTTATCTACAACTCTTAAAACACGAGGATATGCTCAGTCTTTGAACGATTATTCCTTATTCTTCAAGAAGAATCAAGGTTCAATAACATATCTTGCTGTCTATATTGATGATGTGATCTTGACTAAGACTGATTTAGCTTAAATCAACTCTCTTAAGACTTTCCTTGATGATGAACTTCACATAAAGGATCTTGGAAGCTTGAGTTATTTTTGGGGTATAGAGTTTATTCCATGTTCTGAAGGCATGCTATTGAATTAGAGGAAGTTCATCATAGTAACTATTGTAGAACTTAGATGCTCTGATCTCATGCCATTTGTCATTCCTCTCGAGCTCCATGCAAAAACCTCCCTACAACCTGGTATTCCTCTTCCCAATCCCACTATTTTCCGTCAATTAGTAGGAAAATTTAACTTCATAACTCATACACGAGCCGATATTGCCTTTTTTGTGCAATATTTATCTTAATTCTTGCAAACACCATGTGAGTCATATCTCTCTGCATCTTTACACACTCCTCGATACCTGAAAGGCACCATCACTCGCTCATTGCTTCTCAAAAATTCATCATCCTTTGTCTTGAAAGCTTATTGTGATGCGGACTGGGCTTCTTGCCCTCTCACGCGACGTTCTGTGAGCGGGTTTGTGATATATTTATGGGTGATAGTATGATTTCTCGAAAATCAAAAAAACGGAATACAATCTATTTGTCTTTAGCAGAAGCCGAATACCGATCTTTACGAAGAGTGTGCACAAAACTCAGTTGGCTTACTAGATTGAGGTTCCTGGTACGTATTATTCCAATTGTTGTACATTGTGATAATCAGGCAGTACTGCCTATTGTGCGAAATCCGGTTTTCCACGAAAGAACGAAGCATATCGACCTCGATTTTCATTTTATTCAAGAGAAGTTACTTGAAGGCTTGGTCTCACGTCGTCATGTTCCAACAAAGCTGCAATTAACTGTTTTAGACAAGATGGGAGTGTGTAACCCTCTCCATCTTGAGGGGATGATAGAGTATAAGAAAGTAGCTGATATTCTTTATTTTGACATGTCATTAAAATAGCCACAAACTTTGTATTGCTCAATATAAATCCCTTGTAAACTCCCTCATTCAAATTTAACAAAACAAATTTCTTCTTCCACAAAATCTCACTTTATCAAAACTTCTCTATTTTTTTAAGGGAAATTACGGTTGGTACGCTCGAGTTTTTGGCTTTTTCGAGTGGTGCCCTGAAAATAAACTTATTGCGAGTGGTACCCTTAAACTTTTGCAAAAGTTCGGCTAGTGCCCTTACTTATAAATTTTTGTTAGTTTATAACTAAATTAGTATGTTTTCTAATGAAAAAAATATTTTTGTATTTGATTAAATTAAAACACAATTTTAATTTATAAAAATGAAAATAAATCATATAAAGTATTAAATTAAAATATTTTATATACATTTGTCAAGTAGATTGTATGTTGTATAATTTAAAATTTTTAAGTTAAAAAAATATTACAATATTTACATTAAAATAAATATATTAAATAATTAAAATTTGTCATGTACGTTTTATGTTATAATTTTGAATTTTTTAAAAAAAAAAACTAATAGAACTTTTATTATGGTACTCTTGAGTTACATTAAAATTTTAATTTCTATCAATTTTTCAAAAATTGTCAAAATTACTATATTAAATCTACATGGAAAATGTTAATCTTACAATATATTTATTTTAATATAAATATTATAATATTTTTTATTTTAGCTTAAAATTTTGGAATTATACAACATAAAATCTACTTCATATATATATATATATAATATAATATTTATTATAATATTTTTATATGATTTATTTTCATTGTTATTATATTAAAATTATGTTTTAATTTAATTAAATTCAAAAATATTTTTTTCGTTAGAAAACATACTAATTTAGCTATAAACTAATGAAAATTTACAAATAAGGGTATCAGTCGGACTTTTGCAAAAGTTTAGGGGTACCACTCGGAATAAGTTTTTTTTTTCAGGGCACCACTCGGAAAAACCAAAAACTCGAGGGTACCAACCGAAATTTCCCTTTTTTTAAGGAGGGACCCACCTTTGGTGGTAATCCCCGGGTCCGTGAACTAGCTGCTGGCAAAGCGCACGAATCAGGTAAATCGGCTTGCACCGACCGGCTCGACCTAGTGGTATGAAGAATGGTGAGACTTGATTTTTCACCCAAGTTTAGGGGCAAAGACAATAATCGAACCTGAGACTCCCAACATCCACATGTCTCTTACCACTAGACTATCATGGGCAAACATTGAAAGAAATCCACTCAACGTAACTAAATCAATTAAACCTAAATCTAACTCATCCAATGAGCAAATCCCCATGTGAAAAGATTGATTAATTATTATTATTAGAATTTTAAGTCTTGAATGATGATCAAGCACAAATCTCAGCCGCTGATCGTTATTCTTCCTGGCAGTTGGTCGTTAGCCCCTTGAAAGTAATCCGATCCGTTGGCAGTTAAATTGAGAGGGAAATGGCATCCAATCAGAAATTCCCACGTGGACACTAAGGAGGTAACACCTGATGAACAAGCATAGGATTAGGGTAATATAGTAAAAACATTACCACTCTGAGGAGCTTAACCTATACCCTAAGAACATAAGTTAGAAAAATCGACATATTAATACACTATTTAAACTCACATTTCCGAGTAAGTAATCATCTTAGCTAGCTAGATCATATCTCAACCTAAATTCGATTCTAACTCACCCAAAAATTAACTCACCTAAATCTATAGTAACCTGATCGAAATTGACCTAAAAACTCGACCTCATCTCAATAAATGAACATCCGACATAACATGGAGCAATACAGTTTGATCCGATTATCAAAATATCTGACATCGACCTAAATTCGGAGTGACCTGAAACCAAAATGACCTAATCCGACCTTCACGATTGACACCCAAAGTTAGTACATTCTATAAGTATACAAAATGAAGTCTTATAGTCCTTGAGTTCTATCTAGACAAGCCCATGGCAGATCTTGCGTAGGCCATAGGCAAAGCAGCTAGCTTCTTGGCTTTGCTCACATACGCCCTCTTTGTGAAGTTGTTGTAGTCGTTGGCTTCGATCTCGTCGAGTATTTGCCTGTACAACAGCAATGACGCCCAAACCTGCATACAAGTATACTATTAATGTCCATTTGGATTACACTAGATAATGCATTATCTTGCACTGAATGCATTTCTATTTTAAGATTTAATGCGATTTAATGTTAGTATAATGCATCATCTAGTGTAATCCAAACACACTCGTAAGATTTGACCTTACCGGCCATCTACTAGCTGAACTGAGCTCTACATCTCCTTAATGTGCGTTTGGATTACACTAGATAATGCATTCTCTCGCGCTGAATGCCATTTGGATTACACTAGGTAATGCATTATCTTGCATTGAATGCATTTCTATTGTAAGATTTAATGCGATTTAATGTTATAATAATGTATCATCTAGTGTAATCCAAACACACTTTTAAGTTTTGAACTTACCGACCATCTATCTACTAGCTGAACTGAGCTCTACAACTCCGTAGTGTGTTACACCGGATAATGCATTCTCTTGCACCGAATGCCATTTCTATTGTAAGATTTAATGCAATTTAATGTTATTATAATGCATCATCTAGTGTAATCCAAACACACTCGTAAGATTTGACCTTACCGGCCATCTACTAGCTGAACTGAGCTAGCTCTACATCTCCTTAATGTGCGTTTGGATTACACCAGATAATGCATTCTCTCGCGCTGAATGCCATTTCTATTGTAAGATCTAATGCGATTTAATGTATTATTAATACATCATCTAGTGTAATCCAAACACACTCATAAGATTTGAACTTACCGGCCATCTACTAGCTGAACTGAGCTCTACAACTCCTTTCTCAGCCTCATCAAAGAACAAGCGAGCCCTCTTGATCTGTCGCTTCATGAAACTCCGCCATTTTTCAGTCACCTTTCCGGAAAATATGTCTTCATCCGAGAGCCCTGCCTCTGCCAGCTCGTCTTGTGGCAAATAAACTCGCCCTCTTCTTGCGCTGATACCAAAACTCAAACCGACGATTATTCCAATGATGTCGATCTAAAAACATATAAAGTACTTAAGATGTATGTAAAAAAAAATGGACTTACTCTTCTCCAACGTCTCTAAGGATGTTAGTGAGCTGATTTGCTATCCCTAATGCAAGGGCTGGATTGTAAACGCCCTCTGTTGAGGCCTTTGATTCGGGTGCAATACCCATAACCGGAACACTCATCAATCCAACAGTTCCCGCTACGTAGTAACAGTAGAGGTATAGCTCATCAAAGTTATTGTATCTTGACTTCCTTAGATCCATTCTCATCCCTTCTATCATATCCTTAAACGGCTGCATTTTCGAATGAAAAAAAATGTGCAATTTAGAAGTATCCTTAAATAGCTCATCGAAATCATTTTTTTTTGGTACAAACCAGAATGTCAATGGGGAATTTGGCAACAGTGTCAGATAAGGCAGCATCAAGCATATCAAAAGGAAGGCCGCAGAAAATATCTTCCAATCTTGATTCCCACCTATCCAAAGCAGTTGGTGTTATGTGTGAAGCATTTGGCCCGTCAACAAGCTCGTCTGTCCTTCTACACCATACTAAACAAACAAAGTATAAATGAAAAGTCTTTCATCTTCCTAGTTCTATTCAAAATGGCCTTATAATTGCAAATGGAAAACAGCATGTTGTGCTTCAAATCAATCATGGATAAATAAGTCCAAAATTCAAGGCATCTTATCAGTCCAAAATCTGACTAATCATGAAAGGTAGAAGTTTTCTATTTCGGGCTCTACTTATAGGGATTCGCGACAGCATATCAGTACATGAAACATAGAAGTGAAAGAAGAAACTCATCAAATTCAGCTTACACTTAAATCTCATAGACCAGAACAGTTATCTATTTCCTGAGTTCAGAACTTTTTATTGATATGGCAAGGAACTATCTAGCATCTAACTCATAGTCAATCTGATTCGTAATCTCAATAACAATTTCAGACATTCATGACTAAGACAAAAATGATCTTCATTTGAAATTTGGTAAACTACTCACCATATATGGCCCAGATAGCTCTTCTCCTTTCAGGAGTCATCAATAATGTCCCTGTAAATAATCAGAAACCAATCAAATACAAGTCCTACAATTCCTATAAGTATTACACTAAAAAACACTTTGATTTCAGTTTTACCCAAGTAAAATGTTTTTGCATACTCAGCACAAACTTCACCACACCGATCATAAGCCTCACTCAACAAGCCAAGTGATCCAGGAACAGCCATATCATACTTCAAATCAAGATCAGTCTTGGATCTCAACTGCCTATTAACTAAAGCTGCCTGTTTCAAAACCACATCATAGACCTTTTGCTCTGATGAGACAGCCATTTCACCTGCTGGGTTCGCCACCATGCTCGAAAACAAGGGAAGCTCAGCTCTGATTCGCTTATCTACCTTAAGAGAATAAGATTTCCACTTTTCCATCTTCAATCTTCCATCTGAAATCAAGCTTGGAGTTCGCCAAACAAGCCTGGCTAAATCTTGTGTTTGGAGGGATACATGATCCACTTTGCCAAGGCCATTGTATAGCTCTAATGTGGGAGACATATTCCAGGGAATTCCAAGCCTTTTGTTGCAACTTTCTTGACTTTTTTGTTAAGACTCAGATAGAATCCCAGCAAGAAGTTCAAAACCCACTTGTTAAAATTGAAATCAAGCAAAGTAGAGTGCTCTAAAGTTTCACTGATTTAGCTTTAGCTGACAGACAAGGCCTCTCTTCTCAGTCTTCTCCACAGAATGAACCAGAAAACATTAAATTCAGATAACAATATCAGCACTCAACAGCAATTGTTTGCACATTTTGTAAAAAAACAGGTAAAGTAGCATTCAAAATAAATAAAACTCTCTTAAATTCTAAGCCTAATTCAAATTAAGCAAGAAGTTCAAAAACCCACTTGTTAAAATTGAAATTAAGCAAAGTATAGTGCTCTTAAATTTCACTTGTTCAGCTTAGATGACAAACAAGGCTTCTCTTCTCAGTCTTCTCTACAGAATGAACCAGAAAACAATAAATTCAGATAACAATATTAGCACTCAACAACAATTGTTTGGACATTTTGTGAAAAACAGGTAAAGTAACATTCAAAAGTGGAAGGATGGCATAATCTACTACACATCAATAAATAAAACAAACTATCTTTCCCTATCATGGAAATAAGAAAGGTGGAGAACTTTCAGCAATAAATTAATCAATGCTAATACTAACTGATTGGAAATGAACAAAGAAAAGGAAGAGAAAGGAAAGAAGAAGTGGGAAACAGGATTACAAAAATCCATTTGTAGTAATGGCGTGTGGAATTGTTTAAGGGTTTCTGAGTTTTTAATTCGACAATAGTCAAACAAGTTTACCCTCTTTGGTGACAATAATCTCGTTTTCCTAAAGTTATCTACACCAGCAAGAAGCACAATAAGCTCAATGAAAATGAAATGGAACTGAAAATTCAGATAAAATTGTACAATTCGAAAAATGCTAGTGCTTTTGAGCTTAAGAACTAACCAATCAACAACCCTCCCTTGAAATTCAATCAATACCCAGAAGAAAAATTCTTGCTTTTCTTCTTCTTCATGCCTCTTCTGGGTGTTTCTAATATCTTCTGTAATTTGTAAAAAATTTGTCTTCGTCTTCTCTTCGCTAAATTTCCAATCTTTTTCAACGTTTGCCTCCTTTTTGTTTTGCGTTGGAATTGAAAAGCTTGGAAATTGGCATTTACTCCTGACCCGGACCCGAATTTGTGGATACTGGATAGTGGATAGTAGAGAATTTTAGATTTTTGGGTAAATTATAAGGCAATGGTTTTATGAAAAAATGAACCACATCATAAATTATGATTTATATATTTAAGGTAAGTAATTAAATGTGGGTAATTAACTAATTATCATGCTTATTGAATATTATATAATTATTAATAACATATAATATATTTTGATGAAATTTGGTTTTGAGGGTTTAAAGAGTTACTCATAAGTTGCATGACTAGCATAGTAGCATGTACAATCAACTTTATATAGTTAAGAGCGTTCTTGTATGATTTATTATTATAATAGCAACATTGTCATTACTTTTATGCTTTTAAGATTAGCTGGTTATAATTTACTTTGTGTATATAAAGAAAGCCAGCTCACTTAGTTTGATGATCCACCTAAGGTTTTTATGAAGAGTTTAAATCTAGTTATGTTATCATGTATAAGCCCAGCGCATATAAATGACAAAAAACAACACCTATTAAAAAACTATTAAAATTTGTCCCGCTTATATGTCACAAGTTAGCACTATTAAACTATTAAAGTATAATTTTAAAATGGATTTTTCTAATGTTGGATCCGTTATGGCGTTATCAAATCCAAATCCTTGTGTGTTGGATGATAAGTCAGTCTCTAATTGGTCAAAATAAAGGAAAAGTAATTAGTCATGTCAATTAAAATTTATTGAACTAAGAGCTTGTTTGGATCGCAAGGGATAATGAATTATCTTACATTATAATTTAATAAGGTGATCATTTCGGGTTGACATTTACCCGTCCCGACCCGTAATTAAAAGAAGGCGGATTTACAGGAGTGCCCTCTAACATTAAATAACTTGGTTCCGCTTTCATATATTAAATAAAATTGGTTTGAATGAAATCCTCGGTTTGTGAGGACCATTCTTAATATTTGTTACCGTACAGTTCAGCACCAGCACCACAGGTTAGAAGAGGAAAGGAGTAAAGATGTCGCAGGGAGGAGATTGCAGTTCAGCAACATAGGTTCACTTCGCCTTTGCGTTTAATATCGCTTTCTTTTGAACAAACTCATGATGTCTTTCCGTTGTCTTTCATTTTGATGCACTCTACTACCTCAAACTATGAATTTGTAAGGATTATTTGGCATTGCACCACTCGGTGATTGCACGTTTGTAATTTAAGTACTTCAAATTTCCGCTTTCAATCATATGAATTTCATTATTATTAGCATTGCGTGACTTTGGACGAGAAAAATCCGAGGTCACTGGCAGTAATACTCATTGTTGTAAAATAAGGGTGTTATAGCGCATTTCTACCCTGCCCGAGCCAAGGCCGAGTCCTCCCTAACTTGATTATATATCTTTTGTGTCAAAAGACAAATCGACGATTTTTACTATTATGCTTGTTTAAATTTCGCTCCCCAATCAAATCGATCTTGGATCCGCCACCGCCCTACATACAAGTCATGGTTCACTTTGACTTCCTCCATTACCTCATAGCTAGCTTGGTGGAGTCCTAGAGAAAGGCTTCAAATATCTTATTTGGGTCATCATCCTTCACAAATTCGAGTGGGAATTCATTGTTAGCATGCCCTACTTAACAAGGTCCATTTGAATTATCACATTTAATACATTAAATTATATATATATATAACATTCGGTTTACCTGGACCTTGAGATAGATTTTCCAGAGTAACCATTTCATTGCACTCCCTGACAAAACTCTGATCAACAAGGAAAAGATTACAAAAAGTTACATCTTGTTTTGTAATACATAAACAAATGTTGTAAAGTATTACCTTTTCAAGATTTGATACATCTTGCATGACTATAATGTCATAATTTCCCTCATTAATCTCAATTGGTTTCAACCCATCATTCATGAACATGAAAGAATCCTTGTCATTGAGCTGATAATTATTTGAGTACATAAGATTTTGTGAGGCTTGATCATTGTTGATCATGGACGATGGTGCACGGTGAAGCTAGAAGAATGGCTAAGTTGTGGAGGTGTTATAGCCTCCAATGCTATATCAACCTAAAGAATAACTTATGAGTATATGATTTTAAAGATTCAAGAACTTTTGGACCAAATTGCTTCAATTTTAAACAACTTTTTGGGTAACACTAACATACAATATGTAACACTTACTAAGTGTGATTGCTATATATTAAGAGATAGAAACAAATACAATAAGAAACATCTATTGAGCTAGAATATTAGTTAGGGTTATGAATAAATACAAGGGTTGCTTAGAGCCCAAGCCATATAAAATATAAAATAGAAATGATATAAACCTTATACATGTAACTTGGCTAATCTCTCTATCATATACACACTTCGTTCAAAAATACATATTATTTTAGGATTTGTTGCAGAAATTAAGAAGTCATATGATTTTACTTAAATCACACAATCTTGTGATGATCTTTCGTCTTCTGTTATATAATTATGTGATTTTATTTAATTAACAAGGATAATATTGAAAAAAGTGTGGTAAAATATGACAAATGACAAGTATATATTATTGAACAAAATAAAATCAAGCAAAAACTACAAGTATTTCTGAATGAAAGGAGTAGTATGGTATGTGTAAAATTGTGATGAATTAAGTAAGTCTTAGGCTTCATAATATGTATATACCTTGGAAGGGTGATAAGAAGTGTCACCATAGTGTTGGAAATTAGAGGGACATGGGAGAGTGAACTCGTCTTCATAAGCCATGTATTGCATCCATTGTCCCTCTTGATCAATGTCTTGAAGATTACTATACGAAGATCTCGCCTCCAAATGCGAATTAGGGATGATAATGGGCGAGGATCTCTCGATAGGGACCGAGAAGTCTAGGCTATCGAAATAATCACATCTATCACTATCATTTGAGATCTGGCTCGTGTTTGTGAAGCTACATTGAGCTTCATGAACCCTAATTGGAGATTGAGCACGGTTTGGGGTCATCGTTAGGACCGTCTTCTTGAGCACTCGGCATAGGGCATAAGCATCCTATAGAATTAGCCATGTTAAGATCAAAGAATATCACATGATTCCATATAAGGTAAAGGTTCGTACACCATGATCGGAAGAATATGTATAAAGTGAACAAAAGTTAGGGATATGTTGAGAAAAAAAGAATAATGAGGGTTGTCTTAGCAAAGAATTTACATGCACTTTCTGAAACCATACAAGTACATTTGAACAAAAACTACTCTTCCTTCACCTCTTAAACCCTAATTTGGAGGCTTTACAAGCACCAATATCCAAATCTATCAAATATAAAGTTTATGATATTTCAAGACAAATTAAGTTAAATAATAAGGTGGTACATATCTAGAGGTCTTTAATTAATTTGTTGGAATATTAAAAATTGAGTAAAACTTTGATATCCTCTAAAAAAAAGAGTAAAACTTTGATATGATCTTTTATATACAAGGTCTAAGTTTGTTTGTTTGTTCCATTAATATACTTCCTTTTATACTTTATTATTTTTATGAATTGGTTTAATTTTCTTATGAAAAAAATTATCTTCTAACTTAATTTGAAAACGAATCAGTCAATCATATCGTAGTGAAGTACGTCTAGAATTGAGCGAATTTAGAGAGTAGAGAATTCGAATTGTGTCACACATACCTGGAATCTCGAGGCAACTTCACATTGACTCTCATCAAGGCGATATTCATGCATGACCCAACCGGTCCGAATGCCATGGGGCGCCCTCCCTCTATAGTAAACTAGAGTCTTCTTCGTCCCTACCACCTTCGTCTGCATGCTTACCCTCCTATCCTTCCCTGTCGCCTTCCAATACCCTAATTTCGTTGCACGATTCGTCCTTGATCCATTCGGGTACTTTCTGTCTCTAGGGCTAAAGAAGTACCATTCCATATCCTTGCTTGGTAACAAAGACTTGCCTACACAAAATATATACATATACACGCATGCATCATATTAACTATAACTTAGTGTACACAAAAACGTGTAATATACATCGATTATCATGTAAAAAATAATATGGCTTAGAAACTAAAACCCTACTTCAGAAGATATGAATCGCAGGAAAAAATTAACAAAACTTAATTAATTGGCTAGGGTTTACGTACTTGGGAGCTCCCAGGGCTCGCATTTGTAGAGATCAACTTCAAGGATGATGTCGAGATCGAATGTGTTACCATTGATCTTTCGTTTGAGGTAGTAGGATACGAGTTCTTCGTCAGTGGGGTGAAACCGGAACCCGGGTGGCAATGAAACATGAGACATGATTAGTATATGATCGGATTAGATAAGGATCGGGTTTCGGATCAACCAAGATCCAAGAAGATGTAAGAGCTAGCTAATGAGGCATTAATGGAGATAGATTGAGAGAGGGATTTGGGAGGGAAAAGGAGAGGAGGAGAAGGTGGGGTTAGGATTAAAAAGGACTATGAAAAAAAAGCAAATTGTAAAGAGAAGGCATCTATTGAAGGAAAGGAACAAAAAGAAAGGATACAAAGGAGTAAATTAATCATACTTTTGCTTTATTTTTTCTTCTAGTGGCCACCTTCCATTGATTCCCTCCTGTCTTTCATTTCAAGGTCTCTACGAAAGTGATTATGTTTCGAGTAATTCTAAGCTTGGGATAAGTTTAATATTTTTTTATGTTTGGTTCAATATATGTACGTATATATACACTTAATTAATTGTATTGTATATGCCCGTATGGCCGTATGTATGATTTAACGGAGCATGGACGCAAATACATGCCTATTTCCCACCTAAAATTATGTTAAAGTTTTAGATTGCACAAATTTTTGACTTGGATTAATTAGTAGGATCCAATTGCATGTATAGACTTCATTTTATGTACTTAATTATAAAAAAATGTGCTAACTTTGGGTGTCAATCGTATGGTCGGATTAGGTCATTTTGGTTTCGGGTCACTCCAAATTTAATTCGATGTCAGATATTTTAATAATCGGACCAAATCGTGTAGCTCCATGTCGTGTTTAATCGGGTGATCATTTAATTTAATGAGACAAGGTCAGGTTTTCAGGTCAATTTTGATCATGTCATTAATTATAAATCTGGGTTAATTAGATTGTGTCTTGAATCAAATTTAGGTTGAGATATGATATCTTAGAAATGTGAGTTTAAATAATGTATTACTATATTACCCTAATCCTATTTTTTTTGGTTGGAACCCTAATCCTATTCTTGTTCATCAATTGTTCACTCCTTAGTGGCCACGTGGGAGTTTCTGATTTGATGCCATTCCCCTCTCCCGCGCTTTCAACTAACGGCGAACTGCCGAAACGAATCACGATCTGCGGCCGAGATTAGTATTTAATCATCACTCAAGACTTATATAAAATCCTAATCATGCATAACAATTAACTGATCTTTTCACATGGGGTTAAGCTCATTGAATGATTAATGCTTTAAAATTTCCCCCTTTTCTTCTTTAGCTAGACCCACCTTTATTCCACACGAATCTTTTTCTGTTTGGCTGTTAGACGAATCTTGTGTTTGAATAAGAAATTTGTCTTTTCCATCACTTGATCTATACGTTTTTCTAATTAGTTTTAGTTTATGTTGTACTACAAACATGCCCATTAAACCAGAATGTTTTGAGGAGTATTGTTAACTATCTCACATGAGTGAATTTGTGACAGGACCCTCTAATTTGTATGATAATTTTTTGTAGTGTTTGGCGTATGTAACTCATCGTGTTTGGGAACTGATTTTGGGTTCAGATTGCTAGGTATTATCGTGGTGCTTTAGCGGCTTCTGATGATTCTTCATTTAGTTGGAGACTCGTTAGTTGTCCTTTGCGTATCCCTCTGGATCGTTCAGGGTTGACCTTCAGTCCTACAACACTTTGATTTCTTGCGCGTTTCTCTCCAGCTACCATTCTTGTTTCGTTTCCTTTCTTCGGTTGTCGTATCTTACCTTACTTGTGGTTGCTTGTTTTTATTTTTTGCTTGCCGAGCTCTCGATTGGCTGCTATCTCTTAATAGCCTCTCGGGTTGCCAGGTTTGTCTGGTACCCTGAATCTTTACCTACTAAAAAAAATACAACCTTGATGTAAAAGCAGAGTAAATTCATTTTTATAATAAAAAAGTCATTATTATTATTATTATTATTTACATTAAAATTGTTAAATAATCTCCTTTTTTAGCTTTAAAAAATGGCTAGAAATTTGTATCATAAAATTCTAATATTATATAAGAATAAGCATTAATTAAGAATATGAATACATTTTTTAAACTTTTTTATCATTATTTGATGAGATAAATAATTAAATGGAACATGGTAGGTTGCACCTTTGAGTTGTAGAAAATCCGTAATAATGTCATAATGTAAAAGTGGAGAAAATTCAATTTTCTTTTATTTCTTTTTTATAATTTACAACCAAACAAACCCTTAATATTAGATCAACAAATGTACATGACATATATGCTATTAAATCAGCAAGAAAAAGGTACAAGTTTGGGCCACATGGTATGAGAAGGGCAAACATGCAAAAGGTATTTAACAGGCCGGATTGTGTCATATATATCTGGCATGGCCCATGAATGTAATTTGATGACAACATATTTAATGACAGAATACATAAACGGCTCCCTGTACTTAGGTCAATTGGTTACTTGGCCTCCTATACTTTAGCTCTAACCGTTTAGCCTCCTATAGTTGAACATTGCGACCTATTGAACCCCTATTGAGCCACTTATCCCTGCTTTTTTAGGAGTGTGGTGCACGCGCGATGATGTGTTATATTGTATTGCCACAATAGCGATGACATGGATGTCATGGACGACATGGATGACATGGCGATGACATGATGTGTTATATTGTGTTGCCACAATGACATCCATGTCATCGCCATTGTGGCAACATAATATAACACATCATCGCGCGTGCACTAAACTCCTAAAAAAAGATGGGATAAGTGGCTCAATAGGGGTTCAATAGGTCTCAATGTGCAACTATAGGGGGCCAAACGGTTAGGGCTAAAGTACAAGGGGCTAAGTGACCAAGCCCAAGTACAGGGGGCCGTTTATGTATTCTGCCCATATTTAATTATAGCTTCCCAATGTGATTAAAAACCATCAAGAATTTTTAGTTTTTATTCGTAAGAATGTTCTGAGACGCCCTGTGTAATAAAACAAAGTCTCTTAATCTTTACCTAATCAAAAATGGAAAAATATTAGCACATAAAAGAACCTATGTATGTCACTTTGTTGTAGTGTTATTTATTTATTTATTTTTAACGATTTTTCTAACATATATTTGAAAAATATGAGTTAAAAATCTTAATTTGAAAATATTGTATTGTAAACTATTTTTTTTTATTTAGAATTATTTAATCCATGAGAATACTTATGCTTAATTCACCCCAAACTTTCATTAATAAGAAAGAAGAGATTTATTTTCACTTTTAATATGTAAATGTGCGTAACGAAATCTAATCAAATCTATTACATATCTAACCTACATGTAAATTTGTATTTTTTTACATTTAATGCTTTGAATTTAAAGCATTCAATTGCCTCTTGGGTTTTCACAAATAATATTTACTTATTATGATACATCATACATCATACAACATACATCATATATACTTAAACTTAGTCTATTGGTCTTCCACACATCATACTTGATCCTAGATTCTTGGTCTTCCACTATATATCATGCATATATTTTTATATCTAGAAAACCTTTTATAAAAATATAATAAAAAATAAAAAATATTGATAAATTAATTATTTCATGAAATCAAAATAAATTATTAGTAGATATTGAATTGGTTTCATAATCTTAAGTAGAAAACACGCACACTAAAAAGAATTAATAGGAATTAAAAATAAGTGCATAGATCAATAGTTCATCTAGATCGTGGAATATGTTTAAAGAAGCACCAAATAAATTCATAATGCCATTGAAAAATCATAATATCTCATTTTTGTATAGTTCATCATATATTCTCTACCTTTTTTTTAATATACCTCATTTTGATTAATAAAAAAATATTTTTATATATTATAGTACTCAACATTTTTTTATTAAAATCAAAAAAGAACTCTACTTTTATAACGAAAAATAGTAAATTAGCACATTTAATGTTTGAATTTCTTATACTCTTAAAATAAAAATAAAAACAAATTTATTATACACAAAATATATTGAATATGATATTTTATTGAAATATTACATTATAGTCTTTTTGTCTTCCACACTTGATATCATCTTTATATTTTTACAATTCAAAGTAAAATTCATAATAATAAAATAGCATAACACTAATTGAATGTCAATTGTAAATGCATGTGATACTTATATGTAAACAAGATATACAATTTCAAAAACTTCATTAATGGAATATAATATTTGAAAAAATAAATACGTAAACATTTAAAAAAGAATTTAAACAGAATTATTAACCCGTGCAAATACACGAGCATATACTTCTAGTGGTTGAGTAAAACTCTACTTCATGTCTCCATTCAAACTATAATTATTGAGTTTAGTGGAGTGTCCGGTTCCACGGACCATGGAATTGGGACCGGAAATTCCCTGGTTTCTCAGTTCGATTTCCGATTTTGGGGCGGTTTCGGTTCTGAACCTTAAAAAAAAGGCGTTGAAAATGCAAAACAAATCGCGACTGTGAATTTTCATCGGTATTTTTTTAAAGGGATGAAACCGACAATGGTTCTAAAGAGGGTGGAACTGGGACCGAGACTGAGACCGGCCGACCCCTAATTCCGATTCTAGAACAGACAGTGTTCCCGATTCTTTTGGAACCGGACACATGACCAACAAAGACAAGTATAAATAACCCGAGTTTCTACTTTATAGTGTGGTATATAATTAGATCGCTTAAAATGGAATGTGGCCCCAAATTTATGAGATTATTAATTATTCTAAAATAAACCATACTTAAAAATTAAGTGTTTATCCATAATTTATTGTTTAACTAAATTTCAGTATTTTGCCCTCTTTTTTCTTTTTCTTTTTTTTTTCCTTTCTTTTTTCTCTTTCCCGTTACCTCTCACCTTCTCCTGTTGTCTTCCTCCTAGCGAGAACTTCCCGCTCTTCTGCGTGCTCCACTTCCACGAACTCCCGATTTCGCTCCGCCCGTAGCTTCGCCGTCTGCTCGTCATTCAGATACAAAACGGTAATTTCACGATCTCATACATCTCTCCTCATGAATTCCTTCCTAATAAGCTTCGATTTTGCAATGTTCTTCACTTCTACTTCTAGGGTTCTTGTTATCATCTTGGTAACTGATTTCAGTCATTCTAGGGTTTTGTTTGTTGCGAAATCTTACTTTGCCTACTCAATCTCTTGCTCGAACGGAGAAAATTTGTAAAGCTAAAACCTTTAATCGAATTTTAGCAAGATCGGTAGGTTTTGGCTCTGTGAATCGCTCTGGTTGCTAAATGCAGAATCTTTGCAATTTTTCTAGGGTTTGATATTGTTAAAATTCCTTACAAATTCTTCAATAATATCCGAAGCCGAGGCTGAAAGAGCATATGCTGTGTTTGAATCCAAGGTGACACGAACGGTCTACATCGACAATCTCTCACCAGTTGTTACCGAATCGCTGATCAAGGCAGCCATAGAGCAATTTGCTACTGTGATGAATGTTCGATTCATCCCGAACTACACAGAGCATCATCTAACATCCCGATGTGCATTGGTTGAGCTAGAAAAGGCGAAACAGGCTCCTTATGTTGTTGAGGTTCTGAACTCATATCCGTTCATGATATCTGGAATGCCGAGGCCTGTGAGAGCCCAGCACGCTGAAGCGGAAATGTTTGAGGACCGGCCACCAAAGCCTGGCCGGAAAATCAAGCTTTGCTGGCTTGATCCGATTGACACAGATTTTGAAGTGACAAGGAAATTGAAGGAATTGGCTAGAAAACACCAGGCCGAGTCTGCTTACCTGCTGAAGGTAAACCAAACCATCTGATTTTGTGACTTGTTTATGAAGAAGTTTGGCTCGAAGCGCTATTTGGTTAATTTTTTTACTTTCTTGATGTGGGCAGATTGAACAGGAGGAGAAGAGAAGCTTGCGGAGACTCAAGCCGAATTTCTGAATAGAGCCTACAAACAGCATGTAATGAATGAAGAGAAACTTGATGAGAGGTCTCTTAACTGCTTGTTACAGCACTACAAGGACACTACTCCAGGCAACTCGGAAATTGAACACGATTAAATGCTCTAATGCAAATGCTAAAAGAGGATTGAATGATCAAATCTTTGTACAAATATCAAGCTTAAACTGAGTTGAACAGGTACATGTAATCTCATCCTTGTGAGTTGTGAGGAGAAACTAAACTTAGGAATAGAGATCTAGATGAGTCAAAGTTGTGTTTGAGTAGTATTGCTATGAATATATAGATTACCTAGATCACATGGAATTTGATGACATTGTTGTCATCTCTCATTCTACTTGATGTTTCTAAAACCCATCTTTTAAATCTCTGCAACTTCAGCATTTATAATCTGTCTTTTCCACCTTGTCTCACTTTTTTTTTACTAAACTTGGAGCACTGTTGATTGACTCTGGCACTATAGCACTCATTTGATCCTTTAATTGCTTGGGATCAATTAAGTGTTGTGAACACTGAATGCAGAAGTGAATCAAATGCAAACAACTTGTTTTTCACATGTCTTGGTTTGAATATATGCACACTGTAAGCACAATCTCTTGACAGGTTAAATTATTGACTGGTTAATTATTGACACTGTAAATTCAGAGTGTTGGTCTGAAATCCAAATTATTGACTGGTTTTTTTGTTGGGTAAGAAGAAAAGCTTGCTGTCTTGGCTTACATAAATAGCTAGGCACATAAAAACATACTTTAGCTTGTTCTTGCTCATGAAAAAACTCAGATGGCATGGCAATTAGATACATCATTCTCATAAGCCTAGCTATGATTGTGAAAAAATAAGCTAGGATATGAGTGTTTGATTGAGGAGCTGAAATGAAGCTTATGCTAGCTTGGTAGATGATTGAAGCTGATTTTTTGGCAAAATATTCAGCCTCTATCCCTAACATAATGCTAGCTGGATGAAGTTTATTAAACTGCATGTTCAAAGATCAATTGCACACTACATGTTTCTATCAACTAATTCAATACTAGTGTGTATTCAAAATTCAACTTAAATTTTCAACTTAAGGATTCTTCAATCTACTTATCTCGATATTTTAAGTTCAAATTCATTAAAAAGGGTGCTTTCAATTAACATTTTGATTAAATTTGAAATTTTAATTAGGGGTTCAAACGAGTTATTTTAGATAAGGCGACCTAACTCCTCTAATTAGAACTAAAACCTCAACCCAACTCCTCCGCTCAGATCCGATTTGTATGGATGTTAATGGGTTGGATTCTTTTTCAACTCATGAGCTGAGGAAGCCATTGAAGTACATGACCCTTATCTACAAAGCAGAAATCCAACAACCCAAGGGTTGAGGAAGCCATTCTCGGGTTTGTTTGAAATTGAACCCCTTTTAGGCTTTTAGCCTTGATGGCTTTGGACATGTTGAGATCTAGTATCCGAAATCGTTTGCCCAAATCTCGCCTTTGCTCGATGTTTTCAGCCCTCTCTCGAGGTTCCTACGACTGCTTTTCGGTGGGCGTTTTTGTAAATGGCTTGAATCCATGAAAATGTTAGGATGCGTCTTCGTTACGCATTTTCTAAGGAGAAGAAAAAAAAGAAAATGCAAAGGTTATGACCAAGTAGGTCCATAGAGATCATTATTGGAGAGATTGAGATGAGCAAGACTTACAAGATCTCCAATGGAGTCACTAATTACCCCTTTCAAGCCTTTGGAGTACAAGTGTAAGGAGATGACTCTTCCATTAGTATCACAATAAGATGATGAAGAGAAAAGTGGTAAGAGGTTGGAATGATTTTTGTGGAAGCATGGCTTTGTTGTAGTAGGGTCTTAGCTAGTAGGTGTGGTAGAGATTGTTTGCATGATATTTGGAAGTTGGAAGTTGGGTGGCATGAATTTCATGTCCCTTTGGAAGCTTGTTGAAACCCATATAAATACAAGGCTTATCCTTCCTCTCTTCTTCACACTTCCTCTTCATCTCTACCTTCTTCTCTTCCTAAAACTTATACCTCAAAACTACTTTTCACTCAAAAATTATTTTTAACACTCTTGAAATTCGTGCAGCTCTCTCTATTTTTTACGTTTTTTGAGATACAAAAAATAATTTTTCACCTAAGAACCCCTTTTCATCAACAAGTGAAACACACCCTAAAAATCTCTAGCTTCTTCTCTTTCTCAAACTTACACTTCTCTTCCTTCTTATCTCGCTCAAAAGTCAAAACTGTCATCAAAAGATACAATCAATACTAAAATGGATCGCAAAACCATATTCATTGCGGCGATTTTTCTTATCTTAGCTCACGGTAAGTATTATTGCTTTTCCGAGAACTATTACATATTAAGATTAAAAAAGGGTTTAACTAAAATCATTTTTACGCCTTCGTGTCAAATAGGGCAATCTAAGATAATGTATTACTATATTCTACCAAAAAAAGATAATGTACTACTATTTTGAATTTATTATTTAAGAATGTTTTTTTTGGTTGAAATTTAAGAATGTTAACTAGTGTAATGTCTTAGTTTTTTTTATTTTTTATGCATAAATTTAATCAAAGATTATAAAATTTATGTGTAATAAATAGTGAGTTACATAGTTTTATAGATATCATTATGTGAGTTTGATATTTTTTTATGTAATTTAATAATAACTTTAAATTTGGTAATGATAGTATTTGTGTTATACATACATTATTTTTTGTTCTTTATATATTGATCTGGACATATACTATCATAATTAACATATATAATTGTAAGAAAATTCCCATTAAATTACTTTTATCTTACTCTTCCCGAATTGACAGTCTACGGGCTGAAGATAGAGTTATACCATAAAAGCCACCCTACACATGTGGCTCTTATGCAAGCCACAATGGGCGAACTAGGCACATTTGGCTCGGAATTTGTGGTGCATTTTACAATGGGGACTCCCCCAGTCAAGACCTTTGCGGTCTTCGACACCGGGAGCCATTTATTCTGGATGCAGACCTCGACCTGCGACCCGTGTCTCCACCAGCCTCAAGAGACAAACCACGACCTTGAAGCATCGTCAAGCTTACAAGTTGTGCAATGCTTCGACGAGGCCTGCAAAATGACGCCCCATCTCGAGACCGAATGTCAAAAGCCTCGAACAAATTGCGACTACCTCGTTGGATACGGGGATGACACAGAGTCATTAGGATATCTAGCGACGGATATCTTTACCTTCTCCGATGGCTCACCCCCTGTGAGCCTGTTGGTGGGCGTAGGCACGAGAAACTTTAGGAGTAGTGTCGACGACGAGACTGGCTTGTTTGATTTTCCTGGCGTCTTCGGGCTAGGAAAACTAAGCTCGTATCAACTCGATAACATGTTCAAAACAGAACAGTTCTCGTATTGCATACCCAGCTTCGACACCAACAACAACAGCAACAACAACAACAACAAGACTGGATATTTGCACTTTGGAGAGGAAGTGGAGTGGACAGGGCCGGTTTCTGATATGGGAGAGGATCCCTTTTTCATCTACCTAACGCTCGATAGAATCGAGCTGAACGGTAAGCCGATATTGAACCCTGGAGCGCCGGAAGGGGAAGATTCCGACTGGAGTGAGTATCAGATTATGATGGACACCAGAGCTCCGTCTTCACATTTTGTGACGATGATATTCGAAGCGCTTCTCGATGAGTTTGAGAGCCTACTAGGGAGCTCTTTCGAGCATGAATCGAGAAACTGTTGGTTTGGGATGTCATCAGAGCGCTTAGATAGCATCACATTAACATTATATTTCGGAAATATAGCTTTCAAACTTTACCGGCCACAAATATGGGATCTAAATCACCATGAGTCCTCAGCATGTCTCTACTTCAAGGAGGAGAAGGAAATGGATTCAACGCTCGGAATCTTACAAACTACCAATAAGAATATTGCAATTAGTTACCCCACCAACGAAATTGCAATTGTAGAAAGGAATTGTTAATTCCAATATTGTTATATGAGTATTTGTTTGTTTTTAGATTTAATGTACTTTTAATTTTCTCGAGAATTAATTAACTTTTTGTTATGTGTTTTACATGCATGGGTGATCACAGTCTGGATCTTCTACAACTCACGGTGCAACCTACTATGTTCCACTATACTTCATTTAATTATTTAAATTATCAAATAATGACAAAAAAAAATTTAAAAAATATATTTATATTCTAAATGCTTATTCTCATATATTTATAGAGTTTTATCATACAAATTTCTAACCAATATTTTTAAAAGTTAAAAAAATCGCTTATTTAACAATTTTTATTGTAGAAAATATAAATAATGACTTTTTTTTTATCACAAAACTCTGTAAATATATAAGAATAAGCATTTAGAATATAAATGTATTTTTAAAAAAAATGTCATTATTTAATAATTTAAATAATTAAATAGAGTATAGTGGAGCATAGTAGGTTACACCGTGAGTTGTAGAAGATCCGGACTGGGGTGATCATGCTAAAGATGTAATACTAAATGGAGTATTTGTATGGCGAAGAAAAAGATTACGAATTGTAGTGCTCAGAAAAAGGAAGAAATAAAATGAATGATTTTTTTTTTTTTACAAAGGTAAGAATTCAGAGTACCAAACAAGTTTGGTAGTCCGAGAGGCCGTTAAAAGAAACGGCAGCCGTGAACGGCTAAATGAGTAAAAAAAGAAACCACCCAAGATAAGCAGAAACGACTAATTGTAGTACAAATTCTCGAAAAGAAGAGCAAAAAGAGGATCGGAATCGGGGTGAGTAAAACACTAAAGTAATAGCACCGCAGGCAACAGGTCAACCCATCCAGGGATGTGCGAAATAGACAGCCAATATTCCCTTAGAGCAAAATGACTGAACTGTTTGTGAAATATTTGAAGTGAGAATATTTACCTTTTCAATGCTAAAAAGAAATACAATGTCAAAGTGTGAATAAATTATAAATATCCAATTTCTTCAACTATTGTCAATATAATAGTTAGAAGTAGGGGTGTTCAACGGGTCGGGTCGCTCGCGACCCGCACTGATCTGACCCGCAATTTGCGGGTTGTGGGTCGAGTCGTGCGGGTCGGGTCGGGTCAAACCCGCAATATTTTTTAAAAATATATATTTTTATAATTTTATTAATGTATAAACAAATTTTGTATAAAAAATCGTTGGATTTATGGGTCGATCTGCAAAGCCGACGTTTTTTAAAAATACATATTTTTAGGTTAAAAAATCATTTTATTAGGTAAAAATTCATTTTTGACCCGATTGACTTAGTCAAACGGATTAAGCGGTGAACCCGCGACCCGACTCGTTAGACCCGAGACCCGCGGGTTAAAAAATGATTATTTTTTTTGCGGGTCGACCCGACCCGATCCGTGAACCTCCATAGTTAGAAGACAATTGTGTGCTACATTATTACAACAAAAATGTTAGAATGGGTCAATAACAATGTGATATATGCTACAAATTTAAGAAAACATTCAAAAATGGTTCTTGGGATTTTATTCTCTCTTTTTTAGTCGCCTAAACGTTGGGCCCAAGTTCTGCCATATTAAACATGGCGGCCTCTCTCTTTCTCCATCCATCTCTCCCTCTCTGGTTGTAGTATTCGTTGTGTGTTGGATTCCCACAACCCACTCTTCAAAGCAAACAGTTTACCCCTCCCAAAAAGCAAACCCCCTTAATTCTCCCTCTCAAAACTCAGGCAAACCAAACACTACCCTAATTTCAAATCAAGAGATTTCCGGTGCCTGCAATTCGATAGGCAAAACACGATTGCAGTAAATTATCATCAATAATCGGCGAAATGCAGGAGAAGCTACTAGCTACTCTGCCTGAAATCGCCAATCAGAGCGAGGAAGAGGAGCAGGAGGAGGAGGAGGAAGATGAAGAAGAAGAGGAGGACGAGGAGGAGGATGAAGTATTGGTGATTCCGCCTCAATTGAGCCGGAATCGGACAAGACAGAGTCTCCGGCGAGTGGCGCCGACGATTTCCGTCGACCAGGCGACTCCCGTACATGTTGAGAGGGCTTTACCGAATGGCGATCTCTACACCGGAAATTTCCTTCGGAGCGCTCCGCACGGAGCCGGAAAGTACCTCTGGTCCGATGGATGCATGTACGAAGGGGAGTGGCGGCGGGGGAAGGCCACCGGAAAAGGAAGGTTCTCTTGGCCGTCGGGGGCGACATACGAGGGGGAGTTTCGCTCCGGGAGGATGCACGGATCGGGGACCTTCACCGGCGCCGATGGGGATACTTATAGAGGTACGTGGAAGCTCGATAAGAAGCACGGCCATGGCGAGAAGCTTTACGCGAATGGGGACGCCTATGAGGGGTCTTGGAAGGAAGATTTGCAAGATGGAGAGGGCAAGTATGTGTGGAGAAGTGGAAATGTGTATGTTGGGGAGTGGAAGAATGGTGTGATTTGTGGAAAGGGGGTTTTGATTTGGGCTAATGGGAACAAGTATGAAGGGTTTTGGGAGAATGGGGAACCGAAGGATGCTGGGGTTTTCACTAGGGCTTCTGATGGGAGCACTTATGCTGGGAATTGGGGGAATGATGAGATGGAGGAGAATGAGGTTTTGGTGAAAAGTAGGGTTTCTGTGGATGGAAGGGTTAATTTTCCCAGGATTTGTATATGGGAGGAAGATGATGAGGAAGGAGGTGATATTACTTGTGATATAGTTGATAATGTGGAGGTGTCTAAGTTGGTTAGAGATACTAGGAGTTCGTCTTACAATGGCGGCGATTGTGAAATGTCGCGGTTTGCTGCGACAAGGCATTGCCAGAGCTTGAGCCCTAGGCCTTATTGGTCTAATGGGGGAGGTGATCAAGTTAAGAAGCCTGGACAGACAATTTCTATAGGGCATAAGAACTATGAGCTAATGCTTAAATTGCAGTTTGGTATTAGGTAACAATCTGTTTGACTATTTGATGTGAATTAGGCAATGTTGTGTGATATGGCTAAATTTGTTTTGGTTTTGTGGATTGTGTGATTTCTGGGTTTTTTTAGCTGAGCTGGGAATTTTGAATTTGGTAGGCATTCTGTTGGGAAGCATGCCTCTAAAGGCAGGGAGCTTAAGCCATCTGATTTTGAGCCCAGAGAGAAGTATTGGACTAGGTTTCCTCAAGAAGGATCGAAATCGACGCCTCCACATCAATTGGTGGATTTCAAGTGGAAGGATTATTGTCCCATGGTGTTTAGGTAAATTTCAATCATAATTGGAATTCATTTTGTTCAATTTGTTTACATGATTGGTACTGGAAAACTTTGTAATCTCTTTTTTCATGATTGATTCAATTTGTGCAGATACTTAAGGCAATTGTTTGGGATAGATCCAGCAGAATACATGTTGGCTATTTGTGGAAGTGATGCTCTGAGAGAGTTTTCTTCACCCGGGAAGAGCGGAAGCTTGTTTTATCTTACTCAAGATGACCGGTTTATGATAAAAACTGTCAAGAAATCTGAAGTTAAGGTTAGATGAAAGTTCTATATACAATGCAGTCCATATGATGTTTCCTGTTATAAATTTGTAAGTTGTAACACATACATTGTTCATGAAAGACAATGTGTAGTTTTTTATACTTCTGTAACTTTTATTTCGACTCTTTGCAGGTTCTTATAAAAATGCTTCCAAGTTACTACCATCATGTTTGCAAATACAAAAATACCTTGGTCACAAAATTCTTTGGTGTGCACTGTATCAAACCAATTGGGGGACTAAAGGTATTTTTTTACTGCATAATACAATTTATTATTGGGTTTAATTGTTTGTTTAAGTTATTAAAACATAAAAGTAGTCCAGTCTCTAATTTTCAACCTCTGATTTACTTATAAACCAGAAAAGGTTCATTGTGATGGGCAACTTATTTCATTCAGAGTACAAGATTCACAGAAGATTTGATCTAAAAGGATCTTCCCATGGCCGGTCAATTCATAAACCTGAAGGCGAGATTGATGAAACAACCACACTGAAGGACCTCGATCTCAATTTCATGTTTCGCTTGCAAAAATCTTGGTTCCAAGAACTTATCAAGTTAGTTCTTTCACATATGGTGTTGCTACACTTTTCTGGTGTTCTTTACCTTAAAATAATATTTACATTTTGTTTATCATTCCAGACAAATCGATAGAGACTGCGAGTTTTTGGAAGCAGAGAGAATCATGGACTATAGTCTACTAATTGGTGTACACTTCCGAGATGATTGTCCTGGAGATGAGATGGCCATGTCACCTAATGGTAGTACTCTTAGGGTGTGTTTGAATTCCCAAGATAATGCATTATCTTACATTAAATTTTATAATGCATTATCTTGGGTAATACAAACCCATTGCTTTGTTACTTCTAGCCTTTCATTGCCACTTGAGATAATTTGACAATGCATTCAACCAGTACCGATAACACATGTCTCTTCTTTTCTTAGGGAAAGCCGGAAATGAGAGTTCTCTCCAAGAGCAAAACAAACTTAAACCCGAGCCTCCTGATACAGGGTGGATGATAGATGGACAGTAAGTATTATTTACATAACTCATAATTTTACATACCACTATATTTTGCATAACTCATGATTGCAGCGTAGGAAATCTTAATTTATCCTATGTATGATATGGAATTCTTCACAAGAAAGGGCATCTATGGCCGCCTAACATATAGGCTACATTAGTTTATGGTCAACCTCAGTGATCTTTACATACATGATTGCCTGCATCATTAAAAAATCATCCTAGCTTGCCGCCATCTCTTAGGGAGTGGTTAGCTTTAATGTTATTTAAATAATGATAATGGCTATAACCTCAATTTAAAAATGTACTCATCTTGTCATTATCAAATTATTCTATACTTTTGCAGGAGACCATTCATTCGATTAGGCGCAAACATGCCAGCACGAGCAGAGCAAGTGAAGAGGATTGAGTTTGACCAGTTTGGAAGTGTTAGGAGTAGTGGGACGCCACGCATACAAAGTGTTGATGGCAACAATGAGGTATTTGAGGTGATCCTTTACTTTGGTATAATTGACATCCTCCAAGACTATGATATTAGTAAAAAGATTGAACATGCTTACAAGTCATTGCAAGTGGATTCAACATCCATTTCAGCTGTGGATCCCAAGCTCTACTCCAAAAGGTTCAGAGATTTCTTGAATAGAATCTTTGTGGAGGATGAGTGAAAAGGCAAAAGAGGAATGCTAATTAATTTTGTGTACATTGTAGGAAAATCATAGCATTATGTTATTATGGATTCTTTTTTCCTTTTTGGGCTTTGTGGTGTTCTTTGTGATTGGAAATTTGGAGAGCTAGATTGTAGGAAGTGTGGATTGGTTTAAAAGGGAGGGATTTGGATCAGTATAAGTTGAATGTAACTGTACATAAGGGTAAAAACTAACATGTTTCAAGCTGTAGCCTTCATATAATGGAATGGAATGGTTTTTGTGATTGGATTGATGAAAACAAAATTGAAATTAATGTTGTTGTACCCATCTCGACCCCCCAGATTCCGCTGTAGTGGAACCTCACTGGGTCAATGTTGTTGTTTTTGCTCTTTTTGAAGAAGGGGGCAATTTTGGCAAAAGTTAAAAGTAATGCCCTTTTATTAATTTCATGTCATATACTCTGAACTGGGCATATGAATGGACAATAACACTACACAACATTTCAGAGCAGGTCAAATAAATGTGGTTTGTATTTTAGCTTTTTGCAGGGTTATTGTGTTTGGTTCTGTCATGAAAAGTAGTGAAAGTGTAAACTAGAGGAAGTGGGGCTTCTTCTTCTTTTAAATTTTATTCTCTTTTCTTACCAAAGTGGAGCTTGATTGAAACTACACATTTTTTTACCAGTAGAATGCTTGGGGTAAAGAAAGCAAATGCCAAATTGCATTGCAGTAGACAGTGACCATGTTTTGTTTCTATTGGATTGTGTAATAAATAAGGAAAGAGGAACATTAATTGCTCTGAATATTTGTGTTTCATGTGTTGCTGTGTTTGTTGGCAATAATAGCCTTGCAAAATGCACTGACGAGTTTGATGGGCCATTTTTTTTTTACCTCATAGGCTCATACATTCCAATCTCTTAATTGAACACTTATTCACTTATTTTCACACTTAGTGCTTGTTTGGTTAAAATTTAAAATTTCATGATTTTCGAAGTGCTAGAAAGTAACTTTTGATATGTTTTTGGTTGGATTATTTTTATAGAGAAAACCCAAGAACTTAAATTTCCATGAATTGCAATTCCTTTAAAATGGAGAAATTGCAATATCATGATGTGAGTGGGGAAGATTAACTTCTTCCATTTTTGTTACATTATTATTTTTTATGAATAAGGATTCTTATAGTAATTTTAAAGAAATTCTCATGATTTTTCTCTTTCAACCAAACAAGTTGTAGCAATTTAATTATTGGCTAATCAATTAACCAAATACATTTTAACAAACGAGCACTTGACACTATACTCATTGGCAACTTTTGTACCTTGCAAACAAAACCACACCCAAAAATAACATATTAAGCCACTTTAGGTCCAAGTTTAATGAAACCTTGAAACAAAGGATAAGAGAAAATAATGAAAACCACAATTCATATATTACTAGAGACTAGTGAGGAATAGCCTGAGTTTTCCAAGTTGTCAACTTACTAGCAGATCAGACTAATCAGTGAACTTACATCTAAGATAACCCCCTAACCAAAAGAAAATGTCAACATGCTTGAAATCCTAAATTCATAAATGTCTGCATGTTATAACTCTAGACCTTACTTCCATCCATACAAAATGACACAGTTTCCTAACATCATTCGACAACAATTACCGGCGACGATGGCTCATCCGTCGGCAGCCCAGCTCTGAACACATTAACATCAAGCATCAATGCATCTTCCTTCATGCTTGCAATGTTGAACACACAAACATCATACATCTTCAACTCATTTGCAAGAACAACTTGCTTCCATCCACCACAGATCTGTCCAACACTTTTCTGGGGACTGTAACTGAGCCTCGCGAGATACGTTTTCTCTCCAAACCGAAAGAACACATCTTGACTCTTAGGAGGAAGGTGTTTCTTGCACCATGCTGGTGGAATTGTCTGATATAAATCCATAACAAGAAAATGTTATCAAATTCATTCACATTTAACATAGTTTGCATCACATAGAGTTACTTCATGTGAAGTTGAAATTATTGTTCTAATACAGAGACTTTAAATTCAGTTGAGAAAGAGTGCATATTCAATACTAATGTGTATTCATGAAGAATGGTGTTCTTACCAAAATAAATCTTTTGCAAACAGTAGTAGCTCGCATCATGACTAAGAAACCGTTCTCATTCATCTGTTTACGTGCCACTTCCAACGCCAATTCCCCTTCTTTAGACACATATCCACGCATTTTACGAGGAGTATCTTCTCCAGGTAAAAGCAATTTGCAAGATAAAGAAACATGAAGGCAAATAGTTATTAGTTAAACACATCTGAATCCAATCCAACAGAATCAAGGAGGCTTACCATTGCTAGATTCCAGTTTCTTTCTTGGCCTGCTTACAGAAGAAGCGAATTTGCTTGAGGACGCGCCACTTCTCTTTCTCGGTCTACCTCTACCCCTAGCAACTTTCTGAGGAGTAGCTTCAGGTAAAATCACTCTGCTGAAATGTGGGGTGTCTTGAGTAGGTGTTTTGGTTGACAGGCTTCCATTGGTTTCTGAGGGACTATTTTGGTTAGGAGCTTCAGTTTCACAACTCCCGTTTATTTCAGTGATCAGTGGCTCATTGTTGGAGGGCTCACTTTGAACATTTGATTGACCATTTTCAGCTAAAATCACCAACAAAAGCAGAACAAAATGCTAAATACAATCACTAAATTGCTAATACTCCCTTTATCAAAATATACATCCTATAACTAAAATTAAAAATGATCAGAGGGAGTGTACAAGTAAGAAAAAAAAAGACATAAATCAAATAGTTCAAACTAACAAGAGGGCTTACCAGGAGGAGTTTGTTTTCTAAGGCTAGCTTTGGAGGACTTAGCTTTATGCAAACGTCTCTTCCTCATTCTGCTATAAAACTGAGAGTACTTCGATCTCTTAGGAGTAATATCATTATCATTAACAGTAATAACCTCCTCTCTGGGCTGCTTATTGGCTCTATGAATAACACCATCATCATCATGCTCTTCTATGTCAGCCTCACTCGAAGTTCTCTTCTTTGAATTCTCAGCATTTACACGCCCACATTTCTTGACAAAATACGCCGATTCCCTCTCACACATATTCCCACCATCAAAGATCAGGATATCAAAGGCCGAAACTCCATCAAACTTGAAGATAAGTATGTCATTGAATTGCAATGAGTATGCATTCACAAAGTCTTCCCATCCATCAGTGAAGAACATATCATCTTCCTTTTTTGTCATGACAGCACACCACGAAGCACGGCTTGGTCCTCGGAGAGTTACTTTAGAAGGTAGAACTGCCCTTGCATTCTCAGCAAACTTCTTGGGAATTGCCTAACAATTCATAACAAATCATCATTAGAAATTCTGAAATTGTCCATGCAATGCCAAGAACTCGCCATCAAAATCTGCAAAAAAGGACCATTTCAAAACTAATACTGAAAGATACTTTCAAAAATAATACTGAAAGATACTTTCAAAAATAATCTCTGAAAGATACTTAATGTCAGCCTTAGCTCCATCTCTATGCATAAACAGTCATTATCCTTGCCTATTTCAATGTTAAGGGTTTCAAATCCTTCCACTTTCCATTGTATCCAGCACAAAAATGAAACAAACTTTCAACACACACAAGCATTCAAAATAAAGGTGAAAGCTTGATCACAAACCCATCATTAAATGTCAATTAGAAAATCTGAAATTGAACATGCACATCACACCCTAAAACTCCAAAAAGGACCATTCAGGCGAACATTTCTTAGAAAATGATAAGCACTGTTCTTAGTAGTGAAGACTAGTTACTGAAAGATCATTTCAAAACCAGCCTCAAATGTAATGTTAGCCTTAGCTTCATCTCTGTTGCATAAAACAGTCATTATCCTTACCTATTTCCATTGTATCCACTATCCAGTTCACTCAAAAAAGAAACAAACTTTCAACACTCACAAGCATTCAAAATAAAAGGTGAAAACTTGATCATAAAACCAACATCAAATGTCAATTAGAAATTCTGAAATTGAACATGCAATGCCAGGAAAGAAATCACCACCAAAAACTCCAAAAAGGACCAATTACTGAAAGATCATTTCCATTGTATCCAGTTCACTCAAAAAAGAAACAAACTTTCAACACATGCAAGCATTCAAAATAAAAGGTGAAAACTTGATCACAAAACCAACATTAAATATCACTTAGAAATTCTGAAATTGAACAAGCAACGCCAGGAAATCACCACCACAAACTCCAAAAGGACCATTTCAGGTGAACTTTTCTAAAAATGATAGCACTGTTCTTAGTAGTAAAGACTAATCACTGAAAGATCCTTTCAAAACTAGCCCCAAATGCAAGCTTTGCCTTAGCTTCATCATCTCTATGCATAAACAGTCCTTATTCTCTTACCTATTTCAATTTCAAAGGTTTCAAATCCTTCCACATAAAACCCAGATTTCCATTCTACCCATTGAACTCAAAAAACAAAGCATTCACCATAAAGATGAAAACTTGATCATAAAACCCACATAACAAATCATCTTGCTGCACAGATCCACCATTACTATTCATGTTTCCATAACAAGGGTTTCATGCAAAGACTCACAAAAGAGAAAAAAATCGAAAACTTACAAGCTGTTTGTGAAAATCCCTAACAGAACCCAAATTCTGGCAGAAATAGAAAGAATGAAACCGATTCCAGTAAAGCTCTTCTTCCCAAGTTCTACAATCTCCACAATTTCCCTTTTCAATTCCGTCCATACATGCGCTCATACCACAACAAGAAGCCGCCATTTTTGCTGAGAAATAGGGGAGGAATCAGGGACGAAATCAACCGGGCTTGAAGAATCAGATGAACCAGCAAAAACCCTAGCGATCGTTGGCATTCAATTGAAGAGGAAAACAGGCAAGAGAGCTCTGCAATTTAGGTATACATCATCACTCAAGCACTGATCACACTCCATGGAAAAATGGGAAGTATCTATCTCATCAGCAACGTCAATCAGACATTTATTGTAAAATATTTTTTCCCCTTTTTTGTTGGCACTCTGTTATGTTGATATACATTGACCATTTTGTTCGTAACAATATTTGCTATGAAGCTTACATTTATATCTCAGCCTTTATCTATAAACCCACAATTTCAAATTTTCAACTAGTAATATATGAGTGAAAAAGTGGTCTTATGGTTAGGTTGAGCATCCTTCGGTTGAAACCGAAATTTTAAGTCGATCTGATTGAACTGAATAGAAACCAATATCATTCAGTTCGGTTTAGAAATTGTATAAAATTCGATTTTGGTTAAATATCAATTCGGTTCGAATTTTTCAAAGAATAATCTTCTATCTATCTAAAACCGACAAAAAAAACAAAACCGAACTGAATCGAACAAATTCGTTTTGATTTTCTGTTCAACTTAAATGAAATTTTGGTTTTCGATTCGGTTTGAATTTTGTCAATTCTGTTCGGTTTTGAACCGATGCTCAACCCTACTTCTAGTTACCAATTTCATCGATACTATGAACCCTAAAAATCCTATTTTTTGTATGTGTTCATGCAATATTTTCAACATGTTGATGTTTTTATTTGTTACAAGTAGCTAGTGTTAGGGTGCAATATGTATATATTTGATGTTGTGTTTTGCACTTTTGCTATGCTTTTTGTGAGCGTTGGTGTTTAAGCATTATATGCATCATATTGATTTATTTTTTTTGGTTGAAATGCATCATATTGATTATGAAATGTGCATTAAAGATTTAGTCTTTTTTTTTTTGTCATTGCCACCCCAGTTCAGCGGAGAACTTTGCTTCATCAAACGCCTACGTCTGGAGTTCGAGTCTCGCGAGGGCCCCTTTATTTTTGGGTGGGATCTGCTCTCCCAACAAGTTCATTTCTCCTCTAGAGTCAAACCCTCGACCTTAGCGAAGGAAAGCGTAGCCCTTCCCACTACGCTACATTCTTGTTGGTAAGATTTAGTCTTTTTTGAGCAAGTTATATGATCTCCTTCATACATTGTATATAACAAGAGTATTTCAATACAATGTATAGAGTTTACATTTCAAATGATAAATGGAAAAAAAAAGGAGGAAATGTACAAGAACTATGTACACAATTTTGTAGACAATCTATATTCATAATTTTGATTTACATATATCTTGTATTATTCTGTCTTTTGCTTGACGGCTTCCTTGGAACAAATTGGACATATCTGCAATTAATGTAAGATAAGTTTCTATTTTCTTGAGCAAAATCAAAGATGAGTAATTACAAAATTCAACACTTTACCTTCTTGATTTGGAGCCATTGATTAATACAATCTCCATGAAAGGGATGCTCGCACCTCAGAGCAACTAAGTTTTCACCTTCTTCATATTCTACTTGGCATATTACACATCTAGGGAAATTTAAAATGTACATTTTAGATGTAAATTAAAATTTCGATTTTTCTAATAGAATTCGTAAAGAAAATGAAGTTTTTGTTTGGATCGTCGGATTTAATAAATTAAATTTATAATTTAATGCAACTTGATATATTAAATCCGACAATCGAAGATTCATATACGTACCTGTCAATTCCGATGTTGGAATGAATGGATTTACAAGTGTGAGGAGTCAAGATGGTTATGATCTCTTCTGGTGATAAACCTTGGTTTTCTTGTCCAACTATCTCTCCTAGGGCAACCAAATCCTATATTTGATATAATAACAGATTAAGTACTTTTTAAAATATAATTAACCTCGGGATTAGGTTTTCCAAAAGAGGTTTACATACTTCATAAGATAGCTCATCTGGGTCAATTTCATCTTCCTCTCCCTCCTGTATACATCACATTATAAAATAACAATTATTCATCTAAGCAAATAAAATCAAAGGTATCAATTAATTAGAACAAACCTCCTCCTCCTCCATGTTGCTTTCATCTTCTAATAATTCCTCTTCCTCTTCTTCATCGATAAGCTCCAACTCAGCTTCAAATACACAAGTAATTTAATTTAGACATGAGCAAAAGCGAACCCTGGCCGGATTTCGGCCAGGCTCGATTCATAATCACTGTTCTAAATATCCCTTTTTAGACCCCGCCTAGGCGCTGGAAGGTCCTAGCCGCCTAGCCATCCAGACCGCTAGGCACCCGTCTAGGAGCGCCTAGGTCACCGTTCAGGCCGTCTAGGCTCTAGGCGGTCCCTCTCCGCCTAGCGTTTTTTAGAACATTGTTCATAATATAGGCCCACGGAAAAAAAATAGTTAGCAAATTTCGACAAGATAAACAAACCGAGTCCATATAATTTTATATTTTCTTTGTCCAGGCCAACCAGTATATATTTAAAAATTTGTAACTAAAGTTTAACATATGATCGAAGAGAGAAAACAATGCACCATAACAAGATTGAAAGATAAGTTTACCAAGTTCTTGGCTTGTAAAGAAGTTGCCATCATCAGAATCTGTGGAGGATAAGTAACTCTCATCTCCTTCTTCATCATCTTCATCAGTTTCATCGCTTTCGGTCATCTCTAGCGTTGTAAATTCCCCTTCCTAACAATTAAATACGTAAATGAGTCTAGGGCTTATTCTTTTCCTTCCTAATCTTCGACACAAAAAAGGTAAAATTCTTCTTTTTTTATGTCAATATAATGTCAAATAGTAATGATTCATGCTGGTCTTCGTTAACGACGCATAATTTTCTTTTTTTAAACATATTTTAGGGGAGGTTCAGAAGATTTAACGTATATAACAGATAGAACAAAGTAAAAGTTCGGGAGATCGATTAACTATGAACAAATTAAACTAGCTCTTGAATCTTGACATAAGATAAGAATCTAAAAGATCACCTGCTGTTGCAATGCAAGTGCAAGTGCATGATCATGATCATAATCGACTTCTTCGGTCTGGGCAAAAGGATTCGTCGTCGGAATGTGTTTTCCTTGTTCTTGATCATCTTTCTCCATCGCTCAATTAGCTCTTTAATTCTCACCTTGTACGTACTCTTTCATGGTTTTGCAGGTTTTATAAATGTAATATATATGGAAGTGAAAGACTGCACGTAAGGTAATGCAAAAAGGAAGCAACGTAACGTTTCTCAGCTTCCTAAAAATTAAATCCTATATTCTTAAGAGAGTCCTAGGTATAAGTTTATGGTATTTCTTGCCTTCACTTTGTTGGTATCCTTTTTTATGCCCATTCTCCCAAGTTTCCTTCTTTCCTTTACTTTGTACTTTGATTTTCTATAATGTTGTCTTCATTAATAAAGGATAAGGTACAAGGATGGATGTCAAATGTTTGATGCATTGTGACCCAGAAGAATTCGTTTTAAAAATCTTGTCTAGGCCTAGATCGTTTAGACGGGAAAGGTCTTATCCCGCCTAGCCATCTAACCCATCTAGGAGTCCGTATAGAACCGTCTAGGCTACAAGTTTGGTCGCCTATGTGCTAGGCGGCCCCTTTCCGCCCAGGGTCCGCCTAGCGTTTTTTTAAACAGTGTCAAAGACTATAGTTTTGTCCGTGCTAAATGAACCATTTCATTTTTCTAACAAAATAAAGAGATTCAACAACACCAAGAACTTATCGTCCTTAGTATAATCTCGTTGTTAAAAAAATGTACATTAATTAGCTATATATATTAATGAGTTCTAATCAAATCCATATTAGTTAAGCGATCTCAAGCCAAGCCTCACCAACTCCTCTAGTATATGTGATGGCATATGTAGCTACTAGGTTGCGTTTGAATCTCCTCCCCTTATTATAATCGCGTAAATATCTTCTATTAGAAAATAAAAACTAGGCGATTTCAAGTAATAAGTCAAAATATGTACTCTCCTATTATTATTATTAGAACGAGAAACAACTCTCTCTCGAAAAAACAACAAATAATGAACTACTCGGGAACTAAATGGGGAATCCTTTCCCCTAGAATTCTTAAAAAGTAAGGACAAAATCGCCCACAAGTTGGGTCAGACAAACAATGAAAACCAACGAAAAAAAGAATGCAAGGGAGTCAGCGACGGAATTTACTTCCCTAAACACATAGTGGACCTGGACCAGACCATCCCAGTCGCGGATTAATGTGTGTCTAGTAGGCATGGACGGGAGTGCGGGTCGGCCCGCAAAAGTGGGCCAAAATGGCTTAGCCCTTCCAGCATGTGGTCCATCTGGGCTAAACCCGCCCGGCCCGTGGGCCGGTCCTGGGTTGGGGGAAATGAGCCCAGCCCGACCGGGCCTGGAACAGCCCGGACCGACCCGGCCCAACCCCGTTTTTTTAGTTGAATTTTGAAAAAAAAGGGCACGAGCCTTCCATGGGCCTTCTTGAAGCGGCCCGGCCCCGATGGTATACCGGGCCGATCCTGGGTCCGGTTTCCCTAGCCCGGCCCAGTCCAGCCCGTGTCCATGCCTAAACTGTCTAGCTTAGTTGCATCTAAAGATTAGTAAAGAGAAACAAGACATAATTGTTGCATATGAAGTAAATGACCATAGTATACCACTATACCAAAAAACCAACAAATTGTTGGCCGGACCTACATTAATAATAACAAGACATCATATACTTCAAGCCCAAAAAAACAAAACTATACTTCTTGAGAGTATGATCAAATCCCAATTAATGAAATCCCAAACAAATCACATTAATCAGAACAAAAAAAAATCACTAACTTAATTAATCAAACAACTTGAGTAGCTCCAATAGACCTAAGCTTATTAGCACCATGGGCCGTATCATCGGAGGTAAACCCAAACTTGGAGTCGTAAACGAACACCTAGACGAGGATCCTAAACAAACACCTAGACGAGTCGGATGCAGGGTCTAGACGAACAGTGATTAGAACTAATATTCACTAATTTAATCAAACGACTTGAGTAGCTAGGCGACCCGCCTAGCTAGGCTCTAAAAGTTCCCAGTCCGCCTAGCCATTCAACCTGTCTAGGTGCTCGTCTAAGGCCATCTAAGTAATCGTTTTGGCCACTAGAAGCTAGAGGATCCTTCTTCATCCCTGATCTACCTAGCTTTTTTTAAAACATTAATTATAGTAGAAATATCAATGTATCGAGCTTAGTAGCATCTAACTATTGGTAAAGAGAAAACTAGACATAATTGTTGCATATAAAGTAAAATGACCTATACCAAAAAAACCAACAAATAGTTGGCCGGACCTACATTAATAACAACAAAAACTCCAAAATGCACATATTATATACTTAAAACCAAAAAGGGCCAAAAAATACATATACTTGAGAGTGTATGATCAAACCCCAATTAATGAAATATCAAACAATTCATATTAACTAGAACCAATGATTTAAAAAACGCTAAATAGACTCTGGGCAAAGAGAATCATATAGTATCTAAACAACTCAGAACGATCGTCTAGGCGTAACTAGACGGACTGGATCCTTCTAACGTCTAGACGACTTGAGTAGCTCCAATAGACCTAAGCTTATTGGCGCCATGAGCCGTATCATCGGAAGTAAACCCAAACTTGGCGTCGTCGTACACCTCACCGTCGCCCCAGAGCGCGTAGGCCTCCTCGCCATGGGCGGCGTTGTCGCCCATCTCGATCTCCTCGTCCGACATCCTTAACGGGATGACGACGCGGATCGCGAGGCAGATGAGGGTGGTGACCACCAGGTTCCACCCGATGATGAAGAGCCCGGCGACGAGCTGCTTGAGCATCTGGACGCCGCCGGGGTGGCCGCCGTAGACGAGGCCGTGGGAGTTGGTGACGGGGAGGAAGAGGTTGCAGAGGGTGGGCTGGGCGAAGAGGCCCGTGAGGAGCCCGCCCAGGAGCCCGGCCACGGCGTGCGTGTGGAACACGCCGAGCGTGTCGTCGATGGCTTGGAGTGGGGCCCATTTTTTGTGGACCACCATCATGGTGTACCATGGCACGCTTCCCGAGAGGATCCCCATGACTATGGCGGCCCAACCTTGTACAAGCCCTGTAAGAAAAATTAAATTAAATTAAGATAATCTTTGTATAACCATTTTAAGTAATTTATGTATATTTAATAGATAAATAAACAATTAATCGGATGTAATATATATAGTAAGGCATGGTTCTGACAATCTGACATAGATGTAATTAATGAGCCAATTTTGTATTGTATTATTGTCTATGATCGAGGACTAGTTCTCGTGTTATAATTAACTATCTTATGGGTTGGCATGGATGTCCATTATTGGTTATAACATTGAATTATTGATTATAACATTTGTATTGATGCCCATTATTTTGGGAAATTTGAGCTAGGGTAGGTTACTAAGTTTAAGAATATTCCGGTTGGTCTCTAAAGAATAGATGAACTTTTCGGGTTGGTGTCTAAAAATTTGTTTGCTCAATAATTTTGGTCGAAAAGGGGTCTTTGTAGTTTTTACTGCTTGAACATGGCTCAGATAGGTTCGTCTACATGTTGTCGCTTGACTCACAAGATGTCTAAGAAAATAATGGACGACGACAAGAAAATGGTTCTGAGTCAGTCGAAATAATACCGTTATAATGATTATTTTGGAATTGAGATGATTCGGGTATGGATTTGAATATTCTATTTATCGAATCTTACTATCCTAAAGGGTATTGTTAAATTTAAGGGCACCAACCAAAATACTTGAACTAAGGGACATTGGGCTAATTTTACTAGTATTTTTATTGGTCAATAACAATATTTGATGTTCCAATGTGTCAAGACAATTGTGGTGGATATATGTGCTAAAAATAAGCCAATTTTCATTGTTTTTGTTTATGACCGATGACTAATTTTCATGTTATAACTACATCATGGATTGACATGCATTTGAAATAAACCCTATTAATGTTCCTATGTTTCAAAAAACAATAACATGATGAAGATATGTGTTAATAACGTACCGGCGCCGGGGGTGATGCAAACAAGGCCGGTGATCATGCCCTGGACGGCGCCGATGACGGAGGGCTTGCCGAAGAAGATGACGTCAAGAGCCGTCCACGTGAGAAGGCTGGTGGCCGTGCATATGTGGGTGTTGATGACGGCCATGGACGCGACGAGGTTGGCGGCGTAGGGGGCTCCGCCGTTGAACCCGGCCCAACCCATCCAAAGAAGCCCGGCTCCGACTAGCATCATTAAGATGTTGTTCGGTGGGAATCTCTCCCTGTCTTTCTTTGATCTTGGTCCAACCTTTACAAAATTATAAGTGCACGTAAATACACAAACAAACAAAAAACATTAACGGGCGCATATGCGCGGATGGCCTAGCACATAAGCCCATTGGGTTCCATCCTAAAACCAATTGACCTAAGAGTATATATGCTAGGTTTGATATATTTGGATTTCAGAAGTCAGATAGGTTATTATTCTCAACTAGGTGCCGAACGAGTCACTTGACTCGTAACCAAACTTGACCCGCCAATAAATTTATGAGTTGGGCACCCAACTCACAATTTTACACAATTTATAGGTTGGATCAGGTAATGGGTTGGATTTTTGACCTTACAAGTTATAGGTCGGATACCGGTAAAACACATGTAAGATCCTAAGATTGGTTAATTACGGAGTAAGATTTAAGAGTAAGGACTTTCGGGCATTATCGGATTTTTTTAAATTAATTCCGAGTTAACGAGTGTCGATACATGACCCAAATCGTAAAACTCTAATTCGTAAACCAATCATAGGTCAAAATTATTTTTTTTAAGGGTAATCAAGTCACCCTATATAATCCGAATTACGAATTACGAATTACGGGTCGGGTTAAGTTGACCCGTTGAACACCCTATTACAAACATTTTCTTGACTTGCTAACGTAACATGTGCTTTATTATTGCGTTTGAAAGTTTTAAAAGATTTGTAACCATATGGTCCATATTTTCAATAATGAGATAATTAAAATTTAATTCCGTTTCTAGAGGAAGAGATTTCCAAAAAGATACGAAGAAAACAAGCCAGCTGCATTATTCAATTTTCACGGGTCAATAAGGTAACAAAATCATGATTCCTGAGAATGAGGAAGATTCCGAGAGATTCCCCCAACCTGTGAGATTCATCTGTTTAATCTTTGACTTTTTGACTTTTCAAGTATTTCCTTACAAAAATGATCAAAAAAATCAAAAATTAACAAATGGTTCTCCGTAACTCTAAAGTCCATTACTCCATACTTTCATCTAGATGATGGTATATCACTCATTTTGTCATATTCCCTTAGTCTACACAAATTTTTTAATTAGTCAACAATTTCACATTGGTACATAGCATGCTTTCAATACCAATCTGGTCAAACAAATTGTGCGCCGTAGACTAAAATTAACAATATACAACTTCCGGCCGGGCCAAGTCCACAAATCCTAGTTAATTATTTTAATTCATTGTCATAAAAATCTAATTAATCTTTTATTTTTCTAACAAACTACGCTCATTTCACTCAACATATCCTAATTAACTAAATAAGGCTCCGTTTGGTACCATACTTCGGGCATTAGGAATCGGTTTAAGAATCACTCAATCTGATTCCGTGTTTGGTTAAATTTTCTTTTCGGAATCAACCTTTCCAAAAATGACCCTTTCCACCATTTTACACTCCACATGTCCTAATTAAATAAGGCTCCGTTTGGTACCATACTTCGGGTATTCGATTCCATGTTTGGTTAGTTTTCTTTTTCGGAATCAGCCACTCCAATAATGACTCATTCCACCATTTTACACACACAATTTCGTAATGTTTGGTTAGTTTTTCTTTTCGAAATCAGCCATCCCGAGGATTGACTCATTCCATCATTTTACACACAATCTCATACTCTCCTCTAAATCAAGTACGACTTCTAAATTCATCAAACCCCTTCTTTATCCCATTTCCATTTCTTTTCGAAATCCGCCATTCCAATAATGACTCATTCCACCATTTTACACACAATCTCGTACTTTTTGGTTAGTTTTTCTTTTCGGAATCAGCCATTCGAGGAATGACTCATTCCACCATTTTACACACAATCTAGCTCATACTCTTCTCTAAATCAAGTACGACTTCTAAATTCATCAAACCCCTTCTTTATCCCATTTCCGTTTCTTTTCGAAATCAACCATTCCCGGAATAACTCATTCCACCATTTTACACACAATCTAACTCAGGCTCTCCTCTAAATCAAATACGATTTCTAAATTCATCAAACCCCTTCTTTTTCCACTCCAATCCAATCCTGGGTTGATTCCAGATTTATACCAAACGGGGCCAAAATGAAATAAAGAGAAACGTACGTACCCAATAGGCGGCGGTCATGCCGGCGACACCAGAAGAGAGGTGGATAACATACCCGCCCGCAAAATCCATAACGCCCCACTGAAACAAGAACCCGCCGCCCCACAAGCTAAACGCGCCGACGGTGTACGAGAACGTGAGCCACAGCGGCACGAACGCCATCCAGGCCCGAATGTTCATCCGCCCGATCACCGACCCGGCCAACAAAATCAGCGTGATGGCCGCGAACACGCACTGGAACCACACCAGCGACGCCATCGGGTAGTACGGCTCGCCCATCGCCGTCTCGACGCCGCCGTTTTTAAAATAGTGGGTCGAGGCGGGGACGGCGGCCTGCTTGAGGAGGAAGTGTTGGGCCAGGGCCGGGCCGGACCTGCCCCAGAAGGGGAGGAGCTTGTCGCCGAAGGACATCTTGTAGGCCCAGGTGACCCAGCAGAGGACGACGGCGGCGAAGGCGTAGAAGGCCATGAAGGAGGAGTTGATGGCCCACTTCTTCTTCACGATGCTGCCGTAGAGGATCACCAGGCCCGGCACGCTCTGGAGGCCCACCAGCGTGGCTGACGTCATCTGCCACGCGTTGTCGCCCTTGTTGAGCCATTCCGGCACCGAGGTTGAGTTGTACGCGTACGCTGACGTCATCGATCTGGTGGTTTTGGTGGTGAACTGGTGGAGGATATTTGGGAGGAGAAGATTCAGCGGAATGATAGTTGGGCAAGGGGGAATCTTCTTGTTCTTATATAGAAAAATTCTAAGAGTGTACAACGGGTCGGGTCAATGACCCGTCCTGTAATTCAGGTCGACCCGTGATTTGTGCGGATCGGGTCACGGGTCGAATTTTTCAGCGCTTGTGCTTTACCTTGAATAAGGGTGTCGAAGCCCAGTTAGTTGCTAGACTCTCATCCAACTTTATGTAATCCTTATTAGATAAACAATAAAATGAATTAATATATAAAGTATTTTTTTATAAAAAATTGTGGGGTGCGGATCGACATACGCGTGAGGATTCCTAGAAAAATCAGGGGAAAATAGTGTGCTTTGAATTTGATTTGATTTTTATTTTTATTTTGGAGGAGTTGTGAACTTAGGAATGGGGAATTTTAATGTTATTATTTGACCTTTTTGGTAGGACTTAGGAGAATAGTGTTACAAGTACTTTAGGAGAAAGTGACAAGAGGTGAATGTTGATAGAGTTGAGTTGTCAACGAATTATATTCAAGGTTGAAACTTCGAATATAGTATGGAAAATTGCAGAAAATAACCCTATTTTTCTAGGTGATTGTGAAAAGTAATCCAAACTTTCAAAAGTTAGGGTAAATAGCCCTGTCTATGGGGTAAGTTGCGATCGCTAACTTGAGTATCGTCGAAAATGATATTTTTTTGTAGTCATTGGATATGGTATAATGTTGAGTTACCTATAATCAATCTTGATAATGTCAAACAAGATAAAAAAAAATAATCATATTTAACATGCTTAGACCAATTATCCCAACTTTTTATTGCACCTTTTCAATTTTAGGGTATTTTCTGTAGCCATCTCTAAAGATGGGATTATTTACTGTACTTTTTCTAATATAAAAGTATCTCTTTTTTCTGAAATTTTGGAGTATGTGAGATCTAAATAATGAGGTTTTTCAAGGGGTTCTCAACAAATAAACCTAACTAAAATATTAGAAATTGACAAGAAAAATAAAAACTCTATCAACGACTAAAAACCCTATCAATAAAATCATTTTGCTCACTTTTCTACCACTAAGATAATTTTTATCGACTAGGTTCTCATCACCTCTTAGCATTGACAATGTGACATACAAAATCGTACACGTATTTTGTGTATGGTACGAATGTTATTGTAAAATGTGAATTGAAGAGCTATCTCAGTTGGTAGGTACACAGAATATTATTAGCATGACGTGATGAAGGAGATCGAGTACAATAATAGTCGCCCGTCTTTTCTGGGAAACCCTACAATATTGGTTACGTTGACCAGGAATAATTAGTCCGGATACTTAATTTGCTAAAAGCTAGGGTGTATCCAGTTTAATTAGCAATCTGTCTTACTGTCTATATGAGAGTATTTGATAAGTAATCAAGCTAATAATAGCTAATTAATCATCGATTTAGCCAATCAACATTTGGTCTAGTAGAATGAGACGTGAGATTTTGTTTAAGTGTTTTATCTAGGGATTCGAACTCGAGTTTCTGATGGTGTGCGTAGGGATGAGCATCGGAACCGAACCGAACCGACAAAAACCGAAATTCCATATTATGTGAACCGAAAACCGAACCGAACCAATTCGGTTCGGTTTCGGTTTCAGTTTTTGTCGGTTTTGCATAAATATAAGGTTATTCTTTGAAAAATTCGAACCGAACCGAAATTTAACCGAAAACCGAACCGACCCGACCCGAAACCGAAATTTGGAAAATTCCTAAACCGAAAATCGAACCGAATTATTTTGGTTTCGGTTCGACTTAAAATTTCGGTTTGAACCGAACCGTGCTCAGCCCTAGGTGTGCGTGGAGAAGACTGAATTGGGAGAGTCGATCGCTTCCATTAAAGACCTTTATAGTTTGATTCTGAACCGAACAGGGCGAGAGACTAAAAAAGAAGCTAATTAATGATTTTATCTATGGTTGAGAATGGGTCAGTTCGAACCGAAGATTTGAGACAAACCAAAAGCAATACTATCCGATTTTCGGTTAATTTTTTTTCTCCTAATTTCGGTTTCGATTCGGTTCAGTTTTGTTCATAATTTTCCAAAGTATAGCCTTTTGTCCATCTCAAACCGAGAAAAATTGAACCGAATCAATTCGGTTTAATTTTTTATTCACTCTAAACTAAATTTTAGTTTTTATTTCGTTTAATTTTTCTCTATTTAGTTTGATGTTTAACCGATGCGCGCTAGCTTGACCTTAGATTTATCATCTAGTGTAATTTGAAATCGGTTTTGATAATCTATGCCTTTAGGGATAGTTTAAACATACTTAAGGAAGGAAACTAAAACCCTTTTAAGAAATTAATAAACCCATTTAAGAAAATTAATTCATATAAAATAAGCACACACTTATAAAAGATTGTCCTTTTTAGAAGCTTAACCTATGCCCTCGGGGCACAGGTTAAAAAAGTTGATTTGAAATATAATTGTCAGACTGATGATTGTATATGATTATTAAATTATGTGTTAATTACGTACTTCATATAATTACAATTTCTGAGCGTGAGTGATTAATCTGTTATTATTTTTTCATGACATGCCGTTTAGCTTACATTGTTTGTATAATAATCCAAGGAGATCTTTCTTATGCAGATTGTGAAGAAGACTATAGTTCACATTAACAACGTTATTTATACTATAATATGCAGTTTTGATGGTTGAGGCAACCATTTTCAGTCCGGATTTTCTACATCTCACGGTGTAAAATACTATGCTCCACTATATCTCATTTAATTATTTAAATCATCAAATAATGATAAGAAAATTTTAAAAAATATATATTTATATTCTAAATGCTTATTCTCATATATTTATAGAGTTTTATCATATAAATTTCTAACCAATATTTTTAAAAGTTAAAAAAACCGTTTATTTAACAATTTTTAATGTAAAAAATAAACAATGACTTTTTATCACAAAATTCTATAAATATATAAGAATAAACATTTAGAATATAAATATATTTTTTTAAATTTTTTATCATTATTTAATAATTTAAATAATTAAATAGAGTATAGTGGAGCATAGTAGGTTGTACCGTGGGACGTGGAACCATTTTGGTTGCTTAGAAATAATGCAAATTGCTCAACGATTAAAAAAATATATATATGTTTATATTTGTATAACAACACAAATTTAATTAATATAATTCAAATCCCATTCGCGTCATTCCTAAAATATCAAATTTATGATTTGACTTCCTTAAGGCCAGTTGATTTTTTTTTATAACGTGCAAGTAACAACTACGTAGATTAAACAGCTAATAATAATGTCAACTGTCCACATTCCGATTTAAAAAAAAAAACATTAGAGCAATATATGAACTATATATGCATATGAAATTCAATCCTTGTTTTTTTTTAATGTTTTTTCAAGAACTATAAGTTTTTTTTTAAACTTCAAGACTTAGAAGTTATGTTGTCCCTAAATTTACAACTTTAATAATCACAGTATACCGTACTTGTACATATCGTACAAAATCATCAATCTCACTATGGAGATTTATCACAAATTAATTAACCGCTTAGAAGTCAAATTACAACTACTTTTAGCATATTATATTCATATTTACCCTAGCTTGTAACCCAAGGAATGTTGAACATGTATATATCTATTTGATGAGAAGGAGAACCTCATAGGGAATTTTATATACAATCTTACATGGTATCAGCTCCTTTATCGACACTAGGAAGATAGTATTTTTCAAGAAGATTGAAGACGGGATTTTCGGGATGTCCAACACGGGCGTGCCAGATTGAAGTCGAAACAACATATATAGAGAGAAACGGGGGCAGAAATGAATGACTGTAACTATTACAGTCATTCACATTAAGGGGATGGAGTAGATCTTGCCGAAACTATTACATCTCATTCGATTGGTTCTCGTTTAAAAATTCTTCAAAAAAAAAGTCATTAGGGTCAAATATGAACATAATATAATATGCTAATAGCTACAAATTTCATGTTTTACAACTATATTGTACTCCCTCCGATCCAAAATAAGTGTCGTTTTAATTTCCGACACAAGATTTAAGAAAATTATTAACTAAACTCAAAACTGTAAATTTATTATAAATTTTACCACTCATCACCTTTTCTAACCAATGAATGAATAACATTAATCAATAAAAACATATTCCAATAACAATTCTCATAACTCACTCCTAATCAATTGCCTAAAAAACCTAAAACGACACATAAATTAGATCAAATTTAAAGTGCTAAAACGACACTTAATTTAAATCGGAGGGAGTATTAATCAATTTGTTTCAAATTTCAATGGTTTAGATACATTGAGAAGTGTTTTAACAATAACTCAAGAATTATTATGTCGGGTAAATAGAATTTTCGCACTACAAGTTACGTGTAAATCAAAATGTAGAATGATCTAATTTTAGAGTAAGCTCTTAGACGACTTCTTACTCCATTCCCATTGTTCACATGCCATCTTTGACAATATGCAAAATTAGATCAATAACGTGACATTTTATAGAGATAACACGTGTTAGAAAATTAGATTAATCAATAACGTAACATTACATCGATGAGGACGAATATATTTTGAGCTATGCAACTTGATCTGTATGTTAAATCTTTACTTAATGTTACAACATGTTGCGAGCTAGAAAAATAATGGGTTAATTATAGTGATTATTTGAAATCGACAACAACATTAATGATAAAAAAGATTATGATCAATCTTCTCCGTGTTGGGATAGCTCTAAAGACGGTCTTGTTTCGGTGGAATTTATTGGAAAATTTATAAGTAGAGTTTTAAAACCCTATTATAAATTGGTGAACCATAGGAAGAAAAAAAATTAAAAAGAAAAAAAGCATTACTAGATTTGGAAAGAAAACAAATTAAATTTAACTGTTAAATTATATTTGAGTGGTTGAGATTTAAGCAAATTTATCGATAGAGTTTTTGTTAAACTCCACTGTAACTAAACATGAAGAACTTTGCTTTAGCAAAATCCGCAATTACTACAATATCACATGAATGCATATGAAGATTTTGCTTCAAAAATGAATGGTCAGTGACAAGATTGGTGTGATATAACGGCTGATACCAATTTCCTACAAATTTTCAAATCAGCAAATCATATTTGATATATAAATTAGGATTATGATAGTAACTTCCTACAAATTCTTAAATCCAGTAAAAATTTAACTCCTATGAAAATATTTAAAATTCCTATGAAGTTTAATTACCCATATTTAATTTCACATAATTTAATTTTTTTTTTTGGTCGAAACATAATTTAATTTCCTAAAAAGTACACTTTATATGTTTAACCAAACAATCGAGCACCTAATGTTTAACTTACCCCAAAAAACAAAGAGAATTTTTCTTAAATCATTTCGGTGTGATCATCGGTTATTGACCCAATTTACTTGGATTTCAGGCCCAAATAATTGCACATTAATGGGCTGGCCCAAACTTATTATAGTAGCTTATAAAGTAATTAATTGTTATATCTCAATGACAATATAAAATATTATAATGATAATATAGTATATTATACAATTAAATCATGCATTAAAATGCAACATACTGCATTATAATGAGCGATCCAAATTGACCTCAAACACCCATATATGTATGAGTAGTTTAGTGTAAGGAGTTGTAACATAAAGACTACTATTCTAGGTTGATTGAAAATCAAGATTGAAAAAAATTGAGATTCTTTATGTCACCAAGTCATATTGCAGAAAAGGAAACTAAAGTGCATCTCTTCTTAGTGACTCTTAAATTGATACTAGCCTTCCTTTGTTGGTTTTTTCTTAGCTGTATTTTTAAAGTTGAATCTAATTCCTTCTTTATTCTCTATATTCTTCTCTAACCCTTTGTGCATCCATTTGCGTTCTACATACTCATGTTTCATTTGCAAAATTTAATATATTAACAACCTTGCCAAACTCAAAAACTCTCCAACCTTACTCCTACACTATAAATAAGCACTTGTGTTACCCTAATTTCCACACATTCCAATATTTTTACCTAAGTTTTTTGTTATTTTCATATTTACTTCAAGATGGCTAACCAACCTCCCGCTCGTCCCTGGTTTCGTCTTCCAAATCTTGCACGACAACCAGCACCAGCACCAGCACCTGCACCTGCTCCTGTGGCGCAGCCACCTCAACAATCTAGGATTCCAGTTATCCGTCCTGCATTTAGGCCGGCTTTCACTCAATCCCAAGCTGCTCCACCACCACCACCGCCGCCACCACAATCTGCTCCTCCAACTGCAACCCCATCTCCAACTCCAACTCAACCACCAAGCCCTCCTTCTCCTCTAACACCATATGTCTCTCCTACCCGTTCTCCTTCTCCTCCTCCTCCTCCTCCACCACGTGTCGTTTCTTCACCACCTCCTCCACCACCACGGTCATACGTTACTTCTCCTCCTCCACCTTCCACAAGGACCCCTCAATTGCCAAGTCCTATAGCGTCTCCTATCAAAACCACTCGCTCTCCTCCTCCAATCAACTTACCTCCTCAATTCAACTCAACTCTGCCTGAAGCCGAACAAGAGAAGGTGTTATTACAAGACACTTTCAACAAGAAGCCGGTTTTCCCTACTTCGGACCAAGGAAGTTCAATCAAGGGCTTTGGTCATAAGGGTGTCCACAACTCAATCAAACATGCAAGGGTTAAAGAGGCAGGTGCTCGCAAGTCTTCATCTTCTGATTCTGAAGATGGTAAGAATGTGAGGATCATAACCATGACTGGTGAGAACAAAGGAGCTCTCATGGAGCTCAGTTTTTCTCCAAGGAGAAATGAAGGTAGGACTCTTGGTAACTTTCCCGGAAGTGGTTACAAAGTGGGTAATGGTTTGAAGGAAGACGAGGATTTACATAGTGGCAATGCAGACGTGTCTAAGATTAAGGATCATGATAAAGAGATGGAAACATCGTCGCATAAGCCTATGAATGGCTATGTTAATAGCAATGTGCAAGGTATTAACAATTCCATCCTCTTCAATTGTTCTTTCACTCATCATGATCCGGGAGTCCACTTCTCGGTTTCTAGGAAGAAGCCGATCAATGGCAAAGCGCATCATGGCAATGGACATGAAAATGGAAAGAGGATCTAGGAACAAAAGAAAGAAAGGAGGAGGAACAAGTTCTTGTGACTTTGTGTTTCTTCTTTTCCCTATTTGAGAATAAAGATGAGAGGAAGTGGTCATGGAAAATTCAGGCTATTTGTGGTCATAATTTAATGTATGCATGTGTTGTTTATATACTTTATCATAACTATGAGGACTATACCCAATTTAAACACTTTTAATAAAGGCTAGGATATATGGGTGTCCAGTTATTGATATGCTATACAAGTTGTAAGCTTATTGCTTCAATTTTCTGTATTAATGTTTTTGATGATCATATGAAAGAGTCCTATTGTTACAAGAATGTTGAAAGCTCTTCAATTATAATCATACTCATTTTATTTTAAATATAAGCTTTAAGACCATCACAATATTTTAGACCATATAAAAAAAAAAAAAAGATCTTTGATCATTAACAATATTGATAAGATTCATCTTTAATCAATTAAAACATGAAAGACATGATAAATCTATATCATAAATTAAATTCTAAGATGCTATGTTTACCAATAAGGCTATTTTGTGTTGTTGAAAATCAAGATTGCAAGACTTAAATAAAGGGGAGAAAGGGAAATGCAAGTGATTCTTTGAGCACCTTTGCAAGATAAGAATATATATATAGAGAGAGAGTTTTGTTTCTGTACTAAACTATGGCCAATATATAAATCATAATTATTGTTACTTTTATTGAAGAAATGGATGGTCCATTTGACATTTATGAGAACCTTTAAAAGTTTAGTTTGTTTATATTTAATCAATAAAGAATATAGGTAATTAAAAGACGCATAACTTCAACCAACCATGTCTCTAGTTCCATTCTCAAACGTCAAGACTCTAGTTAACTTTTTCACCTTTTTTAATCTAAAAAAAGTTTATGTTTACTTTTTTTTTAAAACGAGAGATCCATCTTTAGTGGTAAATTCCAAACTCATGAACTAGTCGTTAAAGTGAACAGAATCTAAAGAATAATGTTGACATAACATGAATACGTCAAATTCAGGTGGTATGAATTTGGTGTTCTATCCTCATGTCATTGTCGAATTGGATGATTATTTTTATCGGTTTAAATCTTGTTTTAGTGAAATCAAGTTTTGATTGATGTTTGATTTCATACTCAACTTATTGTGGATCTAACATATTAATCTCAAGAAATATGAGATATTTTAGAAAAAATATATAGAAAACCTACACATTTTATTCAAAACTTTGACACCACTACTAAAAGTTCAAAAATATCATTGCAAGGAGCAAGTTTAATAAAACAAAACTTCATTGAATTGATAGTTATTTAGTAGCACTAGTACAGAGTAGGGGTGTACACCGCACAATTCTTACCACGTTTTAAACAATCGTGGTGTACATAATGATCGGTCCACATTTGAAATAGAAAACCGAGGTGCAAAGCATCTTCAGAAAAAAATAATTCAGTTCGGACCGCGGATTGTCTAATGAACCGTGGTATAAATCAATTTATTTCTCTCGGACCACGGTTTGTAAATAAAGAGAGGTGCGGATATTTTAAATTTTTTAAAAAGGCGAATTGTTCTTATTTGGATATATGCTCCAATTAAGTTACTCTCTAATTCAAATCCATCCCTAGCCAGACCCCTTGTTACATCCATCGTCGGTGCTTCTCCGGTTCTTCTCGATCGCTCCTTTCTCCTTCGTTGATCGGTGTTGGTGGTTACATCGTCGGTCCTCTACCGATGCCTCTCGCTGCTCGTCGGTGCCTCTCCCTTGGTACTTTTCGCTGCTCAAACTCAAGTCCATGTTCCATTAAGATGCTGGTAATTGTCACTACAAGTCCATGTTTTTTTTTAAATCTCCTGATGCCTCAACTCTTTAATTCTGAAAATCTTGTTGGCTTCAGGTTGGCGTTCCACTGGAAGTTGTACATTTAACTGATGAGTATTGGTAAAAAGTGGTAAGTTTGTTACCCGGGTGTGATAGATTTTTTATGCAGAATCAAATTGGTTTGTGTATATAATCAAAACTGAAAATACACCACCTGTATTATGATCACAAAATACCATGCTAAATTTGTCTTTCCTTGTAAAACACTGGTGTCTGTCCACTGAAGTACTGAACTGTTCCAATAAGTGGTGTCCGTTTTATGGATGAGATTGCTTCCCCAATGAAATGACTGGTAGCTAAATAGAGAATAGTAGTTCTGGAGGTTTAATGACTACTTTTATACTTCTTTGATACAATTCATATGTGTTGTATGTGTAGGATCTCTGTTTGATGGGTTGCAGCAATCCCCGGCTAACTTCTCTTCAAACTCTGGTGGAAACAACATTATGTCATCCTTGGATGGGTCAGGAAGTGTAAGCCAAATGATTCCTGCTCATAGGCTCATTTGCAGTTTCGATAATACTTCTATGATCATGGAGTCTGCCAATGATAACAATGGCTTTTCAAAATTGTAGTCATCGAAGAGTTTTTTGAATAACTAGTATGTTGATTCTTGTATACAATAAGAATGATTCTTCTTTGTTAGCTTAATTACTGCTGATTCTATTGAATGTCAATAGTTTTTAAGATTTTAATTTTTTTTTAATATCAAACATTGGGACCACGTTTTTTTAAATAAGCGTGGTCCAAAGTTCGGAACGCGTAAGCTAATAAACGCGGTCCGAATGTCGCACCACGGTTAGCAGTAAACGTGGTCCGATACCCGGACCACACAGGGTATACACCACGTTTAATATTCTGTGGTCCGATGTAAAAAAAAGCGTGGTCCGAGTCTATCATTTGTACTAGTGTAGTGTGTATGGTATCAACCAAACAAAACTATCTTTCAATAAACCAAATGATATAATTAAAGACATGAAAGAATGCATAAAACACCATCCCAAAATTCCTGACCAATGAGAAAAATAAACATTCGTTTCGAATAAATCACAACCAACACTTTTTAAATTAATTTTGATGGAACAAAGACCATTTGGCAAACCCAATAAGTATGGGTCAAATAACATACTCACAACAAAAGTTGTTGCCTTTTATTGGTAATTAGATCGATTCGACCAGACAATGTCACTCTAAGTTTAGGTTAGATATTATGTAGTCAATTTAAGGGGAAACGAGGCCTAACACTAAAATTATTAGACCAACTTGTGATTTGTAAAAGTTGTTGCATTTAGAAACGTTGATATAATTTTAACTAAAAAAAAGAACGACGATATATAAGTTAAACGAATTGAACTATGAAAATTAGAATTTGTAGGAGACAAACCTCTGAATCATTAATGCAGTTAAAGAAATTTGGAACTACCTTAAAGATAATATCTTTTTTTTTGGATTAAACCTTGACGATAATCATTAATAGCTTGATGTTTAAGATTAACAAGCGGTTGATAAAATTGCATCTCATTCATTTTCGCCAAACTCTATATAAAAATATATAGATTTAAAAGCCATTTCTAAGTCTAACCTAATTCTTAATTAGGTGATGAAAAACAAATAAAAATGTTTACTTTAAGCTTGTAAATTGGACGGTTAATATGAAGTTTTCATCTTACGGTATTAAGCATCAGGTTCGTGCCAACTTTGCATGTTAATTGCAATTTGAGTTTGTAATGGCCAAAGCCAGTCAAATTTGTAAAATATTAGCTTGTCCAATTAAACCACCTCTAACAAAAAAAGTCTTCGAATTGAGTTCTTTGATTCCCCTACGTTTTGTCATTGTAGGATTTGTAGCTACATATGAGTTGTGACCATTACATTTCAATGTGTTCTTTCATTTTTCACTATGCTGTAAATTTTGTAATCTCAAGTGTAATTTCCTATTCCATTTCGGCTCCAAGATACCTCAAGTGTACAAGATTTGGGCGAGATCGTTATTCTGTGTGTCCCTTTGATTCTCCTAAATTTTATCTTTATTCTTGTTGTAACAAGAATGATAAATAGTAACGAACGACACAGAGATTTACGTACGTCCACGGGCAGAGAACCGAAATTTTTATTATGGAGACGAAACAGAACATATTACAAGAATAAGACGTTTGTTTCATGAGTATTTATAGCGACTCACGAAACCCTAATCAGATTATGGGCCTAAGTTTAAAACAGATCACGATAAGCCCGTTAATACAAAATATAGCGTACCATTTTCCAGGGTGGCACGCCAACGAGACCAGGGTTGCCCCGAACCCCTGGCAAGTACCGGTCAACGACGAATTCAAGGGATATTAACAATTCTTCTACTCTTTAATTTTTTTACCTTTAGAATTGTTCCTTTTTCACTTTGGCTTAAATTACAAGTCAAAATCAACCACTAAGAAAATTTGGTTTAAAATTTTTGGAATTATTCTGCATATATCACGTGGGACATGAAAAATGAAGGAATATTAATCTTTAGGCCAAACCATTGCATCTATAAACAGTTAATCTTCATAATTAGTTGCTAATTGGGTTAATTAGGTTCTGATTTTACGTTGCTTTTGAGCACAATAAAGGTAAGTTGTAAAGTGCAAGGAGACAGCATAACATCTTTATGAAGCAAAGTTATATGGGACAATATTGACAATTGACAGCACCGATCGCTTCAAATCCTTGTGGTAAAAGGATTTTACCATGCATGGTTATTTTTGATGTTTGATTCCACATTCCATGCAATTCGAGATCTTTCAAATTATACTGTAAATTTTATTTATTCCATGCAAATCGGTATCTTCATTAGTACAGGCCAATTGAAACAGACGGTAGGAATATTTGCATGGTCATGGCCTCATGGGTCGAGTAATAAATGGGTGGAGCCATTTTACTACCCGACTGTGAATAGAAATTGCTCATCCGATTGTCACTATCCGTAAAAATTTTCACCCATATCTGATCCATCCTTCACTCGTGGGTAAATCGTGTGACCCATCGCCCACATTTTTTTTACCGCGATATGAACAAATTAGATCATACCAACGATAACGTCGATGAAGATCTTGATTTGAACTTGACATTTCCTTAATATAATAGAGGGACTAATTGATTATTGACCCTTAAGTTCAGCGAGAGGTTAATTTGAACAAAGCCTTAAAGACACCACTTACTCACTTAGGAAACTGAGAGGTGGCAACTTAGAGAATGAAGAGAAAGCTGTGAGAGCCCTTCATGAGAAACTGCAGAGTAAAAAGATGATTCGATGAACATAATATAATAGAGGGACTAAGGGAGCATATCATTAGAAGTACCAACGTAGTGAGACAAGAACCGGCGACCGAAGCGTAGAAACCAGTGAGAGAAAGGGTTGGAACGGGCGAATAGGTCGTCATCAAGAGCACAGAAATCAACGAGAGATGACCATGGTCGAAAATTAGAGCACAAAAAACACCAATGGTTGATGGGGCTGGACAAAATCGGTAAAGAGGGGTTGGAATATGCGAAGAGGTCGATAGAATAAGGCTGGACAAAAGCGACCAGTGAGGAAAAAGAGGTGAAGAAAGTAAATCTAATTTATATTCTAAGTTAAATTACATGTGGTAAATGAGTGAAGTGGGTGATGGACTGATGGATGTTAGGTCGTGTGAATTGCATGTAAAAACTCACCAACCAGGCCATCACCCATTTCATCCGTCACCTGACCCACCCGCCACCCTTTTTTACAAGTTTTCACCCATATTTTTGTGTTAGTTAATGCATTGCACATAATGTCAAACCCCACGTATAAGTCCATTTTTATCACCTAAGACATTTTAGGCTATCGATCTTTTCAACCTTTTAATCTACTAGATTGTTTAATACTTTACATTTCTAAAAAACATATATATTCAAAATATCAATTTATTATTAATGTTTATCCAATTCTATGTCTAAAAGTCTAAAACATATGATAAAAAATCCTAATAAATCCAAACTTAAGAAGACTTTTTGAAATTTAAATCAAGCATATTTTATAAAAGTAGCTTCATATGGTTTATTTTTGTTCTTACTTAAATATTAATCTTACAAAAAAAATTCTTTCAATACCCTAAAATTAATATTATTTTGGCCGTTATATATATTTTATACACTCGTATATATATAAAAATATATTAAATAAATAATAGGAAACACTTTAATTATCTTCCACTCGATTGTCTTCTGCTTTCTCTCCAATCCAACCCAGAAATTCTCAATCGCCGATTTCACACCGACGAAACTCCGAGCTATGCAATTCGTGCTCCAATCACTATCATTCTCCGCCATAATCCTCCTCCTCCTCCTCTCCTCCTCCGCCCACTACCTTCCACCTCCGCCCTCCTCCTCCGGCCTCATCTCCGAATGGCAACCCGCCAGGGCCACCTACTACGCCGCCGCCGACCCCCGCGACACGGTCGGCGGCGCGTGCGGATACGGCGACCTCGATAAGGCCGGATTCGGCAAGGCGACGGTCGGCCTGAGCACCGCGCTCTTCGAAAGGGGCCAGATCTGCGGCGCCTGCTTCGAGCTCCGATGCGTCGACGACCTCCGCAATTGCATCCCCGGAACGTCGATTATCCTCACCGCCACCAACTTCTGCGCCCCTAATTTCGGATTCGCCGCCGACGCCGGCGGCAAATGTAACCCTCCTAACAAGCACTTCGTGGTTCCGATTGAAGCTTTCGAGAAGATCGCTCTCTGGAAAGCTTCTAACATGGCCGTTCAATATCGCAGGTCGGTTTCTCTCTCTCTCTCTCTTTCGTTTTCCCCAAATTTCGATTTTTGTTGAATTTGATTTCGCGGTTGAATTTGAAATTTGAATTCGATTATCAGCCTCTCTTTTGTCGTTTCTCGTTTGTTGTTTTCGAAATTAGGGCTATGAATTGAAGCAGAAACTATTTATACTGTGTTATTGATAATCTAGGTCTAATCCTTGCTCAAATTTTGAAATTAGGCAGAAATTGAGCTTGGTGCAATACTGTTTGAGTGTCTGAGAAGCTTAAAACTGCTATGAACTGAGCTTCTGCATAGTTTCTGTTAGCAATGTGAATCAAAGATTAGAACTTTCTTGAATTTACTTTCAAGGAAGCTGAAAATTGGTTGCATATCTGGCTTTTGAAATGGTTTTTGGTGTACAGGATCAAGTGCAGAAGAGAAGGAGGGATTCGATTTGCCATAGACGGCACTAGCTTCTTCATGTCAGTGCTCATCAGTAATGTGGCTGGAGCAGGCGACATTGTAGACGTCAAGATCAAGGGATCGCAAACCGGTTGGCTACCCATGGGACGGAATTGGGGTCAGAGTTGGATTATAAGTGCAGATTTGAAGAATCAGCCTCTTTCGTTCGAGGTTTCTAGTAGCGATGGTGAAACAGTGTTATCTTACAATGTTGCTCCTAAGACTTGGAATTTTGGACAAACTTTTGAGGGGAAGCAGTTTGATTGAGTTTTGGAAACTAGTTTTCTGATTTCTCTCCATTGATCTCTTCTCTGTAGTTGTAGTTAGCTTACAGGATCAGAATTGTTGTAGGCTTTGTTTGTAGCATGTTTCTGAAGTGCTGTAAAGTTTATGAACATTTGATGTTAGAGTACTCAAAATGTTAATGATCTTAATCTAGGTTTTTATCCAAACAATTGGGTTATAATCATTGTCCACACGCTGAAGATTCATTGTTCATTCCCTAGTAAACTAACTGACAGTGGAAATCCTGAAATTGAGCTTAGGGATGACAATCACACCCGCATCCTAACTGACTCATACGGCTTGACTAAGCGGTGAAAACCCGAACAAAGTATGGGTGATGGATAAGTATGTATAATAAGCACTATAATTTTGCATTACTTGTGTAAAACTAAGGCTCCGTTCGGCATGTGTTAAACCTTATTTTGTCGATATTGTTCTTATTTTGCAAGATAATTTTGTATTACATGTGTAAAACTATATAAAATGTGCATCATAGTTTACATCAAATCAAAATCACTTACATAATCCGGCCTAAGCCGATTCACCCGATGGATGACGGATGGATGCATCCGACTATCCGAAAGGGCTAACGAACTTGATCCATTGTCATCCCTCTACTGAAATTGTGAAGGGGTTTTCAATATATGTAAGTGGGCCATAATGGGCCGTTCATTGGGTTGGGCTGAATGCACACTTTGGCTATTGGGCCAGTCGGAGTGCTAAAACGAGGATTTTAGCACTAATCCGTTAATCATGATAGCGACTGTGATAATATCGTTGAAATTACCGGACAATTTGAAGATTTTTCATGAATTTGGTACGGAAATCGGATGAAAAAGAAAAAAAAATTGTATAATTTGCTGTTCGCAAGAGTCACCTTCCAATTCCATTTCTCTGATCACTTACTTGCAGAGTCGCCTTCGATTATGATTATTCAATCAAAGAGATATCGAGCAATGGCGGCGTAAAAGAATGTGGCTGAGGTTTTTGTGGTGAATAATAAATTTAGGGTTCTTGTTCGCTATTCATTCGATATAGCTCTAGACCTCTAGTAGTGGTGGGGTGGATGTGATATTTGGGAGTGAAAATGAAAATGAACCCTAGAATTCATGCCCCTCCTTCCTCTTCTTCAACCCTTGCTTCCCCTTTTCTCTCCCCTGCTTCTCGGGCCTGCAAATTTCCCCCGTAAGCTTCTGCTTTCTCTCTTGATGTCGTGAATTCTGTTGTTGTTTAAGCAGCATTTTTGCTTTTGATGAGCTTAGAATGAGCTGAATTGTTCCTTGACAAGTATAGCCGGTCAGCTAATGTGTGTTTTTGCAGAATCTGATCTATATCCCAGGAACCACCTGGACAATGGAATCAATGAAGGGTCCAATTTCCCATTACTCTTTTGTTCGTTTTTTTTTTTATCATTGGAGAAGATACTAGTGGCATAATTCAATATCTATATATAATATATCAAGTTGCTGAAGCTCAAGCATGTGGAGTAGCAGCGTCAAATGTGTCAATTTGAATATTTTTTCTGTAAAATCAAGAAGTTCAGGGTAAATGGCATCTGTTATGGTGCTTTTCAGTTATGTCGAGCCAGCTTTTTGAAATTGAAGTTCTACTCTAAGTATTGGCTTACAACTTTACAACTCCTGGTCTGGATGAATTGATGAACTTCATGTTGATTGCTTGACTGGTGTATGATTGAGTGATTTCATACATTTGGTTTGATTGATGTGTTTATTTATTTTGTTTTCTCCCTTAGCCTTTTGCCGTTGGCAACATGCACTACTCAAAGGATGTGTTGCTGCACTTCAGTCCAAATGGAAGCTCGTGTCGTTTCTACTCCACCGAAGCATTTGATAGTTAGCAAATGTTTCCTGGGTTGTAATGACACAATATGCACTGCCTGGCATCCACTCAGGAAGGGTTTGTTGCCAGCAAGAGCCTTAGTGACTTCAGAAACTACAAATGTTTCTTCAGCACCTTTGGTCAGTGAGGAGAAAATTGGGGTATTGTTGCTAAACCTTGGAGGTCCAGAGACTTTGGAAGACGTGCAGCCGTTCTTATTTAACCTTTTCGCAGACCCGGTACTTGGCCCTCGTTTGCAACTGTTCTATTCAGCCATAGATAATATTATGTGGATTGATCTTGTATCGATACTATGCGTCTACCAAATACTTTGTCCATATTGCCTACAAATTTTGCTATTGTGTATCTGATTTTAATTGCTTATTAGTATGTTTTATAAGAGACCAGTCGGATGGTTGAAGTGATATATGAGACATTTCTGTAGCTTCAAGTCATTCTTTGGGTGATTTCATTGATAATATTAACCAGGAAGCAGGTATTCTAGTTTCTGACTATGGATTTGAACAGGATATCATTCGGTTACCAAGATTGTTCCGCTTTCTTCAGAAACCCTTGGCCCAATTTGTTTCTGTTGTGAGGGCTCCAAAGAGTAGAGAAGGTTATGCCTCAATTGGCGGAGGTTCTCCTCTTCGGAAGATAACAGATGCACAGGCATGTATATAGTTAGCCTCACTTAATATTTTTTGGCACTTCTTTGCACATCTGCCCTCGTCTTATAGGATCAGTTCTCCATGTCAGTCTAATGGAGCAGAACCTGATTGATTATGTTATATTGTCCTCTAGTTTCTGAGTGGAGAATAATTTCTGTAGATGTATTTTGTAAGATAAATGGAAATTTCCATGGTGCTTTGTCTATTTCAATGCAAGCTTCCTTCTGTACTTCATGTAGGGTACTTTTTTTTGTAAACCATTTTGTTAAAAAATCTTTCCAGAGCACCTAGTTTGCAAACCTAGACATTTTGAATGCGTCCTTGTTTTGATTTGGTGATGCTTATCATCTTGCAAAAGAATGATTGTTCTTCTTCCAGATTGATGTTGTTGATTATATTACACTTCAGCTTTATGTAGTAAAGATAATACATCTCAAGGTAGATAGCTATGGAGAAGTGTGCTAAAGCTTACTGTTAAAGATGCTTAAGCAGCTAGTAAACAAGCGCTCAGTTTGCTATGGAAATTTAAGCACATGTTTTTAAATTTTTTTGAACCATGCAATATTTCCTTTCAATTTTATGTGTCCTTATACGTCAATACATGTAAAATCTGCTCTATGTCTGTCATGAATAGCAGAAATTGCCAGAGAAACTTAGAGATAGATGAACTACATATAGTTACTTCATTGTCATCTGGTCCCAATTCCTGTGATTTAAAGATATAATAGTACCAGAAAGGACTTGGATTGGACACTTTGTGATTGAGAAGTCTGTTAATTGTGTCGATGATCATGGACTAAAATGCAAATATTCATCAGATTGAGCCCTACTAATTTTTTCAAACAAATCCTCTTATTTGTGTAACTGCATTGTTTAGGCTGAGGAGTTGAGTAAGGCTCTCTATGCCAAGAATGTGCCAGCTAAGGTTTATGTTGGAATGCGTTATTGGCATCCTTTCACAGAAGAAGCTATTGAGGAGGTGTGTATATGGTTTACGAAATTTTCACTTGCTAATTTGCTATGTAAAATGACAATTCTGTTATTATTTTTGACGCTGTAAGCTTCTACTGTATAATCCACTGGATAGTAATATGATTTTTTCCCCAAAAACCAGTGATTTGAGTTCTTAGGGCTGAACCTGTTGGTTTGTGTTAACAGGGTTGCTCATATCTAATATTTTTCTTCTCTCAAAGCTAGATAATCTAGTGGTAGTATTGAGTGTATAAAAAACCTTCTGCTGTTGAAATTTTATAAGCTGATTTAGCATTGATTATGTATCCTGATTTGGCTCCTGCAAACCTCGTATGAAACAGATGAGTTTAATCTACAAAGGACTGACATATGAACTTGCCCTCTTTTTACTAAAGCAAGCAAGTTGGAATAACAGAAATAAATAGGACAGTCTTGTGATAACTACCTCTCTTCCTGACTCTACTTTGGGCTACCCTATGTCCCTATCCATGTACGGACTCTTACTAGTTCGAAAGGCAAATAATAAAAAGACTAATGGATTATTGATGGAAGTGAGACATTGGTACTATTATATATAGATTCTTTGTGATGGGGATCATTGGACTCATTCCCTTTACATTGGAAGATTTAGATTTCAGTATTCTGAATACCTATTCATATTCTGACATATGAGAATGCCTTGTTTCTTTCTAACTTGAAATTTACTTTGCTTCATTGTTTTGCATACTATACATTTATACTTTAACTTTCAACCTTGTAAATATTCAGCTGTATTTCAAGTACTTATCTGAAAATGTGTCTTTTACCTATAGATAAAGAGAGATGGCATCACAAAGCTTGTTGTACTACCTCTCTACCCTCAATTCTCAATATCAACTAGTGGATCAAGCCTCCGACTGTTGGAGAGTATATTCCGGTATTTTCTAAATGGTCCTTGCTCCTTAGGGTTGAGAGGAAATGTTTGATATTAGTTACCCCTTCACAAAAAATATATATTTTGTTTTTTGTTTTAGGGAGGATGAGTATCTAGTCAACATGCAACACACAGTTATTCCATCATGGTATCAACGAGAAGGATACATCCAAGCCATGGTAGATTTAATTGAGAAGGAAATCAAAAAGTTTAACTGTCCTGAAGAGGTAAGAGATTGTTATTGTTTCCTTAACACACTTTCCTATCTTTGAATCTTTGATGCCTTGTTAGTAAAAGTTGCATGTATTCTTAGCACAGTTAAATTTGGTTATAGAGGCTTGAGTGTATCTTTCTTATTCTAAATGAATCTCAAATATGTGTTTTACTTGTCTATGTTGCATTTCATAAACATCTGATGACCCTGAATAACTGAATATTTTCTTTGTAAAAGAAATGCATTGTGGTACTTGATATAATTATCTTCTCAATATGAGGTGTGAGCCTGATGAAAACTCTATTGCAGGTGGTGATATTTTTTAGTGCACATGGAGTTCCACTTGCTTATGTTGAAGAAGCTGGTGACCCATACAAGGCTGAGATGGAAGAATGTGTAGACCTAATAATGGATGAACTTGAAAAGAGAGGGATGACTAATGCATTTACACTTGCTTACCAGGTTGCTAATTCAGAATTCCTCCAAAAGTTTGATTAGCATCTAGTTTGTTTGTTTTTCTTCTGTCAATTAGCAAAATAGGACATCCACATCTCCATAACCGCGTTCCCTTCTGAAATTACCATTGGTAAAAATGTGCCCTTTAGTTGTCGAGTCCATTTTCATTATATATGATATGATTTCTGTCTTTTAATGATGCCATATATTACTTGTAAACATTTTTCAGAGTAGAGTAGGGCCTGTGGAGTGGTTGAAACCCTATACAGATGAGACTATCGTTGATCTTGGAAAGAAAGGTGTAAAGAGTTTGCTCGCTGTCCCAATTAGGTATTTTTTCTTTTACCTAATTTGATTATTCTGATAACTTCATATTGGCAGTTGTAACTTGAAATTTATAGTAAGATTATTATACATCTACATACAGCTTTGTGAGTGAGCACATTGAAACTCTAGAAGAGATTGATGTGGAGTACAAAGAGTTGGCGCTGGAATCCGGAATACAAAACTGGGGACGCGTACCAGCCCTAGGATGCGAACCCACGTTCATCTCAGATTTAGCAGACGCGGTCATTGAAAGTCTCCCTTATGTTGGAGCAATGGCTGTTTCTAATCTTGAAGCCCGACAGGTATTATCTATTATGGCTGTTGAAATTAATTGATTACGATGTAGTCCATTGCTTTTGATTGCAACTAGGATTTTTCGTATTGAGTATCCATGTGTCCTTTAAAGATTATCATTTTTAGGTGATAGCACAACTATGAAGAATTCTAAAACACTACAAAACTTTTCTAAGACTAGCCACCTCGTTTATAGCCAATGAATAAAGAGAATTTGCATAAGAAGAGTCAATATATGCATTTTCCAATAACAAGCCTCATAACTCACCAATAATCATTTTCTAAACTCTTCAATGACCAATAAGGCAATAATCATTTCCTTGGGTCTTTCGGGCACATCCTCCTAACATCTTGACCCCCAAGATCCTGCTGGAGCAGGACTCTACTGGGCGATGATGTTGATTTTGTTGTTCAATGATGAATATTTTTGTAAAATGACAAATCTTTTCTGAACGGAGTTAGTACTTGTTTTGGTGCCATGTTGTTGCAGTCACTTGTTCCTCTAGGAAGCGTGGAAGAGCTATTGGCGGCGTATGATTCAAAACGAAGGGAGCTGCCACCACCAGTGACGGTATGGGAATGGGGATGGACAAAAAGCGCAGAGACTTGGAACGGAAGAGCAGCCATGTTGGCGGTGTTCGTTCTTCTGGTTCTTGAGGTGACCACCGGAGAAGGTTTTCTGCATCAATGGGGAATTCTGCCATTGTTTCGCTGATGAGAAAAGTGTAAAGGTTTTCTGTACCCTTACTCTTTCACTTTTTTTGGTTCTACAACTCGTATCATATGTGCATTGTTTGAGTATTATTACAGCAAAGTAAGTACCTTCTGTCTTAATAAGATGAAAAGAGGGTGAAAGGACCTTTTTTTTGTGACATTGGGTTATGTTATATAGTTATGTGCACGTTGAAAATGAATGTAATCCTATGTTGAACTTGGACTGTAATTTTTCGACTGGTGTTGCTTGCAAGAAATGCAAAATCCGCCGTCTGTATCACACCAACTGTTGATCTTGAATTCTTGATCCTTTATTTATAGATTAAGGGTTAAGATTTTACCAAACTTTACCTAGAGTAACTCACTAACTCCATCGAGTCACAGCTTGACAAGGCTTATATTATGCATGAAAGAAGCTATTTGCAATGGTTGAAGCTTTGAAGGGGAGATGCCAAAAAAAATGTTGTATGAAAAAATCCACTTATCCCAAATGTGAGGACGTGAAAAGATTTAACAAGAACAATAATATGAACATACAGACAATATAGATTTCATAATATAATTATGAGGCGTTTCAAGAGGATGCGGAGACTCTTGAAATCCTAATTCAGATTGTGGGGCCGCGGGCCAAACAGATCCCGATAGGCCCAAAAACAAAATACATAACCCTCTGCAAGCGAGACCACTGTCGTAAGACGCTGCCCCTAAGAGCTCCGCCCCTTGAAACTCCTTATGGGTGGGTCGGGGGCTCCACTCGTAACTCTTGGTGTGTACCAATCAACGATAGGTTCAAGCCACATTAACACCAAATTTGGCTAGAAATCCAATGTATAAAACCCTAGAACATGACATATAAATATATAATACTCCATAAACCCTTGGAGGAAATCTTGTTTATGCCCCATCTTTGTGTCATTGTGCTTAAACAAAATTTACTTAGAAAAAACTCTTCTTAGTACTTATTTTTTGGAGATTTATACTTTTATACTTTATCTTGCTTGCTTTTCACTCTCTTAGCCATTTACGACTATCGTATTTTTACGACCTTTTGATTTACCAAGTCTTCGAAATTCTTAGCTTATAAAAAAAAAACGTAAGAACATTTCAAAAAAAAAAAAGCGTGGGCGGTGGTAACCCGAGATTCGTTGATCACGTGAAAGGTGCGTGATCTCTCGATTCCTTCCCTGGCTTCGCATGGAGGAAAAGCCGTTTTCTGAGAGCATAAATTCGAAAGTCAAACCGCTTCTCTGGTTCTTCCTCCTCCTCCCAAAATGGCGGCTTTGGAGATCTACCATGGACGCACATGGGATTGGATACCCATTATTTTAAATTATCTCATCAGGTTTAGTGTTTTAGAAGACCATTAAATTCAACGCCATTGTGCCTGATTAGCATGCTTCCCAATTACCCATCGCATGTGCTTTCTTTCTGACAAGCATATAAAAATTGGGGGCGCCCATAACTCTTATTCGTCGTCAATTGCTGAGATTTCTGTTCTCTGCCATAGAGAGAGCTCAATAGCAAGAAGAGGGAGAAATTATGGACAAGTACGAGGTTGTGAAGGACCTTGGAGCTGGGAATTTCGGGGTTGCGAGGCTCATGCGCCATAAGGAAACCAAAGAGCTCGTCGCCATGAAATACATTGAGCGTGGTCGCAAGGTTACTGATAAAATGCCTCAATGACTTTTTTTTTGTATGTTTGCTTGTTTTATTAGTTTCATGAAAATGTTCATTTTAAAAAAGTTGCAGATTGATGAGAATGTGGCTAGGGAGATCATCAATCACCGGTCTCTTCGGCACCCTAACATCATCCGATTTAAAGAGGCGAGTTTTTATGATTTTGTTGTTCCTTTAACATGTTTAAAGTCTTTGGCTTTTATACAATGCCTTTGAGATGGATATATTCTGTTATCATTGTCACGTAGCTGAATTTTAGTTTTCCTTGGGTCTTTCCGGGCGCACCCCCTCTGCGTTAAGCCAGGGGTGCCTCCATCTTGACCCCCCAGATTCCGCTCAAGCGGAGATGCACTGGGTCTATGATGATGATGATGATGTTTAAAGTCTTTGAATTTGGAAGTGGTTCTCTGTGAAATTTGAATGGATAAATGTTGCTTTGATTGGGGAGCAGGTTATATTGACGCCGACCCATCTCGGAATTGTCATGGAATATGCCTCCGGCGGTGAGCTTTTTGACCGCATTTGCACCGCGGGCAGGTTCAGTGAAGCCGAGGTAATCCTCTTATACTTTGTTCTTTTGGGATTCTATCAGCATTATTGGATATGAAAGTCAAGAATTTCTTCTTTGCTGGTTCAATTAATCAGGGTTCATTGAAATAAGGCTTATTGAATTGATCATTATGTGCACTAAAGGAAATGGGGACCTGTATCCTGCAAAGCTTTTAATTGTTTGAAAAATTAGAGAAGATTGAAACAGTCAAAAGTCCAAACTCCATAGTCTTGATTTTTGAAGATTGAAGCTGGTTTTGTATATTTATAATGCTTACTTATCCTCCATTAATTTTGCCAGGCTAGGTATTTCTTTCAGCATTTGATATCTGGTGTCAGCTTCTGCCATACCAAGGTGAGGGATTCATGTCTGCATTTACTTTAGTTATCTAGCTGTAATTTTTTTTTTCAAGATATAGTATGATCTTTATGCATTTTATCACAGCAAATTTGTCATAGAGATTTGAAGTTGGAGAACACCTTGTTGGATGGCAGCCCTGTCCCACGCCTGAAGATTTGCGACTTTGGTTACTCCAAGGTCACAATTTCTTGCTATTCTCAGTACCTTGTTTAGGCTGGGTAGCTTTTCATGTGCATTCTTATATTTGATCCGATAAGCTATTAAATTTTTTGCAATTGCTTATTTTTTCCATGGTGAATAGTCATCTGTCCTGCATTCAAGGCCGAAATCAACTGTGGGAACTCCAGCATATATTGCACCAGAAGTGCTTTCTAGGAGAGAATATGATGGCAAGGTGAGGAGACTGTTACAACAAAATATGGGTGACTAATTTAAGGCTGAATCAGTCAATTGTTATGCATTGCTAAATTTGTCTTTAATCAAGGATGCTTATTGAGTTGAGAAATTGCCTGATTTGGCTTCTTCTTAAGGACTGGATTCATTTCTATGAAATTGACATCTTAGCCTGACAGTAAATTATTCATGCATCAGTTTTTGTTTCAAGTCATGTGCAAAATAATTGAATCAAGCTCAGCTATTGCTTCAGCTTTCAGTTGCTTCCCATTTCAGCTGAAAAAGCTTTAGCTTTACATATGCCTTTGATTGCTTTGTTTGAAAGCATAGTTAAAGTTACAATCTTTACATTACACCTTTTGACAAGCTTAACTCTTTTTTTTTTTGTGTCCAGTCGGCAGATGTATGGTCATGTGGTGTGACCCTATACGTCATGCTGGTGGGAGGATACCCTTTTGAAGACCCAGAAGACCCTAAAAATTTCCGGAAAACAATCACTGTAATTTCACTTATTGCACCATTTTCCTTGAGATCTACTTGTCTTTTCAGTAGAACAAGAAAGTATTAAATCTTAATCTCCATCCTGTTTTACAGCGAATCATGTCTGTTCACTACAAAATTCCGGATTATGTTCACCTTTCAAAAGAGTGCAGGCATTTGCTATCAAGAATCTTTGTTCCTAATTCAGCTAGGGTATGCACAATTTTTTCAAGATGATGCTTTTGTAAGAATGATAATTTCAGCTATTCAAGATGGGTTTTTTTTTTGTTTGCAGAGAATCACAATCAAAGAAATCAAAAGTCATCCATGGTTCTTGAAGAACCTGCCCAGAGAACTGACAGAGACAGCTCAGGCAGTTTACTACAAAAGAGAAGATCCAAGCTTTTCTCTTCAGACTGTGGAGGAGATCATGAAGATTGTCGATGCAGCTAGAAATCCGGCATCGACATCTGCCCTTGTTTCTAGCTTTGGTGGATTGGAGATTGAAGATGGTGATGATGAGGAATATGTCGAAGAGGAGGAGGACGAAGAAGAGGATGAGTATGAGAAGACAGTAAAGCAGGTTCATGCAAGTGGAGAATTCCATGTTTAGCTAAAGCATAAGACATATGGATTCTCTAACAGTATAATTTATATAAAAATACAATCTTTACTCACATTAATCTTGATTTACCACTTCATTTTGTGCATATGTTGTCTGGTATGTAATTCAATACGTCTGAATTTAAAAACTTGAGTGAAATATGATCATTCTTTTGATGTTGTTGCTTTGTAAGAATGACAAATGAACATACCATTAAACCAATGCAACCCTGATAACTAATAGGGCAATGTAGATGAATTCAAGTACAAAATATTTTGAAATTTACAAAAATCAAACATATCAATTCCATAGGATGACAGGAATTACAAGAATTTGATTCTCATAAATTTCAAATCCTTTTTTTACACACCAAAAAAAAAAATTACAAACTTCTTCAAAACTCCAAAAGCCAAAACACCCTACCTAATCAGCAATCAGAAGCCATCAACCCTTCAGCTTCTCCATGATTTCCATTTTAATCAACACTTCAAACAACAATGCTGAACCCAATTTGACTAAGAATGAAACAACAAAAATGAATAACAATTTTCAAGCAAGAGATGATCAAGTACCTCCCCGTTCCGATACCCCAGAAGACGACCCAACAACCTCATCCTCTACAATCCTCATGCTCATTGCCCATTGTTCAATCATCTTACCTCTCTCATTCAACTCATTCACGGCCGCATCCAGCCTCTTCAGCCACCCATCGTAGTCAACCGGATATGGGGTCCCACAAAGACTGCCAACATAATCCGCAAACGCCTTCAAGATAGCTGAGACCTCACCTAAATGCCTCTGAATCAATCTTTTTGACCAGCTTTTCTGTCTCCACTCTAAAGCAGATTCTATGGAATCCTGTTGGTGCATACTTCCTCCTGAGAGAAAGTAAAGTTGATACACGAGGCTTTCCACGTCAGATGACGGGCAAAGCTTCCCATGTTGAAGAGAGTATGAAGATGAGAACAGCAAATTTAGTGAAGGGCCGTCTCTCTCTTCTAGAACCGCTCTTCCCCATGAGACAATGGCATACGAGTCTCCATGTTGAATCACGTTCTCAGGAGAAATGTCTCCGTGCTGAATATTGGCAGATTTTGCACTTTTTAAAGCTGAAAGGCAGTCTCTACAACATCTGAGGGTCTCCTCACATGAAAGTGGGCCGTCTTGGGAGACTATGGATGACAGTGAGTCACCCACAGGGGAAACGACTAGTACAGGTGTTCCGCACCACGGGTGATCACATCTCTCTGATGGAGTCTGTTTCTGGCAAGGATCTTCGTGCAAGATTTTACCGGATGCCACAAGGTGAGGCAAATGCTGGCTTGAAACCCCAGCTTGCTTGAATAGGTTCAAGACTTTGGTTTGCCTTTGTACTTGGTACCATAAACTCATGTCTTCCCATGATGGTTCGAGTCTGGATGGATGAGCACCGATATAAAGAGTCAATAATTGAGACGGGTTTTCTACAATGATTGCTCTGTAACAATATGGTCTCCCTTCCACAAGAAAATCCTGAATCTGTAAGCTTATTGGACCGTTTTGTTGATCGTCTACCTGTATTAAGTCTCCTTCTTGGAGGTTCAAGTGTGAGCCTTGACTTCTCATGGATAAAACATGATCATCATCATTTTCAATCTCTCCTTGGTAATGGCTTGTATGATGATGGTGTTGGGAGTGGATAATTTGGTCATTTTCATTCTCAATGGCATGGCACTCTATTCTCCTTTTCTGAAGACGGAGGCTGTGTTCCGAGGCTAAGGAGGAAATTGATTTCCTTGGTGGGCCATAGAACTGGACCATGGAGTAGAAAGTTGACAAGAGGAGTTGCAGTGTACCGAGGTCGCCCCAATTCACGTTCCCCAGCTTGTTCCATATTCTGTCAACAGGAGAGACACTGATTTCAGCATGGGACTTGATCCACTCCACTACTGTAGTGTAGGGATCATCTGAGCTGACCTCAAGTTTGTTAAGGTCGCCGCTGAATTTAATAACTCCTCCAAATTTGGAATCCAAAACAAGAATATAGACGAAATCACCATCAGTGGAGCAATACTTGCTCAGCTTTCTAGAAAGAAGGATGTGGAAAGCGTAGAAGAGAGCTTCACAGAGAGATGTTGAAGAAAGACCCAACTTATTTCCCAGCATTATATCTGGCTTAAACAATGCAAACTGCACCGTTTGATCCCAACGAACACGGGAATCATCACTGGCGTTTGATAACAAAGCTGCACCCGAGAGATCTCCTAATCTGCCTCTTGAAACCGCTTTTTCTACTGTGTAGAACTTAGACCGAGGATGGCAAGCACAAGATACGAATAAAGGAAGCGGTGTGTTCTTATGCCAGAAGGTGCGCCATAATCCATCTGCAACAGTGTGAAGGAAGTCTTCTAATGCTGAGTATTCTTCTTCTTTTAGGTCATCATCCCCGGTTTGGAAGGAGCACGGCATGCGGAAGAGCTGTTGAAATAGAACGCCCTCTAATGCAAAATCAAGCTGGCGTAGCTCGTCAATCTGGAAGGGGGAGTTGAAGAGTTGCTCATCATTGGATGAATCTCCTAATGAATTCTCAAGTATCCAATCTTCAAGGCCTTGTGTGAAGAGTTCGAGGTCAATAAGGTTCCTTGAACAATATTTAAGAGTTGTGTAAAGTCGTTTGGAGATAGAAGCAGATTTCTTAGAAGGTTGGAATTCTGGAGCTCCTTTGTATGCTCCTGCATATCATTCAAAAACTTCGTCTTTATTGATCTTGTATCAAACAGACAAATATCAAAATTTTACTCAACACCGTTATTTATATGGCTTTGACCAATAAAAATGTTAAAGATTCTATAATGAGAAAACATGAAGATTTTATGGCAATATATTACCAGATTTGGGCTTCCTGAAACTTTGTCCAAAACTTTGGGAAGGGGATTCTTCCAGATCATGATCATCTGGATGAAAACCTGAGGCACATTAATGGTAAATTCTGAGAAAGTATTTGGGACAAAATAAATTGCAAGGCTAAGTAAAAACTATTAAGAAATCTAACCAACCCATAAAAAAAGAAAGAATAAAAAGGGAAAGAAAGCAGCCTAACCGGATTTGGACATTCTGAAACTGCCATCAAAACTTTGCCCAGAATATGTACCATCTTGTAGAAAGCCTGAAGACAAACTTTGTAGTCTTAGAATATACGAATAGACAAAATACACAAAGCTGAACAGCATTACATATTCTCCAAGAAAGAAATAAGAAGGGAAAACAATCTAGGTTAGATATTCAGTTAGCTGAATTTACTTGGTAACTAAATCATAGAAACTAATTCTGTTACTGAATATCCAAGGAAGCAAACAATTTTTTTACTCAAGCTGGACAGCATCACTTAACACTATTCAGTTTTTTCACCTGAACCCAGGAATACAAAAATTTGATGCTAATCACAAAAAAAATTAGGGTAATACAGACCTAATGCGGCTCTATTGAAACTCCCGGATAGACTTAGCCCATTGGAGTTGTAATCATTCTGTTGAAAACCTGAATAATTGTTAATCACAAAAAATCACGCTTAAATCACAACATGTAAAAAAATCACAATGGATCAGCAAGCAGATAGATTAGAGAAAAGATGCTTCACAAAACACAGAAAAAAGCATTAACAGAAGCAATATAATTGAAAAATGGATAAGAGTTTCGTGCTACCGTGATATGTGATCAAATGTCATGGATTAAAGAAAAGAGCGTTTACAAGATCTTAGGTTCAGCAAGATTAGGTCATTGGTGATGAATGAATTCAATGTCACTTCAATATCATAAAATTTCCGCATCTCTAGATTTTCTAGAACACAAAAGAACTAGAAGTGAAATGTTAAATGTCATATGAAATTATGGTCATTCCGCTGTGGGTACATGATATATAAATGACACAACAAGTTTAGTACATATATCCACAGAATTTCCCTGAAAGACAAGTATTAAATGCTCATCATTAGCCAATGAACTAAGTGCAATACCTAAACCATTTTCTGACCCTCTCTTGAGATATTTCAAGAAAGAATTAACTAAATTCTAGTAAACAGCCTAGTTAATCTTTAACTCAGTTCCTAAAGTCAGGCCTGAATGCATTCCAACCACAATCTACAAAATTTCTTACATGGAGATGAATTATAAACTATTCCCCCTCCAAATACACCAAAAAGCTTTGACCTTTGAAATGCAAAGGCTAGTGCACCTACCCATAACTTCTCGATGAGACATTTTACCAAACACACTACAGGCACAAACCTAGTATCAAGAAAAGCCAGTCAGAAGATGAAAAATCCAAACTTACCTAATCTCATAGTTGAAATCCAAGCAATGCCAAAGCACAGTCACTGATTACAAAGATCCAGCAACCCAAAGACCTGCATTCATAACCAATTGCTCAAACTCGGCCACCCAAAACACAAATCAAACAAAACCCTTTTGCAAACAGCCAAATATATCAACAAAGAAAGAGAGAAGTGACTCACGAAACTTGTGGTCTTGATCTGAACAGGAGGAACCATACATCTACGGAGTAAATACCCAGAATTGAAATGCACAATAAATCATCGTCAACCACAAGTCACACTCAAAGATTAAAGCTTGAAAGCAACTTCTCCTTCAAATCCAACCCCAAACCCACAAAAACCCTTCACGGGTCTGGCGAAATCCCAATTCCGATCTCGAATTGCTTCCTTTGATTTTCGTTTTGCTAGGTAATAGGAGGAATCGCACTACTACTGGTCATACAGAAGACATCATTTTTGCTTTACGAAGCAATGAAATTAAATTAAAAAAATGGATTTGAAATGCATTACAACGAAAAACAAAGTCTTTGGCTGTCTTCCCGACTTCCCCCATGCTAAAAAGCAGAAAAGTTGCGGTCGGCTCCCAGTATTTTGTTTGACGGCGTGGGACCCACCAGTGTGGACCGCTGTTACGACCACGCGCCAACAGGAAACGGTCGGTCAAACGCCGGAGACAGGTCAGTGGCGGGTTATAGGCGACGTGCGAGTGAGAGCGTGGAGATAGGCGGCGACGTGGAAAGGTTGAGTTAAATATTGAGTATTTTGGACCAAAGAAAATAGAGAAATTTGTTTTTAATGTTGTTTATTTAATCCGTTGGTAACCTGTTTGTTTTTGGTTGTGGATATTTTGAAATCAAGCACTAATTGAAAATAAACTATAGTTTGATTAGCTAAGGATTATGCTTCTTGTAGAATACACACACTAATTGAAAAGGGAAAAAAAAAATTGTCACCTTTTTTAACTTAGATGTGTCAAAATATGACTGATTTAATTGTAAAGGTTAAAACTTTTAACACCTAATGTTGTTATTCAAGGTGTATTTTGAGTGAGGTTGTCTCCGACTCTCCGTATATAATAAAAGTTAATTGTCTTTGTGATATTATTAATAACAAAAAAATTCATCAAAAGCACGATCTCAAGGTATTTGGTGTTTTATCAATAGTTAATTTAGTTTTCTTAAAAAAAAATAGTTAATTTAATGGTAAAGTGATATTAGACTTGACACCTTAAGTGTTGACAAAAAAAATAACCATAACAATAACACTATCCAACATATCTTGTTAGAATGAGGTCTAGGAATTTGGATGTATGCAAAAAGCCCCAAGTGAAAAAAAAAGTCAAAACAAAGTCAAGGCATAAATAGGCAAAGCAACACAAAAATTTCCATAATCGAGTCGTGTAAGGACATATAAAAAACAAAGTACTAAAAACAAGAACAAACAAATAAACACACACCATCCACACAAAAAAACCGAAGGAACCACACAAGGAACATAGTAAAAATGCGCTCATAAACAAAATTTGCACCCTCACTAGAGGAAGCACACAACCCACCCACACGCCTACAAACATATACCTCCACCTCCACTGCTCTAATATGTCCTTCCACAAGGCCATACCTTATATGTTGACTTCCTTCCAATTCTTCTTGGGGCGTCCTTTTTCTCGGGAGAAGTCCTCCAAGATTAAGCTCTCGCACCTCCGCACTAGGGCGGTGTGCTGTCTACGCTGCATGTGTCCAAACCACCTGAACCTCGATTCACGCATCTTATCTTTAGGTTGACTACAACCAACCTTGTATGTTCAAATTCTTATGGCCAAAATATTCGAGTTTAAATCTTCTAGTTGTATATTTGGAGAGACTAATATTTGGAGAGTCTCCTACTAAATAGGACCATAAAATACTTGGTTCGAACATAAAATAACATTGTCCGATCGAAATAGGCGAGTGGTTAGACCAGCCATATGACAAGACAAGGGGAAAAAATGAAGGATTGTTGATGTTAAGGTCACTTGTTCCAATTAACTTAAGAGTTTGTAATTTTTGGTCAAATTTTCATAAATTCTTACCAAAAAATACAACCAAAGTGTATGCATTAAGTTATTGCAAAGCTCTAGTATTTTAAAGTGAACTTTATAGATAAAAAAAGATGAACACGCGTGAAGCTGTCAAATGATTTTTGGGGAACCACGTTGTGTTTGTGGGTGAAGAATCATCATTCTCATGTGGGTGCAATTCCTCCATCTTGCGATCATTTTGCTTCGTTTCGCAATAAACCCATTCGATCTGCATTTATTTCATGGAATTTTATCAACACTGTTTTCAGATCTTAATCCATACACCAACATAAATTTTGATCGATTGGGATTTTGATTGCAACAATCATAAGTATTTCGATTCATCTTGATGGATCATTCAGAGACATTTAATACTTTTCTGCAATTCAGCATTTCAGTTTATTGGTTTGCTGATCTTCATATGTAGCCATTGCAAAATGCAGGTGGGTAAAAAAGTAAGATTTTTTTTACATGGAGCTAGAAAGTAAGAGAAAGGAAACAGAGGTCAATGAGTGCACGTTTTAACCCATTCAACCATTGTTAGCATGCGGAATTGCAATTATTAGTAAGAAATCTTGAGCACATGATGAACTAACACTTTCATGCTGAATCAGGTTTTGGTTCAAGCAGATGCCCTTTACTCAGTTTAATTTATACCCCAAAATCACTTTTCACCCAAAAACTACTTTTAGCACTCTTGAGATTCGTACAACTCTCTCTCCTTTTTACATTTTTCGAGACACAAAAAATAACTTTTCACCTAAAACCCTCTTTCTATCAACAAGTGAAACACCCCCTAAATTTAGACAGTTTTAACTAAAGGTTCAATCTTCAAACTGAAGCTATAATCACTGAAAAACAATCAACATCACTTGGCTAAAAAACAATTGATCAAAGAGAATAGATACACCAACAGAGTTCATGATATAACAACAAAGGGATGAAAAAGTAGTGAAAAACACTATCAAGAGACGTGGAGATTTTTCACTTTTCTCTCCAAATTTCACACCAAAAGAAGAATAAGACTAAGAAAAAATTAAAAAAACCCTCTTCAAACATCTGTTAAATTGCTAAAAAGATCACTTTACCAGATCATTACCTCATTCTTATTACAAGTACTCTGTGTCCTCATTCAGCTGATGTCCAAGCTCGCCATCTCTGGCGGACGTTTGTCTTTTATTGTTTTTCTTGGTCTTGGTTTTCTTTGCCTTGATTCGGCGCTTTTTCTCATTGGCATCAACCCAAGTGTAATCTGGTGGTATGTTAAAAGGATCAACTTCATCTCTATATCGGAGACTGTCACTGTCGCTTGATTGGCCGCCTCGGCCTCCCTTCATCCAAGAGATCCAGGAAGAACCGTCTGAGTCCTTGATACTAGACTTGGCGTCTTGGAAGTGAGCGGGGCTGGACAGAGGAGTGGAGAACTCCTCTGATGATTGAAGCTCTTCGAATTTTGTGAAGGTAACGATGACCCGAATAGTTGGAACTAAGGGAATAGCCAGCTGCAAAGTAAAAGCACAAAAAAAATGTTCAAAAGTGGCCAACTAACATAAGAGGCTCTCCCTCTGTGTACTAAAGATTGTCATTTTAGTCTTTGGTACAACTATCAAGGAATTCTAAAACATTACAAATTTTTCTACAATTTATTAGCTACTCACCTCATTTCTATCTAATTATTAATGGTAATTTGCATAAAAAGAGTCAATATGTGCATTTTCCAATATCCAATTTTGTAACTCATCAATAAATTATTATCTGATGCTCTGACATGACTAACATTTCATAACAAGATTTAATGGTTACAATGACAAATTTTTTTGAACATAGGTAGTACTATGTCTAAATCAATATGAATCTTCAACAATTTTTTATCTTTGATTTGACTTGGAATGATTTCCAATGCCATCAATCTAAGGTGCCCTTCTCCAATCAAGAGAAAGGATAAAGGTGGTTTGATCAATCAGTAAAGTATAAATCATTTCAGGACCTGCAGTTCATTTGTTATAAATTCAACCGAAAGTATGGGCATTTTAGCTATTAAAGCAGTAATGATCAATCAGTAAAGATGTTAAGGTAATTACTTTCTGCATTTGTTTTCCTAACACTTCAAAAATGATCTCATACAGGATTACTAAAGTATTATCTAGCAAATTCTTTGTCCAACCTTGTGATTGGAAACATATTATTTGAATGTCAATGTTATGTTAATTTGGTGGATTACAGTAAAAGCAGAGATAATTTAAAAGAACTAGTACTAAGAAAAGATGACAGATTTGAAGATACAATTTAAAAAATTGCTCACCTTGACAGGGAAGGTGCCTGGAGGGAGCTTAGTTGTTAAAAGCTCCCGTAGTCTTCTGACCGCCTTAACTTTATTTGCTAATATGTCAAGCAAAGGTAAAAGCTCTTCGGTTCTCAAAGGAAAGTCTGGTGTCAAATATAATACAGGTCTCAAACCCTTCTTGTACTCACTCTCCAGCTTAGATTCACTAGAAGCTGCTTTCTTCTTTTTCTTTTTACCAGTTTTATCTTTTGCCTTCTTTCCATCCCCTAAATCATCCTTCTGAGTTTCAAACACCGGTCTCTGACCATCAACAGATTTACGATGAGCAACTTCAGAATCCAGCTTTGAAAACTTCTTCACCATCTTAGGATCATCAATGTCATCGCCTGCATTCTTTGTCCCTTTCTTATTCCAACCAAACCAACTTTTCTTTCCTTTTGTGGAACTATTACAGTCTCCATTTTCATAAACACCTTCTGCGCCATTTTCATGGCATTTGGTTTCACCATGATCTTCATCTTCACAAACTCCCTCAGAATTCCCCATACGGAGTGCAGAATCAAGCTGTTCCCTTTCCTCAGCAGTCAAAACATCATCCAAATCATCATGTTCACCTCCATTTGCAAGCCTCTCGTCACCTTCATCAGCTGCAAAAAGCTCTTCATCTGTCATTGCACCGGGAACCCGCCTTGATTTTACACTCACCATCACATGCAACATGTCATAAATCTTAGCCTTCCAACTACCAACCATTTCGGTCTTCTCCTGCCGCCTCCAATTTAAATGTGGGACAAGCTCAGCCTGCGTAACATCAATTCCCGGTCTATACGTGTTTGTCTGAGACATCATTGCTATTTCATGGGCAACCTCAGATTCAGATGGTTGAACACCTGCACCCTCCAAAGCATTTGTTACTTCCTTTTCCTTGTGAGAAAGGACAACCAAAGAACCGGAAGGCAAAGAGACACTACCGTCAACTGAAGAATACCCCTCCCCCAAAAACAGAAAAGTTTGATCAGATCTCTGAATACGAAACCCGTCAAATCCAGCAAGGGTCATATCAGCACGGAGATTTGAGCCACGCTTCCAAATACGGTAAGTATCCGATGGGGCAATCCGACCAATGAAAGGTATTACAGAGCTTTCAAAATGGAAAGATATTTCCATATAAAAATCACGAATTCTGGAAGCAGAGGCAATTATTCTGGGTAACCGGCGACACCATTTAGCCCAAGCATGGGGTTGGTAATGCCTTGCAATTATCATAGCAATTTGTTCTTCTCTAGTGCAAACCGCTTCTTGGAGTGCATTCCAGCCACTTTCATTCTGTAAACTCCAATCAGCACCAGCAGCCATTAAAATCTCTGCTGATATTGGATCCCTAAGATGGACAGCAAGATGTAAAGGAGTCTCTCGACCAGGAACATCACGCCGATCAATCGCAGATGAGAATTCATCAGCTCGTTTTTCGGCTGCTATAGACTCGGCCTCAGTGGTAACTTCACCAGCTTTGGCTTGTTTAGGGAGAGAAGCAATAATCTGCTTCAGACCAGCATAGTCCCGACGAAGAACAGCCGAATGAACTGGGCTATGAGCATACTTTGACAAATCATCCATTTTGGGGATTCTAGTATTGTTTCCCCTCTCCAATGTTCAAACCCTAGGCTATATGATTCTACTCCATCTCCCACTTATAATTCTTAGTGTTTGGGGGCAAAATTGAAAATCTTGTCTGCTTTTGTCCCCAAAAAATAGTCTTTCTTGGGTAAAGAGCAGATCTTTACAGAATGGGAGAGCTCCGAACTCCCAAATTTTATTTATTCAAAGTTCGAGTAACAGAATCTGCCCTTCACTGTAGTATACTAAGACGATTAACAATCTGCAATCTGGAAGGGAAAAGAACAAGAATATAACTCCCCAATTATTCACCAATTCAATTCAATTGCTTAGTTCAAGTAAAGACATAACCCCAACAAAACCTAGAATCTCGAATAACAACAAATTGAGCAAACAAATAAGAACACACAGAAATTACAAAAATTGACAAAGATGCAAAAGGGTACCTGAGGAGAAGTTTCAATTGGCAGAAAGCAGCATGAAATTAAAGGGCGATCGAGGGTTTTTTTTATCAATTAATTCTACACTAGAGCTGAAGAATTGATTTTGACTCTTCTTCTTCCCCCTTCTGCTAAATTAGGTCAAGACAGAAAGTGGGAAAGAGAGAGAGTTGGCGTGTGAGTTTGAGAATAAAGCAAAATCGGGAGAAAGAGGAGGAAGGAATCAGGGAAACCCACAGAACTCGGATCTACCCACTTGCCCTCCTCTCTCTTGACAGGATAGCAAAGTGAAAACTACCCGAAAGCAAAAACCCTCTATCTGTCTCTCTCCGGGTCTCTCTCTCTGCAACTCGGGTAGCGTGGTGTCGCTTTGAATACCAAAAAACCCATTAAATGCATATAGCACAAAACAACCCGACCCGAGCCCATTGTTGGGTCTCTTCCCCACCTTTGGATTTTGCGTCTTTTTTTATTCTTTTAATGAAAACCGTCTTGGCGGATATGTAATTAAGTTTTTTTTTAATAAAAAAAGGAATTACTGAATTAGGAAAGTCCACTCTAAAAGATAGACGGATTGCCCTAGAATATCATTGCGGATAAGGTTTATGATGATTGGATCGAGGCAATCAGGAGGAAGGAGACACGTCGAAACGATTCAACGACGTAGTTCGCAACAAAATTGACTTCTCAGAAGACGTGAGAAAGACTCCAAGTCTCAATATCCGTTCGAAAAAGCTCAATTTCTCAGGACAACTCCAGCCACTCTGTTTGAGATGGGTTGATGTTGTTGTTATTGTTGTTCTACATAGAGTGTTAATTTTTTTCTACAACGAGTGTTTTAAACCTCTACAATTCCAAAGGCATATTTTCATAAATAACCAATTTTTATTTTTTAGTGTGGCTTTTGGCAAGGGTTTGGTGGCATTAACCCAAAAAGGGACGCCTAATACGTTTGTCCAAAAATCAATGGGTTTTTCCGTTCGGAGTATTGGGTTGAGCATAGACGAGTGCTATTACAATCATGAGAAGTTTTTTTTATTAAAATTAATCATGTTTTGTTCCATCAGCTTGTAAGAGGCAGCCCGAGAACCAGGTTTAATACTGGTGAATGAGGTGGGTTCCCCACAAACTACTATTTGTGGGACTTTGTAATATCCGCTCTTTTAATAAAAAGATATTACTTTAATGCTTTATTGTAATATCCTTGTTTTTTAACGTTTTCCGAAATTCGTGCCGAAATTTCTTAGCTATTAAGTAATCTCGTTTCTTAATGGAATGAAGATAGACTTGAAAAAAGTATTGATCTTATCCATTTTCCTAGATATACGTGACATCCCTATCTTATCTTCTAGATATGTGTGCATGCCTATCTTATCTTTTAGATATGTGTGCCATGCTTATCTTTCTCCCTTAATTTTCGTGTCATATCTTCTAGATTGACGTGTCTTGATCTTATCTCTTATACAAACCGATTTGTATTTGTCTTCTTCAATCCCCTCTATATAAAACCAAGCAAACCTCATGTCGATCGGCTAGCAAGGAGGTGACCAAGAAGAGAGGTGAAAAGAGGCAAGAAAGGCTATAAAAGGAGTTAAAGGCTTAATCTCGAGAGGAGGGAGGAGAATGGAAACCGAAAACCAAATCCCGGTTTCGACCTAGTTTTGGCCAAAATTTCAAAATTCGATTGTGAACTCGTTTCTTAACCAAAATTGGTGATTCAAGTTGCTATATTTTGAGGGAGAAGAGATCTATAATATCTCTCAATCAATTGTGGGAAAAGGATTCAAGAAACGAGCCAAAATCCACCAAATCAGTTCGTGGTACTGGTTTTCCACATTTCTCGATGTTGGTGACGAGTGGTTTTCGCGGGCTTCGCTCTCCATCTTCCGACAACCAAAATAGGATCTGTTGCCAATAGTTTGAAGGTGGAAACTTGGGATTCTAATTGTCTCCGCCAGTCGCACCACTTCCTGCCTGGTGTGGCCACCAATAGCTGACAAAACTAGCTCGACGAACACTGAGTTTCAGACCGGAAACTCGTTGTTAAGGAGCTGTTTTCGGGGGCTTCATATGCAGACTTACGAGACCCTATCTGGCCTCCACCACCTGCAGTAGGTAGATGGGGATATCTATATTTAGTTGTCGTAGGTTCCGTGGCCACCCCGCCCCTGGTATCTCCGCTAGAAGCCGACGAACAGGTTTTCACGGACAACTTTGTTGCTGATTTCGTTGCCCAGAAATTTAGCTTCGAAGAGCTGTTTTTGTCGCCTTCGTTCTCCTTATTCCCTCATTTACTTAAAGTTTCGTTGCCAACAGTAGAAAGGGGGTGATTAGGACTTCTAACTGTAGCTTGAATCACCCAAAACAGATATTAAACGAAGCCGCTAGCCATCGACAAAGTTGGCTCGTCGCTCACTTTATTTCGGACCTCTTTGGATTTTAAAAGGAAAAGGGAAAGGTGTTTGGAACCGGGTTTGCCTCGGTATGTGTGACATGGATTCCGATGGATCGTTTTGATTCACTTATTGTCTCGTTTTGCGCATTGCATCGTTTTGCGTGTCACCTCGATTTGTGTGCAAGCAAATCCCAAAAGCGTATTGTTAGGTAATTTCCGTCTTTCAAGCTTGACTTATATTTTGGAATGATTTTAAGGTAAGATCATTCAAAGTTGGGTTTTTCGTATTAAATCTCTTAAAGCGTGATTTATCGAATTTTATGATTGGTTAAGTTAAAGCCGGATTAAGTCAAGCAAGTTTTTGACAAATTATTATAAGGATATAATAATTTGTAGTGTTTAATCTTGAAACGGAAATAAATTGATTATAATTTATTTCTCTATTCTTTTCCGGCACAACCCGAGTTTGAGTCTTGATTGCACGTCGTTCGAGATGGAACTAATTGCCTTATGAAGAGTTATCTCGTATAAGGCAAGTGAACGATTCTCTCTTGCCCTGTTTATTAAACGTAAATTTCTATTTCCGTTTAATATATCTTAATTGTTGGGAACACTTGTTGCTAAATAACCGAACTTAGGCTTATTTAGTGTTTAGATTTAACGACTGTTCGTTATTTCATATTATTATTCGTACTGTTAGTGCTATTTAGGGCCGTTGAATGTGATCTTATGTGATTGGAGATTCTCCTTTGAGATCTTTTTGTTGTGGATAATTTTAGAACAGGGATTACGGGTTTTGACTGGCTAATCTCTTTATAAAATATGTATTATGTGTAGAAAGTAGTGACGCAAATGTGCATACGGTTCTCCTTAATACTACTCCAGGTCAAATTAATATAAACAGGGATAGCGAGTTTTGACTCGTATATCTCTTTATAACTTGTTAGGAGGTATACTTGGTATCGGATCCTATTAGGAGGTATACTTGGTATCGACTCCTAATAACCTCTGTAATATGTGTAGAAAGTAGTGACGCGCAATGTGCCTATTGTTCTCCTTAATACCTCGGGTCATGACTCTACCCGCTCTATCGATAAGAGGGGTGTTTGCACTCTAGCTAAGTGCACTAATATACGAGGTCTGAAATATTGTCCTTCGTATCCCGGCTGTAGGATTGTTAGTACTTAAGCGAGTCGGCGACTCCTGCGAAGTCGTCGACTTTGAGTAACAGTGGAAGTCACCGACTTTGGTAAAGTCAGTGACCTTGAAATAAGCAGTGGAATAATTAATCAAACAGGAAAGATATTACCAAACTGTAAATGACAAACGATGTATAGTGGAAACTCTTCGTAAACCAACTAGTTTACTCAGAGAAAAACCACTCCCTTCCAAGTTTATCACTTGGTCAGATTTCAAGAGTCCTTAGACTCGCTCTATTGATTTCTTGAGTGATTACAAAGCTCTCTCGTGTACAAGAATGAATCCCACACCCTTGAACCACACTCTACCTTTGCACTCACACTCTCAATCTCACGCTATGCCTAAGATCTCTTGACTCACCACTTGTACGAATCTCACGCACAAGCACACTCTTTCTTTCTTACACACTATATGAAAATTAAGCTCATGAGTCACACCATTAGCCTAAACACAAGAGTATTTAAACTAAAGTAAGAGAGATCTCATGTATATTATTTTCCATTCGATTAGGAAAACAATATACACTTAATCTTTTACAAATCTTTCCAAATATACAATTGTACACATACTCAAATATTCTAGGAGAATCACAATTATCTTCATCTTGATTTTAGCACTCTTTTGATGATCTTCTCCTAAAATAGAACAACACAGCTGTCTTCAATTAAACGCACATGATTTGTGCGTTCCTTCCGTAAATAGATCATTTCGCCAAGTCGTCGACTCGACTTGCAAACTCAGGGTCACTGACTCTGGAACCATCAAAACTCAAACTTCCATCTACTAACAAATTCCCTCTTTTTGATGGTGACAAACAACCTGGTTTGATAAAAACTATCCAGCATACAAAAACACCATAATTGAAAGAGCAAAGCACAAAATCATAAAAAGTTCCCCCCTAAGCTTAGTAACCACATGGTTTCATTATTTTGATCCCCTAATAAACCTATTCCCCCGGTTAATTCCCCCTTTTGACATCATCAAAAAGATTTCTAAAACAAGAAAAGAAATTATCGGTAAATATAGAAACTTAAGGCATAATATCAAAACAGTCATAAAAAGTCATCCACCATGGCAAAAAAAGTACGATGCAAACACACACAATCCAGAAATACGTTACAACCATATTGAACTAAAAAAAGAAGTCTTTTAAACTGGAGGGATAATGTGGCAAGGGTAGAATAAAGGGATAGAGAGGGTCATGAGTGTACGATAGTCACTGACATCATGCTCCAAAGTCATTGAGCCTCTCCTCTATTGCATCAAGTTTTGAAAGTGCATTGCCAACCATATTCTGAAGCCTCTCCTTCATCCCTTTCAGAACCATATTCTGCTCCCTGATTTCCTTCAACTCATCGTTCATTGGAGCAGACTTCATTCCTTCTTCCTGGTTGCCCTTGTCACTGACCTCATATGTCTTCGACACCCAATATTCATCAACCTAGTTCCATCCAAACTTCTTGATCATTTCTTTGTTGAGAACTCTGGTGTTGAGGACATCATCACGGCTATCCACATAGACCTTATGCTCATACATCATCAAGGCAATCAACATTTCGTAGGGAAGAGCATGCTTGGTAGTTTCAAGCACATGCTTCATGTGAAGAATCATCAGACGTGGCATGTTCACCTTCTTGCCTCTTATAATCTTGTCCATGACCAGAAGATCTTGAATGGAAGCAGCATTCCTCTTGAGTTCCCTTGGCAGTAGGTTGCTTATGAGGTAATTGAACATTACCTTCTTCTCTATTCCCATCTTGTTGACCAGATAGGGGCTAGTGAAATTATCATCACTGTCAGTGACAATTTTGATGATCTCAGGGTCATCGACCCCTTCAGGCCAACCTCCTTTGTAGTACTCAGCAAAACCTTCATGAGGAATCTCCAGAATGTCACTGACATCCTTGCTAGTGAAGGAATACGTCTTCTTATTTATCGTGTATCTCCCTATGGTCATATTCCTTGTATCTTCAATCACCAGATTTTCATAGAACATCTTAACCATCAGGGGATTGTATTCATGCTCCCCCTGCACTAACTTGTCCCATTTCTGCTTTTTCAACCAGTCAATGACCTTGGTCAGTTTGAAATCCTTCATGAAACTTTCATCCCACAACAGATCCTTAGTGAAATCCCTAGACGACATATGGTCAGTTTGAAATCCTTCATGAAACTTTCATCCCACAACAGATCCTTAGTGAAATCCCTAGACGACATATCAATGCTCACACTGGTTTTCTTACTCTTTTTGCTAGACCCAACAACAGACTTAGGAGATCTCCCCCTTTTCTTCCTAGTGACTTTCTCAGAGAAAGAAGAGTCACCTCCCTTTGAGGCAGTCTCAGGGGTTTCCAACCCCTTGCCCTTTTTGGCTTTAAGAGCCACTGCCGAGGCTCTATCACTAGCAGATCTAGTCTTAGGGAGAAAAGGAGGAGGCATTTCTATCTCGTCATCCTTAAGCAACTCAGAGTCATCTCCAAAGAGGTCTTTTTCCAATTTTTTCTTAACAGAATCACCATATTTGGATTTCTTAGAAACCAAGATGGGATTAGAGGGTGTACCTTCTTCAGAAGTTTCTGTTGGTTCCGTTTGGGAGAAATCCTTGTCAGCCACCTTGTCAACATTCTCCACACTAGCATCAGTGTTAATGACTTTTGAGGAGTCATTGACAGCCTTTTCTTGATCCTGAGGAGATAGTCGTTGGTTCTCCTCTTCATCAACCTCTTCTTCTTTTTCCTGTGCAAAAGACCCGACTACTTTCTCCGTTTCCTCAAAATCTATTGACCCCATAATCGGAGTCTTCACTCTCTCTTCCTCTACAATCTCTGGGTCAGAGGGTTTGGGTAAGGAAGATTCACCAGTTTTTGGAAAATCCATTGGTTGCGCCGTTTGGCGCGTTTTTCCAGACTCTGGTGAGAGGGTTAGGGTTTTAGTTTCGATTTGAGAAAGAGGATTTTGGGGTTTCTCAGTGACAATAGGAGATGAGGGAGTTGATTTTGGAGGAGATGGGTTTGGATTCTGGTTTTGTGGAGAAATGAGGTTTTGAGATGGAGGTTCCATGGCGGTTTGGGGAACAGTTGAGGAAGACGATTCTCCAAACAAAAGGGCTCGAAGAAAATCGTCACCAAAGAGGGCGAGAATCTTCTTCTTTGCCGATTCAAGGCTTTCGATTTTGGTCTTGGGAGAAGCGGGGAGGTCTGAGTTGGAGGGAGACCATTGGAGAAGGATGAAGGTTTGAGGGTTTTGGGTTCGAGAGAGAGTAGAAGTCGAGAGAGAGAGAGAGAATGATTGAGAAAAGAGTACCTTTAAGTTTGACGGTTGAGGCATAATAAAGGAGTCCACTTCCATCATTAAGGAAGTTGTCAAATCACAAGATCTTCTCTTTCTTCCCTTTTTGAAATACTTTTTCCAATTTCAAAAGATATTGTTAAGCCATGATCTTTTTCTCGCGCCAGAAATCACAGTTACTGACCTTGAACACGTCGGTGATTGCTATCTTCATATGTCCATGACTTTTGTACACATATGACTTTCTCATTTAAGAACTTACTTGGTGATGGGTTTGCACAGGGAGTGCCAAATAGAACTAAGTAAAAACTTTATTTTTGAGGATTTGTCGATCATGATGGTAAGTCTCCGTTTAACAATGAATTTCGAAAGTGGGCTCATAGAGACTCTCAAACATGATAGGTTAGGGACAGGTTTTAGAATCAACTATCATTTGGGCTTGTAGAGAGGGTTAGGATCATCAAGTTGATTCTTTTTGGCCAAAACAAAAAGTTCAAAAAGTTGCACACATACTGAATGTAGTGAAAGTCATTGACAATCAAGTTGCATGGGGTTTCCTAAACATGATGTCTATCAAGTATGTCTAAGAATTACTCCATAAAAGCATGACTTCAAAACATATGCAAAGCAATCAATTCTAGCCAATCATCGAGGGAATTCATGTAGGGAAATAGATCATTGAAGAGAGATCATACCTAATTTCATGCGGAGTTGTTCAAAGGGTTCACGATTCAAGGCTTTTGTGAAAATGTCTGCTCTTTGATCACTTGTTCTATAGAATTCCATGGTGACCATGCCTTTTTCAACAAAATCTCGAACAAAGTGGTGCATTATCTCTATATGCTTTGTCTTTGAATGTTGCACCGGATTCTTTGAGATGTTGATTGCACTTGTGTTGTCACACAATATAGGTACTGACCCACACTTCACACCATAGTTGTTGATGAGGGTTTCTTGACAATAAATAAATTTATAAGTCAAGACCCCTCTGAGTATAGTAGAGTTAGGATCGTTCCACAGGAAGCAAGGTTGTTCGTTTATCAATCTACTAAAAAGCAAACAAAAACAAATAAAAACACTCACAAGCAGCCTCGTTAACGACGTTGTCAGGGTCGTTAACGAACCACCGAACACAAGAACACTTCAAATAACGACCTAATTAAAATCTAATTAAATTCGGTACCAAGGCAAGTACTCAACAACGAAAATTCACTAGAGATAATTCAAATAAAACAAAGATCTAGGATTTAGGGACACCACAACATAGCCAAGCATAAAAACTCGTAAGAAGATAAGATCATGCCTTTAAACAGATAGAGTCATCAACTTTCGTTGACTTAGCAAGTAAATTAACAAACTTTCGCATCCTAATTCACTTAATTGCTTGTTTTGGATCTAAAGCTTGAAACTTTCGTATTCAAACAATATCAACCTTCAAGTTACTAGCTTTCTCTTTCAATCAAGTTAAAAACCTAAATTACCTCAACTTTCGTTTTGGTATAAGCACAACAAACAATTCTCAATAAAAGATAAAAGGCATTCAACACACAATCTTACTCATCAAACATGCTCAACTATGTCGGGCTTAACCCCGATCCTAGAAAAGAAAACTACTCACTACTCATAACTAAGAAACTAATAACTTCAATCAAAGGAAACATTGAAAACAAAACAAAACTCAAATTAATAAGAAAATATCGTCTTACAGAGATTCAGAAGAAACCGAAAACATCAAAATACTGAATCAAAATCACAACTAACGACCCCGGTGACTGTCGTCTACCGAGCCTCTTCGATCCGACTCCGATCCGACTTCTCCTCTATCGGCCCTTCAAAAATCTCTTCCAAAAGCTTCCCCCCCCTTTCTATGCTAGATAGAAGGGTATTTATACTAAAAAGCTAAAAACTAAAAAGGCTAAAAGATATAATCTTTCCTAAAAAGATAGAAACAAACCCTAAAAGATAGAAATAAAATCTAAAAAGATATTAAGACCTAAAATACATATTCTAATAACCCCAAAAGATTCTAAAAAGATACTCAACCGACACGGAAATAAATTCCCGCTCAAGATCGGTGAATTATAAAATAAATCAGACATTCTTCTCCTTCGTGGCCTCGTTAACGAGCCCTCACAGCCTCGTTAACGAGCCTGGGCTTTTGTTTCTTCCACACTTCCTCTCGTAATCTTAAGCTCTGACTTCTTCAATCTTATACTCCTCCGTCTTTCACTGTAATGCTCCAAATTCAGCTCCATATAACTCCTTTCCTTGCTAAAACCTACAAAATACACAAAATAGCGTAGCTTCCACTCTTTTCATAGAAATATGCAAAACTACCTAAAAACACTCAAAACTAATCCTAAACTTAACAAAACTAAACCTAATAAGCAAAGAAAACCTACTAAAAACTATACTAAAAATGCGAAAATCAATAGTCACTGACTTGTTGCTTGATCCATAAGATCTGTGAACAACATGCAGCGGCTGCAATGTACTCTGCTTCTGCCGTTGATAGAGCCACAAAATTTTGCTTTCTAGATCCACATGATACAAGACAAGGTCCAAGAAATTGAGCCATCCCTGAAGTACTTTTTCTATCAACTTGGTTCCCTGCAAAATCAGCATCTGTGTATCAGACAAGCTCAAAATCAAATCCTCTTGGATACCATAAACATAGATTATCAGTCCCCTTAAGATACCGAATAATTCTTTTAACAGCTTTCAAGTGGGATTCTCTTGGATCGGCTTGAAATCTAGCACAGAGACAAACTCCAAACACAATGTCAGGTCTACTTGCTGTGAGATAGAGTAGTGATCCAATCATACCTCGATACATAGTAGCATTGACCTCAGGGTCCTTGTCATCTTTTCCAAGTGAGGTAGTCGACGACATGGGAGTATCAAAAGGTTTAGCATTCTCCAGACCAAACTTCTTAACACATTCTTTGAGATACTTTTGTTGATGAACACGTGTTCCATCCACACTTTGAACAACTTGATGTCCTAAAAAGAACTTAAGCTCGCCAACCATACTCATTTCAAATTCACTAGACATGAGGTCATCGAACTTCTTCACTAGCTTATCATCTGTTGAACCAAAGATGATGTCATCGACATAGACTTGAACAACTAGTGTGTGACTTCCTTATTTCAATAAGAACAGAGTCTTATCAACTTGTCCTCGAACATAGCCGTGTTGAATCAAGAACTGAGACAAACGATCGTACCAAGCACGTGGGGCTTGCTTCAATCCATAGAGTGCTTTGTCCAGTTTGTAGACATCATCCGGGTGGGTGACATCTTCAAAACTCGGAGTCTGTTCAACATACACTTCCTCCTTTAGATAACTATTCAAAAAGGTAGTCTTGACATCCATTTGTTGTAGTTTAAATCCATGATGGGCAGAATAGGCAATGAGCAATCGAATAGCCTCAAGACGAGCCACTGGAACAAACGTCTCATCATAGTCAATGCCCTCCTGCTGATTGTATCCCTTAACTACCAGCCTTGCTTTATTTCTGACTACATTTCCTTCATCATCCAGCTTATTTCTGAACACCCAACGTGTTCCAATCACAGATCTTCCCTTTGGCCTTGGAACCAAATGCCAAACCTTGTTTCTTTCAAACTGATGAAGTTCCTCTTGCATGGCACTGACCCAATTCGATTGTTTCAACGCTTGTTCAACGTTTTTAGGCTCCAACATTGAAATAAAAGCAAAGAAATTGTTCAGAGAGGATCTGGTTTGCACACCCTTTGAGAAATCAGTGAGGATGTTAGTGACATGATGAGCACTTTTCTGTTGATAATTTCTGACCTGTATCTCTGTCAAGTCACCGACTTGAGTCTGAGGTGTTCTCTCCGGATCTTCTTCTGAGCTCTCCAAACTTGTGCTCCTGTCAGGTGTTTTCTCATCATCAGATTCACTGTCACTTGAACTTTGATTTTGACTCCTTCCCCCTGTATTGTCTGAGTTGGTGACACCGGCGTTGTCACTGACTGTTGATTCTTTTGTAGACACTGGAAGAGAGTCATCTTGAACCAGATTGTATCCTTGATCACCATCATCAAGATCTTCAATCGTTGAGCCTCCCATAGTGTTCTCATGAAACACCACATGAACACTTTCTTCAATCCTCCTTGTCCTTTTATTGAACACTTTTTAGGCTTTGCTATGAGGGGAGTAGCCTACAAAAGTCCCAACATCACTCTTTGGGTCGAATTTTCCCAGACTATCCATGCCGTTGTTGTGAACATAGCATTTACATCCAAAGGTGTGCAAGTGGGCGACACTAGGCTTAACTCCTCTGAGCAGTTCATATGGAGTTTTTCCAAGAAGTGGACGAATCATGGCTCGATTCATCACATATCATGAGGCATTAATGGCTTCACCCCAGAAATTCCTTGGAAGACCACTTAAGATAAGCATGTTCCGTGACATGTTCTCCAAGGCACGGTTTTTCCTCTCAACTACGCCATTCTGTTGAGGAGTTCTTGGCGCTGAGAAGTTGTGACTTATGCCATTTTTCTTGCAAAAAGACAGAAACTCAGAATTGTCCAATTCTGTTCCATGATTTGATCTGACTGATACAAGAGAAACTCCAAGTTTTTTCTTAACAACCTTCACCCATGCTTCAAACTCTTCAAAGACCTGATCTTTAGAAGATAGAAAAATAGTCCAAGTATACTGTGAAAAGTCATCAACAATGACAAAGATATAGCTATTTCCTCCACGACTTTGGACTTGCATGGGACCACATAAATCAATATGAATGAGCTCTAAAGGTCTAGTGGTACTTACCTCCTTCTTGGATTTGAAGGATGACTTTACTTGCTTACCTCTCACACAAGTCTCACAAACTTCATGCTTGTTTGGATCAATCTTGGGTAATCCTCTAACCAGTTCTTGCTTATGAAGTTTGTCAAGGAGTTGAAAGCTCGCATGACCAAACCTTTTGTGCTAGAGGTCGGCTACATCTGTAACTGTTCTAAGACATAATTTTTCTTTAGGCTCAAAACAGGAGTCCACCTTATATAGATTGTTTTCACATACCCCTTTTAGAAGAATTTTGCCTGAACTAATCTCTTGTACCTGACATCCATTCTTATAAAAAACAACTTGATATTTTCCATTAGCACAGATTTGAGAAACACTTAGTAACTTGAAACTGAGATTATCAATAAGATTCACATTGTCTATAGTTAGCTTATCCGAAAATCTTACCGTACCTATACCAGAAATACCACATTTACTATTGTTGCCGAAGGTAATCTTACCTCCCTTGAATTCTTGAAGTGAGACGAAATCCCTTGGGTTTCCCGACATATGAGTTGAGCACGCACTATCAATAAACCAGGGCTCCTGATCACCCACTTCAAGCTGCATTGGAAGAATTTGTTCTTACGAACCCAGAGTTGTTTAACTCCTCTGGGTTTGGCAACATAGTAACTTGTAAAACAACTATAGTCATAATTACCATACACAGATCCTGGATAACAGTTAGTGACATTGGATTTGCCATAACTGTCATTCAAGGTCCGAGACCTTGCATGTTCATCATCTCTTGATTTTTTGTGACAATCATGTTGGTAGTGACCAGGATTGCCACAATACCAACATATCCTGTGAGATTTTAGGGCCACATATTTGCTATAGCCCGGATAGATGGGTTTGTTGTTGATGCGAGATTGAAAATCAATTTGTGATGAAGCCGAGTTCTGGAGTTGTTTTTGCCATATGTTGTGCACCTTTTGATCAGGATACCACTGTTGCTTCCTTTTGTCAGGCTTAGCCACCGCATGTGTAAAACAACTTGCATTGTCACTACTCATAGGGGTTTTACCTTTAGACACAAGGGGAGCAGCTTTGGTACCCTGAGTATTGGGTGCACGAACAAAGCCAATTCCAGATCTGTCTACCTCCTTCACAAACTTCTTTTTATAGTCATTTCTGACCTCTTGAGCTTTTTCAACAACAAATTCATCTAGCCACTTCTTCTTTTGAGTCTCGTTATCAGACTTTAAGTCTTTTAGATCTTTAGACAACTTAGCATTGCCTAGTTTGAGCATGAGTCTTTCACCTTCTAGGTCAGTGACTTGTTTTTCCAAGTCATTGACATGGAACTTTGAATCTGAGCACGACTCACAAGTTACTGACTTAGGAGATGAGATCTTTTCAAGCTCAATTGCTTTAGAGGACCAGTGTTTGTTATCATCAAAGAGATTGGAGATTGTTTCTTCATTATCTTCCAACTTTTCTCTTAACTCAGTGACCTGAGTTCCAAGCTTTTCGATTATAGCAACCAACTGTTCTCTAGACTTTTTGGCTAAAAGAGAAGAAAGTTCAGAGTCATTTATCTCTTGGGAAGATTTATCTTCAATGGCCATGCAACATTTTCCTCTTGTTGGCGCCACCTCATCATCATCGTCAGACATGTCCTAAGTTGCCATCATGTCTTTACCAGTTTCTCCACTTTTTCCTTTTGGACAATGTTTGGCAAAGTGTCCTCTAGCCTGACATTGATAAAAAATGACATCCTTCATGTCCTTCCCTTCTTTGGTTGATTCTGGAGCCTTCATGGGAGCTTTGTTACGATTCCACAGTCTCTTCATAGCTTTAGAGATCGATGAGAGCCACATCCTCATCTACTCCGTCAGCGTCATCGTCTCCCTGAGCCAAGTCAAAGGCTCTTTCAACCTTGAGAGCAATATTCTTTACTTTTTCTGAGTCGAGTCTTTCAACTCTTCTTTGATGAATGCCTCCATACATAGTGAGTTATCCAACAAGGTCCTCCAAGGTCAGTGACTTGGTTTCCTTTTGATTGAGAAGGGACGAAGCAATGCTGTCCCAACTTTTTTTCAAACCAGAAATCAACTTGTTGGTGAGTTTCCATTGAGGGATTTCTTCACCAAGAAACTCTAGTTGATTTACAATCATCTGAAATCTGGAATGATAGTCACGAAGAGATTCTCCTTTTCCTTGAAAGATATTGTCATACTCTGCTTCAAGACTAATGATCCTGTCCTTCTTTACATCATCATTACCTTGATGAAGTCTTTTAAGAGCATCCCAGATTTCTTTAGCCGTTTTGTAGCCTATCACCTTCTTGAGGTCTCCTTCAGTGAGAGCATGATGTAAGACCTTCTTTGCTCTAGCATTCTTTTCCAGTTTTTTGAAGTCAACATCATCGTACTCAGCTATGGTCTTTTTAGTTTTTCCATCCTTTCCAAGAGCAACCCACCAAGAGAACATATATGAGTTTTCATCTGTTCAACCCACCAATTGTACTCTCCTACCCTGAGAATTGGAGGCTTCCAGAATGAGTCATTCATAGAGGTGTTGGTGGACGTCATTTTCCTATAAGAAAAGTACTAAAAACACAATCTAGAGCCTTGACTCTAATACCAATTGTAGGATTGTTAGTACTTAAGCGAGTCGGCGACTCCTACAAAGTCGTTGACTTTGAGTAACAGTGGAAGTCACCAACTTTGGTAAAGTCAGTGAGCTTGAAATAAGCAGCGGAATAATTAATCAAACAGGAAAGATATTACCAAACTGTAAATGACAAGCGATGTATAGTGGAAACTCTTCGTAAACCAACTAGTTTACTTAGAGAAAAACCACTCCCTTCCAAGTTTATCACTTGGTCGGATTTCAAGAGTCCTTAGACTCGCTCTATTGATTTCTTGAGTGATTACAAAGCTCTCCCGTGTACAAGAATGAATCCCACACCCTTGAACCACGCTCTACCTTTTTGGAGCTCCGCTTCCTTCTCCTTGAAGAATATGTGCTCTGCGGACAGCTTACCTAGGAGCTCCTTGTTCTCAGCCTTGAGATCCCCAACCTCGTCCTTAAGACCCCTAATGGCCTTTTCCCCCTCCGCCTTGGCCTTTTCCCCCTCCTCCTTGGCCTTCTTCGCCTCCTCCTTGGCCTTGGCAGCGTCCTTGCCCTCGTCCGTTGCCGCAACCTCCACGGCTCGAATCCGTCTCTCGGCCTCCGCGAGGTCCTTTTTCTTCTTCTCGATCTCGGCATCGTGGGCCTTGAGCTTCGCCTCCATCTTATCCATCTTTTTGTGGAGGAGGCTGACGCAACTGCAGTTGTAATTCTCGAAGAAATGATGCTGAAAAACCAAAAAAAAATGTTAAAACAAAGATGATAATAATGGAAACAACGAAAATAATAACCTCAAAGAAGTAGGGCATACCATCGCCGAGTATCGGAGGATCTCGTTGTTAAGGGCAGCCTCCGAGAGGTTGTTTGCCCACGCAACCTCTTCCTTCCAGTCCGCCCTGTCCCAATCCTTGGGCACGCCCCGGGCGGGTCCTGGGAAGTGAAACTTACTGGCAGGAGGCCCAGTGGCGGACACAACCCGACTCGCAGGGCCGGGGCGGTGGGCCATCTCCCCTCCCGAGGTCCCCTTCTCGTCGTCCCCCTTTTGTTTTTTCTTCTTGTCCTGACGGGAGGGATCCTCGGGTTCTTTCCTCTTTGATTCGGCTCCATCGCCGGATCCTCGGGCAGCTTGGGAGGACGTTCTTGCAACATCCCCCTTAGACGAGGCCCCCTCGGTAATCGTCACCCCGGGCGCCTTCGGCGGCGGGGGTGTTGCCTTCGGTTGCGAGGTCGGCGGCCTCGCTTGAGGTGGAGGTAGCAATTTTCTTTCCCTGCGCCTTCGAGGTTAGAGCGTTAAAAAGATCCACTGTGAAAGAAAGACATAAAAAGTTAGATAAAAAGCAAGAAACAAGACATCACAACAAATCAAGCTAGCATGACCCGAGCGAGGCTCGTGGTCATCACTAGATAAGCGGGGTTTAACCCCGGGTTTGGGCGTTGCACCAAAACTCAAAACAAGTAATGAAAACAAAAAACAAAAAAGAAGAAGGGAAAGTGAGTACCCTCTTCGCCCTCGTCGGGTGGAATGGTAAGGCTCAGGCCGGCCCGCTCAAGCCGGTCCTGTGCCAAATACTCCTGGTACGGCTCCTGACGCTCATGAGCGTATCGCTTCCTGAGCTCGTCGGCTTTCTGTGTGCCCTTGGCCTGAACGAAGTGGTTCGGGGCAGTGGGGAGGTTGAGATACCTCCCGGTAGGGTCCCGGACCAGAAGTTATTTCTTCTTTCCACGACCCGACGTTCGAGGGAGCTGTGGTAAGTTTAACGCCAGGAAGGCTGAGGTTGACAAGGCAAGATTTGTGCTCCCTCCTCGCCAAAAATAAGCTCGATATAGTGTCGAGGTCGGGCCTGTCCCCAAGCTCGTGGCTGCGAAGGGTGTAGGCGCACAGGAGCCTCCACACATTTGGAAAAAGCTGCACGGGGCAGACATGCATGGCCCACAAGAAACTGACGATGTGAGGGGCCAGTGGTAGCCTAAAGGCTGAATAGGTGCACGACCACGCATCGGTCGTATGGCGCCAAGGAGCAACCCTCTCCTTCGGGGAGCGCTGGCTCAACCCCCTCGGGCCAGGCGAAGTCCTTGGCGATCTTTGAAAGTTCTTTCAATTCCAAGGTCGTAGGCTGCCCCTCGGATAGAAAGGTCCCTTTCGGGTCCGAGGACATGGGAATCCGCTCCTCGAGGACGGGGGGCACGCTGGACACAGCGTCGCTGATATGCTCCGCAAAATAACTCGCGAGGTCGTTGGAGTCGGTTGACTTTGCAATAACACCAGCCACTTCCTCATCAGAGATCGAGGACGAGGCCATTTCGACACTTGACGATGCGTGAAGTCGGGAGAAGCGTGAGTTGACGGAAACAATGGAGTCACTGGAAGAAGGGTCGCTGAAAACCAACGAGGGAGACCTCGGGTTCTGAGAGTCACTAGTCTCTACACTCCCTACGGTCTCAGAAGCCTCCTCGTAGAATCTCTCTTGAACTTTGAACACGAAGCCTGGTGGGGGGCTCGAACAAGCTCCTCTAGGCATGAAAGAGCGACGTCCAGGCCACGAAAGGCGAGCACCTGGAAAAGAAAAAGGCTTGAGACATCGAGCAGAACCACAAAAAGAAAACGTGAGGTGATAACGGGAACAAACCACGTGGCACCCTAGGACTACTCTGACAGATAGGATGACTGAGGCGGAATGTGAAGTGCCAAAAGGAGGAAAGAGAAGACGGAATGTGAAGCGCCAATAAGAGGAAAGAGAAGGCGGAATGGACGCCAGTGGTGGAAGCCCAAACGTCCCGTCAGTCAGACATCATGACATTTGGGTTTCCGAGGAATTCGAATTTCAAAGAAAAAGGAGAAGCCAAGGAGTAGCAGAAACTCAACCGTCAGTTGGCAAACGGTGGGCTCAAGAGCGTGGCCAGCGCCACCCTCTCCCCCACCGTCTCGCCGCCATGAAGATGGCGTGAAATGCCGAAAAACAACCATCGCCCGCTAGGGCACAAGACGAAGAAAGAAAAAACTCAAGAAAAAGGAGGAGCAAGAGCACCGCGCAGAAGCAAGCGCCGCCCTCGCCCCCACCGTCTCGCCGCCATGACGCTAGCGCGAAACGCCGAAGAGCAACCATCGCCCACTGGGACACGAAGCCAAGAAAGAGAAAACGCGAGAAGAAGTTTGAGAGCGTCGCTCAGACGCGAGCGCCGCCCTCACCCCCGACGTTTCGCCGCCATAACACTAGCACGAAATGCCGGAGGACAACAGTCGCCCACTAGGGCGTGAAACGAAAAGCATAAAAGAGACGAAAAGGGGGGAGTCGAGAAACTTACTTGCTTAAAGATTAACGCGGATGATGCGGTGGCGCTGCCGGAGCATCGGAAAATCATCGATAACCACCTGGAAACTGTTGCCGGAAACTGGAAGGGCGAGAGAGAGAAAGAGAGGAAATGTCGAAAGGAAGAAGATGGAGATGAGGCGTGTGAGAGACGTGATGAAAGGATCGATGGTGTAGATGATGGTGCAAAGAGATCGCCACGAGAATCCAAGGAATTCCGACAACAAACACCACGCAACTGACCCGTCTTAAACTGGATGGTTCTTCCTCTTCCGAACTCGGAATTGAGTGATTCCAATTCGAGAAGTTAGATCTCGGAGTTTAGTTTAATGCCTCAAAATTTGAGACCTAGATGATGAGTGGATTGAAAGATATTTCGATTTTACTGAGGGGGTGCAGAAACCACCGAGATGGATGATGGATCGAAATGGGGAGAACAAGGGGATATGGATGCTTGACAACTTGGATATGACTCACCAAGCTCTCAAACAAACTAAGATGCTCAAATTGTCGGATATTACTCACCAACAACTTGAACAACGAGAATTGAACGAAGCAAAAACAAGAAACTTGAATTGAAAATGCTAGGAAAAGAGATACAAATTTTCGTCCAATCTACCAAGGGAGGAGGGGGATGGACGACCATATAACCTAGATAACAAGACTCACAAAATCAGCCCCCTCATTTAAAGAAAATTACAAAAACAACCCATAAAAACCGAGAGCACATTAATCGTCCTTAACCGTTAAGTTGTCACTTATCGAACCATGATGTATCATAAGACTCCAACTTTCACCTTTGCTAACCAAAGTCCAACTTATGAGCCATGAGCTCCTCCTTGATCTTGTCAAGCATTTCCCTAGCATGTGCTCGAGTGATGCACCGAAGATAGGGCGTGGTACCTTGACTTGGCTTCTTAGCGCCTCGGACACCGGCCTTGGATATTTGTCCAAGTGAAGACCCTCCTTTGTCGTGCAAATTGAACTTGTCTTTAGGGCTGAGATCTTCACTCAAATCATGGAGCATAATCCCTTTAAAAGTGCCCGAAGAAGTGGTACCATTCATCAAAGGCCAAGGCGCGCCAAGGTCGGAAATCAGCGTGTGCAACGGCGCCCCAATATGCACGGTACTGTGAGGCCATGACTCGATAGATGGAATCACATCAAGACGCCTCTTATAAAGAACAAACTTGGGCCTCTCCGCGCTCCCGAAAGGCTTATTGGACCTGGTCTACCTCGACGGCCCATTAAGCAAAACACAGGGGAGCGGCCCAAGAAGCACCGCGCGTACGAACGAGAGAAAAGCCTAAGTGTCAGGCCTCGCAAGAAAATTTCTCGCAATGTGTCCACCCAACCTCTAAAGATCTCGCACCTCGCAATCCTAAGAAGTGCAACCCCGCGTCCCGGGTTTGATGAACCCAAATACACCTCGTGTTTATGACCAGCGTCCCTCGGGACGAGGTCCCCAGGCCATGGAGTTGTGATGGTGTCCAAAATGGTAAAGAAGGAAGTGGGCCCGGGACACAAGGAATAAACAGATCCGACGGGACTCCTAAGGTGGATTTTGGGACCCACATCTGCACCCATCTTTTAATTAAACAATTCCTATCTCCGCGAGGTCTTCCCAAACCTCGGAGCGAGGTCTAAACCTCGTTGCCGACTCTGCTAACATGCCCGCCCATCTGAACCACTCAACTGGCACAGTTCCCCCGAGCCAATCACTGGCTGCCTCACCTTCGGACCAATCAGAAGCCCTATCTCGGGCGTCTCACATCTTGAACTCAAGAACTCTCTTGCTCGTTGAAGGTCGATGTGTTGAAACATCGTTAAAAGACCTCGCTATAGACAAGTGAAGTCCATAAAAAGACTTTAAGTCACTCAGAGCTTTCGTTCACACCAAAGACCTCGCTACACAATCTCGCAAGCCATCATCACCACGCTCAAACTCGAAGCTCCGAAGCTCAGCCTCGCATCAAAATCTATCAAGTAGCCCATAGGTGGCAGACTCGCATAGCAATTAGGAGATCTCGAACATTGTTAGATCGAGATCTCGAATACTAGTAGGAGGTCTAGGGTGTAAATCTCGCATGTTTGTAAGCTTCGTTGGTTTGTAATCTCGTTTTAAGAAAACAATAAATAAAGAGCAAGCGTTTGCACAATCGAATAAAAGAATCTCATTTCTTATCTTCTAGCGACGGTATATTTCGGGTTTCATCAGACGGTGATGAAAAGAAAATATTACACAAATTAAATGTCAAAATAACCATCAAATTTGTAGCTATAACATTAATTCAAATTCATTTCTCTAACATCAAATATGTATTCTTGCATAGCGAAGTTTCCTCCTGAGTGTGAGAGGTTACTAATCAATGCGTCTTTAGCAATCAAAGTAGGAGTCCCGGTAACTTCCTTAATGTTCGACTTCATGGCTAAAACTTACATGCCCAACATCGAGCCATCGGTGCTCTTATATTGCAAGAAGGCACTGGCCTCGAGTTTCCTTTTTTTTTATTTTAGGAGAAATGACTGTGGTCAAATTGCCAGAGATTGCTTTGATCGTCTACCTGGCTTTAAAAGCCCTATTTTGCTCTTGCATTTTTACGGTCCTACTATAAATGGTCAAAGGCTCATGATACGTATCCATTCTCCGTGTCATGATCTTTATGGTGATGGTGCCCGTAGTGTCCAACTTAATTTATAAAGTTGCGAAAAATGATTTTAGTGAAGCGGAGATTCTGCAAGAAGATATTGAGGAAGGCACTGCAACCTTAATTCCTTTATGTTTCTCACTAAATTTCCTATTGCATGATACTTGCTATGTGGTATTATTGCACTGTAAACATTTCATATTGTATGATTCTTACAAACAATACAATGGACATCGAATTATAAGTGCTTAATCAGCCTTAATTCCTCTATGTTTCTCACTAAATTTCCTATTGCATGATACTTGCTATGTGGTATTATTGCACTGTAAATATTTCTTATTGCACGATTCTTGTTGTTCATGTTTTTAGTCTAGTTTTAGGTGTCTTTCTTAGGTTGTTTGGTTTAGTTTTAGTAAGTTTTAGAGTTAGTATTGTGTGTTTTTGGATAAGTTTGCATATTTTGTGAAAAGTATGGAAGTTACTCCGTTTTGTGTCTTTTTGTAGGTTTTTGAAGTGGAATTGAGTATTTCTAAGAGAAACTGGAGTCAAGTGGTGGAAAGCGGAATGCTTATAAGAAGAAAAGGGAGAATGCATGTCGAAGATCAAGGAAAAGTCCAAGTGAAGCCATATGAGAAGTGCAAATAAGCCGAAACTGAGAGCTCGTTACCGACCTATGAGGGTCAGTACCGAGCTGTGCATTAGAGATTTTGCCAAAGAATTCAACAAGTGTCTATCGACCTTGTGCATGTCGTTAATGAGGTGACCTGTGTCAGTAGACGGCGTCGACTTTCGGGATTTATATCTTTTTATTCTAATCTTGTAAGTTTGGTAAGTTTTTATCTTTTAGGTCTTTTATTAGATTGCTTTCTCTAGTATAAATACCCTTGTTCTAGCCTAGGCAAGGGGGGATTCTCATAGGTTTTTTTAGGATAGAAGTCGAGAGAGAGAGTTCAAACGGGTTTTCCGATCGAGAGAGAGGAAGAGGTTCGAGTTCAGTGATTGAGTCTTCTAGTGTTGTTCTTTGGTTGTTTTCGGAGTTTGAAACGAGAATTTGTAAGACAATATTTCTTTCAATTTCAAGTAAGTTTTGCTTTTCCATGTTCTCTTTTAATAAAGTTGTTTGTTTTAATTCAATCATGTGTGAGTAGTTTTCTTATCTAGGGTCGGGGTTGAAACCTGACATAGTTGTGCATGGTTGAATGAATATGTTGATGTTTCGATTGCCTTCTATCTTTTGAATTGCTTGTTTGTGCTTATACTTAGACGAGAGTCGAAATAATTTGAGTTTATTGCTTGATCGAAGGAGAAAGTCTTGAACTTGAATGTTGATATTGGTCGATAACGAAAGTTTCGAGCTTTGGATTCAAAACAAGTAATAAAGTGAAATAATTTATGAAAGTTGAATGATTTGCTTGTTTAGTCAACGAAAGTTGATAGATTTATCTTCAAAGGCATGATCTTTATCTTCACATGAGTTTATATGCATAGCCATGTTGTGGTAACCCTTGTCCTAGAGCTTTTTATCCCTTGAATTTCTTAAGTTTAGCATTCGAATTCACTCGTTACCGAGGCACTAGGATCGGTACCGAGCCTGCACCTGCATCGTTATATTTGTTCTATTTCAATAGAAATCCAGCATCGTTACCGACCCTGACAAGGTCGTTAACGAGGTCTGTCGTAGCTGTTTTGCTTTGTTTTTTGCTTTATTTTATTGCTTTCTTAGTTCGGTAAACGGACAACCTTGCTTCTCGTGGACGATCCTGACTTCGCTATTGTTTGTGAGTGGGATTGCAAACAATAGAGAAGTTCGACTTTGTATTGTGGAACCTGAGATATATCAATAGAATATAGCGTGTGTTCAAAATCCTCCAAGGGAGGTAGAGGTTTACTCTTTAGCTAGTTGGCTAAAGAGGTTCCTCTATAAGGAACTGTGTCCTTGTCTTAAATTCCTGTTTAGTCTTGTTTATTCCGCTGCGTAAGAGAACTGTCACTAGAACAGTTCCTGACTGTCTTGACTAACAACGATCCTACAGTTATCCCTTCCAAATTTCTCTTTACCTTGGCCCCATTACAAGCCGGAAAAAGACCTCATGATTTTTGTTATGTATTTGATTCCCAGCGGTGGAGATTTAGAACTCTGATGCAAGCATATGGTAGTCTAGTTTTCATGGTTGATTTTGAGTGAAACACATACCCTTTTTACACTTGAGTGTTGAGTGCAAAACACAATTTCCTCGGTGAGGTATAGAATGAATGAATGGTCTTTACTTTTTGCTAGTCATAATGCATGCTGAGAAGTCTTGGTTGAGTTTTTCATTATATGTGAAATGCTTGTTTGACTTGAGATGGATGTAAGATTGCATTTCTATGGTGTGATTGGATTTATGTCTTGCTTAAGGACAAGCAAAGGTTAAGCATGGGGGAATTTGATAGCTTGCATATAGGAGTAGTTTAGATGCATGTTTTATATATGTTTTAGTTGAGTTTAGGTTAGTTTTTATGTAGTTTTTAGGTTTTTGTATTGTCGGGTATTATGCGCTGGTTTGCTCGGTTTTACAGGTTTTTAGGTTCAGGAGCAACAGCGGGGCGAGTGCAGATGGGCCATGGTGGTGGTGGACGAGTCAAGCAAGCTAAGGAAGCTAGGACATGCTAGGAGAAGAGCCAAGAGAAGAGAGAATCGAGCCAAGCCAAGAACCAAGGGCACGGGATCGAAGCCGCATAGCAGCCCGCGCAATCCCATCTGAGTGCCAATTGCGCGGGGAGGACATTGCGCGGCCGCGTAATATGGTGCCAAGCCGCGCAATCTGGCGTTTCTCACGGACGATGGACTTGGGCCGAGATTTGGTTTTTGGGCTTTGGTGTTTGATTTTATGGGCTTATGATTTCCGAGTATATGTGTTTAAGATAGAGTTTGAGGGATATTTTTAGAGACATATAAATACTTTATGTTAGTTTATTTTTAGATAACTTTTGATCAACTTTGGAGGCTAGGGTTTCTTTGGAGAGAGTTTTCTCAAAGGAGCAATCTTTGAACCTCTTGTAAGTTTGATTTTATTTCAATTATGCATTGCTAAATTTATTGTGTTTGACTAGTTATTGAAATCATAGATTGCATAATATTGTGAGGTTTAATTGATTCTCATCAACTTGAATAGGTTTTATTCCATGTGCTTAATTGAATCAGAATTATTCTAGGGTTTTATCAGATTGATCACCTAATAGAATTTCTAGGTTAATTTACAACTAATCTAATTAATGCCCGTTCGGGGTTGATTAGATAAAGTAGCATCTATAATTGTTTGGACCCGTTCGGGCTATTCAGTTGTAGAAGGGAATAAATCCACAAATAACTTAGATGTCTGTTTGCTCTAAGTGTTTGTTTCTATTGATAACTTGATTCGTAAAGTTGTCGTTTAATTGAATCTAGACGTTGTTTTAGGTTGTTAATTGATTAGGGTTGTTTAGACTGTTAGTTCTTTCAACTATTTATGAAGTTTGGGTCATAATCCTTAATAGGAGTATAATTCACAATAGATTATTCAAGGGAATTGAGAATCAGGAGAATCGATGATCAATAAGCATATCTATGATGGATTTAACTAGTTGAACATATTTCTCTCATATATATTCACAATCAACTTTTGCATTCATAGTTAGTTTTATTCTTGCATATTAGCTTAGATTAATCATTCCAAAAAAAAAACCATATTAGTTACTTGGCACTTAAGTAATAACATTCATACACGAGTCTCTGTGGGATCGACCATTGCTTACCATTCTACTCAGATTGGTTAAGTTAGGATTCTTTGATAGGTAAAACGACTGAAAAATACCTCATCAGAAAACAAGCTCTCGAACAATTCTCTTTCCTTCACAGCATCCCACGAAGTATGCCTCCCCGCTGCGAATTCCTCCATCATTTCCACTCGAGCTCGAGAGGACCAGTAGTCCGCAGTGTCTTCAATTTCTTTAGCCAAAGCAGCTTCTTTACCGGAAGAGGCCACAAACTTTTCTTCCCACTCTTTGGACTCCTTAGAAACCTTCTCAAGATTATTCATCAGATCGCGAACCTTCTTATCCAGAGCAGTCTTCTCATGTCCTAAGATGGTGCTCCTGTCCTTCTCAAGCTGAAGGCTGATCTTGCTCTGGGCCAATTGATCAGGCAGATCCTTGAAAGCTTCAAAGGCAAAAAGAGAAAGTTGCAAGCCCTGCATAAGAAAAGAGAAAAATCAGGTAACGAGTAGGACATGGGATAAGAGTAGTTGGAAAAGACGTACCTGCCACTGTGCCGCTAGAATTTCACCGAAAAATTCAGAGAAAGAAGATTGGTCCTCCTTGCCACGAGAACAGTCCACGTGAAGAGGCGCCAAGGAACTCAGACACTTTTCAGCAGCCATGTCAAGGGACATCATTGTCTTTGGGAGATCAGAAAGGGTCGAGCATGCTTTTTTCTTAGGAGAAGGAATCCGAGCCTCAGAAGACTTCTTAGGATCTGAGTCCGTCAACGCGGTATTTGTCGTTGAAGCTGATTCAGCCTTCCTCTTCCTCTGAGTTTCAACCCGTTCCATGGTAGTCAGCGCAGTGGTATAATGGGTAGACCTCGAACCTGACATCTCGAGGAAGGCAAGGTTGGTAAAAAACGGGAAAAGTAGGAGTTATAAAGAGGAAGAGAAATGGACTTACTCGACATCTCGGTTTCTTCGGGTTCTGCGAAACACGCCTTTACTAGATCAGGGTAGGATCTTTCCTCCAACGAGAGGGCCTCAATATGGGAGATGACTTGATATGACACTTTGCGGGGTTGAGGAGTAGCAAGGCGCTCTGCACAAAGAAACGTTTAGCAGTTAGACTTGAAAAGAAGTCAGCGAGTTCAAAAGGGAAACACTACATGTTGATTGCCAACGACTTCTCAGGAAAGATGTATCGATCCCTAGAGAAGACAGTCTCACAAAGAAAAACTTATCAGCCCAGCCCCGATCAGATTTGGATATGTTAAAGACTAAATCGGATTTGTTGGTAAAGGTTTTCAAAGTTAAACGGCCTGGACTGCCTTTGGACAGACGGTAATTTAGGAAAAAGTCGGCAGCTTTGAAGGGAAGCCCCTGAGAAGAGCATAATTGATCAACGGAGAGAAGAAGTCTCCAAACTTGAGGAAGTAATTGCCCCGGAAAAACATTGAGGGTGGATAAAAAGTCGACAACTAGGGGAGAAAATGGGAAACGGTGGCCAATACGAAAAGGGTACTCATACATGCACACCCAATCATTGGCGTAGAAATCCACATGAACGCCAGGAGGATGGATAAATACCTCTGCGTGTGAAGGGAAACCCGCAGAAAAAGCAAAAATATGGGGGTCCTCGGAAGTACTATTCCTCCGATGATAGGAGGTGAGGAAACCAGAAGATGTCAGAGAAGGAGGAAGGGTGGATTCAAGGCAGTAGAGGGAAGGAGAGTCAGAGGACGCCATAGTTGGGAAAGGAGGGAAGTTGAAGACGAAGAAGCAAAAGAAGGGGAGAACGTACCTGGACACCGAGAAGCACAATTGAAGTCTTTGAAAGCCATCATAACCGCTTTAAATAGGGGTTGATTGGACGTGTTCTGAATTACTACAACTTCCGAGACAAATCAAAAACCCTAGGAAAGTGGAGGCGGGAATTTTCCCGGGTTTTTGATGGGGGTATTGTTGGGCCCTCCGAAATTCGGCCCAAAAAGGAAAACGATGAAGCCCAGCATCGACGATCCAATTAAACCGCTAGAAAGAGAAAACGATGGAGCAATCAAAGCAAGGCGAAAATTTCGGACTTCATGATCAACACTAACGGCTATGCAATTATCGACGAGGGCGAAATCTCCGGGATGTGCTAGGCGCTCCACCAACGGTCAGAACGGAGGAGAAGAGTATAAAACAAGGCTGAGACGGAAATAAGGGCACAATCTACACTGGCACTTTTGAACTCAAGCGAGAAGCATAATCTCATCTTTGTTTTATCATTTTACTTCCATTCGAACATTCTAGGATACTTTGGAGGGATCTATTTGCAACTACAATCGCAATATACGCATATCAACTTGCTTACTATTTGTTTTTCATTCTTTATTTGATTTTACATCTTGCCCATAATTCATAACGCGTTACAATTGCTTTTTGGTTAGGATTTCCCTATTTTAGCAGGTAACGTGTTAGTACGATTATCCTGCCCAAAACAGGATTCACCTAGTGTTTCTTAGGAAACTGCAATGAACTCGTTTTTTTTTTTTAAATTTAGCATCAACCATGATTAAACAATCAAAATCCTACAAGTAACAACAACGAAATCACACACAAACGATGGGATCACAAATCAATGCAGGTCAATATCCAAATCAATTACATTCATGCTAATGCTATGTCTGCAAGATCTCATACCAAAAATTGAAAACAAGATGTTTATCACAACTTAATATATTATTATTGATTACACAGACATGGTTAAGTTATCTTATAAAATGGCGAAGACCATGGGCACACTTCTACATGAATAAATGGTAGGTACTCAGGATACACGCTAGTACTACCCCTCCTAAAATAGTAGGGCCCTGTATTTGGATCGATCACATCCACCAAGGTCCAAGTCCGGGTCCGAAGATTGACCACCATCAGCTTGCAGTCTTTCACATACGGATGGCACACGATGTCGGGTTCACAAGGATTGAGACTCACCATGAGTTTAGAGCAAGGGTGATGCAAAGACGGGAAACAAAACTCACCTTCCATGCACCATTCGGGGTTGTCGTTGACGACTAATCGCCAAACCATCAGCCTATCGAAACCTGATCCTCCTCCGCCCTTGTCCATCTCGCAGTATTTCACCCTCCCTTGGTCTCCTGAATAAATCAGACTCCTATACCCCAAGTGAGGGTACCGTTGTTCGGGCACTGGGATGCGTCCAAATCGGCCAGGATTGTCGAACGGATCATAAGTTATGACCGTGCCCGTCCCACGACCTAACCAATACAGGACACCCTTGTAAGAAAACACGGCACTCCCTGTACATTTCTCGTAAACCTCTGCCGGACAACGTCTTACTTCCCAAGTAGCCCATCTCCCCGTAACCGAACAGAATATCTCCACACTAGTGTCTGCGTTATCCACAAGACGGCCATGTTTAAGCACGCGTTGAATAAGCACAATCTTGTAAGCCCCACACCTTGTGGCAATACCAAACCCGACCTCATCTATGTCGTTTAGCACGGACTCAGGAATCGGTGCCCATTGCTTGGTGAGTGGATTGGAGACACGTAGGATGAATCTACTCGGCTTGGTGTTTTCATTACAGGGAAAAAAACAAGAGAGAATCAGTCCATTGCTGGAAGCAACCATATGATTCATCTCATCCTTTGGTATAGGGGAGAAATGGCAAACGGAGATTGACGACGACTCATCTTCTTCGTCTTGACTTAAACTATCGGTCAAATACCTGACCTTCTTAGAGAAGCCAAAGGGATTCATTCTCGACATTGGATATAGAAACAATACTTTGATGCCCGACAAAGACCGTGCATCTAGTGAAGACCAGACTCGTTGCATATATCTTTCCGCAAAAAACTCTTGGCCGGAGATGATGGATTCGTATTGTTTGGAGATGGACTTGAGTTTGAAGAGAGGTTTGATGGGTAGTCTTAGTAGAATTTCAACCACAATGTCCTCTGGAAGCATGGTCCACCAGCTTTCGTCTTCGTCTTCATCATCATCTTCATCCGTGTGTGAATAATAAATAAATTGAGCAACTGCATCAATACATACATACATACATATTGTCAGAAGCAACACAAGTTAGTAGTATCTCATACCATTAAAAAATAGCACCTGCAATACCCAATGATCAATGAAAACAAGGGGAGAAACAACACTTGGAAGGAAAAGAACAACTAGTTGACAGTTAGCTAAAACTTCCACCCCTGTTAAACAGAATAACCTACAATTGCTCCATGTCTAAGGAGGGAAATGTCACACATACTTATTCTGTGAACTCCATTCTCAATTTGAACATTCACAGACTCTTTAACAAAAGTGTCAGCCAGGGAAGATACACAAGTCTATTAATAGACTGCAAGTAGTTGACAGTTAACTGAAAAAATATGATATTTTCAATTATAGTAGCCGAATTCGTGTTTGAAAGCCAGAAATTAACAGAAGAAAAAACTTTAAGAGCAGTAACAAAGAGGGGACACACTAGAGAGATCAATTTAGCCAGCAGGAGCCATTTGGGGATTCAATTTCAAACTGAAGAGCATATAGGAAAGCCATATATTGACAAAAGAAACAAACTTTTAGTATAACAAAGATTCCATCCTTAACTAGGACATTCACACATTCCCTTAATAAAATTGTCAGCAATTGAAGATATCCAAGACAATTGATTGTAAGTGGATTGGCATTAAACTGAAATCAATTAGCTACAGACTAGCAATATAAACAAACGAAGAAAAGAAACAAAATTTATGAGCACTAACGAAGAAAAGGGCACGCTTTAGAGATCAACTAGATAGATAGCAGGACCATATGGAAAGATTCCATCTCGATCTTCGGAAATAACTAAAAAAAGGGGGACACACTAGATAGGTCAATTTCGATAGCAGGAGCAATTGAGGGATTCAATTTGGATCTGAAGAACATACAGGAAAGCCATAAGTTAACAAAAGAAACAATCTTTAAGAGACTCAATTCATTTTACTTAGCAGGAGCGATTGAAAGATTCAATTTCGATCTGAAGAACATATAAGAAAGCCATAAATTAACAAAAAAAATACGAACTTTAAAGAGCACTAACAAACAACAATAAAAATAAGAAGAAACCTTGTAAAGGGATGAGAGGGCAGGCACTGAGAGCGACGCTCGCCGATGGGGCGGCGGGAGCAGCCTGTTTAGCGGCAGGGCGGCGTTCAATCTTCATCATGTTGATTGTTGGAGGGAGGTAAGGGACGAACTCTGGGGTTGAAGACGAGATTTTTATCGGGGTTATTTATGGAAGAAAACTTGGTTGAACATGTGTCCTACATTGACGTAGAGTTACTAACTGGTATTTATTCCCATACTTGTACGGATTTTTTATGGGTTAATTATAGATTTGGTCCCTAACCTTTCATACTCGTTCCATTATAGTCCCTAATCTAATAAACGTTCTAATGTAATCCCTAAGCTTTATAAAATTGTTTATTAATTGGTCCCTTGGTTATTAATCTTAACCATCTTGCTCATTTAGGGATTAGATTAGAACGATTATTATGTTAGGGACTAAAGTGGAACAAATATAAAAGGTTAGGTACTAAATTTATAATTAACCCGATTTTTTATAAATAAAATATTAATAATAGAATATTTTTAAGGAAATTTCTTTTTGGTGCCCTCTTATTTTTGTTTTGGAAAATTTATTTTGATACTCTCCAGTTTTTGACTTTTTTTTTTGGTGCCCAAAAAAAAACTTATTCCTTTTGGTGTCCCTCTACTTTGTAGAAGTATTGTTCCATAGCCTAAAGTACCTAAAATTCATTTTCCATCCAACTTTTCCGTTAAAAAATAAAATAAAAAACAGAAAACTTCCTTTTTTCACTCTCCATCTTTGATTTTTGTGATGAATTGATTTTTCCGGTCCCAAAAGTAACCAAAACTCAATTCTGGGAAGATCTAAAAAATTTCTCACACAAGATCTGGGCTATTTGATCGATTTGTTATTCTGGGAAGATAAAAAAAAATCCACTTTTCAATTGGTCCTATTTATCTTCTTCTTCCTCGGATAAGTTACCAAAACCCATGTACAGTAATAATTTAATGATCCATTGAACCCCCAAATTAAAGTTCATCAATGAAGATTGAAGTATATCTCAAAATCCATCCTACTAGCTAGTATGAAAAATAACACACCACGAGAAATCATCAATTAGTGTGGGAATGCAAACTTTAAATGAAGGCTTTTGGGCTAGGTTTCTTGTGTCCACCTCAGATTCATTTCCGAAATACGCTCGTGACACTCGTCCCTCTTACTCAACGCAACTTCAATTGGTCCTCTCTTCTTCTTCTTCCTCACATAAGTAACCAAATTGCTGGGAATCCCTGCGAGATTGATCTCCATCGAACAAATTGAGTCCAGATTCGGCTGCAATAGAAACCCTTTCATTTTCGTGCCTTCCGAAGAATTTCTCATAGGAACGAAGAGAAAAGAAATTGGTTTTTTCACTCACCTGTACAAAAATAAATTAAAAGCACAGTTCCGATCAATTTAAGAATGAAGGGGAAAAGAAATTGGGTAGAAGTTGATGACGTGGCTTTGTTCTTTTATTTATTTATTGTGTTTTATTTTTTAACGGAAAAGTTGGATGGAAAATGGATTTTAGGTACTTTAGGCTATGGAACAATATTTGTAAAAAGTAGAGGGGCATCAAAAGAAATAATTTTTTTTTTGGACAGCAAAAAGAAAAGTCAAAAGCTAGAGGGTACCAAAAGAAATTTCCCTTTTATTTTTTCCTCTTGATACCCAGAAAAAATCTTATTCTTTTTTATGCCTTGCTATTTTTAACAAATTCCTTATTATAACCTAAACTCAATCAACCTCCATTTCCATCTTCTCTTTGTTGGGCAAAGCTTTAATAATGGGTTCATCTACTTTCAATACATCAAGGACAATAAGAAGAGTTCATATTTTACTTACCATTAACAAGGCCAGAATATAGGATAGTCATATCAGGCCACTTAATTTCCTTTCATTGTTCCAAATTAAGCAACTCAATTTGAATTAACCCATAATCGTCATTATCAATATTTAAATGCTGAGGAATGATAATGTCATTTTCATAAGCATCCCTAATGGGAGCATTTTTTCTTTTTGCTTCCAACAACAGATTTATTTCATCTGTATCAACTTTATACATATAAAAAACAAAACAAAAAACGGATTTGTTCCAACAACAGATTTATTTCATCTGTATCAACTTTATACATAGAAAAAAAACGGATCTGAATTCCCTTCTTGTTGTTTAAGATCAAACCCTAAACCCACATAACCATCAGTTGAAACTAAATTCCTCTTTGGGGTATCTCCCAAATTAGGCTCAATCACAAAATGGGTAGGTAGATTTTTGCTCCTGATAGTTACTCCACATCAAAAACGCATCAATTGATTAACACTAGAGCTTAAATCCGAGTGAGAAGACAAGCAATCAGCGCATATACTGAGTTACAACAAGTTTTTGGTGGTTTAAGCAATACCCATATTTGGAAATAAGATAAATTGGATGAAAATTGGAATTTGAGTGAGTTTAGGTTATGAAAAGGAATTTCTCAAAAGCAGAAGGACGCCAAAAGGAATAAAAAAAATTTCTGGGCACCAAGAGGAAAAGTCAAAACCAGGAGCGTACCAAAAGAAATTTCCCTATTTTCAAATATATTTATTATCCGAGAAAAATAATCATGTAAATGCTTAAATATACATTTTTTTTGTTATAATCTGCGTAAAAAGATAAGGCAATTATCATATAATTAATCAAGATCTTTTCATATAAGGTAACAAATGATTTCTAGAATTTGTGTGATAGCATAAAAAAATATGCTAATGATCTCCCTATCTATCATATCATCCAAAAATAAAAGATTGTTTAGTAATGGAATTCGACCAAAAAAAAGATTGTTTAATAATGGAATATCCTATATTCTAAAAACATGAATAAGAACGTATCATATTCAAAAATAAGAGATTATTTTGTTAAAAAACAGGTGGTGTGATCCAATCTAAAAGCGACATGTGTCGTTTAATATTTTTTTTAACCTCCGCTTTAGGTTATAGTTATGATGTATACCAACTTTATTTTTTATTTTTTGGATGAAGTGAGAATTAGGAGGCCCCCTCACGAGGGACGTCCTAGAGACAGAAAGTTCTAGATGACTCATGATGGCGAATCAATTGGAAGACTATGGCCCAGCTTCGCAATTTTATCGGCCATAGAATTACAACACCTACTCACATGAGAAACACAAATGGCTTCGAACCAACTCATTTGTATTTGAATATAAATTATAATACAAACTAGTTGTATCTGTCGTGCCATGACTATGGTTCGGTATTTTTATATACATTTAATAAAAATATAATATAAAAATTAATGTGATTAATTTATTGCATGTACAATATACAATTTTTTATTGTTGGAATCAAATAAAACAAATTAAATATAAATCATTAAGTTTAATTTTGAGAATAAAAAAGATTATTAAGGTAAAAGAATGTACATTTCTCCTTTTCCTTGATGATACGCGGGCAATGAATATTCTTGTGTTTGGATTAGTATTGTATTAATGAAATTAGAATGTTGCAAGTAGGAAAGATTAATACAGATAAATGGATATTTTATTTTCAATAATGTTACAATGGATATTAAAATTACGAACGAACAAAATTCAAGAGCGCGTACGAAACATAACAATATGTTGCATATGTATGAATGCTCAACAACACTGTTAGGGAGGCCAAAGGAAACCATTTCATTCTAACACCACCATCTTGGCTATGGCCACGCTTTGACTTCCCTGAGCATCACTGTCAAACTCCATACCTCTACAATGTCAAACAATGAAACAAATGTCTTTTTTTTATTCTTCCAACTGGCTGGGCCAGGCGCCCATGTAATTAATGATATCAGCAAAAATCTCCTTCTCTTTGTTAGGAAGCGCATTGCCTATTGTTTGACTAGCAATATCTTCTAGGGGGTCTTCTACATCTGTATGGAGTTACATTTGTCAAGCAAACAAACAGGCAACGAACTTCAAAATAGGGTAATATCATTCGATGTACCAAATTAACCCACTGATCTCCTGGACCTACAACAAGAGAAGCTCTTATAACATTTGGAAATTTGATATTCTTGATTCATAGGAACATAATAGATTGATGAGACTTACTGAAACAAATACCATAAAGTTGTTCCATGACATCAGACAATGCCCTATAGATTAAGCAAATAAGTCGAGTTTATGAAAGTAAAGAGGATATAGTGTAGCTTTTCAACTATATACGAAAATAAAGTATACTACTGAAGCAGCATACACACTAATAAGCAAGAATTAGGAGTAGGGAGGTAAATAAATTGTATATGGTGAATAATTTCCTACAATACCTATAGTTTATATGCCATCAAGCTTTGTTTACAACAAGCAAGGGAACCTAGAGATTGTATGCAAATCTTCAGAAGTTGAAGGTTGATAATCATGGCTCAAGACTACAATAACGTTAATAAGGAGAAGGAGAATAAAATATCTTTGAGCAATTTAAAGGATTCAAATTTTTTACAGGATTAATTTTACAGAATAGAATATCTTGAGCAATTATATAGGCTTTTGCTGGCGTTTTATCTACAAATGCTATCCCTTTTCGAGCCACCAGAACGATTCTGTCCCCACCTCATATTTACAAAATTTATTTTTATTTCTAATATTTTAACTTTTTCCTATTATATTCTTCTTTAACTATTTAAATCTATCTTGAACATCAAACAAATATCTATTTAGTATAACAATATCTTTTAAATAAATATAAATATCTTTTACCTTTTAGCATGATATTTTTTCACGAAATTATTTATAGATATATTTTTTTCTTTTATAATAAAAAAATTAATGATAAATAACTTATAATGTTTAAAACTAAAAAAATAGGTAATATCTATAACTATATATTAAAGTTGTACCTTTTCGAGCCACCAGAACGATTCTAGCCCCACCTCATATTTAAAAAGTTAATTTTTATTTCTATTATTATAACTTTTTTCTATTAAATTCTTTTTGGTGAGATTGGATCTGGTAAAACAACTCAGGTTACTCAGTACTTAACTGAAGCTGGATACAACTAGGGGAAAGATTGGCTGTGCACAGCCCCGTAGAGTTGCTGCAACGTCTGTGGCTAAGAGGGTTGCTGAAGAATTTGGATGTCGACTTGGGGAGGAAGTTGGATATGCTATTCGTTTTGAAGATTGTACTGGCCCTGAGACAGAGATCAAGTATATATGACTGATGGGATGCTTCTTAGGGAGATCCTGATAGATGAGATTCTTTCTCAGTATCCGGTCATAATGCTTGATGAAGCTCATGAAAGGACTATACACGCTAATGTTCTTTTTGGGTAGCTAAAGCAGCTTTTGAAACGCAGATCTGACCTTCGTTTGATTGTCATCTCAGTTACATTACAATACCTGGGAGAACCTTTCCTGTTGAGATATTTTACTCTAAGCAACCGGAGACAGACTATCTAGATGCATCTCTGATCACAGTCCTTCAGATTTATCGAACAGAACCTGGAGGTGATATTCTGCTCTTTTTTACTGGACAGGATGAAATTGATTATGCCTGGCCTGTTTGAGAGGATGAAGGTACTTGGAAAGGATGTACCAGAGTTGATTATTTTTCCAGTTCATACTTTATAGTGCTCTCCCCAGTGAAATGCAGTCCAGGATTTTTGAACCTGCCCCTCCTTGTAAGCAGAAAGTTGTTGTGGCTACAATATAGCCGAAGCCTCCTCGACAATTGATGGTATATCTTATGTTGTTGATCCTGGATTTGCTAAGCAAAATGTGTACAACTCAAAGCAAGGTCTAGATTCACTTGTTATAACCCCAATCTCACAGGCATATGCAAAGCAGCGAGCGGGCCATGCTGGGCATACAGGACCAGGGAAATGCTACCACCTTTACACAGAGAGTGCATAATGGAATGAGATGTCACCAACGTCAGTTCCAGAAATACAGAGGATAAATTTTGGCACAAACACTCTTAACATGAAAGCGGGAATAAATGATCTTTCTTTTGATTTTATAGATCTGCCACCTCCTCAGGCACTCATTTCAGCAATGGAGCAGTTACACAGTCTGGGTGCTTTGGACGACAAAGGTCTTCTGACTAAATTAGGCAGAAAGATGGCAGAATTTCCCCTGGAACCTCCACTGTCAAAGATGCTATTGGCCATGTGGACCTCAGATGTAGCGAGGAGATATTGGCCATTATCGCCATGATCCAGACTGGCATCATCTTTTATAGGTCTAGGGAAAAGCAAGCGCAAGCTGACCAGAAAAAGGCCAAAATTTTCCAACCTGAGGGCGATAACCTGACTTTGTTTGCAGTATATGAGGCTGGAAGGGCAAGAAACGTTCAAGGCCATTTTGCGTTGAGAATTTCGTTCAGTATCAGGTCGTTGGAAAGGGCTGAGGATGCAAGAAAGCAGCTTCTCAGTATCATGGACAAGTACGTATTAATTTTTTTGGTAGAATCCATATCCTTGATTTTGCTATGTGTGGTTTATGGTTCAATTCTTTTTTTAAGCTGGATGTACTGAGCTGTGGAAAAGATTTTACCAAGATAAGGAGGCAATTACTGCAGGCTTTTTCTTCCATGCTGCCAGAAAGGATCCGCAAAAGGGGTATAGAACCCTAGTCGAGAACCAACCTTTCTATATACACCCTAGCAGTGCTCTTTTCCAGAGGCAACCTGACTGGGTTCTATATCATGAATTGGTCATGATGACAAAAGAATATAGGTGAGAAGTTACAGTCGTGGATCCAAAGTGGCTGGTATAATTGGCCCCAAGAATCTTCAAACTGTCAGATCCCACAAAAATGAGCAAGCGCAAGCATCAAGAACGTATTGAACCACTTTATGACAGATAGCATGAGCCTAATTCTTGGCGTTTGTGGTCGTGTGTCAGTCTTTCACAGCTACAGGTTTAGTTCCCCACAGTTTGTACAAGTTATAAAATATTAATTTTCTTTTTAAGATGAATATATATTTGTCATGAAATCTAACAAAAGTTGTCTTTCTATTTTCTGGTGGCTTTTTTTTTCAGTTATTTGTTTTTTTTTCTTGGAAGGTTAGAGGTTGAATGGGGTATACTAAACAAAAGGCATTTAAGCATAGATTTGTCTCTGTTGTTAACAAAAAAACATAATATTGATTTTCTTTCTTGTGGATGTGGGGCGCATCCTCATGCTCATTAGCTTTTATATAGTGCCTCTGAGATAGATATAGCTTGTATATCAATTTCAGTGCATTTTAACTGAATTCAATTATTATTGTCACATAGCTGAATTTTTTTCAGTTTTCCTTGGGTCTTTCGGCCCTTTCGGGCGCATCTTCCTGACATGTTCAGGCTATGGGTGCCCCCATCTTGACCCCCTAGATCTGCTTGAGCGTGAGTTTACTTGGCAATGATGATGATGATGATGATGATGTAGATGCTGGTAGGTTAGAAGTAATTATAATATATAATTATTTCCTGGCTCCTCTTACTTTGTTGTCTTACTGGACCTATTGATTGAATTTGATCATACCTCTGTGTAGAGAAACCATTGATGATGCCTTATACAAATCTTTGTACTGATTTGTATAGCTTATTGTCATCTCATGACTGATATAGTGCTATCACTACTCTGTTCTTGTTTTGTGAGCTGAGGGTAGGTAAGTGGCCATAGAGGTCTCTCACTTCTAGGCTCTAGCCTTTCTTGTTATTGCTTGCTTTTGGGGCTCTAACCTATGATAAGGAAAAGGATATCGAATGATCCTTATTTTCTTACCGTCCTTATGTTCTCCATATAGGATGACTTCATTTCTGAGTTGTTTTTGTTTAGGAAAGTTGAACTTGATTGTGAAGCGTTTTGGTCCCTGACACATCTCTGTTAATGCCTTGTTGAGTTACTGAATGAATTTTTCAAAGCCAAATGCTGATTGTGCAGCTTGATATTAATCATTTTTCATGGATGCCTGTATTTAGAGTAATTTGTCTAAAAACCTGTAAATGATGATAAGGAGAAACAGACTGCAAATCTATATAATACATGTTTCTGTGGATTTTTCTCGCTCAATGCTTCTGAAGTATGGTAATAGCTGTACTTGGTTGCCAAGGTGAGATTACACCTGGTGTTCCTATGCATATTACTTGCTAAATTCTTAAAAATATGCCATTGATAGAAAAATGACAAGCTTTGTACGTAATTAGATTCATAGTCTGAGACTTTGAGGACATGATCTAAATTCTGTTTTAGTGGTGTAATACGGTTCTTTTGTATGCATGGAAAATCAACTTCCGAGTTTTGAAATGAATAAATGACAACTCTCGTCTTTTTCCCGTCTCTTCATTACTTGCCAGTTCATTTTCTCATCAACACTTTATGAACAACATTACTGTTACAAATATGAAATACCCAATTGTGCCAACTCTTGTAGGGATAATATTCTGCAAAAAGGGATGCTCTGCTGATGGGGACACTTAGATGAAGTTGCTGTACCTCATCCTTTGTTCTTCATTTCCATGCCTGTATACTTTTTTTTGATCAAAAAATTAAGTAAAATTTAAGATCATGCCGGATTTTATGTTCGTGACAACCCAATCAGTCAAATTAAGGGAAAAGAATCGGTCAGGTGTAGAATTACCGTACAAGGCGAGCCACACCAGCCGAATTTGACTACAGTCCCTGAGAAGATGCAGTTCTGTTTCCTCCATGCTGCAACGAGGACATGCCGGGGAAGAAGCAAAGTGTTGGCGATGTCTATTATAATTACACATCAGACAATTGTTAAGTAGCAAATAGATAAAGTTTCGGATTCTTTGCTGAACAGGGAGTTTCCACACTTTTCCCCAATTGACATCAGGGGCAGGAGGCGTGGGAACTTGATCACGAATGACTCTCATAGTAGTTTTAGTCGAGAAGATACCATTAGAGGCAGGGCTCCAAAAGAAGCTTTCCAAATCATTCAAGTCAGAGTTTACAGTAAAGGCAAGCATGGCTTGCTTAACCGATATAGGAAGATAAGGCGCCAGAGAGTCCCAATTCCAAGAGGAGCCAGTCCAAAGTTCAGCAACAGTGGAACCAATAAGTTCACCCGGCACCACAACATCAATGAAAAGCACATCGTTAAGCCACGGATGTAGCCAAAACAGAGTTGACTTGCCATTGCCAATGGAGATACGAAGGCCCTTAGAGAGTAAATTAGCCCCATGTACCACTCCTTTCCACATATGTGAAGCTCGGGGAATCGGTGTAAATATTTCAATGTCGAGCCTGTTGTGACAATATTTGCCTCGAAGAAGTCTGCGCCACGTCGTGTTAGGTTCCATGAGAATCCGCCAGCCTAGCTTGGCAAGGACCGCAGCATTCGCTTGATGCATTGAGCGAATCCCTAGTCCTCCTTCTGATTTAGGGCGGGAGATTTTTTCTCTGGAAAGAAGATGCATCTTTTTAGACTCTTGCAAAAATCATTTGAAAGATTTGATCAATGCTATTTGATTAAGATTGTTAATTTTCATCCATTGTATAAGTAACGGTTCAATACGTTGAATGAGAAGCTTAGAAAGAGGTGACATGTGTGAAGATAAGATGACTTAATATAAAAGGATTTCTTTTTTTTTTTTTTACCAGTGACATGTGGTAAAAAAAAAAACTAAAATACATTAAAATGCGAATTTCATATAGTGAAATGAGGTGACTTAATATACGGATATAATGACTTGATAATGACAACTTATTTCGTACACTTAACCGACACTATTATTATATATGGTATTGGTAGTATATGAAGATAATTCATTTGTATGAATTATTTAAAAAAAAATTATTTCTTATCCAAAAGATTAAAAAAAATCTAGTTAAGAAGGATGATTTAAGTAAATAGTAAAAAAAATTCACTTTTCATATGCTTTTTTTTAAAATCTGTTTGTCGCCCTATTTTTCATATACCTTTTTTTTTAATGATAAAGGACGACAAAATTTAATTGTCGCCCAAAATTTACGCGGGGAGCATGTGGGAAAATTAAAAATTCCCCAAATTTCATTAGTGTGAAATCTTATCAGATGTTGAAACCCTTTCCATTCTCTCACCTTCACTTTCATCTCTCCGTTCGAAAGGCTCTTCACCGTCTTCGCTCTTGCTGTCCTTCAATGGCCAAGCTTCATCTCTCTTGTCCGCCGTGACTTCTTGCGTGTCCTAGCTCAAAGAAGGCTTTCAATTGATTGAAGTTGTTGAACCCGAAGGTTGACATCTTGCGTGCCCTAGTAATTACCCGAAGGCTTTCAATTGCGTGACTTCTTGCGTGCGTGCCCTATTCTCGACCCGAAGGTTGACATCCTTTTGCCTTCTTTAATTTGTTGTCTTTAATTTAGTGATTTCTCAAGTCATCTTCAATTCAACCCTAGTTTGCATCATTCGTTGTTGAGAATTTTCTTTCTTCAAGTCATTTTACTTTCTGATTTTGCACAGAAGAATGAAACATTGTTGTTCTTCAACTTTGAGTTTCTCTCAAGTCATTTTAGTTTCTGAATTTGCATAGAAGAATGAAAATTATTGTTATTTAGCTTGGAGTTTTAGTAGATAGAAGCTCAATGTATAGTATACTTTTTATTGAGTAATTACTTGCACCATTAGCATCACTAATGCACCAATATGGAACTAGAAAAAGAGAGATCAAATATTGCTAGGATTGGGTGAGGTGGTGTGCCTTCACTGATAGGGTTGTAGGGTTTGTGATTAGCCTAATTTTTACTTACAATATATTTCTAGCTTAAATCTAGATAAGAATCCGTTGCTAAGTACTCTAATGTTAATATTGATAGGCTTAGGATTAAGGTTAGGCTGTAAACATAGTGTTCCACTCTTTTGCAAGCTACAGTCTGCTAAAATCAAGTCCTGAATTAAGTAAGAGTTGATGTCAATATTTTGTGATTAGCCTAAGTTGGAGTTGAATGTCAAAATTGATGGTAGGGTTTGTGATTAGCAAAATTGGTTGTAGGAGTTGAATGTCAAAATTGGTGGTAGCCTGGTAGGGTTCGTGGCTGCCAAATGTGTAAATGTCAAATATGAATTATGATGCTGCTTTTTTATGTTGTGCAAATTGTCAGAAATGTTACTTCTTTTTCACATCAAAGTTAATCTCAGTGAACTTGCTTTGGTATATAAAACAATAACAGTGAATTAATTTCATTGTAATTTCTTCATTATCATGAAGAAATCCAATTATATACAGCTTGTACAATCTGGCTGTTTTGACATTCTAAGGTTTCTGAGTTTTCTCTTTCCCAGGATAATGGATTGTTCTCTCATAATTTCAAGCGATATTATAATACATCAAGTTACTGAGCTTGTGGAGCGGCTTCTCCCAAAATTGAAGCATAGTGCTGAGTCAATCATAGCAGAGTCTGATTCGATTCGTCAGTTTGGATTGATGTGCAAAAGCCTTGCTTTCCTTGAGAATAATGCCTTAGTTCACAAGGATCTCAACTCGTTTATGGTTGCATATTTTTCTCAACTCTGTGAAACTTTGGACTTATGTCTTCAGAATATTGAGGTCAAGATGAATACTCCTGGAAATCATAAATTGGTGAAAAATTTAAAGGATTTCATTGATCCATGTGTGCTACTATTGAAAGCATTGTTTGATTTGGCTCTAGGATGTGACAATAGTATAAGCCTGTTAAAGTTGGAGGAAATAGTGCAAGAAAGGTTTTTTGCTTGCTATATTATGAGTGCTAAGTCTTGGGAGAGCTGCATGGATGATGTTGAACTCTACAACAAGTCTACAAGTCTAGGGAAAAGGTGACTCTTCATCAAAAGATCCTGGTCCTGCGTTCCATGTATGACCGCACCACTATAACTGCACTTGGTCCACCTATTAAAGTCAACAGACAAAACTTGCTGGAGACTTCACTCAAAAAAATCTGTGCTATTGATAACTTCAAAAAGATATTGAATATACAGTTTGAAGGTGAACAAGGAGTGGGATTTGGGGTTATGAAGGAGTGACTGTCATTGGCTTCCAAGGAGATCTTTGGAAAAAAAGTTGGATGCTTTGAAGCTTGTGGACCAAGCCAAAGGATAAGGCCTGGCGGATCCCCATCAAATTCAGACTATTACAAATGTGCTGGAATGATAGTGTCTTTAGCCATAAAGTACAACATAGATATTGGTATAAGACTTGATAGGGCATTTTATTTGTGTTTGCAAGGAAAGGTAACTGATTTAGGAATTGAAGACATCAAGGAAACCGATTCCTTCTTCTATAAAAGTTACAAAGATGTATTGGAGTCTGATGCTACAGAACTTGCTAAAATGGATCTTCATTTTGTACAAGAGGATGGGAGTGAAATACAAGTAAATGTTGACAACAGGAAGTTATATGTGCAGAGGGAAATCAAGTGTAAATTTGTGGACACTATTCTGATGTAGTTACTAAAATTCATTGCTGGTTTCAACCTTGTGCACCATAAAAAATCTCCTGGAAAGAAGCGTCCCTGTGCAGCCTTTCAGTGTTTGGCCCTATCTGATTTGGACAAATTGATAGGAGGAGGTAGGGTTTTATCAGTTGAGGAGCGGAAAGAAAGTACAGAATATACTGGAGGATACACAGAAAATGATCCTCAGATCCACTGGTTTTGGGAGGTGAGTTTATTTTTCCTTTCTCCTTTCCCTTTCTCCTACCCCAGATCAACCTAACCTAAATTTTGGACTTTTTTATTATTACAGATTGTACATGACATGTCCGATCAGCAGAAGAGCAACCTACTGAATTTTTGGACTAGTGTAAGAGGTCTTCCGGTTGATGGATTTGTTGGCTTAAACCAGCCCTTAAAATTGAGCAGAACTGAAGAAACTGGAAGATTGCCTCAATCACATACCTGTTTTTTAATCCTAGACCTGCCGGCCTATGTGTCAAAGGAAAAGATGAAGAAAGACTTGGATATCATAACCCATGATTCCAATTGTGAGGGTTTTGGTTTGCAATGAAGGTAAGGAAAAAGATGTTCTGTAGTATATTGTTATTACTTGGCATATGTGCTAGCTTTTGTTTAGTTTGATGAGTTATCATCCATATTACAGGTACTACCAAAGAGAATTTGGTCAGATTGTTTATACCAGCTGGAAGGACCAGGAATAGGATGTCAAGCCAAGTGGTTGTAGTGTGACAGTAATGACAATTTTAATACCAGCCAGTCTATGTAGTAAATGCAAGACTTTTGATCAGTTTTAATACCAGTCTATAATTCTAATACAGTAAATGCAGTAAATGCAAGACTTTTGATCAGTTTTAATACCAGTCTATAATTCTAATACAGTAAATGCAAGACTTTTGATCAGTTTTACTTGATGCTTGCTCTATCCAATCCTCTTTACCCTTTAAGTTGTTGTTTATTGAATTGCTGATGATCATACACACCTCTCCTGAGCTATCAACATGCACCAAAAACACTATTCAAGCTGGTGCTGCACCACAGGAGGTTGATGCTGATGGAGATGGTGTTCACATATGATGCCACTTTTGAGGTATTCTCTCACCCATTCCCCAGATCGTGTTCACATAAAGCGTCCCTTTGCTGATGGAGATGGTGTTCACATATGATGCCACTTTTTGATGGTGTTCACATAAATGCAGGCTTATATTGTGTGTCTACATCGGGACAGGTGTCCAGGTCTTGGCTTATTGTGTGTGTACGTCGTGACAGGTGTCCAGGTCTTGGCTTATTGTGTGTGTACGTCGTGACAGGTGTCCAGGTCTTTGGAATGACACCGGTCACAATGAAAACCGCTTTCATGTCCCCGGGTATCCACGTGCAGTTCCTTAGGGTCACCTCTGCAATAAATCTTCAACTTGATGCAAGATAACGTATTAACTTTGGAGATCCAAACATATATATATATACTAGCAAAGGGACCCGTGCTTCGCACGGGGGCTGTTTGAAAGTACAGAGCTTACATGAGATGACGGATTTCACATGAATAACATCTCTTAGCAATCCAATATTCCATAATAATCAAATAAATACACACTTGATCATCAACTACTACACCAAGCTCGAGTTCATGAGAATGTCGTTGCCTTGCAGTGTTGGATGGAAGCATTACCATTTGGTTGACATTTACGACCAGCCCTTTGATTGGAAATTAGAAAGATGAGGAAGAGGTGCCTACACAGCAACCACCTTTATTGGCATGTACTTCCTAGTTACAGGCTTAACTCAAGGTCTTGGAGCATCGGGAGAATTGCAGAAAAATCTCTCTAGTAGTCATGTGAATTGTAGTACTCACCACCATCGTCAATTCATCTACAATAACTCAACATCCTAATTCAAGCAACACAAGAAAGAACTTCATTAGGACATGTTATCGATGATGCATGACACACTGTGCCAAGTCCAAATATATCCAAGTATAATCGATTTCTGAAACGTAAATCACGTACTCACAACCAAATATTTTGAGAAAAAGAAAGGGACACTTATTGAGTAGTCAGTTCGAAGCATGTATAATATTCACCATATTAGCAATAATACTTAGCTTTGCAAACCAATAAATTGGTATTGCTCTTCAATATTCACACAAACAAAGAATATGAAAGACGGATAGTATATTCCTTCTCAAGTTATTTCAATTTGGAGAACAAAAAGTGCTACAAATATTAGATTTAAAACAAATAGATCATGTATGAACCAATTAAAACCTAGAAAGCAAACCCAAATTTGGAGAACAAAAAGCGACAGAAATATTAGATTTGAAGAAAATAGATTACGTAGTATGAACCAATTAAAACATAGAAAGCAAAAAAAAATAGCATAACTCACACATGTAAATTTGAAAAAAGTGAATATAAAACCATCAAATATAAATTCAAGCAACCTTAACAATCAAATGGAACAGAACACTAACATGTGTTGCCAATTGGTGGAGAAAATGTGAAAAATCAACAAGAACTTTAAACCTTTGTGGACTTTGACGAACCAAAGAAGATATGCTGGTGAAGAATTCTTTCTCCTTGACCAGTAAGGGGATCCAAAAACAATCTCATAAGCAAGTTGATTCAGAAAAAGAGAAAAAAATATCCTAAGTCATAGAAAGATACAAATGCAAAAGATTACCTCTATTGGCCCGAGCAACCCATTCAAACTACTTAAGAGAAACCTTGAGGTGATGGCCATCTAGAAGTTCACACATAGGCGAAGGCCAAACATAGTACTGAACACAACCCTGAAAAACATAAAAATAGATGTCATCTTCTTTCCCTTCTATTAATGGGGAATTAGGGGAGTGCGTGATTAGCGCACAAACAATTCGAGATTGAATTGACGATGTTGAATGTTATAGGTGGACGCGCATCCTTCGAAAGTACAATTCCAATTTCAACCTTTCCTGCAGAAATAACATAAACTCTTGCATAGATATTCATTAAACTACTCTGGAAATTATTACAAAAGATATATTTGAAAGACCTTTCAACCAATTTGAGGATGCACTATAAAAGAAAAGAATGACAGCAAAAGCCTGCACTCTAGCATAGTCCGCAAACAAATCATCATGCCATTAAGCCGACAACCATAATAATATCTTAGCAAAATTCCCATCAATGAATAAATATTAAAATGGAAGAACGCACAAACAATATATAGGTATCTATCTTGTGTGGAGGAATGTCACTGAATCTACTTCTGCTTGGAAGTTTTTTTCCTATAACTTATTACTTTCATAGTGAGTAAAGTAAGGAACATATGCAAAAACCACAAATTCAGCACTGCTCACAGGAAATGATGATTTAAGTTTAAAATCATAGTCTTTAACTCAGGTACGCAACAGAACAAAAGTAGTTACCTTCTCAAGCTTCTTACCATACTCTCCTCGAACTTCCAAGACTAATTATGCTTCAACTGGATTCACCAGGTTGGTGCAGCTCATTGGCTCGAACAGCTCCGTATTGAAGAATGGCTTCCTTGATTTCTACATATTCTTCAGAGAGGGATTGATCTTCAACTATGTCAAGAGGGGTTTTATGCTGACTGGTTACTGGATTGACATTGATGTCACGAACAGTTAAGAGCACATGCACTATTTGCAAGGATGAAGAGAGCAATTATTGACAAACATAACCAGATATGAATGAAAGTATATAACTATATTAAAGGTTAACCGGCTATATATGATGATTTTCAGTGGTAAGGCTTTAAGTTCAGAAGCAACATTGAATACACAGCTAGCTTTTGGAGACTACTAACATCAAACACATTCTCCACTTAGTAGGCTTGAATATTATAACAGACCGAGATAATTTACCTCAAATCCATATGTGGAATAACAAATCCATTTCAGCCTATTTCCCCCACAACTTCAAGCATCAAAATACATAGCATGCCATTGGATCGGAAAAGAAGCCTAAATCCCTATTTGTAGACAGAAAACACAAGCGGAGAAGAGAAAGAGATAATTTACCCCCTTAATAGAATGGTGGCGGTGCTTCCTGTACTTCTTAATGACTAAAATACACAGCACATATCCAACGCATTTTATCGAACACCTAATGTGCACAAATATGGGGTATGCTATTAGTGACAAAAAGCAACAACGTAAGTAAAAATGACATAGAACTGAAGCACAAAACCAAATCAAAACCAAGAGAATGGAAACACAAGTTCAAACCGATCAATTATTGGAGACGAATTTGGCGAGGCATATAAGATATGCCGGCGATGAAGGATTCTTTCACCCGAATCCGTCGTTCCGTCCTAATTCTCGATTTTCCTTCCTAGAAACAAAAACAAAATTATATTGAGAAGGACAAGTTAAAACCTATCAATTTTTCGCGACGAATTTGATGAGGCAGAGAAGATATGCCAGCGGTGAAGAATTCTTTCAGCCGAGTCCGTCGTCCCGTCTTGATTCTCCCAATTCCCTTCTAGGGTTGTTTGTAGACTTTGACGAGGCGGAGAAGGATTGCCGGCGGTGAAGAATTCCTTATCCCGAGTCCGGCGTTCCGTCCTGATTGGCTCTCTGGTTCTGGTTGCCAAATGAACGACGACAAGTTCAAGCCGATCAATTTGACGAGGCGGAGAAGATTCGGCGGCGGTGAAGAATTCTGTCTCCCGATTTCTGAATCTCTCTCCGGTTCCTTCCTATGCCGTGTATCAGTTGAATGAAAGTGGGCCTGTATTCGACCAAAGCGGAAGATGGGAAATGGCATTTAGGTGAATATGTTTAAACGGGCCTGATTTTTTGGCATATGAAGTGGGATACGCTTTTATAATAGAATGGAAATGGATACTAGTGGTAATGCCTGTGCTACACACAGGTCTTTTTTTATTATTATAATAATCAAATTAAAGTTAATATGACGAAGATTGTTTAGATCGTAATACTATTTCAGAAATAATTAAAATATTTTAGTATTTTTTTTTTGAAAGTGGGCTTTGTAATTTTACATGGGTATGTAAAATCTAATATTATCCAATTAAAAAGTCTAGAGATTTTATGAACCTGAAAAAACCATAGAGGATTTGAAAAACATATATGATTTATGTACATGTAAGTAGAGAATGTAAATGATTTCACTATTATCAAAGGACCTAAAATTCAATAAATTAATTTCCAAGTATTGGTTCCAAATTAAAAGACCTTATAACAATTGTTTAACTTAGTTTGTAAATTATCTATTTTAAATATTGAATCTCAACTACATATAAATATGCTTTTGTATATACTAGTGTAATTTCCGTGCCCTGCACGAGATTTATACAAAAAATACTTATTTTAATAAAATATTATAAAAATATTTTGTTTTAGTTTTTTTTTTTGTTCAGATAGGGATCCAACATATAAAAAAAAGACAATAAAATTTTAATTTTTAGTATATAAAAAATTAATTACTAAATCATATTTTTAATATTGAAGATCAAGTATGATAAAGTAGTATATAAATAATTCGGTTTTTGCCCTTATGGCTCTTAAGGGCATATGATAAGAATAATGATTTTCGAATAATATTAAAAATGTTAAACACTTAAAATACAATTAAATATTTCTAAATAAAGGTTCTTAACCTGTACCCTAAGGGCATATGTTAGAAAATTTCAAATGTATTAGAGGGTGATTTGTTAAGATATTAAAAAAAATCGTTTGTTAAGATAGTATTTTTTGTTAAAATAGTAATTTGATTTATATTATCTAAAGCAAATTTTAATTAGAGAAGTTTATGAAATAAGAGTATCCATAGCATACACTTCGTAGGAGATATATAAGAAATTTTGATAAAAAAATTATTCGATCAATTATATCCAAATTCGAAAATCTATAACTATATATTAAAGTTGTTTCTTTTCGAGCCACCAGAACGATTCTGACCCCACTTTATAATTACAAAATTAATTTTTATTCATAATATTTTAACTTTTTCTATTAAATTCTTCTTTAACTATTTAAATCTATCTTTAACATCAAACAGATATCTATTTAGTATAACTATATCTTTTAAAAACTTCCTTATACAAGTATTTAAGATTAAAGATAAAATATTTAAGAATAAATATAAATTATTTAGCATATATCTTTTGACGAATTTATTTATAGATATATATAGTGATTTTCTTTTATATAAATTAATGATAAATATTTATAATTTAAAAAGTTAAAAATAGATTATAAAATATTTAATAGATGTATTAAAATATTTGATAAGCCCTAAATTTACGTAAATAAAAAGTAATAAAATGCGAAGAATATAATATTTGATAAAAAAAATTATACATTTTGCAAACAATAAATTACTTATATTAAAATTTATATTATATCTTTATTTATTAATATCCTATTTATAATGTCTATAAAATATTATTAAAGTTGTTCCTTTTCGAGCCACCAAAACGATTCTGGCCCCACCTTATAATTACAAAATTAATTTTTATTCTTAATATTTTAACTTTTTCTATTAAATTCTTCTTTAAATATTTAAATCTATCTTTAACATCAAACAAATATCTATTTAGTATAACTATATCTTTTAAAAACTTCCTTATACAAGTATTTAAGATTAAAGATAAAATATTTTAGAATAAATATAAATTATTTAGCATATATCTTTTGACGAATTTATTTATAGATATATATATTGATTTTCTTTTATATAAAATTAATGATAAATATTTATAATTTAAAATTTTTAAAAATAGATAATAAAATATTTAATAGATGTATTAAAATATTTGATAAGCCCTAAATTTACGTAAATAAATTGTAATAAAATGTGAAGAATATAATATTTGATAAAAAAAATTATACATTCTGCAAACAATAAATTACTTATATTAAAATCTATATTATATTTTTATTTATTAATATCCTATTTATAATGTCTATAAAATATTAAATAGTAGTCGTACATGGTACGACGGGTAAAACTAGTTATAAGCAATTTTAATAGGTAAGTTATTGTGTTTTGAAATTTGCAATCAAGATGAAAGAAAATAAAAGGTAATAATTTTATATTTCCCGATATATAATCATTTTTTTCCAACTCCAATTCAAAATATTATGCAGTAATTAAATAAATAAATAGATTTGTTATAATAACATTTTATTTAAATAATTTTAGTTATGAAAGAATCTGATTTTTATGAATTGGAAAAAAAAAATTGATAAAAAAATCCGAAATTCCAACATCCAAAATATTAAGCATTAAACAGTCAAATGAATTTTTTTATCTAAATTCAATTCAAGAGATTAAATAACTATAGATTAAAAGAAAGTTTTTTGAAATATATTTCTAAATATAAGCGAATACGATTTGTAATTAAATTGGAAAAATATTGATAAAAGAATTCCTAAATCAAAATTTCGAAATTATGAAACAATCAAATCAAACAAAAAAACAATTTTACAGAATTTCTAAATTATAGGTGGTTTTGTTAGAATCTGTGATTGTGGTTGGTTTGGGAGGAAATAAAAGTAAATGATTTTTTTGAGATTTGATTAGATTGAATTGGTTATACGGAGTAATTTTGAAATTTGAATTTCATATGATTTTTGAAAATATTCGATCCATTAATTTGGATAATGTGGGAAGTCAAGATCATGTAAAAATAAGATTTTTTAACAAATTTGTAAATATTTAAATGACATGAAAAATGAATAAAATGGTGAATGTGTTTTTGAAGATCATATACTAAATCATGAGATGAAATAATATGCATGTATTTAGACAAATTCTTTCCATATCCTATTATTAAAAAGATATATACAAACCCATGAAATAATATGCATGTATTTAGACAAAGATTAATATCCTAATTATTACTCTTTCCATATCCTATTATTAAAAAGACTAGATGGCTTAGCTCGTCCGATGGACGGGGTATAATTTTGTGTTTATGGTTATTGATTTTATAAGTGGAGATAGATAAATGTGCATTTTATTTGAATTAGTATAAAAATGTAAAATATATGTGTAATTTGATGAAAAAAGTAATGTAAGAAAATTGTATTTAAACCTAAATTTTGAATGGTTGATTTGGTGCAATTATATATAGAAAAGTGAGTATATGTTTATGAAAGGTTAAGCATATAGATATAAGTATATAGTTGTATGATATAATTGATGTAATGTTATATTTTTCCCTTCTTTGTATATGTAGGATCGTGTATTTCAGTTGTGATGTTTTGTGTTGTATGTTTAATTTTGGCATTTTCATAAAACCAACTTGTTTATATTTTTCTAATTTTAGATAGATTATGATTTGAATTCATAAAACCAACTTGTTTACATTTCAGAAAACCCTCCATCATCAAAATGCAAAAAACAAGCATACTTGTAAATGGCGTATTCGTTTGCCTCCTTGGCTTAAACACCACCAAGCATGGGGCTTCTCCTTGGAGAGAACGAAGATGGGGTAGTTAACATAGCAAAGCGTGCACGGGTTGTCCCAGATGATGATTTTCTTCTAGTTGAACATGACACCATATTTGGTGGTGTGCGTGTGAGGTTAGTACCATACCTAGACAGTGATTAAGAAGAGGAGGGTTTTGAGAATCATTGTTGGATTCTTTGGAAGATCGAGTATGTCGGCGAAGAAGCCAAGCACGGCGTTGCCGAAGAGGATGTGGAGGACTCGGCGTTGGAAATGACGTTGATGAAGATGAAGATATGAAGTGTGAATTCTGACATGAATCTTACAGGTTGGCTTAATAATGATAATTATAATAAATTTAAATTTGATATATTTAGATGATTTATTGATATATATGATGTGTAAATGGCATGTCAATAAATAATATGACGTGTTAAAAATTATATGACATGTAAAATAAGTAGACTAAGGAAATTTTGACATGTGTCAAAATCCTACGTGGCATAATGAGGGCTCGCCAAGTGGAAAAATCCGACATGGCGCAATGAAGAGGCTCGAATCCTTAGTGGTTTTAATTATATATATAGATTGTCCAAATAAATCAAATTCGATATATAGTTTTCTTCCCTCCTTCAATCATTTTGCATGTGGCACATTGTGAGTATGTAATTATATCTCCAAATTTGGCTAATTCATTACAAAAGGCTAAATCATGCTCAACCTCGGCAAGAGCAATATATATTGTGTCTCCTTCACCAATCTTACAACTACAAATAATTTGGTTAGAAATAATTCTGGCTAACCGCTAACTACGTATAACATTAGTAAGAAATAATTTTGGCCACCAAATAAACTATAGCATAAGATTGACCTTGGTATTAAGCAAATACCTACAATAAAACCACCAAAAAAGATCACTGCTAATACCTTGCTGTTAAGTCTATAGTTTGGTGTTCATGTAGTAAATAGAAGCACACAATTTCCAAAATATATACATAGTCTTTGTTTGAAAAAACATATAGTTTCAATATATTAGACACATAGTTCATCAGGGTAAGTAGAACCTATGAATTCGATTTGAAACACGAAGTTTTTTGGTCTTAATTAACTCGCTCAATCTATAACAAATACAAAACTGGGTTAGCAAAAGTGTGATTAAATAAATGAAAATGAAATATACACTTGTTAGTCTACTAAGAAAGCATAAGAGAAAATAATCAAATGAAAAGGAAGAATACTCTTATTGATCTTGGATCATAAAAATATTTGTGAAAAACAATTGCTTCCTCTATCTTATGTCAAAACCTCAAGGCACATTAGTTACCTAAACCACAACAAATCACCGAATCACAAAGATGTTAAGTCACACTATTGCACAGAACAACACATGTTCTACATTAAAATCAAAATTTGAAGCAAGAATATAAAGAAACAAATCTACAAATTCAACTCATAGAGATTAGAGAGTAGAATAGAAACAATTTTTTTGGGGTGGATCATTGTGTATATATATATATATATATATATATAGTCTTTAAATTAAATTTTACCTTAAATAATTGAATGTTACAGCACGTAATTTAATAAATGATAAGAAAGGTTATTTTTTTGGGTGATATCAAACGTTATTTTAAAAGTAGTTTTTGAAAAGAAAGGATTTTTGTATGAAAAGTGAAACAAGACCTTAGTGTCTTGTTACTAAAATTTACTTATAGAGTTAATAGGTGGAAATATGGACTTGAACTACAAAGAATTAACGCATATGAACATACCTACGTTTTCAAATTTGTAGGCATGGGTTGTGAACGGCCTATATATATATAGGTCGTTCACAACCCATGTGTATATATATATATAGGGGGAGGTTCTGATCATTCTCTAAAAAATATTCCACGTTCCAAAAATATAGCCTGAAATTAGTTTCAAATTTATTAAAAAGGAAGGAATAAAAAATCACGCTAAAAACAAATCTGATTTTAATTTTAATTTTCTCTTTCTTATTTCTTTAATTAATTATCAATGACATAATTTTAATATTGATTCACTCTCCTATTTTTTAAAATTAATAAATGTTAACGTACTTTTTTATCTCTATTTTCGTTGTTTTTTCTTGCTAAATGAATATCAACGTGACATATAATGAATATACATTCTCGCAGTGTGCCGAGTGAATACCAATACGATAAACAATGAATATGTACTTGTATTACGATGAATATGAATAAAATGAGTAATTGTACACCTTTTATAATTTTATAAATGAATTTATGTATTAAAATAAAAATAAATACATTCATTTTTTGAATGAATACATCCTAAAATGAAGACGAATATTATCACTCAACTACATAAATACTATCATTTTGTCACCACCCAATTACATAACAGAGCATGCGAAACTCAGGGACCCATTAGTTTCTAATGACGGGATGAAGAGACCACTACGAATATCACCACTAATTACATGAATATCACCATCTAGTCTTCACCTCTCAATCTTCATCTTCTAATTTTCATCTTCAAGGTCTTCATACTCCGGATCTTCATACTGCACTTATTCCCATCGAAAATTGTGAATATCATAAAAGAAACTATTGAATATCAACACTATAAATGTAGAATATAACTTTAAATGTTGAATATCATAGCAATAGAATATTACCACAAATAATAAATTTTATTATATATTTGTCCAACGAATTTTGTATGTGAATATCATAACATTACTGGGTGAATATCAATGCCTTTTAACATTGAATATCATCAAATAAATAAAAATCACAAAACGATATCTTAAACAACTATATATATATATCGAAATCACATACTTCATAAAAATCACAAAACAATCATAACAAGATAAGCACACGATCCATTAATGAGAAACGATATCATAAACAACTATAAACTTAAATACCTAAATCAAACCCTAACGAATATCAACTTTGACAAAAACGAATATCCAATATGACAACTAATGAATATCAAACATTCGTATTAGATAATATTATCAGTGAATATCATCAGTGCATAGGAAGTAAAGCCAAAAACTCAACAAGAAACACCACATAATAAACAAGTATTCAAAGATGAATATCAATGCACACATTACTGAATACCATAATTAATATCTAAGAATATCATTAGTGAATAAGTAAAGTCAAAAACTAAACAGAGAATATCACATAATAAACCACATTTCAAAGATGAATAAGTAAAGCCCATGGTAATCAACAACCAAAAATTATCGATTCTTTTTTATTAGTATCAAGTTGGAAATAACCACATTATGGCCAAAAAATAAGGAGAATGGAAGTGTTGTATGACCACAGTCAAAATCGTTCCTTACATTTCTAGACAAAGATTATGAAAAAAAATCCAATGACATTAGTTGATAAAAAAAAAAAGAAATTACGTACCCAGTAATTAAAAGCTCCCCCAAATACGATTACTGATCATATCCAATTTCTCCATAAAAAAGTAGTTTGTTGTTCTATTTATCTATTCAGATCCCACGGCGGAAAGAAGTGGTTCGTTGTTCTAGCCATTCAAACTCTATGAATTATTCACTCAATATAAAAGAGCGTACAAAAGAACATGGGATACGGACCTGTACGCGATGCCAACAATTTGATCGTAATTTCATATCCGAACGGTTGTGTCGTCGGAATCGCCAGATCTTGATTCAAAGGCTAAACTGGAGGCAGATCTTCAATCGTTTTAAAACCCTAGATCCGGAGAATAACGAAAGAGAGAGAAAGTGAAAGATATCAGTATAAATTGAATTAGAGATAAATAAGTAAAATCGTTATTTAGGAAAACTATCCTAAAATGCGCCTATATTGTTACCATGCATCTATTTTCATTAAATCTAGATCGTTAAATATTTTTTATCTAATAGTCTATAATAACACTCACTTTTTACTCTAAAAGTCTTTCTACCAGATCCTTATACTATATATATATATATATATATATATATATATATATATATATATATATATATATATATATATATATATATATTTTCAATGTTTTTCATTGAATGTGTCCACACAGCACAATTAATTAATAGATTGGATTTTCTTTTGAAAAATGAGATTGTTGTAATTTAAACAAAGAAGCTCTTTGATTTAGTGGAATGTAAATGGCCACACAAATTATAAACTGGCAAAATACATACCTTTAATCAATTGATCACTTTAACACCTCATCTTTGAAAATGTCTGATTGAGTACCTAAACTTGGATACTGTGACCTATTGAACACTCATACTATGAGATTGGGACCTATTAAACACTCGTGCGATTGGATTTGTTGGGAGTGTAAAACACTCGCGCTTACCTGGAAAAAATAATTGACACATCACTATCATTTAAATGCCACATAGGCATAAAAAATTTTTTTAATAAATTTTTGCTTATCTTTTTCTCATTTATGTTTTAATAATCTTTTGAATTTTCCTCTTTATTTTTTACCACATTAATTCTACGAGAGAGCATTTGGGGATTTTTTTGGGTTGTTTCTAGATCTAGATCTGGATTCATGGGAAAGAATTTAGGAGAGATCTTCAACTTCACCGCCGGCGTACGATGAACGACGGACTCGGGAGAAATCTTCACCGTCGGAACGGACTCCAGAGAGAATATTTGTATTCTTCACCGCTGGCATATGACTAGCGACGGATTTGGGACAAAGAACAACCGATGGAAAATTGGGGGCTGGCTCTATTGGATTTCGCTGGAGACGGACTCGGGACAAAGAACAGTCGCCGGCATATGATTAACGACGGACTCGGGACAACAAGTTGTGGGCCTCTGTTGAATTTTGCTCGGGACGGAAATAACTACTGCCGGCATGACTCTGGGCAAAAAATTGAGGGCCTCTTTTGATTTTTTTGCATAAATCCAATCAAAGAAATTCAAGGCATCAACCTGTTACAGGCATAGAAGAAGACAGAGGAAGGAGGAAAGAAAGAAGAAAAAGGGAAAAGAAAAAAAATAGGAAAAAGAAGAAGAAAGAGGAAGGAGGAACAAAGAAGAAAAAGAAAAAGGTCACAATGGGCCCTCTATTGATTTTTATCATTTACGTTTGAAGGAAGGAGGAACAAAAAAGAAAAAGGGAAAAGAAAAAAAAATAGTAGAAAAGGAAAAAGAAAAGGGGTAAATAACTAAACAAGGAAAATAAAAAAGAGTGGGGCCATTTATGCCACATCAGCATTATTAACTTTCACACTTGCCTATAGGAGAGGGAGATATACGCAATTTGCCACATCAGCGATAAGGTGTTCAATAAGCCACAATGTGTAAGTTTAAGTACTCAATCAAATATTTTCAAAGGTGGGGTGTCAAAGTGACCAATTGGTCAAAGATCAGGGAGTCGTTTATGTATTTTGTCATTATAAACATATGTGATATTTTAAATTCCATCCATTCACGAAAAATTATGAAAAGTTCTTTGATATATTGGAATATATTATATGTCATTTTTTCACGAAATTTCCTTTATAATTTACAAACGTTTTTTTTTTTGTTTTTTTTTATAAGCTATTGCAAGAACAACAACCATTGGCAAAAACTAGGCTACCAACAAAGGCTAGCCTAAATCACCATCTACTAGATGGTGATCTTGATACAACAACAACAAACCTAACCTAGTCAAAATAAAATTAAAGTGTCAAATCTTCAAATCTTGAAAACTTCGAATCTTCAAATCTTCAGATCTTCAAATCAGTAGTCAAAAGAAATTTCACAACAAGGGGAAAGCGTAACTCATAACCCACCAGATCCAATCGAAATCAAAGCAAGGGAGGACGAGGAACGCATATATTTAGATCTTCAAAACTTCAAATCTTCAATCTTCAAGCTACAATCTTCAATCTTCAATTCAACAAATCTCAACGTCAACAGAGGCGGAGATATGGAAAGGGAGAAAGGGAGAGTTAGATCTGGTTTTCGAAAGAAGATACCGACAATCTCAAACGAGGCATCGGAGGAGGACATCGGTAGGGGCTGGTGGTGTGGGAGCAAACAAATTTCAGAACTGAGGAGGAGGGATGAGAGGAAGAGATCTAGATGGAGGAGAATTATTCATGGGTTATTGAAAGAATATCAAGATTTATTTATTTTATAAATATTTAAAGGGAAAATTGCATTTAACCATCCTTTATCTTGCCTTTGTTACATTTAACCACCCTTTATATTTTTTTCGATAGAAAACCACCCTTTATTTATAAATATGTGGCATTTAACCACCCTTTGACGGAAAATGTAAATTTCCTAGTTAAATCTAGTAAATTACATTTCTATCCTTCATTTTTATTTTATCTAAAAAATAAATAAATGTAGAATGCTTGCAATTTTATTCTAGAGTTGAGAATGGAACCATGTAGATGTAGATCTCCGGCCGCCATCGTTTGTGTCGGCGCCACCGCAGCTTTTTTGTCGACATCTTTCTACCCCTCCGTCTAGATCGTGGATCGCCCGCACCAACTTGTCCTCCGTCGGAAGTCGTCTCTCGACATATTTGCCTCTCTCCTCGCCCATGGGCTGCGCAGAAGGTATGAATTGGTGAATGATTTAGTGTTGTGTTGGAGTTCAAAGGATATGAGTGGAACATTTGGACGAGATATGGAGCCAATTAGAGTTACAGAGGTTCAATCTGAGAGTTATGGTGTAAAAGGGGTTGGATCGAAGCCGAGAATTACCAGTTTGGGGACAAATTTTAGAGAGCAATGGTAGGAGGAGCTCCATCATGACCATGCACTTGTTCAATGCTCTCTTAGAGCTATCACTGAGTCAAGCAATGGAGTTGTTGCACACCAAATATTCTAGTGAATCTCCGACTTAGTTATCCAGCAATTTGAAGGGTTAGCGAAAGGGGAGACAAAGGGGGCAAAATTTTTATTTATTTATTTATTTTGTAAATAAAAATAATAACATAAAGGAGGGTAGACAAACTTAACTAGGAAATTAACATTTTCTGTCAAAGGGTGGTTAAATGCTACACATTTATAAATAAAGGGTGGTTCTATGTCAAAAAAAAAATATAAAGGGTGGTTAAATGTAACAAAGGCAAAATAAAAGGTGGTTAAATGTAATTTTCCCTAAAATATATAAGGGCTTGCTCTTATGTATAAAAAGTACTTTTTTTTCTAAAAATTTGTCTGTATATATATAATATTAAACCACGTGAAAATTAGATAATTTTCACATATTTCAATATAAATAAAGCATATTTTTTATTACAAGCTATTCTATGCCTAGCTAGTTCTCATACGCGGAGTTAATACTACATAATAATGGAGATTTCGTATTTAAAACTGTTGTCACGTATTGCATTTGTGTCCATACGTACACAAACCATTCAAATTATCCGGTTTTATTTTACGCCAGCAAACCGATTGTCAAAAGGAAGCTGTTGCGAACCCGGTGTGGCATGATATGTGATAAAATATAAACCTTAGTTATTAACAACTTTACTAAAAATATTCAAATTTTATTACTAGTGTGCATTACTAGATAAGTACGCAATAACTCAAATCCAAACTTCACAGGCAAAAAACAAAAGAGTGTAACTTTGAGCATCAATCAAAATACAAATGAACTCAAAAGGCAACAATATGAATCAGACACTAGTTGAATTCTATCAAGCTAATTCCGAGTTTTGACAAACTATACAAGAAACATACAGCAATGAACAAAGATGAACACAATAACAACACATTGTATTCAAGCAACAAAAAGACCCTTTTTCCGAATCACGAGCAAACAAAATCCAAACTTCAGGCACCACCAACACACAAAAGAGTGTAATTTTAAGCATCAATCAAAATACCAATAAACTCGAAGGCACCAAACTTGATTCTTCTTGATTTAAATTTCCACAAATATGAATCAGACTCTACTTGAATTCTATCTAGCTCATTCCTACTTCTAACAAACCATACTTTTATCCTTTTCAGAAAAAATAACTGACTGTTAAGAAGATGGGGATTACTTTCAAATCAACATAAAAGATACATACAGCAATGAACAAAGATGAACCCATTAAAAACACATTGTATTCAAAAAACATGGCTGTAAAATCAGAGGTGCTGTTGAGCCTCATCAGGGCACCACCGGCTTCAATTGGTTAAAACCCCACTCCTAATACATTATAAGGAGCTCATAACAACCCTTTAATCACAAATAAATGTCATTACAAACAACTCATATTTGTAACCAAAAAGTCATTATATAAGCAACTTATAATAGACCAGGAGCTTTGGGTTCCATCCAACCTAGACCACCCCTCAACTAACCCTAAACCATTTGTTCATCATTCTGCCAGCCATGATTAACATTTTCAAAACACAATCTTTCTGCATATATACAAAAAGTTATCAAATTTTCAGATATTAACATGGAAGAGAAGTCAGAATATGAATATGCCTCAATGGTTTGAGCTCATAAGGATAGTAATCCTTCGCTCATCTAATTGGTTCCTCATTCTTCTTTCCCACCATGAAAACATTTCAAAGCTCAAAACTCTATTAAAAAATGGAATAAATTTTTCAAAACTGAACCAGAAATTTGACAGGTCAGAATATCAATAAGCCTCGTGAAATCAGCTCATTTGGGATTTTTAACCCTTCGCACATCTAATTGTTTTCCTCATCCTTGTCAATACAAATAAAAGAACAAAACTTGGAAGTAATTTGCTCGGTCGGCCATGAAAAACATCAGAATAAGTAAATAAAGAAGCAATCTTTAGTGTAGATTGGGGAAAAGGAAAGCGAATTGAAGATGGTTAAAGACATAAAACACTGAAATTTGAAACTTTTGAGAGTTTGGGAGGGAGAGAGATGGAGTTTACTCTGCGAAGAAGATGGGTTGTAATAAAATCAGCCGAAGAGCCCTTAAATAAGTAGGGTTTCGGGTTTCCCAAGCGTTTTAGGTCGAAGAACTTGCATGATTATGGACTTATTAATCTGTGATTGAACGGCCCAATAGTGCATCGTCCTTTAGGCCCATTAATTTACAAGCCCACAAGTCCAAAATCATTGATTAATGTGTTTTAAGCCAGTCAAGGAAGTTTTTTTTTTTTTTTTTTTGATACGGAAAGAATTAGGGGGAAGACCATCATCTAGATGTTTTCCGACCTAGGGCATCCTCACGGATGAGATCGGCGAGCTCTGAATTTTCTTCAGGGGGGACATTGCTTCTTCTGAACGCCTTCTTAGCCAAATAATCCGCAACTCGATTAATCTCCCTGAACACGTGCGTTATGCTCCACTCATCGATCTGGAAAAGATGACCGCGGATATCCGAGACAAGGATCTCAATCTCCCACGGGCAGATGCCTTTGCCGTTGAGGGCATTCACCAGGCATAGGTTGTCACCTTCGATCTCTAGCGATCTACAACCTCTTCTTATGGCTTCCTGAATTCCATTCCTTAGAGCCAGGGCTTCAGAAACAAGGACAGAGTTTGTTCCCAAAGAGCCATAGTTGTAACTGATAGGTTCAGCTTTGTGGTTTCTAAGGATATAGCCAAAGGTAGAAAGGCCTTGATTGTTTTTTGCTCCATCTAAGTTCAGTTTGATCCAATTTTCCTTGGGCTTTTTCCAGTTTATATTTTTGTTTTTTCGTCTAGCAGTTGTTTGTTTGTTGTTGTGTTCATACTTGTTATATGTGTAAATATCCTTATCCCTTTTTTCCGTTTCGTCCCATCTTTCTATTTGTTTTTTAATAAATTCATTCATTTCGTTGTTCTTGATTGCTTCTGTTGGTCTGAATATTTTTTGGTTTCGTTGGTACCAAATATTCCACCAAATGTACACCAGTGTTTCCATTTCTTTATGGGTTAATGTGCCTCTTATTTCATCCAAGTACTGTCCTGGGGTTTTGTTATTGATATCAACATCTTTTATTTTTAGGAGTATGTCATTGTTTATTGAGTTTATGATTCTTTGGGTATGGTGGCATTGGAAGAGTATGTGTGGAGTATCTTCTTCCATTGCGTCACAGGATGTACACTGGAGTGTAACTGCGATATATCTTTCGTAAAGTCTTTTTTTTGTTGGTAAGGCGTTTTGAGTTATTTTCCACATGAAATTTTTTATTTTTGGCGGTATGTGTAACTTCCATATCCATTCCACATCGTTCCTCGACCAGCCTTTTCTATCATTTAGAAATGTCATCGCTGAATTTGTTGAGAACCAACCATCTTTGTTGGGCGCCCAATATAGACGGTCAGTAATTTGGTTCACTGGTACTGGAGTTTGAATCACTTTTTCCACATCTTGCTTTGTTAGCCATCTTTGTAGCTCTTCCTTCTTCCATGATTTATCATGATGGAGGAAATCTGATATTGTTGCGTCTAAATTGATTTCGTGGTCATTAGTAATGCGTTCTATTAACGGTCTACAATCTGACCATTTATCTTTCCATATTTTAATGGTTTTAACATCTCCGACCTGCCATATTAACGCTTCTTTAAAGGTGTTTTTTAATTTCATAAGTTGGTTCCATTGCCAGGACGTTCTTCCTCTTGCCTGATAATGAAGTAGGTTCTGTTGTTTAAGATATTTTTCTGTGATTATTTTGACCCAGACATTATTTTGTTCAGCTAGTATTTTCCAGAGTAGCTTCATTGGTGCATCAAGCAAATTAAAATACATATACCAAATTATATATACCACGAAATGTGGAAATTTTCAACAAGCTACCCAATTACAAACCAGGGCGATAAAGACCATGTTTTAAAAAACACTAGGCAGATCCTAGACGAAGAAAGGCCCGCTAAGTACATAGATGGAGAGGAACCCTAGGCGGACTAGACGGTCTCCTAAACAAGTTAGAAGATTAGGCATACAGCATACTACTAACATCTTTCACCGTATAAAAAGATATAGACGGAACTAGGCGGACATTTTTAGAACAACGGCGGATAAAGATATGACAACTAATAATATCGGAGTCTTCTTTTCTTTTCTTTTTATTTATTTCAGTATAATTGATAAATAAAGCTACATAACTACATAAGATTAATTTGAGTCGGTCAAGGAAGTTGATTTGAAGAGTTTGAATATTTCCAAGTGCAAACAACTAATTAATACTACAATGTTTGTCAAAGTTATATTATTCTCCTCATATTGACATAATATGTATAAAAAAATATTAAAAAAATGGTCTGTCAAAGTGAATGACGTAGACGCACATTTGCTATGAAATAATTAGAAAACTATTTTTTTTCTAATTAACTTGTACATATTTGCATTGCTATATATAATCCCATTAATCTATCGATCTGATCATTCAATTCAATGGCTTCATTTGCCAATTTAGTGGTGGTGGTAACGTTTTTGTTTATGCTCATAACATGTGGATTGAGTGTTTTCCGGCCACCGGAATATTCCTCCTCTAAGCTTTTGCCGGCGAGCTTAGCAACTCGTAATGATCAACTTGGGAAGGCTAGATTGCTGCGTAAAATCCCGCCACCGTCGATACCGCCACATCGTCCGCCTCATGGATCTAGTCCACCATAGTCGTTGATTGTATTAAGCTAGGGTTCAGATGATGATATATATGTACGTGTATGAAATAATGATCGATGTTTTTGATTCAATATGTTATGGCCATGTTTGCATTGCGTACCTACTTATATTGTTTTAACTAAATTAATTATAGTTGAAATTGAAGTTAAGATGGTCAGGTAAAATATGAATTAAAACTACGAAAAACACTACAAAAATTGTAGGGTACTGCTGGCAAAAAACGAGTCATAACTGGTTATAAACTTAAAATTTTATAATTTCCAAAATTAGTTTTCATTATTTAGCAATTTAAAAAAATAAATACAAGTAAACTTTTTAAAATTTTAATTTAGATTAGTTAATTAGCTAGAGAAAATTAAGTTATTTTTACTTACCAAATACAATTACTTGTTTCTTTTAGCTAGTTTGTTTCCATAAAAACTAGTAATATAAGCATATTTTATTTTATTTGCTCCACCTCACCGTCAAATTCATCCCACTCGTTCATATATTTTTGGATAATTTTTTTGATCTAGGATCCTGATCTCGAAATTAAAACAAAAACTTTATGGTACTAAGCCGCTCGATTAAATGTCTAAAGTCTACATGTACTAATCAATAAGTCAAGTAAATCGACTTAAAAGCATTTGATATATTCAACCGTTTAATTTGGCTCCACGAAATTTCAATACATGCGTAGAAATTTGATTAGGAAATTTGGTATAGGATCATTCATTCACACATACATCAGTTGAGTCGATCTATATATACGTACATTACAAAACCGCTTTTCCTTATCAACTCATATATCCATAAATCAATATATTCCAATCCATATGGCTGGATATCGCAAGTTGGCGGTGGTGGTCGTGGTGTTTACACTGGCGGAATGTGGGTTGAGTATTAGCGGCCAACACCGTGATTATTCATATTCATGGGCTAAGCTTGAAATGGCTCCACCACGTTTTCCGCCTCGACTTGGCCGGGAAAGATCGATGCGTCGAGTCCCGCGAGAGGATCGGGTACCTTGGCATGTAAGTGCTCCACAAAGACCACGAGAGTTCAGTGACATAGATCCGCCACCGCCGCCACCATCCCTACCATCTCTGGTTTCGCCGCCACCTGCTTGAGCTGGCCGGGTTTAAATCTATTAAAGTCCGGTGGACCGATAATCTAAGGGTTGTGCGTGTAACGAGCCTAACATACAAACTCAATAAGGTTTCAACCCAAAACCATATGGCAATGAGTGGAGTAGTTCATTAGGTTATATACTAAAATCATCTGTATGACTTTTTATACCGTGTAACTTTCGTGTTTCTTTCGTTTGAATTTTTATAAAAGTTTCTGGGCCCTGGTCACTGGATCAGGTTAGGGATGTTTCGTGTTACCTTACAATCTTACATGTACGTATGATTGTATGACCCATATGTTGGCCCATTGTATCATCAATCATACGTAAGCATCTTTTTTTTTTTGAATGGCATTAAATACGAGAGTGGAATTGATAAACTCTGGGTACTGCCTTTGAAAACTTAACCGATTGATTAGATGTCTGAAGGCTTGTAAGTCTTTTATCTTAATTAAGTATGTAACGCATAAAGTGAATAAAGATCGATGCTTTGCTTAATTAAGTTTTGATCTTCTCGATAAGGCTTATAGTGGATACATGCATGTTTAGTAATTGGCATGCTCATAAGTACATATTGCTTAGTAATTGGCAGGTTTATAGTTTTGATCTTCTCGAAAAGGCTTAACCGATTGAAAACGCATGTTCAAGTATATATACTATATATGTTGGCCCACCGCCCATGCATGTTTTGTATTTTTTTTTTTGTTTGAAAATATAACGAATTGAACCAAGTCTCCGTCAAATTCCAACGCGTTAAACCAGTCAAGGTCTACACATATACAGGACATGTTCAGCCGGTCAACATCATGCTTTACACACCACATGATGATTTACCCGATCTCTCTCTATCTCTCTAACTATAATCTATATATATATACTGTATACACACATTAGAAACCCAATTTTCTTACCACTTGATGAATTACATATGTATTACTCCCTAGCTACATGTAACCTCCATAAATCGCTTGATTTCCATGGCTAGATCTCCCAAATTGTTGTTCTTGTTGGTGGTGGTGATGGTTGTGGTTTTGGTGTTTCCTCTGGCGGCAAGTGGGTTTAGCATTAGCGGCCAACGCCATAATCAATATTTGTCAGCTAAGAAGCTTGAGAAGGCCCGGCCAAGCTTTCCTCGACACCTTGTCAAGGAAAGATTGATGCGTCAAATCCCGCCGGATCAGTTACCCGATCATCCTCCTAGTTCTGCTCATAATATTCCTAGACCTGGGTCCGGTTCCGGGGGAACCGGCGGGCCCGGAACCGGCGGGAAACCGGCCGGAACCGGGAACCGGCGGTTCCGGAACCGGGTGGAACCGCCGGTTTCGCCCAAAAAAAAATAAAAAATAACCAAACCGCGACCACGTATGGTTTTCTTCCAGAGGTCAAAATTTATTTTATTTTTTTATTATTTTCGGTTCCGAACCGGAACCGGAACCGGGAGGAACCGGACCCAGGTCTAAATATTCCACCAAAAAAAAGGTTCTGCTCATAATAATTAGGGATATTTCTTGTTACATTGCTACATGTATGATTGTATATTTGTATGGTCTATTGATTTGCTTAGGTCTCTTGATCTTCTCCAAAAGGCTTAGTATTTGTGTGTTGGCTTGCTTATCGTATGTTGTTTTAACTTTTAAAGACACCTGAATATTTCAAAGTAGTGGGGGTTAATTGACAAAAACATACAAGTTATGTTCATGTGGAATTAGCTAGTTAGAAAAGTCTTCACAGCTAAGGATCAATTATATGTATACAACTCTGTTAATGTCGAGTATACAACTTCGGGTCGTTCTGTTGCATACTTGATACTTGCAAATAGGTCTATAAAATGGGTCGAGTCACTATTTTCGGATCGAGTTTCAATCCTAAAAATATGATCATATTTCGACAAATGTACTTGCTTGTAAGAGAATAAGGCCTATCATGAACTTGTAACCATTGGGACAAACTAGGACTGATCATGGGTCGGTTCAAACCGAAATTTTAAGTCGAATTGAACCGAAATCGATCTTATTCAGTTCGGTTTGGTTCGGTTTCAATTAAATTTCAGTTTGGTTAGAATTTTCCAAAGAATAACCTCTATTAATATAAAACCGACAAAAATCGAAACCGAACCGATCAATTCGGTTCGATTTTCGATTCACCTTAAATGAAACTTCGGTTTTCAGTTCGGTTCAGTTTTGAACCGATGCTTCAGCCCTAGGCCAAACACCAGTTCTTGAGTGACTGCAAACACATGATTTGTCAAACAGCCTTTTAAATGTGAATTCCCAAGTGATTGTAACAACATTAGGGGTTACATAATTTACATTCCATTATGAATCTCCAAAAGCTAACCTTCAAACTAACTTCCAATTTCTTCAAATCTCCAAACCAATTCAGCCATGGATCAGGAATTCACCAACTGGCTGATTTAATGGCCAATTACTAAAAATTCTCAATCACCTATCTTAAACTATTCTAAAACATCAACTTCATCTCCTTAGAACTCTCAAAAGCTCATCAGCAATCCCTTGCAAAACAATAGGTTTCCTAATCAACCCATTCATACCCATCTCACAACACCTCTCCCACACATTATCCTCAGCACTAGCCGTTAAGGCTATGATCGGCGGCCCACTCTTACTATGAAACTTCCTCACTCTCATGGCTACCTCAAACCCGTCCATCTCCGGCATGTGAAGATCAAGCAAAATCACCTGGAATGGGACCAGTGATCCTCCAGCTGGGCCCAGGGTGGTTAAGCACTCGAACCCTGATGAGACCGCTGAGACCTGGCAGCCGAGTTTCTCAAGAAGACGAGTTGTCACTATTCGGTTGACATTGTCGTCTTCCACGAGCATTATCTTTAGACCTTGGAATGAAGGGTTGAGCGTCGTTTGCTCTGGTGAGTTGGTTAAGTCCGGGAAGCGTTGGATTTTGAACCGGAGTTGAAGGTTCATGCTTTGAGGTTGACCAGATTGGTCTGGTGTTATCCATATGTTTCCTTGCATCATCTGTCATGTACATATACTATATCAAGTCAGTTTAGAATCTCTTAAGGGAAAAAAAATTACAAATGTTTCTTTTTTATTTTACTAGACAAGAATGCACAAACATTTGACAACAGCATTCACAACATAAGCTTAGAACACTTAAAAAAAGTTAAAAAACACCCTTGAGAGTTGACAATTTTACAAGAACCAGAGAAAATATAGCATCCTCAAGAAAAAAAGGTTGTTGTTGTAAGACAAAAGGTGTGTTTGGATTACAATTTACACAACACATAGCGTCTAATACAATATATATGAAATACTTCAATATAATGCATTATGTGGTGTGATCAAATTGCACTTTAAATCAAATTTACATCCTCAGGACAAAGGGTGAGTTTGGCTTACAATTACAGTGCATTTAGTGCAATACTGCAAGATAAGCATTATTTGGTGCAATCCAAACGCACCCTAACTAAAATGCACATCAACATAGCATGAAAGTGAGCCTAAAATGCACTTTATTAGCATATAATACACATAAGTAAGTTTATATCAGGATAATTTTATAGAAAAGACAAAATAATGAATCATATACTAACCTGCACCAGCATTTTGCACATACTGAAGCTCAGCATCTCCTTGTTGTCATCATTGTTGTAGCGTCTCTTATTACTATTTTCTGAAGAAGAGACCATACCATCCATCTTAAATTCAAGCTTAACATTCACATAGTCAGAGAATACTATTGATCTCCTTAGGCCATACTTATCATTCTTAGCTTCAGCAGCACAGATGTCAGATGAAACGCGAAACACAACAGAACAACCACCATTCAACAAATCCAAGAGGTACCCAACCATATGCAGTATAACTTGAAACGTCCTTCTCTCGTCTCCAATGACTTTATCAGGCAAACCACTCTGAACATCAACCGAAAAACCGATCCCTTCAAACACAAACAAACTATTGACCAAGCAAGCCGCTTCCCTTAAAAGAGAAATTAAGCTAAACGCCCTCATTTCCAACGGAAATCTTCCATCTTCTTTTGTCGGAATCTCCATCGCATCATTTATCAACGTGGATAGTACGTGGCTACTCCTAACCATGGTTTCCACAACTACCCTCTGCTCAAGATTTGTGTTTTTATCATGAAACATAGACAAAAGGCCTAAAATCGAGTGCATTGGTCTCCTCATCCCGTTACTCATAACCTTTTGGAACGCATTTCTTGCTTGGCTTGCCATCAACGCGCTCTTCCTAGCAAGTTGCAAGGCACGGTTTTGTTCAGCCAACTTCTCTCTCATTTTCTGAGACTCTTCAAGGATATCAGCATGAGATAGAGCAACTGCAACTTGATCAGCAACTGCTTCCACTATCTCCAACTCATGGTAACTCCACATACTAGTTTTCGAGCTTGGGAAAACCAGGACTAGGATAGCGTAAGAAGCCTGGACAAATTCTGGGGTCCCGCCTTTAAAATGTGAAACCCGAAGCATTGGCATTCGAATAGCAGCCATGGATCCTGGCTCATCAATTTCACCCTTGCTTGCAATTCCAAGTGCTGAATCTGGCCTAAGAGTCTTCACTCCATTGCTTTTCTTGATCTCCATAACATCAGGATCATTCATTGATACACGAAAAGGGTATTTTTGGGTAGGACTTGGTTTCAGCTCATGGGTTAAACTCATTTCATTTCCATTCTTATCATTCGGCATCCAAACTGCACAGTTTTGCAATTCCAGTGTCTTGGAAAGCTCTACCAAAGTGGAGTATAGTATAGTGTGTTTGTCAAGAGACTTTCTTATCTCTTGGGTGAGCATACGAACGTGCAAGCTTGCTTCTTTCTTCTTCTTCATCATTCCCACCTCTTGACCCAACTCCAACACATTTTGTTTCAAGAAGAGCTCTCTGACCTTCACCTTGAGCAAAAGGGGGATCAATGTCAAGAGGGTAATTGTTGTTGCACACGAAACAAGGGCCGTGAGGAACTTGAATATGGTAAGAGACATCATCAATTGGAACGAGTGTGGACCGTAATAAGTCCATGCATTGAGCAAATGGGTGAGTCCACACAGCACAATGAAGGCAATGAATTGGATAAAGACCCATTTGAAAGGGAAATTGGAACAGCTAACAAAGTAGAGGAGCTCAATGGGGATTGAAAAGTAAGCAATGGCGATAAAGAAATCGCTCACTCGTTGACACTCCAAGATTCTATTTGTTGTCCAAAACCCCTCATCTTCACAATTGCAATGGGAGTATCCTCTACAAATTGCAGCAAAGGACAGTAAAATTGCACATATCAACAATTCAGCATTTTCCCCTTTTGACATTGTATCCCAAAACCCTAATTTTATTCCCCTTTTCAAAATCTTAAACCCTAATCCAAGATTTGATCTTTTATCAAGAATGATTCGACTATCAAATACCCAAATTATACACCACTGAAAACCCCCAGCTGAATTTCATTTTTCCGACAGCAAATTTTAACGCACCCACAAGCTAAATTTCCAGCTAGAGGAAGAACTGATCACTAACCTTCAATGGCGAAATCAGCCCAGAAATCTTTCCTCATTGAAGCCAACTTATGAACCTGAAATCGCTAAAAAGCTTCCCACATTACAAAGAACGGATCTTTTAGAACAGAATAACATCAAACGAAGCGATCAGAGCAGAAAGAAAGAGATGGGTGGGTTTTAAGCTTATTGATTCAAGATCCAAAATTTATGCTACAGCAAATTAGTGTATAAACCAGCATGGCTTGCGAATGAATTTACGGTTCCAATGAGGGGAGACGAGGCACAGAGACAGAGGGAAAGGCGAGTTTAAAGTTTGAAAGGTGGGCCCGGCTTGTTCGAAATGAAAAGAACCTAGACGATTTTCATACCTGTTCATCGTATGCGTTAAACCCAAGAATAATTTTTTTTTACAGATTGCAAATCTCTGAAGATTTGGCAGCTTTTAAACGGAGATGGGTGTCTGTGTTTTTTTAACGGTTGAAAGATCCAATTCGACCACTTCGAGCGGATTATGGAGTTAGGTGTCGGATTTTTATCTTGATCGAGGAGTTTGGTGTCTTAAGTCCTAACTCATCTAGGATTATTTTATGTTATGATTACGGGATTTAAGGGTAAGGTTAAGCTTTGGTTAGGAGGGATAAATACTACGTAAATTTTGTTATATATGTCATTAGTGAAAACTACGTGATGCCATGTATTAGTTTGATAACATATAGTTTTCATAAATGTCATCTACATGTAAAAATGTCACTCTTATCTACAAAGTGTCATTTATACATAAATATAAAGTCTTATAATTACGATAATCAAATTTTAATTAAAGTTCTAAAACTAGAAGGAAAATGCTTGTGAGAGATTAAACAATTAGTGACAGATATTTTGATGATGTGCTTTCCCTAGAGGATCGAGCCAAATCTCATCTCATATTTACATAAAAATAAATTCTGTTGTTGAAAAAATTGCTAAGCTTGTAATAACTGCGGTTTTTGAGGATATTTTTGAATTTTCTCGGATATCTTTTTAACGCTTAATCCAATATTTTCGTTGGAGATTAAATCCTAGAAAATTGTTGGTGATATCCTAAAATCACAAAGAAATGATTTTATGGATCGGTGTGAATCCTAGGATTTTTCGGTGGAAAAAGAATATTTATTGGATAAGCCGTCTTTTTAATTATGTACCGGAAGGATTTTAAAATACGAAACGGAAGCCTTAAAAATTGAAAGTAGCAAGATAAAATCATGGAAAATTGATTTTATTGGTCTACATAATTTACGGGATGTTTTTTGTTTAGTAAGCTTTTCCATCCGAGGTACATAATTTTAGCGCTTTAACGCGAGTCCCGTTCCGAGACGGGAAATCCCGTTTAACCGACCCACGTGTTTGCTTAATGAGGGAGGAGGCTGATTTCTTCTGGTGCATATTTGGATGAGGATGAAGCTCGATTTTTTTTGGAAGTTTGAAAACAGAGGATAGGGGCGAGAGGATTAGGACGAGAACGACGGACTTCGGTCAACTCATTACCGCCGGCGTTCTTCTTCCCTTCCGCCTCCTTGCCATCCACCACCACCTACTCCATCTCCCTCACCTCCATTTCAATTTTTCTGGGTTTGTGGTTGCTGTAAAAACAGAACCGAGAGAGAGTCTTGGACGGAACGACGTCGCGGGAGAAAGAATTCAGCTCCACCGCCGGCTGTCTTCTTCTCAGCTGTCCACCATCCTCTCCTCCCACCACCTCTGCTACTTCATCTTCTTCCTCCAATCCTCCCCATGAACTCTTGAGCATGGCTGCTGCTGAAAACCTGCGGCAAAGAATGAACCAGAACCGAGAATAAATCAGGACAGGACAACGACGGACTCGGTTGGCTGAATTTCTCACCGTCGACAGCCTTCTCTGCCCCGTCTTCCGCCTCCTCTGCCCAGCTCACCACCTTAGCTCCTCCTCCACCTTCTCTGGGCTCGTGCTGCTGGAGAAAGGAGCCGAACCAGAGGAACGAATCAAGCAGAACGACAAGCTCGGGAGAAGAGAACTTATCCCGCCGGTCTTCTTTACCTCGCCCAAAGTGACGTCGTCGACGATCTCCAGGCCCTCCGACCACCACCCACCGCAAGGCCTACTGTCGGACAACGCCCAACCACCCTCGGGCTCGGGGATCGAGCCAAACGAGCCATGGGCTCGAGTGAAGGTATATACGATCGAAATTAATTAGCGGGTTGATTGCAGAGCCACTATAAGGGCTTTTCGGTGCCGCTTTGCTAATTAAATTTATGGTTTTTATAATCTTGACGTTGATACGGTCCCACAGGTTCAAACCGCTCGGGAAACGGACGTCCGGATCTTCCGTTATAGCGAAGACAAGTTTTGGTTACCGATTGGCAGGTAAATGACTTCGGATAATTACTCAGGATTCGTTGTTAATCCGTTTGATCCGAAATTTGGTAATCTTTAATAACTGTTGCTGATGAACAATTTTTATTTAGAAAATTGTTTCAAAAGTGAAGCGGATAATTAGTTATAATTCCGCCAAGATGGCTCCTTGAAGCATGATAACTAAGGATTTATTATATATCGATATTCGGAAATTAAATCGTTTATCGATTAGGAAGTTGTAGGAGTTGAGAATACAACTAAGAATTGTTTCTGTGAGCTCGTTGCTGAGAAATCCTTTTGTTATATTTGTCAGAAGGATGATACAGATTACTGTTGGAATTGCCAAGGACGTCGAGCACGCCTTATAAGGCAAGTGGACGATTCTCTCTTGCGTTATTGTTATTAAATGAGGAATTGAATCTCATTTAATATTTGCGTTGGGAACAACTTGTATGATTAATAAAATATGATAGGTTGTTGTTTTGTTAGAAATAATGACCATATTGTTGTTCATTCAGTTTCGCACTAGAATTGGATTTAGGTCCGTTATGGGTGACCTTGTATGCTGTCTCACGCTGAGACTTTGTTGTGATAAAGATAGTTCAGGGAGTGGTTCTATACCCTCTCTTTAAAACAATATTACATTAGGAGGGGCCTAATCCTAATGGCGAGTCATGACTCTCTTCCCCTACTCTTCGTGTGAGAGGGTTGATAGGCACTCTAGCTAAGTGCAGGTTCAACACGGTGTAGTGTAGACGACCTGGTAATAGGCCTCTGGGATCTCTACCTCACCATATGCAAAATGAAAGATCAAGGATAACTTAAGTCTTATGATCTCGGTGTTGAGATGATTATGGATGAAACAGGCCCTCTAATCTCTACAACATCGGGACTCGTGCTATTCGGGTTGTTCAAGGATGAAATAAGCCCTCTGACCTCGGTAGCATTGTGTTCCTTCGGCAGTAGTTCGGGCCGATTAAAATCCACCAACTTGTTGTGAAAAGTTTTGAAAGTAATATAAGATAAGTGCGTTAGGCACATTAATATACCTGAATGGTTCGTCCAGTCGGAAAGCCATTCTTGCACCCGGTTATGAATGATTCTTAATCAAACTGTGGTTAAGTCAATTTGATTAGTCGATGGAGGCTTTTCAAGATGTTATGTGATTAATATGAATTCCCAACAATTGTTTATGCTTCTTAAAGAAACCACAAGCGGTGGTGTTCTCTCTCTTGATTATACGAGTCTTCTTTTTATTCTCTACAAGACTGCTAACTGTTGGATCAAATCCGAGTCTATTCGGATTTGGATGCCAATATGTTTAGTTACAACCATAAGAACCAAGTTAGATTCTCCGCTTGCTAGTCTATCATTAGACTAACCCGTCCATTTTCTTTTCTTTTATTTGGTCGGCTGGTGTCTACCGTTGTATACGATACATCAGGTTCTTCTTGGAAGTTGATTCAAGAGGCGAATTCAGAGGTTTGAAGTTCCAGAAGTTGAAGAAAGGTTTTCAAATGGCTATACTTGAGTGAAGATCATGATTGAACTACTTCAAAGTGAAGCTGAGTTTCAGAAATAAGAAATCAAGGAAGACTGGATGAAGATTTTTTTTAAATAGAAGGTTGTGCTATTTATTTAATCTTTTTGGATCAAGGTTTGTATAAGACCAATTGTATTTATTCCGCTGTAATGTTTGTTTTAGTTTGTTCAGTCAGTTTAAAGCCTTGGGTAGCTTCGGTTTAGTCTTAATCGAGGTTACTGGCGGTAATACCTCCAGGGTAGGAAGGGGGTGTTACAAGGCTTGCATATTCTTATCCGACTAGGGTGTTGGATACTCACCCAGAGCTTTATGCTCTCATCCAAAAGGATGTATTGGGTAATTGACTCTTTGTCAGATTTAAGGTAAGAGTTAGGAGGCTCGTTAAGATGGCGTTTTAGAGCATATCTAAAAATGAAAACCTCAATTGTTTTGTAATTATGAAGATCTAAAAACATGAAACAGACACATAATATCGAAATCTTGAAGGAAAACCATGATATCCGACACCACCATCTCAATTTCCCGATGATATTTATCAATGCTCTTGTCTGCATTGATCCTCAATTTCCAGGCTTTTAATTCCAAGTACATTTTCTTGTTTTTCGGATATTTTATCACGAAACGCTATCGTTTCCACTTATAAAATATAGTTGGTCCAAAACTTTTAATCCCTAGTCCATATGATTCATGATTGTATATGATTGTTGTGGTTGCTATTACTGATGTGAGTTGGCATAATATAAATAAAAAAAACAAGATTACTTACATTGTTTTCACACGAGTTTTATTTAAGAACATAAAAAATTCCCTTCTTTCACGGGATTGGGCCCAAAATTACTAAGAAGATTAAGTTTACAATACATATAATCCCATCCACGAGTTATTGAGCCAGCCAACTCCTTGGTCCAAGACTTTTTCTATAGCGTTTGACTGTTGACATATTGGTAGAACATTACCATACACGTTTATTATTCAAACTTCTAATTAAGCTACGTTGATACGTGTTAATTTTTTTAATTTACAATTATAACGTACTTGTCAAGAATAAAAGTAATTTTTACAAGAAAATTTCAAGCTTAATATGTTCAAAATTTAGCATGATATAACTTCTACAAATTAAAAATTATATAAAAAAATATACAAATATGAATATGCCACTTAATTAATAGTATACCTAGAAAGTATAGGCAATCGATAGGAAACTAATAACAAATTGATGTTTAATTTTTTCACAAAACTTCAACATATATATGTATACATGCATGTAATGTAAATAATTAATGATATAAAATCCCTTTATTGGTTTAATTTTAGCTTTTCATATATAAATGCTAAAATATATTAAACAAATCATCCAAAACCAACCCTAAAACCAATAATAATTTATAAACTGACAAACTTGCTCGGCGTAACTCTCAGTCGCCGTCTCCGCAAAGCTTCCTTCCGGGGATAGGAATGAAACTGCACGATGAGGCCTTCGACGGCGGTTGCCGGCTCCGGGGGAGCGACTGCCGGAGCCTCTCCGCCGGGTCAACCGGACGCACGTGTTGAACGTGTGACTCTAGATGCCGACCCGCCTCGACCACTCCATCTTGTTGGGAGATTATTATTAGGATTAGGGTGATAACAAGAAAATTAACCCAAGAAATCTTTGCCAAAAAATTCTTCATCTTTTGCTAAGTGTAAGATAAGAGAGATTTTTGTGAAATTGAGCTAGACTACTTATACACAAGGATTAAGGTTTTTGATTAGTTCAAGCTAGGATCATACATTGATATATGTATATATATAAAGACAGAATATTGCTTATAGGATATTAGTATCATTTATTTCTATACATGTTTGAAGAACATATCAAAATAATAATTCTATCCTATTTTGAACAATTCTAATTAATTAGTAAGTAATAAAAGGGAATATTATGAAAAAGGAGAGGAATGCTTAATATAGGATAGAGATCGAGTTGATATAGTAGGGTTTTTAATTTGTTGATTGTATAGCTAGTACTAGCGTGATTTCCCGCGCCTTGCGCGGATTTTCTTAAAATTTTTATTTGATTTGACTGAATAGTTAAATCTCTTATATAATAAAAAAGTTATTATATACAATTATGGTTAGTTATTGAGCATATATGAATTGCTAAAATAAAAGATAGTTAAAATCTTATTTTAAAATTGTATCAGTTAAACTCTGATTTATATTCTTTGATTAAGATCATCTATTCATAATAATAAAATAATAAAATCTTTAAAGTCATTAATTTAGGATATTATCTATTCATTATTATAAATAATATCTTTAAATTAATTTGTATATAAATCAATTAAATGAATTGTAAAACAAAGCTATTTTTCTTATAAAATTTCATATTCAATCAAACGAATAAAAACTCTCTCATGTAAGTTTGAAAACAAAAATCTCGTAAAAAAGATATTTTATATATATAATCAATTTTTTTTTTATAAAATTAGCAAATCAATCAAACAAATCCTACTCGTTCACAATTTCTTCTAATTTGTACATAAGTTTAAAAGTTGGAAATATATATTTTTTATAAAAGGAAAATATATTGAAATTGTTTAATTCGTATGATTGTATCTTGTATAATTCTATCTTTCTTCTTTTTTTTTGATAAAAATACGATTGAATCAAAATTTCCATAAGCATACCTAGATTTTTATCCAAATTGAAGATTACATAAGTAAAAATTTAAAAAAAAAATTAAAGATGTAGTAAAAAATAGATTTTTTCATATCTAAATGGTGTGGTAAAGCACAATTACCCATCAATAGACAAATTAAAATTAAAAATCACAAAGAAAAAAATCTTACCGAAGAGACTTGGCCTCATATGTCAATGGGATTACCCACCAAATTCTGGTATCTTTCATCAATTTACGTACAAAATACCAAGTTGAAAATCAGTCATGATGTTTTTTTATTGATGGAGAAGGAGAATGAATGGATGATGGAATCAACAACAAATTGATCGATCAAAAGAAGATAGCATGGAGAGTAGCGACAAATCGATCAATGAAGATTGCAAGAAATTGATTGATAGACACTTTAGTGCAGAGCAACCAAAAATTGACTTCAAAGGCTACCATTAGCAAGGAGTCTAAGGACATATGAGCAGTATATTCTTGATGGAGAAGGAGAATAAACTTTATTTAGAGATATTGAATTAACTTAAAAAAAGAACCCAGAAGATGATTTTTTATTAATATATTTCGATTTAAATTATTTATTATTTATAATTATAGTTAAATATGACATGTAAATGATGGTCGGATCATATAATATGACGCGGTATATGACATGTAAAAAATATAATGACATGGTTTAAGGAAAAGGTGACACGTGGCAAAATCAAAGGTGACGTATTTTGGAAACGACACGTGAAAAAAGTTGAGATTGGCGCAATATAATAACTCCAATCCTTATTGCTTTTATGTATATAGTTGTAATACTAAGTTTCGTATAAGTCCCATTTTTTGACCATAAGCAAGTCGTTATCCTTCGTTTGAGCCAAATAAATAATTTAGTTATCCTATTTGGTAATTAACTAACTAAAAGATTTTTAGGGAGTTAAATCCGGTTTGGCTAGAGTGGGTATCGTGGGTTGTTGGACAAGATTGCATATCTTGGGAATCAAATGGAAGATCAATCTCACCTTTAGCAATAAGATAGAAACCCCGTAACCAGTGCATATCCGGTTTAACAATAAGATCAAATTGAAGATCAATTGCATATCTTGGTACCCAGTGCCTATTTAACAAACCCCGTAACCAATTCCGCACTTCTTACGTTCGATCGTCGTGCAACCAATTCCGCCTCCTTCTCGATTCTGTGTCACCGGATTTCTCGCCGGATTCCGCAGTCCGTACTCCGCCGACAATCCCCGTTGACCGGTAAGCTTCCGGTCATCCCCTGTTGCAGCATTCACCGACGAAGCAGACCGGCGTTTGTATTCGCATCTACGGTGAGTCACCTTCTTCGTTTTTGTGGGTCGATAGGGCGTAGATCCGAGCAGGTTGTCGGGAGTTGGGTCGCCGTCGGGGTTGGGCTGGGGGTTCGAGTGCTCCGTTCGCCATGGGTGGCGGTAGCGGAGAGAGTGGAAGCGAGAGCGGTTGTCAGGGCCGGGGTAGCGTCGGAATGACTGGCGAGCGAAGTAAGTCGGATTAGGGGAGCAGGGCGGAAGCGAACCAGAGGCAGGGCGTGGTTCCAGATTCTCGCCAGGTTGAAGGAGATCGGGGGTGGGTCCCGCGAGGCTAGGTTGAAGACGAAGAGGAGTGGGGTCCATGGTTGGTCAAAGCTCCTAACCGGTCAAACAAGATTATTAGGTGGGAGACGGGCCTATCGACCGGGCTAGTATTTTGGGCTGGGTAGTTTGCTTCTACAAATTTAGGAGCAATTGGGCCATTTAAATTGGGCTGGTACAAGGGGGTATTGGGTAGTTATTGGTGGGCTAAGTTTTAGTACATAAATAGGTTAATAAAATTAAGTAACTTAGATTTAGTATGTTAATTAGCAAATCTCGTTATAAAAGTTCGGTTGCTTAAGGGGAATAAAGGTGGCTCCTTAATTGGGTTAGTTAGTTCGCCTCGTATTTTTAATTAATTAATTAATCTTTTCCTTTATAATTCTTTAGGGAATCGTTCCGTTTGAGATCCTAATTCCGTCTTCTTCAAAGGATCCCTAGTTCGAGGTAAGTCGTTTCTCGACTTGCTCGGTTCTTTTCTCCCTTGTTAGACTGCGTATCGATATTGTAGGACGGGTTTTGGGAACTAGTCCCGAATACCTTTTAAATTGTTTTGAACTCCTTGTGTGTTGTGTGCGTTAATGATTTTAAATGTGATTTATCGGAAAATATTTTGGAACGTTTTCTCTGTGTTGGTACCGTTTCCGACACGGCCCATTGTAGCTGGTGTTGAGGAAGAGTTGGCTACTTTGACCCGTGTGACTGGGAAAATCGTACCCCTTCAAACGAAAATTATTATCTGTGTGTTTTTGGGCAAGTGCTCCAGTGGAGGCTTAGCCAGGAGTTCGAAGGGAGATTGGGAAGTGGAGTGGGAGGGCCTGCCTCTGCACTCGGCGCGGTGATGAGCGCCTTGGAAGACGGATTGTGGACAAAGGAAGAATTTCATTGATGTGTGATTGTGATTGTGAATGCGTATGTGACTTGTGTGACTGATATAACTAATTTAGGTATTGGCCTTTAGAGTTATGATTGCGGTTGTGGATTTGTATGCTGACTATAGATAACTGATTTCAAACCGTTCTACAGTTTTCATATTCTTTCTAGCTTGGTAGATTAGACGCTGACCCTTCGGGGAACATTTTTCAGTTCCAGGTATGAATCAGGGAACCGTGCAGGAACCGAGGCAAGATGGCGGGCCGGAGCGGTAAAGAACGCGTGTCATAGTGGGATCGGTTTTTACTAGTTATTTATAATAGTTAGGATGTTGATTTTAATATTTGTTGGATAGAGTTGGTATTGTGTTTCGTTTATTATTATTTTTGGTTCGGATGGTTCAGTTCAGTAGGCGTTGTGACGTATTTGATTATTTATAATTTTCGGGGATTCATGCATGATACGTTTTTCTAAGTTTTATTAAATAAAGGTTGGATGTTTTATTATGCTTTCTCGTCGTGCCCGAGTTGTAAGGTCCTACAGTGTAGTTGTCAACCTAAATAATAGTACCTTGTAAGGTCTATTCCCTAGTAGCGCCTCGACGGAAGTCGGGGTGTTACAATAGTAGATTCAGAAAAATACGATAGTTTTTGGAAACAAATTTTCATTATATTTGATCTTTAATATTTTTAAATGTAAATCTTTTTTAGAATAAATAAATTTTCTTTTTTTTCAAATTTTAAGTTAATATTTATCCATATTCCTTGTATCAAATAGTTGAAAGCTTATTATAAAAAAAATAAACAAAAAACATTAATATTTCTTTTAAGAAATTGAATAAATTGAACAAATTAAAGATTAACATAAATATGTTTATTGAATATTTCTGGAAAAACGTTAATGTCTTGTTGAAAAATACGTTAAATATTTTTTTTATATTTCTTTTAAATATTTTGTTTAATACGGAGTTTTGTACGCAATTTTTTAGAGGAAGATTTGTATGTAAATCTATTTAGAAAATTTAGTACTTAATAATTTTTCATTAAGGAAAAGATTTTTGTATCCAAAAATTGTATAGTAGATTTTTTATAATTGTAGTTAAATATGGAATGTAAGTGACGTGGTGAACATAATATGACATGGCATATGACGTGTCAAAAAATTAAATGATATGGCTTAAGGAAAATACGACATGTGGCAAAATCCGATGTGGCGTATTATAGAAGCGACATGTGGACAAAGCTGACGTGGCACAATGTGGTGGCTCCAAACCTTATTGCTTATATATATATAGTAGATTGGAGATTAACTACCTCTAAGGCTATGTTTGCCAAAACTAGTGGTAGTAGATAGTTGTAGCTGTAATACTAACTGTAGCGGTTGACAGAGCGTTTGAAAGTGACGTTTCAAAAAATAAAACGCTAATGTGTGTTTGGTTTAGGTAGCTTTTAGTTTAGCTTATACGTATAAAAATGACAAAATGAGACATATGATTTATTAAAGAAGATATAATTTTTACGACATGCATTAACTACCTCTAAGTACATCTTGATAATGACACACTCACGACATTTGAACGTCTAATTAAATGGTTAGGACTTCAAGATAGTGTTATAATGTATTTATTTTGACTCTTATGTAAAATGCTCGTAACTAAAAAGAATGGATAATATTGACACTCGATACGTATAATATAAGCTAGAAACATCGGACAATTAAGCAAAATATATATAAAAAAAAGCGAAAATAGAAACAACTTTTGAAACGATGAGGTCTAGTTTCCCATTTCGAATCTTCAAAATTAAAAATTTTAGTTTAACCAAACATTATAGACTTCGTAGTAAACTAGACGCTTTCTCATTTCGAATCTGTAAAATTAAAATTTCGATTTAATCACACATATTGTAGACTTCGCAGTAGACTAGCTAGGCCCTCTAATTCCTTAACTATTACACCAAGTTGTGAAATATTACCATCTCCAAAAATTTATAAACTATTTTAGCAAGTGTATTTAGTAAGTGATTAGGAGTATTGGTGGGTGGCAAAACAATTGACAAATATATACATCGACAGCCCACCCAATAGCTTATCGAATTGCTTCTTTATATGATTTCCAAATTTTCAAAAAAAAATAAAAATGGTTCACTAGCTAGTTCATAACTCATAAGGGACCTATATATGTTTTGCCATATTTGTGTCTCCATTAAATGGCAGTTAAAAACGTAAATGTTAGGTTCACCAATAAAACGTACAAGTTAGGAGTAAAAATTGAATTCCTGATCCAAACTCTATGTAACTCAATAAATAAAAAGAAAGAAACTTATCCAAACTTGTATATGTAAGCTATTCATATACTTAGTTTTCGTATATTTGGTTCGATAATTAAGCCTTTAAAATAGTATCATGGAATTACTGTTTTAAATCTTTCGAACGACAATTTGTCCTTTTCTCTTTAGAATGATGCTCTAGACGAGCAAGCCTAAAAAAATACCTATTATCAAGAAAACTATTAATAAACAATATGATGATAAACTACTAAAGAGTTAAAAATAAACACATTAAAAAAACATTTTAATAATGATATTTTTTTACAATTAAAAAATTCAATGTAATAAATAGGTTTCGAATATTAAGAGACTGAAACGATTGACAATCGGACAAATTAACAATGAAAGCACATGAGCAAAAACGTCTTTACAAATACAAAGATGTCATAATAATGTTTTTTTTTATAATGACATTTTTGTAATGTTTCACAACACAAAAATGCTTTATAAATAAAAAAAATATCATTATATTTTGAGCTAAAAAAATTATTATTGTTTTTTTCGTTACATTTATCCGGTCCTTTTTCTGTACTCAACAGTAAAGAGCAGACAGGCTAAAAATAGCAACAGAGTAATAACAATACCAGACCACTTTTCCTCTTCTGCACAGGGAGAGCGAGCTAGAAGAAGAGGGTTCGAGCAAGAGAGAGAACGCGACAAGTTCAAGTTTTTTCAGAGGTTTCTTCTCAGATCTGATCTGAAAACCGTCGGTAAATCTCCCTTTTCCTTTTGATTTGCACTTTTCGAAGTTTTATCTCACCACATTGTGCTGTGTTTGTTCAATTTGATTGATTCTTCGTTTCGAGTGTCATCTTAGCAATGCTGCTTGATTCTTCAAGTTTGAGATGAGAAATGGTTCCACCATTCTTTCGTTCGTCTTAATCTGGATTCACTGCTCCGAATTTTTCGCATTCATTTTCTTTTTATAGTCGAGAATTTCCAGGGATTGTGAAAAATGGTTTCTGGTGCTCATTGTTCTTCAGATTTACTGCATTGTCTTGTAGGCGTGGATGTTTCTTATCGATTCTCTTGGCCTTCTAGGTTTTCTGATTTCTCGTCTCCATTCCTCCGATCTTGTTGTAAACGAACGAATTTCCCCCCGTTTCTAGACGGAACAGCTAATTTTGAGTATTGTGGATTAGCTTTTCTTTGCTTCAGAAATTGTGAGTTGCCGAGATTTGACCGTTGTATCTCCTATTTCCACGGTTCACTCTTCTCTTAAATCTCTTAATTACAAATGGGAGTTTTAGCATTGCTGAATTTGAATTTGATATGTTGAAAAGAAGCATTTTTTATGTGCTTCATCCCCCTTTGCTTTATGGACTTCTTTTAGGGCATCTGTCGCTGAGAAAATTGATAACAAGAGGGAAATTTGTATGCAATATTGCTCAGGTTTAATTTTTTTGTTGAGTGTGGATTTGGTATTGTGGTGTTAAAATGAAGCTTGCTCAGTTTCATAGATTTAGGTGCGGTTGGTGATTGTACAAGTTCCACTTTATGGGGACTTAGGTGGGGTTGGTGATTGGATGATTTCCTCATTTGTACGTGTACTTTACTCAAAGAATTAATTTGATTGCAGAGTAATGGGACAAGATGTTACTGGCTTAAGTCCATCTTCTTTGACAGCGAAGCTTAATGGTACTTCTCATGATGCAATGGATGGAATATATTCCAAAAGTTCGACTGAAAGCTCTGAACCAAAAGTTACTTTAGCCACAGAAGGTTCGATTGAGGTTGCACCTGATGAAATTTCTAATGCAAAGCTTGAAAATGTGATGAATGATGTTATATCGTCTGTTGAAGATGAGGAAACGAAGCATGTGGTTCAAAATTCATTGAATGTTTCTAATCCTATAGCAGTGGAGAACCCTGCTGTATTCGGGAATAAACCTCCAAGCATAAACAACCACCATTCATCCAGCTCCTCCAAAAAATCACAGGTAGTTTAGAAGATTTTTAAGGAGCCTAATTTATATAGATCTCTTGTTTTTTTACAAGCTTTAGCAGTTGTGAGCATAATAAATGCCCAACCTTGATCAGCTTATCCCCTAAATTCATATCATTTAATTTGCAGTGTTGCCAAATTGATGATATGAAGAACTGGTATGACACATGGATGATGTTGGAGTGTTAAGAGTATCTATCTGTGGTATTTAGGGGTAGGATGGGGTGGGGGGAGCTATATCTTATTCCAAGTTCTTATGGTAGAACCGTACTAGATATGGAAGTGATCTAGGATAGTCATGTTCTCATAATGTGAAAATACATTTTATCTTTAAGGCTTTTTGACAAAATCCCTGGTCTTGGTTGTAATTTCATGTGACAACCCTTGCTAGTAAAGAACTAAAGATGTCATCTCGTAGCCAAAGTCAGAAGTGAATCCCCTTGAGCATTTTTATGTATTTTGAAGCAACCCTACATTTCAGATAGTTTAAATTCTGCATCTTTCATTCATCTTTTGTTTGTTTATCATAACATTGCCTCCTCTTATCTTATATACATTTGCAAAAACATCTGCAGTCAAACTCTTCAAGTGTATCAAGGAAGCACATGGACGATGAAGATAATTGGTCTACAGCTTCTTCGTATCCTTTCAATTAGCAACTAAATGATATTGTTTCCGACAATTGTCACACCTGACTGGCCTAAATGTCCAAGGATATGCTGTTACTACTCTTGATTTATTTTCATTTCAAGTCATGGTAAAATTTCTGGAGTAAGAACAGAATATTCACATAAGCTGTTCAGTATGGTTGGCCTAGGGAAAACCTGGTTATAAAATGCACAATTATCATTACATATTATGATGTAAACAAGGGATTTGTCAAGTGATAAAGACATTGTTTTTCTAAGCTGCTATGCATAGAACTACTGCATCAGCGAGGGCAGCAAGAACCAGGACGACTATGCCAGTAGCTCCAAAATTTACTGTCAATGAACGTTTAGAGAAACGAAAGGAGGTAATTTCTTATTAAAAAAGAATTTATAGGTTGCATCAGTAGAACAATATTTAATCTAATTCCTTCTTTTCTGGTTCACATCCTAGTTTTATTCGAAGTTGGAAGAGAAACACAAGGCATTGGAGGCAGAGAAACATGAATATGAAGCACGGAACAAGGTATGTGGTTTGCATGAAATTTTGGAGCCATGGATCATGGATGTTTTGATATCTTTATTTTTTGATTAATTGTTCCCGCCATTCTTCTGAATATTGCTATGCCTAGGAAGAGCAACAAGCTGCTATAAAACAGCTTAGGAAGTCCATGGTGTACAAGGCTAATCCAGTTCCCAGTTTTTACTACGAAGGACCTCCACCAAAGAAAGAAATTAAAAAGGTACTGTAGAAATCTCTAGCTTGCCTTTTCTTTCTGATTTGCTGATGACTTTATCAGTATCAAGTCCATGGGCTTGTTTCGTTGGCAATTAAATTTCTATGAATTAGAAAATCCCATGAAGTAGAAGCATGTGCATAAATTTGTTTGGAAATAAAGTGACAAGCATGGGCTTCCTTTGTTTTAATTTTAGAATCTAAAATTCAATCAAACATATTGTTCTCAAATCCTTGGAATTACACTTCATACTTTCAACCAAACGAGCACTAAATCATCCTTAAATTGCATCTTAGGCTCCCACAACTCGAGCTGTATCACCGAAGCTTGGACGAAGAAAGAGCTGTGGTGACGCAGCGAGTTCTTCATCTGCAGAGAAGGTTGTAAGTGCCAGGACAACAAATAGGTACAGCTTAGGCAGTAAAGGCTCTGTCACACCGACAATCACTCCCAAAAGGCCAAGTAGTAAAGGCAGTTTGAATAAGGAGCGCCCCAAGCAACCCCTAAAGGACTCATCACCAGCAAAGGCACCAATACCAGACACAACACCACCAGCAAAGGCACCGACACCAGACGCAGCTCCACCACAAGAGCCACAACCAGACACAGCACCACCACCAGCCAAGGCACCGACAACAGAAACAGCACCACCAGCAAAGACACCGATGCCAGAAACAGCACCACCACAAGAGCCACAACCAGCACAAGAGACTTCATTGGCAACACCAGAAGTCTCTGAAGATGATGGTAATGAGCAGAAAATGGCGAACCTCTCGGTTCAATCATGACATTATGAGATGGCTTAGTAGTTTCCGGCTTAATGTGATCTTACTTATGAGTGTTGTGGGATATGATGATGAGTTGTTTATCTTATCTACAAGCTTATATTGGTCATTAGGAAGGAATTTTCTTCATCCCATTCTGTGTTGGTTTATGTGAACGTTACTAATGTAATGGGGTGTTTAGTATAATTAGTAGATGATGTGGCAAAATATATAGGATAGAAGAGGAGACTCGTATGCCCTGGATACCAATCTTGTCTGGCATTGTGCTTCTGAATTGTGTTCGAGCAACTTCTCTTGGTAATTTCATTTTTGCCTGGATATCTTGTTCATTTGTAATGCTTGCTTGTGAAGAAATCACACTGAAAATCTTACAATGCAGTATAAAATTTGCAATGTGACCCAGCCTTGGTGACCATGACAACACATGATAATACTAGTGTAACAGATTTGTTCTCTGCAATGGAATTAATGGAGCATGGATTTCGAGAACTTGGTATTTAAAAGAATCAGGTGAGAGTTGTTTGGGTTTGAATATCTCTTAGAAGTAATCTTGGAAAAGCTATACTTTGATCAAACAACGCAAGCTTAATGGGCAGACTTTGTTCGATGTCAGAAGCAAGGAACAATGCAAGTTTCGGACTATCTTTGCATTTGAGAACACTAGAGTAACTAACAGAGTTGGTCTCTGCAATGGAATGAAGAATTGAAATTCACTGTCTGCATTTTCTGCAAATTCCTGAATGTTGAAGGTTCATTGATCATGGATAGCAAGTATTTATATATTTCAGAGTCTGAAACTACACCTCACTTCATAGCTAATTTACATAAGATAACCCCCTCCCCTTTGCAAGACTGAAATTCAAACAGCTAAAACATAAACCCTAACAAGATGACATTCCTCACTTCGCCGATTTCCTTGCCGACGCCCTCTTCGCCGGAGACTTCACGGACGACAGCTTCTTAACCTTCTTAGGCTTAGCACCCGCCTTCTTCACCGGAGCAGCCACCTTCTTCGTTGCCTTTGCCTTCACCGGAGCCTTCTTCTTCGACGGCGACGCCACCGCCGATTTCTTCGCAACCTTCGCCGGCTTGGCTTTCGGCTTCACAGCAGCAGCCTTACGCTTCACGGCAACCGCCTTGGGCTTCGCCGCCGCCGATTTCGGTTTCGCCACGGTCTTAGCCTTCGGCTTCGTAACAATAACCTTCGTCGCCTTGGAAACCGCCTTCTTCGCGGTCGATTTGCTAGCTGCGGTGGTCGGCTTCGGCTTGGCGGCGGCCGCCTTGGTAGCAGGGAGCTTGTAGGAGTTCTTCACCTTCACGAGCTTTCCAGAAGCCGCGAATTTCTTCAGCTGAGTGAGCAATTGCTTCCTGAAATTGAGCGGCAATTGCTTGTGCTTCTCCTCGGCGAATTTCTGGATCGCGTATTGGCTCGATCCGCCTCTCTCCTTCAGCGTCACGATCGCATCGCTCACCATCTACAAAACACAAATTCACATCAGAAATCAATCAATCAATCAATCGGATCAATTCAATTCAATCTAAATTAGACCAGATCCATACCTCGTAGAAAGGTGGATGAGTTGATGCCTTCTTAGCCTTGGCTGTCTTCGGCTTGGGAACTCCGGCGGAAGCCTTCTTCGGATGATCGACGGCCATTGTAGTAGCTTCAATTGTTGTCGCCATAACCAGAATACTTGAAAGATAAATATCGCGAATGATTTACCTCCAAGTGAAAGGCGGAGTTTAAATACGAAAATGGGAAAAAAGGCATAAGAAATGCTTTATTCTGATTGGTTGAAATTGTTGGACACGGATTGAGAGAATGGGATAAGTTTGAATATAGGCCGTTGGATTAAAGCGTTATCGACGGCTGTGAGTTGGGCTTTTTCATAGGATTGTGAGTGGACGGATTGAGAAGGTTTTGAAGGATTAGGGATTGAGCTGTGTTTTCCACTTGATTTTAATTGGGTGTAACTTTTGATCTGTTGGGTACATTTCCATGAGGGTTTAATGGAGATGAAGATCAAGAGTTAAGGTTTGATATGAATATTTACTTGCACCATAGTTTTGAGAAATGAATGAGAAAATTGAATGTAAATGGTAAGTAGTCAAAAATCACAAGGATGGTGTTTATAGTGGAGTTAAACATGGGTTTTGCAAAAATCCTCGAATAGGCAACTCATGCTTATTTCTTTTAGGTGAATGTAGATTAAGAAGGCTTTTTTAGGTCATATGAATTGCCAAATTCTAATGAGAAATGACAAAGATATTCTTATTAAACAAAATTGTAAGATGAACATACGTTTGTATCGTACTATTTATGAATCATGTCCTTAAAGCTTTGACCCTTTAAGGTTGCACGACGTCTTGGTCTCGACAAGTTCAACCGATTCATCCTAATTAAACAATTATTGGTTTAGTTATACGTATGCCTTGCATTCATCAGGCGGCAACTCGAGCTTCCGACCGTTATTTGTAGAGTTGGCATAATTCTTTTTCACCTTTGTCAAGATCAAGACTAAGGACAAGCTCCCCGCACTTAACCGAGTTGAAATGCCTTAACGCTTAAAAAAAATTGGCAAAGCTCTCACCGCAAACTCTTCGAGTCGTTCTAGCCCTTATCTTGATACACGACAACTCATTATGGTGTGCTCCATAATGAGGTGCACACCCTCATGCAAGAACCTTTTCTCAAGAACAACATTACCCCCTTTTTGGTAGAAAGAACAACATTACCCCCATGATAGTTTCTCGATTCGCACATGCATTTTCCCTCGCGCTCAACAACATTGTCCTTCTCTCAGTATGCTGCCCTTCACCCTCGATAGTTCAACAATGTGCCACCCTGTCACTCACTCGGAGGCACCCAAGGAGTTTCCCAACGAGCATTCCAACAATGTTATGCATCCCTTCATACTCAACACTACAATTATATTTTAGTTTTTAGGAGCCATATATATATAGTAATGGTTTTACATACATGCTTACATTTAATTAAGGTAGGTCACCGATGTTTTGTCCATATCTTTTTATGCTAATAAGGTGCGTTTTTTATGATTTTATTAGTGTTGGATTTTACAAGCAATGTTCGAAGAAAACGCTAGAAGACATAGAAGCGCGGCTAAACAGAGTGAAATATTAGACGGACTAGGATTGTCCAACGCCTATGTGGGCATAGGATGGTTTTCCAGAACAATGACCACAAGTGTAATAAGTTCAAAGTGTTGTTTCTTCCGTAAATGAATGCTTGGTGAATAGTTGAGTAAAAAAATATGTTTTCACAGTAGCAGGATCACTATAACCCACTCCATTGAGTTCGTCGCCTATAACTCCACTTGACGAAGAGAAGGTATTCATTAATAATCATCAAAGGCATAGAGTGTCTAGGTGTTGTGAGGCTACGTCTCGTGATAGGAGTCTGATTCTAACCGAAGTACCGATTCAGTTGATGACAAATTCTAGTGAAAAGACCTCTGGCTTGAGTGGCAGTCTTGAGGTCAAGCTTTATCGTTCTTCCAAAGTTGTTGCCAATGAAGGAGAGGCTTTCTTCATCATAATACTCCATAGGGCACAATTTTAGTCACCCAGAAGGGCAAGGTGAAATACTAGACATGCTAGGATTTCCTAAACTTTTTTGTACAAATTTTTAGGAATCAAAAACTAACCTTGAAAACTTTGTCACAAAACTCAAAGATTACTTGACTTCTTGAAAGTTTATACCTTTCTCCCTCTCTAAAGTCACGTCTTCTCCTAGAGGTTCTAGAGAGCATCATGAGATTTGATCCCTCACTAGTACACAAACCCGACGTGGATACCGGAAATTTTATACCGGTTCAAAATAGTGGTATCCTTGTAGATATTTTAATACCGGTTGTTATTTAAAACCGGTATATGTGATATTTTAATATTTTTAAAAAAACACGGATACCGGTTTTAATAGAAAACCGGTATCTATATTACATCTTGGATACCGGCTTTGAAAAAAGTGGTATGCATTTCATATCGTGCATACCGGTTTTTAAAAAAACCGGTATCCGCATGAACTATTGCATACCGATTTTTTTAAAAACCGGTATGCGCTTTATTTATTATTTTCATTATCTTTCGTTAATCATATCGATCATATCTTCGATCGTTCTGATTGTTTTCGACTGTACGTACGTGTTGTTGGCTGTTGACGAACAATTCCTCCATTCTTTTTCTTGGTGTTGCTCAAATCACAAACACTTCCTCTTCTGTAAGTCATTCGTATACAACTACATGTATGTTGATTTAAAATTTCTCCAAAATTATCAATTTTTCTTAAAGTTCAAGTCTTTATCTCAATTTCAGGGTTTCTCTACATCTTGCTTCTATTTCTCTAATCTATTTCAACCTAAAGCAAATAAAGAGATACATATCTTACCAGGTCTTCGCAATTATCAGGTAATTAGTCCAAATTTATATTCACTGCTTCCAATATCATGATTTTTTATTTGGGTGGAAATTGTTTGTGTTGTTGATTGGCATGATTGCATATTGCTCATGGAATTATCTACTCTGTTGTTGATTGACATAAAAAAAATTCTAGTATTACCTACTCTATTAAATTTCATGTATCATTAACTATGATCTTGCTTGTTAATTTTTTTTGATATGGATGAGCCTGATCTTGAGGTTGATCAATTGGAAGAAATGATACAAGTTGTTGCTGAGGAATTTCATGATCGCCCTAATATGCTTGATGAAATAAAAAGAGATGCCAGAGAACCTCTGTATGCTTCATGTAAAAGCTTCTCAAAGTTGTCTACTGTTTTAAAGTTGTACCATTTGAAAGCATCTAACGGGTGGACGGATCGGAGTTTCACAGCTTTACTTCAGCTCTTAAAAGATATTCTGCCGAATGATAATGTGCTTCCTGATTCCACATATAATGCTAAGAAACTGGTTCGATCTTTGAGTATGGGTTATGAGAGAATCCATGCTTGTCCTAATGATTGTATACTGTACCGAAATGAGTATGCATCACTTGAGAAATGTCCGAATCCTTATTGTGGTCGATCACGATACAAGAGACAAGGTGTCCCAGCTAAGGTATTATGGTACTTTCCTATTATACCTCGATTCAAACGTTTGTTCTCAAATGTTGAAGATGCAAAGAATATAAGATGGCATGTAGAGGATAGGAAGTCTGATGGTCAATTAAGGCATCCTGCAGATTCTGCACAATGGGTTAATATTGATACTAAATTTCCTGATTTTGGTAGTGAAGGTAGAAACTTGTGTCTTGCTTTATCCACAGATGGGGTGAACCCCCATGGCAATCAATCTAGCACGCATAGTACATGGCCTGTTATTTTGGTTATTTACAATCTTCCTCCATGGTTGTGCATGAAGAGAAAGTATATGATGCTGTCATTGTTGATTTCTGGACCGAAACAGCCTGGAAATGATATAGATGTTTACTTGGCCCCGCTCATTGAAGATCTAAAGCTTTTGTGGGATCTTGGTGTGGAAGTTTATGATGCATACGGGAAAGAAACTTTTAACATGCGAGCAATGCTATTTTGCACAATTAATGACTTTCCAGCATACGGTAATTTATCTGGTTATACTGTTAAGGGTAAACTTGCATGCCCGATATGTGAAGATAATACGTCTCATACTTGGCTGGAGAAGAGTAAAAAGACAGTGTATCTTGCTTGTCGTCGGTTTTTGCCAATGGCACACAGGTATCGTAAACTGAAGAAAGCCTTTAATGGAAAGTTTGAAGAAAATCCGCCTCCTCAACCATTGACTACTCAACAGCTTATGGCTAAGTTAAATGTTCTAAATGTGCCATTCGACAAGAAACGGGGCAAGCCTCTTCCATCTGTTGGGTGGAAGAAGAAGTCAATTTTTTTCTCCCTTCCATACTGGGAGCACTTATATGTTCGACATTGCTTGGATGTCATGCATATTGAGAAAAATGTTTGTGATAGTTTGTTGGGCACATTACTCAATGTGCCAGGAAAGACCAAAGATAGTGCAAGTGTTAGGGAGGATATGGTTAATATGGGCATTAGATTAGAATTACAAGGACAAGTGACAACAAAGCGTACCTACCTACCGCCAGGAAGTTATACTCTTTCAAATAAAGAGAAAGATGAATTTTGCAAGTTTTTCCAAGCTGTACAGGTTCCACATGGGTTTTCATCAAATCTAAAAAGCCTTGTGAATTTGAAAGGTAGAAAGCTTCAAGGAATGAAATCTCATGATTGTCACATAATTATGCAGGAATTGTTGCCAATTGCTATACGTGGCATTCTACCTAAGCATGTTCGAAATGCCATCACTCGCCTTTGTTTCTTTTTCAAGAAGATTTGTAGCAAGGTCATCAATCCCGATGAGCTGGATTCTTTGCAGAATGATATTGTGCTGACTATTTGTGAACTCGAGATGATTTTTCCTCCATCATTTTTTGATATAATGGTCCACTTAACAATTCATCTTGTTAGAGAGGTTAAATTGTGTGGACCAGTGTACCTGAGGTGGATGTATCCGTTTGAGCGATTCATGAAAGTACTTAAAGGATACATTATGAATAGATTTCGCCCTTAAGGTTGTATGGTTGAACGATACATTATGGAAGAAGCTGTTGAGTTTTGTACTGAGTATTTATCTGATTTTGAAGCCATTGGTCTTCCTAAGCCAAATAAAGATGATGCAACCGAAGGAAGGGGCACAACTGGTTTTAATATGCAAGGAATATCTCGAGAGTTATGGTCACAAGCTCATTTATATGTTCTTCACAATAGCAAAGAAGTAGAATCATATGTGGAGGAGCACATGTCTTATTTAAGAAGCCAAAATCCAACTCGTAGGAGTGAGAAGTGGATAACAGATCAACACAATATTTCATTTGCCCAATGGCTACGTTCAAGGATAGAAGATTCTATTGAGCATGTCTCGCCAAGCTTGAGGGCGTTGTCACGAGGGCCTCTTTTTAATGTAGCGTCTTTTGCCGCATATGAGATCAACGGTTATACTTTTTACACAAAAGGCCATGATGATACTAGTACAATGCAAAATAGTGGTGTTACGTTGGTAGCTCAATCAATGCATATCTCTAGTGCAAGAGATAAAAACCCCGTCCAAGCAAGTTTGTCTTATTATGGAGTCATTGAAGAAATATTGGAGCTCAATTATGTGGAATTTAGTGTGCCGGTTTTTCGTTGCAAATGGGTTAATTTTAATGGTGTAGAAGTTGATTCCCATGGCTTCACTCGTGTTGATTTGAATAGGGTGGGTCATAAGAATGACCCATTCATTTTAGCAGCTCAGGCTAAACAAGTATTTTTGGTGCCGGACCCAAAAGATCCCAAGTGGTCGATTGTGATATCAACTAAAGAGAGGGACCAAAATGAGTACGATGAAGGAGAAGGTGAATTAAGTCAAACTATTGTCACAATGCCTTCCTTTGATGCAAATATTGATGAAGAAGCTCATGTTTATATGCGTGAAGACCATAGAGAAGGAATCATAATTAACAAATCTAAAAGGAAAAGACGATAGAGAAAGGTGAATTAGTTTTACATTTGTAACTTCTTATTATATTTTTTTATTACTTTCTTCAATAAGTAAAGTCTTATAAAATATTAACATCTTTTTTTTTCTTTTCTTGACCCAGTTCAGTGGAAGGATTACAAAAATAAGTTGGATACAAGGAAATCATGATTCAAGCTAGAGAAAGGATGCAGATTTTTAGAACATTAGTTAGTTTAGCAATTAGCTTTATTTTGCAGGATGCAAGTTTTTAGAACATAAATTAGCTTTAGAATTAGCTTTATTTTACACGTTCATTTTGGTTTAGTTTATTATCATCTTGGTGTTTTTCTATGCATGAATCAGGCTAAATTTTCATTGGATTAATTAACAAAATAGCTTACTGTTTTGAACATTTAGATGATGTATGGGTATTTATTATCATTTATAGATATATCTATACAGGATATATCCTTAATTAGTTGCTTAACTATTTGATTACTTTGAATTCAATCCATAATGAATTTAATTGGTAAAAAAATAAAGAACCATCATTAAAAATTGCCTTTTTAAAAAATGAAGAACCATCATTACTTTGAATTCGATCAGTCCATAATACGGAGTAGCTAGTTGATTTTTAGACATTATTAAAAATTGCCTTTTTAAAAAAAATGAAGAAGCAAGCAGACTTTTGAACTTCCAAAAATCACACTTTCAAAAGCAACCCTCACGTTTCCGTCTCACGTCTTCCAAAAGCAACTTCCAAAAGCGACTTCTAGCTCTCCGTCTGATTTTTGGAAGTTGCTCGACTTCTAGTCTATCGACTCTCGCCGAAAACCCTGCGCCGACCGGCCCGTCACCGTCCTCACGCTCGCAGTCTCCGGCCTCTGGCTTGCAATCTCCGACCCTAGTCCGAAAAATTGTAAGTTATTTTATTAGCGACGTACACTTCTAGGTTTTTGAAAGTTCAGCCCTCTCTGTTTCCGACCCAAATGGCCTCCAATGGTTTAAGCCAAAATTATTGCTTACCTCCGTCTCCTACCTCTGGCTATTTGGGTCCTTTGTTGGTGGGTTCAGGTCTAAGCCGAAATTATTGCTTACCTCTCCGTCTTCTAGGGTCTGGTAGTACCTCTCCGCTTCAATGAGTAGATATGAGTTTCAAACATATCCTCTAATGTTTAGTCTTACTTTTCTACCCTCAACGAGTGATAAAAAAGTGTCATTGCTTGTGGAAGCTTTTGAAAAATTTAATCCACCGCCAAATATTATAAGGCACCAGAGATTCATTGTTGTGGAAGCTTCACATTCTATACAATGTTTAGGTTGTCTTGTTCTAAAAGGTGTTGCATAAAAGAAGGCTCCTCATCAAACTTTTAAAATACCTGCCTATAATTATGATGTATGCAACATGTATACACTTATTTCTTATAGGTTTGCTAATTTATCTACAATTATTGTTTATTGAAGGGAACAATAATCTCAAGAAAATGGTTAGTAAGGGTTCCTCTCAAGATCACAGGGGTAGAGATGCATCTCATAAGAAGAATGGAAAAAAAGACAGAGGTCAAACTTCTAAGTCTTCTGCAACACACGTTAGAGGAGCTACTCTAATGAGAAAAGTCAGGAAATTAACTCTGAACAACACAAGGAAGATTCCCGTGATAGTCAATCCATTGGGCAAGCCTATTGGAAGATTTAAATTATTTTTTCAAAGTTACATCGGGCAGATAACTCGTGAACGAATTTCTATTGCATATACGAGATGGAATGAGGTCCCAGAACAGACGATACAGGGAGTTTATGATGCTATTATGGTAAATGTCATTATTTTACTTAATACTTAAATTTAACACATTTCAGATATATTTGTAATTTCTTTTGTTGAATTTTGCAGAGTGTTTTTGATATTCGTTCCGATAGGCTTGATAAAGATTTGATGTTTGGATTTATTTGGTACAAGTGGAAAACATTCAAAGTAAATCTTGGAAAGATGATGACAGATGAAACTGGCAACATTCGTATTGAGCCTCCGTCGTATTATCCATGGATTGAACAAGATGCTTGGACTGCATTCGTACAGTATCGATGCACTAAGAAATTTCAGGTAAGAATAAGATATTTTAGACATGTACTAATAAATTAATTTGTATAATACATCATGAGATAGTCCATGCATTTAGTTTAGTAAAGATCAGAAAGCTGTTTTGTTTTTGTTTTTACAACTAGATTTTGATTTATTTATTAGTTGCCTACCAAATAGATTTATTAGTTCTATATATAAATTATCTATGATATATCTGATCAATTATCTGTAATGTGCAGGAAGAAAGTAAAGCTAATAGTGAGCGTTCAAAGAAAAAAAAGTATCCCTATAAGGCTTCAAGCATGGGATATGATCGTTTAGCAGAGAAGATCGTAATAGAAGTACTATTTCTATTGGTGTTTTATTCAATTATTTATATAAGATTACTTAAACAAATTTTGTACTTCTTCTTTTGTTTCAGTTGATCGCTCAAAACTTGGATCCAGAAACAAATATAGTGAGTAGAGCGCAATTGTGGAAAGCCGCAAGATGTGAAGAAAATGGAGTATATGAAGATAAAGAAACTAAGAAAGTGGCTGACAAAATTGTAAGTATAAAAATATATATTTATATGCAAGCTACGTGCTAAGTATTTTAACAGAATATACTAGATGTATACCTTCAAAATAAAATGAGCAGTAATTGCTTGCCTTGTTTCATTTTTGGTGTAAAGATTTTATCATTCCTATGTGTTTAGCTCAGTGAAATGTTGTGATTAATGCTCAAAAAGTATTTTTTTAAAGCATAGCAAGCCCTAAATAAATACAACCAAGTGTACCTGTTTTCTTATGGATTTGAATATCTAATGCACATGACTATTCATGATATACCATTATAAAGTATGTACATGCATTGTTTTTCTCAGAAACTGTGCTATGTGCATAAGCATACAGGGAAACTTCTTAATACATCTATAATTTGAATCTTTAATGGTTCTAATCCAACTTTTCAACTATTATATTATCCTGCCTACTTTCTCCCATATACAACTATTTGCTTTGTTGTTGAAAGGTTGTTTCCTACTTGCAAATTGATTGTAACATTTCCTTTAGGGTTGCCTTAAAATACTTATATTCTCTTAAAATACTTATATAATTATACATTTGTGATGCTTTTCACCTTTTAATAATAATGTGTTTTATAGGATATACTCTTAGAACAAGAGTCTCAAGGCATCATAACTCCTACTGGTAGAGAAGATATTTTATCTTTAGCATTGAAGACCGATGAACACTCTGGTAGATTGAGGGGTGTAGGATTTGGAATTGGCGCTAAGAAATACTTTGGTTCAACTAAGCGGACTTCCTCTAACTCCCAACAAGAGGTCAATAAACTTAGGGCTGAAATGGCAGAGATGCAAAAGAGAATGGAAATGCTTGAAAAGTATTGCAAGTCAATGGAGAGTCAAGGGTCTTCCCATCAACCTCATGTTTCACCACCAGCCCATCAACCTCGTGTGTCACCACCACCAACTAGTCATGAAGAACAAGAGGTTCAATCTCCGATTATAGATCGTGGTCTCTCGATGCTACACTCTCCTCGTGTAGAACCATCAAAGGTAACCTTTTATATACAATTTAATTTTTTGAAACTTATTTCATTCTTATATTATTTAATAATTATTATATTTAAAAGTTGCAAGATTCAACTAAAAAATGCAAGCTAGCTTGGCCTGACCGATCATGCGAGATAGCCAAAGGTCGTGCTTTCATTCCTATGGCCGGGCACACCACCATTCTTCATGGAAAGCAATTAGATGCTAGTGTTTTGAAGGTTACGATAGATACAGTTGTTAAAGAAAATGCAAAGGTGCCATTTCTGTCGGATAATGCAGTGGGAAATATTATTGCATGGCCTAAGGATATGGTCATATTTGAAACGGTAAAAATGTTGTTTATTTTTGTTTATATTTGTAAATAAATATGATATTTTAATAAATTCATTATTACATATGTGCATTTCAGGATTTACCCGAGGGTTCAAAAGGTTTAAGAAAAGCCTTATTTCAACCAATAGTTCGGGATAAATTTCAGCCAGCACAACGATATCCTGCTATTGAGAAATGTAGGTCTTTGATAACCTCAGATGGAAATTTTATGCTGAAAATTAATATTCCCAAGCCAGTTGTACAACACTCGTACACATTGGAACTGAACAAGGAAGATGTTTTGACATGGCTAGCACGTGGAGAGTTAGATGGTGTACACATCAGTTTGTATATCAAGTAAGTAATTGCATCTTCTTTATTCTATATTATTGAAGAATTATTCAGCTTATTAAATATACAATTTAACATATAATGTACAGGTACTTATATGATAAGTACAATCCCTTGCTATTCAAGTTTCTTTGCCCTACACGAGTGGCCTACATCGCTCGAACTTCAAATAATCTCAAACTAGATAATAGAGTAAGATATTTGTTTAGTTGTATGAGAGAATCAAGGGAATGTCTATGGTTTGTCCCATACCATGAAGGATGAGTTAGTTTAATTTTTTTTAAATTACTTTTATACATGACTTTAGTTTGAAATAACATATAATTTTGTATTGATTTTTACGTAGGCACCATTGGATGCTAGGTGTAATAGATCCTGTAGTGAATATTGTTTATTGGTTAGACCCACTACGAGAAGATATTCGTCCACATTTTAAGGAAATGTGTCAAACGTGAGTTTTTTCAAATATGTTATCTATTATTAGTTATATTTAATCTAAAAATTTGTTAAATATTAAAAATTTCTTATGTAGTTCATTGAACATGCTGAATGTCAAGGAAAGCAATCTACAAGAAATATGTGTTAAACGTGTTGAGGTTAGTTTTTAGTTACACGCTAGTACTGATTAATTTTTGACAAAAGTTACTAATTTTTAAAGTTTGTTATAGTTTGATGATTAACATTAGTCTTTTCTTTTCTTGTGCAAGTGCCCTGAACAATATGATAGTATTTCATGCGGATTGTTCGTTTGTCGATTCATGAGAGACATAGTTCGATCTGGTGTTACAGAAATTCCTACTTCGGTATGTTGTTAAAGACTATTTGTGTTCTTTCTGTTAATTAGTTTTATGATTTGTGAGTATACATACTTGATTTACTTTAATTAGTTTTATAATATATAATTTATTCAAATTGTGGCTTTATCTACCAGTATACTACAAGTATATTACTAGTACTTTATATAAATGAATGGGATTGCATGATTATAATTGTTTTCTAATTTAGGGTTCAATCATGCTTTAGATTTATTACTACTATAGTACTTACTGTTTGCAACTTTGGATTGTGAATTGGAATTTGTCAATTTGGTCACAGGTCATGGGCTAATTTTTTACTTCGTTGGTGTTAATTTAGATTTATTCAGTAACATACATTGATTCCTATTTTTTTGTCAGTCTTTTATGTATTATCTCTTACTAAACTCATTATGTTTGTAATGTTGTGTTTATGTAGTACTTACCTCCTTCACCGCAAACATACACGGAGGAAGATATATTTGAAGTAATAGAAGAAGGTAGTCAGTATTTGCTACCTTTTCTTCAGTTGGAGGTCCCGAGTTCATCGCAGCATAAGAGGAAAAGTGGTATATGATTGGAGATGGGGCTTTTAAATGTCTAGTAGATACTTCTTTTTCAAGGCACAGTAGTTGATTGAAGGCACAATAGTTGATTGAACTCATCTGTTTATTTTTTGAAGGCACAATAGCGAAGTACATTTGGAGACAATGGATGTAATGGTTATTTGGTGAATTTAATATTACTGATGCATTTTATGTTAATTGAGCTCTGTGCAATTTCTTGAAAAGCTTTGAAATTAAAATTACAGGTCAAAAAAATATACAGGGTTGTTCGAAATAAATATGCTATATATACAATTACCAAAACAAAATCACATGGATACCAGTTTATTTAAAATTCGATATCTAATAATTTCAATAATTAATTAAAAAAAACCACAAGGATACCGGGTTTTTAAAACACCGGTATCAAAGGTTCTCCACAAGGATACCAGTTTTTAAAAAACCGGTATCCCTTATCTAAAATTTAAAAAAAAGGGAAAAATATAGATACCGGTTATAATAAAAAAACCGGTATGCGTTAAAGTCAGATACCGCTTAACAAAAAACCGGTATGCGAGGGGTAGATACCAGTTCCGTTTATACCGAATCAAAAACCGGTATCCTTATTATAAAAAAACCGGTATCCATGTCTTGCTCGTGTACTAGTGCCTATCTTTACTCTCACTTAAGTTCAACTTTCAGATATGTTTCTTTAATGAAGTACGTAATAAAATTTCATTATTCTTTACTATAATAATTTCACCCAAAACACATAATTTAAAAACTATCAATAAAGTAAATATATTTTGTTATCATCAAAACCTAAGAAATTAAAGCAAGAATCCATGACAACATCAATCAAACAATTTTGTACTCCGTAGCATATTCTACCTATCCCGTCACCATCGCTATATCTTTATGCATTCGTCCATGTCGTTGTCTATCTTTATCACAAGAGGCCATCCTCGTTCCTATAGTTGTATCATCCCATCTCCACATTTTGTTCACATTTACATTATCGTCGTAATTTAATATTTGGATCCATACACCAAACTACCAAATTAAGGATATTTCTACAAGGGGTCCCGATCGAGATCTCCATGCATATAAAATGTACCATTAATATTTAAATGATTTTTTAAACTTATACTCTAAGGATATAGGTTCAAAAATACTTAAATATAAAAGTTAAAACACTAAAAAAAATCAAATTTTATATAAAAAAAAAAGTTAAAATCACCCTAATAAGGTTTAACAAATAATTTTAATTTTAAGATTCTTAACCTATGCCAAAAAATTGATTTTTATGCGCACATATTTTATTTATGAATGTCCGAAACCTACATATAATTGCAAGCTGTTCATAAACAATTAATTCCATTCAACATCTTCCTAATTCAATGCTCTTTATCAAATGTCTGTCTACGGGCATACATATCACCACCAATGGACTACCTTATACATTGCATTACACAAGCCTAATTAGCCTATTATACATACGCACACAATAATAATAATATATTTATATGAAAATTAAAACATATTAAAGATTGGGCCAAAAAGCCCAAGTTTTACAAAGGCCAAGCTTGCCCCTAAGCCCTTCCCACAAAAGCTCTACAATTCAGAAGAATAGTTTCATCACCATGACCATAGCTTATTAGCATGTATCATGCTAATGACTACATTTATTCAATAAAGAAGTATATGTGATAATAAAAAAAAAAACATTATGAAAACTACATAAAAATGTGATTCTTGCAATGTGCAAATGACCACAATGAAAGTCTAGACTCATGGATGAAATCATCCATGCACCACAAGACTTATTCATGAGCAAAATAAGGTCTTTAATTTGGGTAAAAATGATAGTTTTTTCATCTCTGCAAACTACAATTCAAGGATTTGTCTTTCATTTCTTCTTCTTCTTCTTGATTAGGTGGTGCTATTCTTGGGTGAATCCTCAACCAGGGCTTGGATTTCATGCTTCCTGGAGTAAGTCAGCGGCATCACGAATTCCGGTGTAGAGTCGCCCACCCTTGTCTTGATGAGTTCTAATGGAGGGGCAGATTTAAGCCACTTGTCGAGTACGTCGCACAGCCAAATGCTTGGGTGTAAAGCTTCACCTTCCAACTTGATTTCCACCTGAAAAAAGTATATGTACAAGGCAGAAACATATGTAGGAGCCTCAATCACAAAACTAAGTCAATGCTTTGCTAAATCTAATGTGCAATGATTCATTAAACATACCATAACATAGGAAGAGATAACAAATAGCATTAGGTAACAATTTGTTATGAGAAAGATGCAAATGTGCAATATACTATAGTGAGCAACATTAAGATAGATTATGTAGAGTGCTTATAATGATTCAAGCATGGTATTTTTTTTGGGCGGATCCTCATGCTTGTTGGCTTTATACATTGCCCTTGAGATGGATTTAGTCCCTATATCAATTTTAATTGGTGCATTCTAACTAAATTCAGTTATTATTGTTACATAGCTGAATTTTTCAGTTTTTCTTGGGTCTATCGGGCATAATCCCTTTCCCTTGGGCATGGGTACCCCCATCTTGACCCCCAGATTCTGCTGTAGCGGAGCCTCTAGTTTTTCGATTGTTTTTCTTCCATTTTGCTTGCAAACAAAATATCTAACATGATTGATTCAAGCATGGTATTTGGGAAATTTGATCGACGTACATAAATGAAATGAAAGATAGATAGGATGGACTAAACTTACCTCTTCCTCTTTGACTTGTTCAAATTTCATTGCAATGTACTTTTGAAGGTAGGAGACCGGCATTTCGCCATTCCTGTTAAGGTGAAAGATTATTGTGGAATCAATGAGAGTAATTCAAGATTTATTTAATTTCTCAAACATCAATAGGCCAATTACGAGAAATTAAAGTGGCAAAAAATTCAAGATTGATCAACATTAGCATCCCATCATAAGAGGAATGTACTTGAATGACTTAATGTCTTAATGTCAAGAATGTACTTGAATGAAAAATGAGATCTTACTTGAGTCTCAAGAAACGAGAAGCTAGTTGAGGCAGACGAGCAGCTTCTTCCCTAAATCATAAGAGGAAATCAAGAATTACAAACACAAAAATTAGATAAGTGAAACTCACGTAACACGAATGTACATACAGCAACAACAACATCAACAACAATGACCAAATGTAACTTCAGCATAATCTGGGAGGTCAGGATGGGAACATCCCTGACTTAAAGCGAATGTACATAGTACTTATAAAAATGGATAAAAGAAACTTAAAGTAATTACTTACTCATCCTCACATGGACTCAAAGAGAACCACATCGGCCTATCCTTTTGGTCAAATCTCGCAACATCAGCCACAGCTTTGGCGGCATCAGATGAATCCGCTGGTGCAGCAGTCACACAAGTCATAGGTAGCGCGTGTTTCTTCCATTTGGCTTTAATGGCTTCAATATCAACATCTCTATCAGAGGACGCCGCTGCTTGTAGGGCGTTTAATTTTGATTTAGAAGTCTTGGATCTGTTTGCAGCTTCTAAAAGACAGTTTAATGGCTCCCATTGACTGTCTTTTGTTGAATCTTCATCAAAGCTCTGAATTTTCAAAGACTTGTCTTTTGAAAAAGCCTGCAGAAAAGAAAAAAAAAAACACGGAAGATCAACAGTGTATATATCATTGTATATTTGTATCTACATCAACATCATCGCCCAGTATAGTCCCGCTCAAGCGGGATCAACAATTGTATCTATAGTATATATTTCCATGTTTATCATATGTCTTAGCCTTTACCAGTTTCTTTTTCGGTACAGGATTGCTTATGGACTCAGCAGAGCTCGTCGCCTTGGCATTATCTTTTTCCATCATATCAAGCAAAGACTTTTTCGAGCCGGGTTTTGACTTTGGCCTCTTTTCGGTCTTACTAGAGCATTCCGATACATTCGGTGTCAAAGGAGGTGCCCCAGGTTGTGTGGTTTCAGTAGCCTCAGCCTTTATTTTCTTGGGAAAAACCTTGTTTCGAATAGACTGCAAAGCGCGGTCATACCTACAACATCTCAAAGAGTTACTATGAAAGTATATATTTCATGAGCAACTTAATAATATGACTGTTTACCAAAATTTGACATATATATAGTTCATTAAATTAAACCAGAAGAGTAAGAGTTGGATATAAATATGGAGCATAAATCATCTTAACATTAATCATTTACCTGAGCACTTTTTTAGGGCTGTAGCCGAGATAGGTGTCACACACCGGGCAGGTATCATTTTCTTCGTCCGAGAGCTTGTCATATATGCACTTCCTGCAGACTGTTCAATTACAGTTCATTGATAAGAGTTATCATTTCATTCAAGTATATAATGGAAAAAATTGAAGGCATTGTTCGTGGTAGTTAAGCACATTGTGGCATTATTTAGACCGAAATTCAAAGGAATGTCCTTCTAACAAAGATTGAAATTAAATCATGAAGAATTGATCTGGATGATTTTGATCAATGTCATCCAGACAAAAGAAGAATACTTAGAACATGATTTACTATAGCATGTCTGGTTAATTTTGATCAAATTTGATGTAGGCATTTTTATTTGTTAGACCTATTACTTATGCGACAAATACAACTCAAAATCAGTCTTTATGTAAAATGTGTCATAATGGTACTTATGTAGGATTGTAGGTGTAGCGAATTCTTTCCCTAAATACCGTTAAAGACTATGAGGCCAGTAGAACGACAAAAGTTCAATATTCTTCCATAAGTAGACACTTTTTTGTATTAGATCTACTTATATCTTCGTCTGTAAAACGACAAAAGTCCATTATTCTTCCATAACTAGACACTTTTTTTGTATTAGATATACTTCATATGTATAACGACAAAAGTTCGTTATTATTCCATAAGTAGAAACTTTTTGTATTAGATCTACTTATCTTTGACCATTTAACGACAAAAGGTCGTTATTCTTCTGTAAGTAGACACTCTTTTGCATTAGATCTACTTATAGCTTCATCTGTAAAATGACAAAAGTCCGTTATTCTTCCATAACTAGACACTTTTTTGTATTAGATATACTTCATATGTATAACGACAAAAGTTCGTTATTCTTCCATAACTAGACACTTTTTTGTATCAGATATACTTCATATGTATAACGACAAAAGTCGTTATATATTATTCCATAAGTAGACTACTTAACGTTGTCTACATAACGACAAAAGTTCGTTATTCTTCTATAAGTAGACACTTCTTTTTTTGTATTAGGTCTACTTAATTAATGTCGTCTGCATCATTTTATGTGACAAATGAAGGTCAAAATCTTTATGTATAACATGTTAGATACAATGGTCTCAATTTAGGTTGGTGTAACAATTTCTTTTTCTTACCTATCCTAAAAGGTGTTAACGGAAGATAACGAATGTTCGTTATCTTCCCTTCCGCTCGATCGTTATCTTTTGTGAAACCATTTTATTAACATATACGAAAACAATTCGATTAACTTCATAACATACAACCTTAACCTATCTGATATAATTTCAGCAGGAAACCCAAAACACACAAATACACAATAGTAAAGACTCCAAATTAGAAAGATACCTCAATCACACACAAATTAAACTGAATAACAATCATACAAGATTTAATCAGATGGATGAATTTTAATTTGGATTTTTATTCTTATTAGTTGCCAAGAACCAATCTTTAGATCAAAAGCTCATGTAAAAGCCCCAAAATAACATCAAATAATGATGACATTTAAAACACTGTTGCCGAAATAAGATTCACAAAGAATTCCATCTAGTTACTCTAGTAATTCCAACTGAATTGCAATTATACAACATTAAATTAGATTGATCATTAGTTTGAACATCAATTTTCATCCTCAGTAATCACAAAGAACCAATCTTTAAAATCAAAAAACATCTTCCAAAAGCACAAAAACTCATCAAATAAGAACACTCATAGATGATGAAATTAAAAACACTTTTGTTGACCAAAAATTCACAAAAAATTTGCATCTAATAAGCCTAAATTTAATCAAATGCCTACTACATAAACTCAAAATTAAGGAGACCATCACCAAGTATATATCAAACCAAAAATTGAAAAATCCAGACAAATCCTAATTAATTAACCCAAAATCAACCGTTCAAGATCATCAAACCCACAACTAATCAGCAATAAACAAAGCCAACCCATTTCATAGAACATCAAAAAACAAGCACCCAGCAAACTAAATCAAGTACCCAGATCAAAACACCACAGAAAATTGATAATCGAAAGTGTGCATGTCCACAGAATTAAGTATAAGAGGATGTAAGAGAGAATTGAATTACATGTATGGAGACAAAGGGGAATTGTAGTAGCCTCCTCGAAGAACCCCTGACAAAGAGGACATGTCAAGAGTGCATCTATGGGCGCCCGCGGAACTTGAACGAGCCGATTCGACATTTCTGCAAATTAAGCTGAGAGCAAGAAGATCACACAATTAAGCTGAAATTAATTTGGGAGATAAGAAGAAGAGGAAAAAAATGAAGTTTAGAATCTGCAAAATTGAAATGCAAAGAACTTGAAGATTAGTACAAGCAATTGAGAACTCAAGAGACGAAATCCACGTGTCCGAATTGAGAAATGTTTGTTTGACTGACCTGGTGAAGAGAATGTGTGAAGAGGGAGGAGTGGAAATGGAGGATTGTAGGAAAGGGTTTAAATAGGAGGAGGACAGTGTGGGACCCTGTGGGTCCCACACATTGTTAGGATGGTGTGAGTATTTGTGGGACCCACCTCCTAGAATAATACCTTGATGTCCAACGTGGACTTGCATGTATGTAAAATCTTAGTGTTTGTCTTAAAAAAAGATTTTAATTAAGATTTAATTTGGTGACAAATCTTACTAAAAATGATTAAAATTATGTCTGATTAATTAGTGAATGATGTTAGATTAAGAGGTTAGAGCCTCTCTGAAGTAGTACTCAGAAGTTTTTGATTCGAATCTCATGGACAATATCTTTCGCCAAAAAAACTCTTAGTTAAAATTGTCACTTAACATTTTACCTTTGAAAGTTTATTGAAGAGTAAGTAAATAAAATCTTTGTAACAAACTATGTAACATCTTTTGCTTGCAAGAAATGAACTATTAGTTAAAGTTGTCACTTTGCCATTCACATGTTCTATCAAGCTAAAACAACTACAAACATGCATTATATATAATATTGAAGTGTACTACTTTTATCATAACTTTTTCCCTTAAAATATACTTTGAAAGTAATCTTTTTTCCTTACAATAAGAAAACATAAAGTATAATATTTATGTAAAGTACTCTTTCGTATAGGAAAAGAATAACTCCCTTAAAATGAGAATTACGATCTCAAATTTATAATCATTTATTATCAAAGAATCAACAATTAATGTTTAAGATTACATTTCAAATTTTATAATAATAGATAATAACTCAATATATGATAAAACAAATTCTAAAGGAAAAAAAGATGAAATATGTTTTTTCCTTGTAGTGCATTTTTATTTTGGTAATAAAAAGTTAGTATCATTTTTTTTCTTACAATACTCTTACAAGTTTCTTTTGTAGTTTATTTTTTGCCACTTATGTTTATTTTCAATAACTCAACTGGATAGAAGAAGATAATCTAATGGTTATCAACTCCATTAAAAGAAGTTGTCGTTATCGAGATTATCATCGCCGATATTGTGATCCTTTAAATTGACAATACATCTTAGTTATGGATTTCATGAAGTGAACATTAATTGTGGCTAATGAAATGGCACATCTTGCTCATTCACTTCCAATTATATCAATGTAATCTTCTCCAAAACTTCTCATTTTCATCCGAACGAATGCTATAAAATCGACAATGACTAAGCCTCTGCCCTAATAATTTTTACCTAGGTAAAAAAAATCAGTCGAACACCACAGGTCCACCACAACCGTAACACTGGTCTATGAGGATATATGTAAGAGTATCAACCAACCAAAGAAGAATATCAAACTATGTTGTATTTGGGCCTGAGCTTCACGGGCCTATATAATTCAGTGGATACCCATCGAGGACATTTATAAAATCTGGTTGTTTAATTAGTTCGGCCCGTGATTTAATACGAGCCAGCCCATATAAAATTGTAGTTGGTTAACATTCAAGGCCCAATCTAGAATTAGGTGAGCAGGAGCATCCAAATGGATGGGAAATTTGATGTACTAGACAAGTCTGGTATATTGAGAGTCCGAAAAGATCGAAAGTTGAACAAACAAATAAGGGAAAGCAAGCAAAACAAGAAAACAACAAAAGGAAAATCGAAAGATCACGGATCAAAGCTAGAACAAGAACTAAAGAAACACAAGTGGAGCATGTTGTGCGGAGTGTCACGAGAAGAGCAGAGAAGACGTCATCTGAAAAAATACACAAAACATAATCTTGGGGAACAAGACGTTATTATGTAATCGTGAATCGTTAAACTTAGATATTTTATCAGCTACACGATTTAATTTTTTAAAGACAACGGAATTTGATTTGCTCAAAATTTTTTAATAAGAATTATGATACCAACAATCAACAACTCAAACAAGTTCATTTTCCTTGGATGAAATTGATTAATATAAAATTATCTCCTTCAATATAAACGAAGCAACAAACAGTGGAGCCCACGCGGAGAGGTGAGTGTTGCGGGCCCCGCTAGCTCCGAATGAGGAAAGCTCAGAAAACAAGGGGCGCCCACCGCCCATGGCCCACCGCTTGGAGGGCCCCACCCACTAGAACAGTCAACTCCAAGAACAAGCCATGTTCTAAGAATCTCAGATTTCCATGGCATGGCATTATTACATGGTCTTCTATGTAAGATAGATTTCTATAAGTACATATAGGATAATAGTTTGCTCATCTAAAACCAAGTGGTTTAGGCAGGAAAATCCTTGAGACAATCACGTTTAGGAGACAAATCTGCGTTAATACATATCTTGATCATATTGTTATCGACATAAAAATAGGTGGGACAACTGTTCTAAAAATTCCTTCTAGGACTTGTTTAGGTATCGCCTAGACGCTGAAAGGTCCTAGCCCGCCTAGCCGTCCAGACTGCCTAAGTACCTGTCTAGGACTGCCTTGGTCACCGTTCAGGTCGTCAATATATGATAAAAAAAATTAGGAAAGCTCACGTCTAAGCCTTGAGACAATCACGTTAGGAGGCAAATCTGCATTAATACAGATCTTGATCATATTGTTATGGACACAAAAATGGGTGGGACAACTGTTTTAAAAATCTCTTCCAGGCCCCGTCTAAGCCTCGCCTAAACGATGGAAGGTCATAAACCGCCTAACCGTCCAGACCGCCTAGGACCTCCTAGACCACCGTTCAGGCCGTCTAGGCGCTAGGCGGTCCCTCTCCGCCCAACGTCCATCTAGCGTCTCTTAGAACATTGGGTGGGACACTAGTTTCCAACTGTGGTTGTTTATCTGTTTGGGCCAGCTTGCCTTGGAGTGGAAGTATAGAGTCCATGAATTTGCTATTTCTTACATGTATATGGGCCATGGGCCCAATTGGAGAATTGCATTTATTAGTTTGCCACGGACATCCACACGAGTTCACCACCACCTCAGTTTTTTTATTAGGTAAGAATTCACTTACCAAACAAACATGGTAAGAATGAGAGGTTGTCAAGACGACAGTCGGAAAATCGGCAACAATATACAAGCAAGAAATAACAAAACAAGTAAAAAGGACACAACAACCGAATCAAAGGGATCACAAAGCGCTTGGAAGTAGGGTGAGTACAACACAATAGAGACAAAGTGTTGCGACAAGACGATAAAAAAAGGACATTGGTAGAGATTTTGGACACTGAAGTTGCCACCATCGAAATGGAGGATCTTCGGAAGTCACAAAACATCCACGACAACGCCCATCAATGTGGTCTACTACCAATTGTCCGAGTTCACCATAGTGTTTGGTTTATAAAATAGGTCATGAAAACATTTTAAAATTTTACATGAATTGCACTTGCCTTATCGATCTTTATTTGAATAGGTAATAAGTTGAGGGTACCAAACAAACATAAGAACTCGAGAGGTCGTCACAAGACGACAACCGAGAGACCGACAAAAAACCACAAAGAAAGGTAAGATACAACAACCGAAAAAATGAAACCGAAACGAGTTTGCACTTATCTTATCAGGTATGTATGATCCAATTTATGTGTTTTTAATTTATAAAATTCTTATTTTTCATATTAATCTAAAATACAACAATATAGAACTGACATGATTTCTTACTTCCATAATATTTCAGTTTTTGAAAGTAACTAAGTTGTTGAAAGCCTGAAAACTTAATTTTCTATGTTGAATTCGACATATATAAGTTTTATACTAAGCATAATCTCCTACTTCCTAGAAGATTACAATTACTAGAAGGTAGCAAACACAGCCCATTGTCCTTGTCTAGCAAGAAATATGCAATTTCAGCTAATCAGTTGAATTACAAAGTGAAGTGTTATCTATTTATTTATTTGACGGATTCTGAGGTGGGTTTAGTTCGATGGTCGAAGCCCAACCCGAACAGACGCGTGGGCCCATATTTTACAGTGGGGCAGTGGGCCCAAAACACCAATATTTAACACCAACACCGACACCGTACCAACACCAACACGGCGGTCGGAGGAACTAAGGAGGAAGGACGTTACCCGGGGGCCTCAGCCCTCAGGTGTATAAGTATTTTCAACTTATGCTCCAACAACTTTAAAATAGAATGAATTTGTTAAATAGAATCATTTAGAGATATTTAATTTTTTTTTTATAAGATTTACTAATTTTTCTTTAAAGTTATAGTTTCTAAAACAAGTAAGTTTAACCTAAGTCATAAGAAGTTAGAATTACTTAAGTTTCAGGCGTGTTTAATCAATTGAACTAGCTTTTCATGTCATCTAACTATATAAAAAGTGATGTTGAGAATCTAACTCTGAGGAGAATATTATATCAAGTGAGAATTTTTATAGTATTTCTAACTGTCCACCGCACAAATCTTCTCCCTCCAACTATCCATCCATGCTGCCAGGTCCGTAGAAATCTCCAATTGCCTGATATATAATCTACCTTATAATGTTCTTCCAATATTTCTTCGGCCGTCCACTCCCTCTTCGTACGTCTCTAAATACTAGGCTCTCACACCCACGAATTGGCTCCTCAGAATCCCGCTTCTGAACATGTCCAAACCAGCATAATCTCGATTCTCTTAACTTGTTCCGATATTAGCCACACCCACCATACTTATGATCACTTCATTTCCGATCTTATCTAATAATGTGTGTCCGCTCATCCACCTTAACATTTTCATCTCAGCTAACATCAAAATAAAGAAGTCTAATTTAATCCCTCCGGGTTAAAAGGCTAGGTGTGTGTGAACTAATTTTTTTTTTGGTCAAGGGTGTGTGTGAATTATTTAGCATAGAGATGGTAAAGTTTATCTAAACTAACTATTAAACAGACACATCTTTTTATTAGTATGGGTTAATTAGTGCTTAACTAGTAAGGAAATGACAAGAGTGGTGAGATGACCACACTCACATGCAAACTGTTCCCATGTCAAACTAAGGAACAGCCCATGTGGGTGCCACCTAACCCTAATTGCCTAATTGTGTTGTAAGCCACTGAACCCATATCCACCCATCCCATCCAACGGCCATGGCTAGCTCATCAAATGGATCTACACCCTCCATTTTTAATGGCATGCACTTTTCTAAATTTAATGCACTGTCTTTTGGTAAAGAACTTGTGTGCCCTAATTGCCCCAAATTCTCTGTTCACGTGACCCTACACAAAAAGTCAAAAACCCTAAAAGCTATACCACTCAAATAAATGCATATGTAACTTTCAATTAGTTTAAACCCTAGCTTCAAAAAGAAGTAATTTGAACGTACCCTATATTAGTTATCTATCTATTTTGCTTATGATTATGGTGGTATATATTCTTAGGCATAATATAAACAAGCTTTAATCTTGCTTTGAACCAAAGAAAAAATAAAGAAGAGACTCTAATTATATTAATTAAACAACAACTATCATATCAACTACCCTCAACCCACGATCTAGTAGACATCACAGCTATTATTCAATTGGCATATATTGTCGACCATTTCAACTTCTCAAATTATTCCTTTGGTCTAAAGTGGGGAATCTTTAGGTGTGAACCAACATAATTTTTCATACATATTGTATGTGGTGGTTGTTCATACACATAGAGTCTCTATATATACCATTTTGGTCATACCCTTTTGCAAAACAAGCTTTTTTACAAGTTTGAGATCGAGAAACTTAAATTAGAGTACTCAATCAAGAAAACAAGAGACGTCGGTTTCAGATCGATCAAGAAAGAAGGCTAGCTATATATATAGCTAATACAATTTGAGTTGAGTTTGTTAGGCATATAATTGAAAGCTAATGGAGGCTATTAGAAGATCAGAATTGATTCTTAACCATGAAGACACTGAGCTCAGGCTAGGCTTACCGGGCAACATTGATGGAGTATCGGAGAAGCAACAAACACCTCAAGGGATCAAGAAGAGAGCATCTCCGGACTCTTCCATGGATTCCAGCTCTGATTTGGCATCCGATCCACCACCCAAGTAAGCATCTTTTCTAGTCAGCATTATTAATCGGGTTGGTCAAGTGGGATTCAGGTCAATTCTCTCAGTTGATCTAGTTCAAAAACTTGATTTGGGTCATGAGGTTGGATCGTAGTGTAAGTCATGTTTTGACAGCTCTAACTTGTGACACTGTATATTATTGTGTAGGGCACAAGTTGTGGGTTGGCCTCCAGTTAGGTCATACAGAAAGAACTACTTTCAGGCGGCTTTGACAAAGAAATCCGAGGAAGGGATGTATATGAAGGTTAGTATGGATGGAGCTCCATTCCTTAGGAAGATTGATATCAAGCTTTATAAGGGATATCAAGAGCTTCTAATGGCGTTGGAGGAGATGTTCGAGTTCAAGGCAGGTAGTTATTCAGAGAAGGAAGGATATATCAGAGGTTCTGAGTTTGAGCCTGCTTATGAAGACAAGGACGGAGATTGGATGCTTGTAGGAGATGTCCCATGGGAGTAAGTTTAAACTCTTGAAAATCTTTTGGAATTAATTCTTATGTAAAAAACATTAAACTTATATGAGTTTGTGTTGTGTTATATATGAAACAGGATGTTCATGTCTTCATGCAAGAGACTAAGGATCATGAAAGGATCGACAAAGTGAGAAAAATGTTTGCTATAGCAAGGAGCAAAGTCTTGAGTTCTTGGATTGTGACATTTCAATATTATTTGATATGATCGATTTGTATATAGATTATGTACTCACGGGTGTACGTTTTCGAAATGCTTTTCTTTGTTACAAATTTTCGTATTTGTTTTTCTAGATCAAAGTCAGTATGACTAAGGAGGGTGATTCGAACTCGTGACCAGTCATATTGGGTAGATGCTAGAAATTGAAAAGCCATTGGTGCTTGCTTATGGGAATTGTTTTTGCAAGCACAAATTGGTTTAAGTTTGTACCGTACACTCGATTTGTACATGACATTGGATCTATAACATATACTTATTTTGGGAGGCAAAAAAAGTTTAATTGCCTTCTTTATGTTTCTTTTCATTGTGTATTGGTCATTTTATTTTTTTGTCACATCTCAAATCATTTATTTTTAGTGGAGTATTTAATTTCAATTGTCTTTTTTTTTGGGTTCATATTTATTGGAATCCTTGCTGGATGATTCCATTGAAGATGATATGTTCCGAAAAATCAAGTTGGGATCAAAAGGATTAGGGGTGTCAGGATGTGCATGTTCCCTTAAACAGACAACTTTCGCATAAGAAAACAACTTGCATTACCTTTTTCTTGTTTGATGCCTTCTTTTGAATTATTGATCATATTATTCATACTTGTATTATGAATATACACCCAATTATTTCCATCAAATTCTTTAATAAATTATTGTAGCTAACTGGCCTTTAATCTTGGCACATATTTTTGAATATGAGGCAAACTAGTGGATATAAATAAGTGGTCCAATTTGTTCAAAATAATTAAAAATGGAATAATTGCCTCGCAAACCAGTCCGCAAACATATTGCCTTTTCTATTTTTTCTAGTTGAAACTTGACCTATTGCCTTCTCTTTGTATGTAAAACTAATAATGATTGATTCACACAAAAAAAAACTAATAATGATTAAATCCATTATTGAGCGGTGAAAATTATTTGCAAGGGACAATCCAAATTATTCAAATTTTTATGATTTTTGGTTAATATTTATTCATTTTCTATGTTTTTTAGTTCAAATTTACTCAATTTCTATGTTTTTTGGTTCAAATTATTCAATTTCTTTCTGAATAAAGAAAAAAAAAATCCAATAAGGAATTTGGACCGTCTTATAAGTAGGCTGAAAAACCTTCACTTTATGGTGGAGTTGAGAAGCCCATGACTAAGTCCAAAGCCCAGATCTGTCACCCAATTCTTTTCTCTCTTTCCCCTTTGATTTTCAAGTTAAGCCTTAGTAATTTGTGCATTTTTGGCCCGAAATCAGATCGTTGATGGGCCAATTGGGTCACGTACTCACGTGGTTCGACTCAGCTGACTGTCTAAGTGCTTGCTATAGTTTACTTAATGAAAAACAATTTTTGGAAAAAAGCACGCTTTTCACATTTTCCAACACAAAAGTACTAGGGGAGACTAATGGAAGTCCGCAACCTTGTGAATGAGGCCACAGAGGCCAAGGTCAACTGTCAAGAGCAGCGAGGAGACTTTGAAGAACGATTTAACTATGTAGTAGTCTGCTGCAGAGTTAGTCTTTATAAACTTGTGGGAAATGGTCTAGGAATGGAAGATACCACGATCTCCCACAAGCAGGTCCTCACGCCACTAATAGCGTTGATCATGCACAGGCTATCTACCTCGATCTCGGTATGGGAGATACCATGACGGATGATTTCCTGCTATTTCATTTGATTGTAAACCCTACTGTTTTTCATTTCAAAAGTGAAAGTAATACAAGCAATTCATCAACTTGAGGTATTATTGATCAATCAAGTAGCACATTCTTGTATTTGAAACTACACAAATTACTATTCCAAGGGTTAAGTTAGAATAATGTACCTAAACCAAAAACATAATTATGGAAAATCGAAACCGATGTTATTCGGTTCAGTTTAGGAATTTTCAAAATTTCGGTCGATTCAGTTCGAATTTTCTATAAAATTACATTCTCTTTATCCGAACCGAACCAATTCAGTTCGATTTTCGGTTCACCTTAAATGGAACTTCGGTTCGATTCGGTTTTGAACATATGCTCAGCTACACTTAAATTACTTTTTTGTGTGTCGAAATTCACTAATTTTAGTTATCCATGTACATGAGTTTCCTTTTGCTCACATACAAATCAGACAGTGACATGTTAACTTTTAATTGTAACTGAGGTAAATGCATTATTGACATGTGTTAACTTATAATTGTAACCAACACTTGGCGATATTATCATATCTAATTTCGATTAGAATATATAGGTAATAGGTTCGATCAATTCCCGTGCATACCTAAAGTCTTTTTTTGATAAATTAAAAATTATAATCATCCTCATCTTTTCATTATGCAATTTACCAAACAATATTGTGTTTTGTCCCTTAAGTGGACAAGGTATTAATATGAAATAGACTACACATGCACATATAATAAAGGCCACACTTTTTAGATGTGCATGCGCAGAGATGATCACAGTATATTCCAAAGTTGAAGCGACCAAGCAAGCAAAGGCACAATGCAAAAAGCAAAAGTAAATTCAAAGAAAGAAGAATGTTAAAAAGGTTAAACTTCACAAACTACACTTAATTATTTCATAAAAGCATTCTTTATCAACAAAAATATATTTAACCACCCACTCTTTATCCTACGAAAAAAAAATGAATCTAATCTAAACCGGCGACATGATACAACAAAAAATAAAATTGATATTGGCCTTGGAGCGGCTCATTTTCCACACAAAAATAGATTTAGGTCCTCTAGATTGGTTTTTGACATTCATATTGGCTTAGAGCCTTAAGTCAAGATAAAACTTATTAACAATGTGTTATGACACATAAGTGAGATAGATTCGTTTTCATTTCCATTTCCGTTATCATAGTAGGAAATCAAATGGGCCTTAAGAGAACACACTTAGCCCCCATTTGGTATAACAATAAGAAAAGGAAAGAGAAAGGAAATATATTTATATGTAAAATGGTAGTGATTTTCTCTTTTTTTTGCAAGAAAAATGAGGGGAAGAGATAATTGTTAGAGGAGAATAGGTGATATGGTTATCTCATGTTAGAGGGTTGGAGAGACTTATCTCAAGTTTTGCATAAAAAATGAGGAAGAAGGGGGTAATGATCGATTACCGTTTTGATCAATGAACCATAAACTAAACATAGACTAGGTTCATTCTCTTAACTATTTCCTTTCCTCAACAAATACTAAACGAGCCCTTAATGTATTAAAATGTCTTAACAAATGTGATGTCCCTTGTAAAAATATATATTAAGGGTTCGTTTAGTTTCTTATTAATTACGAAAACTTAAGTGAAAAGAAAACGAATCTAATATACACCAGCGACGACATGATACAACCAAAATAATAAAATTGATATTGGCTCGGAGCACCTCATTTTCCACACAAAATGGATTTGGGGTTCTCTAGATTGGTTTTTCACATTCATATTGACTTAGTAGAGCCTTAAGTCAAGATAAAACTTATTAACAATAATGTATTATGATACTTCATAAGTCAGATAGATTCGTCTTTAATTCCATTTCCGTTTTCGTAGTAGGAAACCAAATGGACCCTAAAAAGAACACACTTAATCTTACCAGCTAGAGAAGGCTAGTTTCATGGTTTGACATTGATGCTCACGGGAAGGTCCAATTTATGGCATTTTACCATAACAAGCAAACAATATGTAAGCTACACCATGTGAGCTTTGTTGAGTGGATTTTCAATTGATTCAAGACAAAAACAAAATCTTCTCCCCTGCAATGGAGAATCAAAATTAGTTACAATTGCTCTTCATTTAAGACAAAAAGAAAAGGAGAGGCTATAATTGCTATTTACTTGTTAGTATTTTAGCCTTTTGTGGAGTTATTCAACTGTTAGCATTTGTTTGCTACCATATAGTACTATTTTAAGAATCTCACAAAATGTTATTTAGAGCTTTACTCTTTTGAGCTTCCTAACAAATTGTTTTCTTGTGTGCTCATATCATATATATGCATGGGTTTCCTTAAAGTAGTTATAAGATTCACTTCCACTCATGGGTAAATACTAATCCTACTTTTTTTTTCCTTATGATCAACGAACATGAAGGACTAGTTTGTTTGATATCGATGCTAAAGATATGAAATTTTGAGTATCATTATTGATATAAATATCAAAATTTCAAGACTATGAGTACGAGTTATATTCTGAAATACGGTATAAGTGATATCTTTGATAAACCTATTATTTTAGGAGATAATAAAATAAACTCTAATAACATGTACTCTAATATCAACTTGATATTAATGCTACTAAACATACAACATATATTGATACCAAACAAATCTGAAATGTCATGACCAAAGATTGATCTCATAATAGTCTTCGAGCATCTAGTCAAACAGTTAAACTTCTAAGAATAGTGCACATATGTTTTCGGTTCGACTCTTATGGGCAATGCCCTTCAAAAAAAAAAGATTGATCTTAGAACTTGTGTTAAAGTACACTCTTATTCACGAATCATATCGCACCTTAGTGGATGGAAATTATGTAGTGTACTATTCATATCCATGCTTTAAAGTAATTTGGAGAAGTGGATTTGGAGGATTCAAATCATGATTAATGATTTTTTTTGGTTGAAATCATGATTAATGATTAATTACAAAAAAAATAGGTTGAAGGTTGATTAAAAGAAGACAAAGAGACCTTAGTGAAAAGTGAAAACTACTACTCAATTAGTGTTTTTTTTTTCCGTTTAAAGAAAAGCCTGTGGTGATCTGAAGCATATGATATGTCTGTGAACATATCTTGGCTTATATTAGCACATGAGTAGTCATAATTAAATCACACATATTCATCTCCAACAAACATTATCATTAATTTGATGCTTACACATCAACCTAGCTATTTGAACTTGCAATAATTAAGATATAGTATAAGAAACAATAGGTTATTATTCTTAATTGTGCGATCCCATGTACTCAAAATCTTTTAGATGCAATCATAAGATTAAACAACTGTTGAATTGAATTTACTTGCACGAATTGTATGAAGAAAACACTTGCCATACAAAAAAACATCATTGCATTGAAATTAATTAAAGGAATCATTTTGATATTAGCTCCACCATATGGGAATTAGTATGATGAATAGCAACCAAAAGCAGCCTGTAATGCTGATGAGAAGATGATGTAGTATATATATTAACTGGAACAAAACATTTATAAGATCATGTATGATTAATTAAATGCAAGCTCAAAATACAACTTTTGTTGCATAATTGTTACCTCTTATTTTAAAACTCATCTAATCATTCATGACAGTCGATATACTTACGATTTCTCAAATATGATTACTGAACATGTTTAGTATTCCGAATTCTTTCCTTATTAAAAAAGGATGAAGAATATGACAATGCCATGACCAATTAATTCATATATATGTATACAATCACCAAAGATTTATTGACTTTATTTTAATAGACATGGCAATTCATAACAAAATATGTAATTCGACTAAGAAATTTGCACATCAAGCTAAGGCTCAAGTGTAACTTGCACAAATTAGCTTAGGGTTTGTTCTCCACAAATATTTATAAAGACATTTTCATGTATAAATACTTTTAATTGTCTGAAGTTTAGTGTTTTTTTTCATGCAATTGAAGATATGTATAAATAAAAGTGGCTTTATAAATACATCTAAGAACAAATTCTTGATTTAAGATATGAAGAAAGGTGAGGCAAATCCAAAACAAAATCAAAGAGTTCTCAATACATTTTTTCTATTTAGTGGGTTATTAATTGGGGAATATCAAGCAATCCGAAATTCTTTTGAATGATATTCCATAAAAGAGTCCCTTAGAAATATTTTTAGAATTAGAGAAGCTCCTACTGTTGAACGAGATGATAAGAGAAGAGTAAACATGCATTGATTGACATAACAAAGAAAAATTGCTATGAGTTTGAATTAATTAGTAGCTAGAAAAAAAAGTTTCATATATGAAGTAGAAGTGAAAGTACATGCAACATCATCTTCTTAAATTTTCACATCAATCTTCTTAATTAAATCCCAATGAGTTGAACACTCGGAATTGATGTTTGATAAAACCATAGAACAAATCGAGAAACAAATCAACATTGACCCAGTGAGGTTCCGCTATAGTGGAATCTGGATCGAATCGAGAAAGACAAAGTTATAAAAATACAAAAAAAAGACAGAGATTAACTTATTAAATAATTATCAAAGAGATAAGAATTCAATGTTTTACCCAAAGCACGAGGCCATTAGAAGATTAGGATCTCCTCAAAAGCACCAAATATAGGCTGTACCTATAGTCCTATACAAACAATTTTGTCACTTGAAATTGAAAACCCTAATTTCTTAATCTCTCCCAATTAACTCAATTTAAAATTAATTAACCCTTCAAAAGTTTCAACCTTTATGGCAGTCTCAAGCCTAACCCATCTAATTAAAGCATATATTAATCAAATTAATGCATCAAAGATTAGGGATCAGCTTAATTACCTGAGATTGAATTGAAATCCGAAGAACAGAAATTAGGGTTTGGGAGAAAGATTTGGGGATTGTGCATCATTAGCGGGTGAAGCTGCCACATGATCTAATCCTTCGTATCCTCAAGAGACAAATTAAAAGAGGGAAGGAAAGTGCAGATCATGCTGGCAGCTTAACTGCTAGTGGTGCACAGAATACGGTGGCGGCCGTCGCCGGCGACGGCGGAGGGATTTTTTTTTTTTTTTTTTTTTGTGAGATTTGTAGTAGTGTGGAAGATGAGGAAATGGGGTGTGTGTATATATATAGGAAAGTGAGGATTAATGGAGTTTTTTTTTATATTTGTTTTTTGGGATGATGATTTTTCTTTTGATGAAACTTGATGATTAAGTGTACGATGTCAAGTGGGTAGGGATTTATTGTGTTCTGTTAGGCAAAATTTGGATTTTATATGATTTTATGTTTTGGTTTTTGTTTTATTGGGTTATTTTATTAGGTGGTCCTTTTGGATGGAAACATAATTTAATTTATCTCATTTTTGTTTTTGTTTTCATTTCATCCTATTTTTATATGATTTGCATCTTTTTTATTTTATTTTATTAATTTTACGGATCAATCCGTAAAACCTTAAACTAAAAAAACTGACCCGTTATTCGTAAAATTGTGGACGGGTCAGGTCAGGTTATTGGTCAATCCGCCCATTGTACAACCCTATTTTCGGATGAAAACTAAAAATTTTGAACTATTTGTGATCTGATTGCACGTGGCAGAATGTCGTACTCGAACCATTGTATCAATAAATGCGTTACATAACCAAAGGGAGTTGGCTCAGATGGTAAGCGGCCTGCTCCACATCCACAAGGTCTGGGGTTCAACTCCAATGGATGTAACAAAATTCCCTTCGGGAGACTCACCCGCCAAAGCCAGGTGCGCAACTCGGATCGAATTGGATGTAGTCAAGACGAAGCTCTGGTGAAACCCTACGTGGGTAACTAAAAAAATAAAATAAATGTGTTACATAGACGAGATATATGTTCAATTTTAAAAGCCTTGAAAAATTAGGGTTATGAACAAAGGAAGAAAAATGCAAGGGCGTGGGGATTGGGAACGGGGTCGGGCATTATAAAAGTTAAAACGAGGGACAGTGGGACTGCTGTGATGTGGTCCATCATAAGCAGACTGCGCCCGCACCCGTAGAGGAATCCTGTGTACTCACGCCCACCTTACCCCCACATGCACCCTCATCCAAACAAACTCCATATACATACATTCATGACTTGCATTGTCGGATTGATCCAATTGTGTCTGGTTTGGATTATTTTTGAGTGTGTGAAAACAATTTAGATAATGAGGTTTAAGGGTTGTTTGGTGGCAAACTATATATGAGAATGTAATCGAAATAATATGAATCTAGTTCATTTTGACTTTATGATGTATATATTGGCCAAAATTTTCTTCTTGACTTACAATTTAATTTGTTTTTTGGTCGAAGACTTACAAGTTAATTACCACCCTAAAATTTGTGTCAATAGAAGGGTATAAGAAAACAATTTCACCACTTTGAAACCTACTCATATATCTTTAGAAACGATTATAGTGCATTTTTATATGAAAAATAAGGTGTCGTAAGGTAAGATGAAATTATTTGTTAATATATCAAGACATTTAAGTAGACTAGATTCATTTTTTTTTCTGTTTATGCTACCATAGGTTACAACCAAACATGCCCTTAATTTTTAAGTCTCGTCTTATGACTCTTCTTATTTGATCATGTTCGAACTGGATATAATTTTTTGTGACCCTATTTTAAGGCAAAAAAACTTTTCAATATTAATCTTTACATGCTTGTCATTAGGAGGACTAAAACTCAAATCTCCTAGCATTAGTGGAATTAAGCTAATATATAGCATCATATATCAGATGATAACTCAAAATATGATACTAATTAATACTAATATAGCATACTATGTTTCTTTTCTATATCTTATGATGTGAACATTTGATTTTAAGTAGAGGAAAGAGTCATCCACTAGGCACTAGCCATCATCTTTTCTTTTTTTTTCTCCTTTTTATCTTTTGCTTGGAAACCCTTCTTCTCCTGTTAGGATTCTCTGGCGTATGCCAACCTTTTTGCCATTTGTTTATCAAATAGTACTCAAAGAATCTCAACTTGGACTTATTCACCCACACTATAGCTTGTTTTTGTATTTAACTCTTACAAATAGGGCTGGTTATTGGTCGGGTTATGGCCTTATGGGTGGGTGTAACCCTTCTACCATCGAACTTGCGAATAAAAATGACTCATCTAACCCGTCACTCGTAAAAAATTTCACCCATTCCCGACCCACTAGTCACCCTGGGGTGAGTCGGGTGACTCATCACCCGTGAATTGTTAAATTACAAAGATAATTTATAAAATTTTAGAACTAATAAAAGAAGCGTTGACTTGTGGTGATGCTGAAAAAGGGCAGTGACCGGAGTGCAGAAAACTAGTGGTGAAGCACTGAAGGAGAGTTAATAAAAGGAGCAACGACTCTTATATTTAGGTCGAGTGAAGCTGATGGATCGGTCGTCCACAGATAATGTCGAGCCCTACCTACCTACAAGTAAAAAAGAAATCTATCTATATTTGATCAAGGAGATTTAAGACCCCAAAAATAGTATGTCTCTGTTGTGCTTAATTAAATTGTTTTATACCTAGTTGAATTTAGGATAAAGTTTAATATTTGAGGTTGTAAATTAACTTGAATATTTCCAAAATTTACAAATATTTTAACGAAATTAATAAGGAGCCATATGATATGATATCGTTGAAAACAAATTACGCGTGATGAGGTAGCTGTCTACTTGTCTGTAATAGTGAGAATCAAACGAGATCCCAAGAAAACACACCACATTAAAACAAGTCATGTAAAGATAAAACTGCAACCAAAAGGGGACCATTTCCATGGCTTTTATGGGCTCTTGAATTATACTGATTGAGTTTACTGCACAAGGTTCCCTTCGTCCAACTAAAAAGCCAAAGTGCATTTAAAGAGAGACCCAAGAAAAAGCACTTAACCTATCAAATTCAATCCCCCTCATAGTGTTATGTTACGTACTATTGCAATTTGGAAGTGTCCACAATTATGGGCCGGAGAATAAGTTGTGTGGTTATATATGAACCGGGTTCTTATTCACTCATCCGCATTTTTATGCTCGTAATTAACCGGGTTGGATTGGTGATCAATGGTAGATTGGTAGGTAACGATATAAAATTTTATCCATTTATATGTAAGGTTGGGACTTACCTTTTAACCCTAAATTTAAGTCAACACTAGACCTAATTGAGCAGATGAAGTTTGAACTGGAGTTATAAAGAAGATGGGCCGATAACCTAGGGATCGTGCTTGTGTGTAACAGACTTAACATATAAGCTCAATAAGGTTTCATCTCAAAATCATATGACAATTGATAAAATAACTCATGAAATTATATAATAGACAATTAAAATTTTCATGTGAAACACTCTTTTAACATGTTCAAATTAGTTTATCAAATAAATGAGTGTTCGATATTATAAACCTTGCAATTGAGTTTTGGTGGTTACCCTCTTTTTATGATTGGCCATTGATTGATTTTGTTGACATTTAACATTTGAAACTAATGAACAAGCTACGGTTTATTGGATCGATATGAAGCTGGTCATGGACAATTATATCCCCGTGATCTTTTCTTGCTCTAAAGTCTAACCGGTGTCGTTTCATTGCTCCTAATTACACGTGCAATCCACCTACCGCACGGTCCCCTCCGACGTGAGCTGTGAATCCATGTGAAGACTATAGTAAAAAATCACACATGGGCCTCTACGGCCCAATATCAAGGCCCAATGAAATGCACATGCTAATCTTTGAGGCTGTTGATTTCATTATTTAAATAAATCTCAATCTCAATGTATATTAGAATCAATTAGACCAAAGAATTTCATCCAGTAATCTTGCCAGCCATGAATTACACAGACGGGAAAATGCTGAATTTACCCTCATCTGTAAAAACTAATGAACAAGAGATGAAAAAACATAGAATGGTTCAAGTTAAACTTACAATTGATTCAATACTTGTCAGAAGCTAGCTTCTCTAGCTTTTCTCTTTGAAGCTCTTGGACAACCAGATAGCAGTCTCTCTTGGAGAAACCTTCTCTAGACCAAACGGCTTCAGCAACACACCAAGCTCATCAAACCTCTCTTGTTGTAATAGCCTTGCACTGAACTCAAGCAACCCTTCTAAAGCCTCTGCCCTCTGTTGATACGACGAAGTATCGAACCGTCTCCTCCTTAGATCCGACGACGTTCGGCTGGATGCACCGAGCGTTGCGTTCTGGTTAGAGCAGTCACTGTTGGCGTTCTCCTCTCCAATCATGGCAGCCTTGCTGTCTCGGATTTTGTGCCATACGTCGCTGAATCTTTTTGACTTGGCGAGCTGGATCGAGAACTTGTCTTTGGTGATGGAGCAGTCGCCGTGGTGTGGAGAAGTGGAGCCCTGCCCGGAGTTTAAGGATGTTTGTTGGTTGGGGAAGAAGGCGGCGTCTTCGTAGGAGGGTAATGGGAATTCTAGGAGCCTATCGATTCGAGGAGTGTTGAGGGAGACATCAGGGGATTTGAGTTGCTTTAGAATGTTGCTTGTGGTTTCTGGGATGGCGGGCCGCCTTGTGATGGTAGGTAGTGATGCTCGACGAGTTGCAGAGACTGATCTCTTTACAGGTGTACGTGAAATCGGGGACTGCAAATGTTAATTCATCATGATAAGGTTATTTCCATCCATAAGTTTTGTTAATAATTCTAAAAATATCAACATCATCGTCCAGTATAGTCCTGATCAAACGGGGTCTGGAGTTCAAGATAGGGGCAGCCATAATCTGAACATTTCATGATGATGCGCCTGATAGACAATTCTAAAATTATCATAAAACATTAAAAATGCTGAACCAGAGACTCAGTGAAATATATTGGAGGATAAATCGGGTTTAAAGTGCTTACTGATTGGCGATTCTTTGAGAATTGTGCCGGTCTTTTTAAGGTGCCAAATGTTCTGGCTCGAGTAAGTGTAGCATTATTGCGAGTCTTAGAAAGTCTTGAAGGGGCTTCCTTGCTAACAGCAGTACAAGCATCTTGAGCATTTAATTCTGCCAGACGCCGATCTAGATCATCATTGAGAGCTTTTATTCTCTCAGTGGTGTAAATACAGCCAAGCCCGCCTCCAGATACACTCGGGTCTAAGCTCCTGTCTTCTTCCTGCTCTGGGAATGTAGTTTTGTCCATATACTCGGGTTCGTCCCAGTAAGAAGGTACTGTATCACATCTTGGATTGCTGGTTTGTAGTTGAATCTTGCGTACGTAAGGTTGAAGGTGTGGGTGTCTTAACAATTCAGCAGCCTGCAAGGAGAGAGTATCTCAGAATTATTACACGTTAGATTAAAAAAGAATAAAGCTTACTTACTATCACGAGTAAAAGCCAATGAGTTTGAGTAAGTATCCCACCATAGGAAAGACAACATGATGGAGGCTAATGTAAACTTGAATTGTGCAATTCGAATTCCATTCATTCATGTGAAAGTGTGCTTTTGTTACTTTAAGAATCGTTTTCATGACGAAAGTTCATCAGATCACGGTTATGCTATATTTATTAAGGCATTGTGAAGGACAGTTTCACTCACACTGGGTCTGAGTTCAGGATTTTTCCGCAGCAAGCTCTTAACAAGACCACGACTGCAAACAAAAAATAGGAGTTGTGCTTTCATTAGCTAATGAGCACACAAATACACAACTCTGCATATTATAAATATAGACACATCACAAATATAGTCATATAGACACATCACAAATACACAATTCTGCACATTATAAAATAGGAGTTGTGTTTTCATATGCCAGGCTAATTTACATTTAAAAAGAATGTCTGGTCAAAAAAGGACTTACAATGCACCGGAATATACAGTAGGAAGAGGTGCCACAATTGATTTATTGATCTTAGTGATCAAGGCCTGCATATCCTGAAACAGGAAACAAGATGTGTCAAGAAAATAGATAAACTTAGTAATATTAAAATTATGAATTATTCAAAAAAACTACCAAGTAAACAATTTCATATTAGTATCAATTGTTTCATCTCACACTAGAGTTGTGCTGGTGAAACAGAAAGCACAATTGCAAATTACCTTGAAATGTTGAGATATAGACCCCCACTAGCTGACATTCTCTAAAGGTAATTACTAGTAATTTTACAAAGAGTATACAGAAAGCAATCTTAGTACAACCAAGAAGAGAACGGAAACTTACAAATGCTCTAAATGCAGGCTTAAGAGCTGTCATTTCATATATGCAACAACCTGCATGACATTATATGACAATGAAAATTATTGTCTGTACAAAAAACATCAGAGGTTAGTAGCTCTATAAGATAAATGCACCCTGCAAACAATATGTAACTCACCTAAGGACCAAATATCTGACTTAGAACCATACGGTATATCAGCTAGAAGCTCTGGACACATGTAACTCGGAGTGCCAACCACCTAAACATAAGCAGTCAAATTTATGACAAAGCAGATTATTTTTCACAGTTTTGGTGAAACATAGTGATATTTTAAAACTTGTACTATAAACCAGAACTTACGGAGGAGGCAAGATCATCAGAAGTCAACATTTTGGCAAGTCCAAAATCACCTGAGTCCAATATTTGTTACTGGCTATATAAAACAAAATGGAATCTTTTCTTTCCATAGATGGAAAAGAAGAAGAAAATCTCCTTACCAAGACGTATGTCTTTCTCCTTTGTCAAGAAGATATTTGAACACTGAAAGATTCGAGGAACTCAATTAGCTCATATTATAAGAAAATAATCGAAATGACTCCGATGTTGGAAGCATATGAACTTAACTAACCTTGACATCACGATGAAGAATATGATTCTTGTGCAAATAGTCAAGTGCCATCAGCAGTTGTACAAGCCATTTGCAAATTTTCTAAAAAAACATTTAATTTGCAACTTAGCACTCAGAATAATTAAGTTTAGCATAAGTTGGATAATGTCTTTTGGCAAGGTTCCTTCACATAAACTAGTATGTTGTACATTAACATAATTGGTGGGTATACAGAAAAATTCAGTGAAGGAAGGGATGAGCACCTCCTCGGGAAAATGAACTCCATTGGTTCGTTTAATTGTTTCAGACCTGTAGAGGTATTTGCAAAAAATTGGGATTAAATTAAACCACCTGAATCAAAATTTATGAAATTGGTTCAAGCACCCAAAACTTACATGTCACCTCCTTCACAGTATCCTATAATTATACACACATAGCATCCCTGAGAAGAGCCCAACAATATAAATCAATATGAAATCACATTATGGACAAGACAAAATGAGAGGTCACTACAGGAAAATAAGAAGCTAGATGATTTCAGCCAACCTTCTCAACCCAGGAATCTTTGTACTCCACTATGAATGGATTTCTAATCTTGGAAATAAGCTCCATCTGGAAAGCAAATAAAACAAAAATCAGGCATCTGAATTTATCATCAGGAATCGCATTGATTGCAAAATAAAGTATATTGACATCATTTATTAGAATTCAACAAAGTATGTGAAACATTGCTTAAATATAACCACAATTAAGGCTACTAACCTCCTGATGTGCAGACCTGCGAGTACGCTCACTCTGGCGGGCTAGACGAATCTTTTTAAGAACATATCTATGTCAACGTGAAATGCAAAACAAACAGTTTGAGTCATTTATGGAGTTACCCTGGCATAAATCTTTCTCAAGTGAATAAGCTTGAAACAAGGTAAGATAGGAGACATATGCAAGCTTGTGCTTACTTCTTCCTTTCATGCTTATGGCGCACAAGCAGTGCAGAACCAAAAGAACCTTTTCCAATTTGCTCTAGTACTTCGTACTGCTCCATGTCTGAGTATACTGACCAACTACTTTCACTATGGTCAAAGATTCAATTCTGCAATGAAACAAGAAAAATAATCATGAATCATGCACAAATGGTTGCACACTGTCCTCATTCTACAATCTTAAAGGACTTCATTTGAACATCAAAAACTTAGAAACTTGAAAACAATTCCTTGTCACAATCATTATAGAGATGATTTAGGTCTATCATGAAAACTGACAAGGCACTGGAAATTTCTCAGCACAACAGGCATCTAGCGTCTACAGGCAAGTATCCATTTACAGAAAAGAACCTGAAATCCTATTCTAATGCTTCAAGCATTATCATCGATAGAGAAGAACTAATATTAAAATGTAGAGGAAAGATCACCACAAACGCAAATGAAGATATCTGGTTCAAATTCAATGCACAGAGAGACAATTGCGTGAAAGGTAACGAACTTCACGAGCCGCCTGAGAGCAATTCAAGAACCACACGTTTGGAGAACAAAGTTTCCACATAAACGTCAATTTTTCTTTTCAGTTCTGAACAGAAACTACAGCCACATTTCAAAAGAATGAGCACCTCAAACCACTCCAAATCGCCTAGCGTACTAAGGCAATAACCATAACGACGGCAAAAAATGCTCAATCCGTCGGGTAAATGTCAATTCCTCCTCAATTCATTCACACTGTTTCAAATTAAATCCTAACCAGCTACCTAGCGAGCCAATTTTAAAGGAAGCGAATGCACCGCCATTGTCGTTGTCAGTCCCAATATTGAGAGGATAATCAAGAAATAGACATACGGATTGAGAAATTACCTAATTTAAGAGTCCGTCTGAGCCTGAGAGCAAGCTTTAGTCAAGTAGAGAGATCAAGCGGCGAATGTCGAACCGGAGAGCAATTGCAGTGGAAGCGGCGGAGGTAGGCAGGGTTCCGCCATTGGAGAGAGCTGAAAGAGTACCGCACAATCAGTAACGGAGCAGATTATCCATGGAGATTCGCAGAGAGAGAAATGGAGGACACTTCTGGAGACGAGAGCTAGAGAGAGAAGAGGTAGGGAGCTAAGATGCAGACAAGGGAAATGGAAACAGGATTTATATTAATTTAAAAAAATCAAGAAAGTCAGAAAAAGGAGTTAATTAGAGGAAACTGTAGATTATTCTTTAATTATCGATTAATTAATTGTAGTTAATTTTTAAATGTGTAAGAGTTAGTGGTGGTGGGGCGGGGAGAAGCAGAGTTGATAGGCACGCAAATCACAGCGCTCATTAGTAAAGCCTTTTCAAGAGTTGATAGTAAGACCGTTGACTTATTATATTCGGAAAATGGATTTGGAGATTTTGATTGAATTTGGTCCCTCTAATCATTTAGGAAATACGGTTGATTGAATTAGGAGTGAGGTTTATTCGCTTAATTATCAATTCGACGACGTACTAATAAAGATTGAAGTGATAGATTTGATGAAATTGGTGTCACTAGGATATGTGTTTTAAGGGTTTTTTTGTCTAATGTGTCTATTTATTTTAAGTTATTTTAGAAATTAAAATGCAATAATTTTAATTTTATATTTCAAAATTATTATTTTTTTCAATTCTTCATTTTATAAAACTAAGTTTTTTTTTTTATTTCTCATACTTATTAATGCAAGCTTAAAATAAAAATAATTTAATTTAATTACGTTGAAGAAATTCAGAAACTCCAAAATATTTTGCAATTAGTTGCCGGCTAAGTTGCTTATAAATTGCTACTTGGCCTAACCGCTATGGTTAGACAACCATCAAATTACTAGTGTTGCTTCGCTACCCATCTTTATCTAAAGCTCTTAGCCTCTTACAAGAAGTGTAATTGTCCAATAATGTACACGATTGTTATAGCTCGATGTATCACTCTTGCAAGGGTTATTACTACTTCATCGCATCACCAATTCACCACCCCTTACTTGGCGGACACTTGACCACTACCGGTGTCGCTATAATGTTTCACATTATGTTTGTTCTTTCAACATCTGCTGTGACATCGTCATAAAATTAGGTTAGAGGATAGCTTTTGTACATGGATCGATAGTTTGTTTGGCTTATGAAGTTGTTTCCTTGCATCGAATTCGTGATTTTAATTCAAAAACCTATTTTTTCATTCTCTTATAACTTTTCTCATATAATTTAACCCTAAACAATGTAGGAGATAGTGATCAAGTGGAAAAAATTAACCTCAAATTCATAATCATCATGATTTAATTGAATGAGGGAGTTACAAGAATTGGAATGGTGAAGTTTCGACTATAGCTAGCTAGTTGTGGTGGTTTACCATTGATGAATCAAGGATTATGGTCTCATTGAAGAATGTGGCTTCTCTATTAGTTGGAAAATAGTACACAAAATCAAATTCATTTGTTTTTCCCATATAGTTATTGTTAGAATATGTCCATCCCACATATGAAAGTTAGGAGTAAATTGGATTAATATATAACTCAGCGGATTACTCCTCCTATTGCCAATTGGTTTTAGGATGAACCCCGCTGGCAGGGACGGAGCTATGTTGGGGCGGGTGGGGGCCGTGGCCTTCCCAATCCAAATAAAAAGTTATGAACGTTTGAAGATTAGATATATACAAACCACGTTTAACAAGTCATTTACATAGAATGCTTTCATCTTTTGTTAAACATCCTACTTTCATAATGTGATTGAACCCGAAAACTTTGAAACAAGGGTTTTAGTTTGGGTTTTATTTTTTAGTTACGAGCTTTTAATATTTATAGATTCAATTAGTTTGTATTTTGAAACATTTTTGTTTTCTTAATCTAAATGTACTCTGAAACATAATTCATAATTATATAAGTTGTCATTATAAATTCTTGTTTTCTTAATGTAATTATATATTAAAATATTTTAGTCCCTCCTATATAAAATATTATTTCTTTTTTATCTAAATTTGTATTTTTTATTTCTACATTCTCGAAATGTACATTACCTATGTTGAAATTTTTTATCAGTCCCAATAATAATAAATTTCTGGATACGTCGCTGCCCGCTGGGCTAATAGTTCTTAACTTATGTAGTGACTAAACAAATGATAAATCAAATAGGACATGACCCAAATTATTAGTGTAGCTTTTATAATTTTGTTGGTGGAAAAATCTTTAGAATAGATTTTGGTTTGTTTGTCCCATATCAGATTTGAAGCGAGTGACGGGCCCACTAGTGTAAGCGCCGTGGGGTGGGGCCCCCCGCCTCCATTAGATTGAAATGACCACAAGGCCCTCAGTCTGCCACGTGTGCACGCGTTTCTGCCGTCGGGACTCGTTCATCGATCCATTACATATTTACATGTTTTCCATTTTCAGATTTCAATTTATTAAGCTAAAGTATTAATTAATAATGCTATTTTTTTCTATATTTTATTAATTGAATGAAAAAAAACCTTGTGTGATTGTGTAATGAGTAATGACCATATAACACTTTCTTACATGATCTGATCTACCTTTATGTTGATTGAAATAAGTTAATGTTTGGTTTGACAAATAGAAAGTTTACATTTTTTTGTATAATTAGTGTCGGCTAGAGTACATATTTGGCACTATGAACGATTTGGGACAAAATTTTCATATGATCTTGTACTTTTGTTAAGATTTTTTTTGTTATTTTTTAGAGTTTTAGGCAATAGTTTATCAATAAATTCCGAGATTTGTGATTAAAATATGTATCTATGCAAACTTTCTTCATATGTTGGCTATGCATGAGTTAGTTATTAAACTTCTTAGTAATTGTATTTTGTATCAGAGCTAAGATAAACAACCTTTTTTTTGAATAAAGATGGTATTTGTTTTTCAATCATTTTGGGGTACTTTATTAACTTTTAATTGACACAATAATAATTTTTCACTTTTACATAAGTATTGTAAAATCATTTTTTTATGATGTTATTTCATTCGCACACTATCATATGCTACAATTATCATATACTCCGTATCAAGTTCAAGACCTTGTTTATACAGATAGATAAAAATAAAGTTGAGAGATTGATAACGGGATATGCTCTAGAGTCGACCAAACATGTAAACAGTTGTAGTAATAACTATCATACGTACATTATAGGAAAATTATTTTTTAACTTATATGATGCTGAAAAAGATATGTCAAATCAAATAGGTCAAGTTCAATTCACATCAAAAAAGGGACATTTATGAAATAACGTTTGATGGGGTCTTATATGTCCATGTTCAACGCTATATATATTATTCTACGTGACTATCTTGTACAGGTGTATGTATTTTACCAATAAAATCTAACATATACATATATATTTTGTGGCCACATAAAATCTCCTCATTACTGGCCGCACGTCCAATTATTTATTATAATGTCGTATATACGAGTTTGATCAAGTATGAAAGAAACATTCTACAAGCTAGCTAGCCCCTTCAAAATAACGTTGCCTACATGTTTAGATTTTCATATTAATTTGAATATTTTTGAAAACAAAATCGAATTTTTTTGACGGTGATAATGAATGAAGATCGATTCAATTTCGTGGGTCAGGTGAGTGAGGATGGACGGCCTTACAACTTACAAGAACGTGCAAACTTTGCATGCATATAACAAAATAAATGTACGTGTACATATTTTCAATATTACATAGTACAGAATATGCACACATAGCATGAAAATCAATGGGCACACCGGCCACGATTCTAAATAAATGCAAATATATAATACATAATTATGCACATATAACTTGACCCAAAAAAAACGTTATGCAAATATAATAGTTGTTCTTTTTCGATAGAATACGACTATATTGTTCTTATTCTCACATAATATATTCTCTACCTTTGTTTGCAACATCTATGAGACTATGAGAATTGAGAAACAATTTTTTTGGATTAAAAGTGGATATAATACCCATAAATTACAGAAATTGATATTCGGATGGAATTTTTTTTGAAACAGGTAAGAATTCGAAGGACCAAATATGTTTGGTAGTCCGAGAGGCCGTTAAAAAAAACGGCAGCCCTAAACGGCTACGTGAGTCAACAGAGAAGCCACCCAAGGCAAGCAGAATCGACTAATTGTAGTACATATCCTCGAAAAGAAGAGCAAAAAGAGATCGGAATCGGGGTGAGTAAAACACTAAAACAAAAGTGCCGCGGCAACAGGTCAACCCATCATGGGGCGTGCGAAATGAACATCTGACTTTCATTCTGTTTAAAAATTGGAACTATTTTGTGCTAGATTATTTTCTCCAAGAAGCCCTGTGCTAGATTATTTTCTCCAAGAAGCACATGTATATGGGCTTCAAGGCTCTTGTGTCAGCCCAAAGTTTTACCGGCTAGTTTGTGGGCCTTGTAACTCATTTTCTTCTAATGTAAGCCCACTCACATCTTGAAATAGTTTTCTTATAATCTTATGTTTTCTAATCACCACCATTCTGAATTGATCCTCGATCTATATATTATTACTTATTTACATAAAATTATAGAGCTTTTGCCATTTTTTGACGTGAAGTTATTCTACATGGATTGTCTAGAGTGGATGTATCTTTTTTTTTTGGGTAGAAAGAGTGGATGTATCTTATATCGAAACAAAGAAGCCGAAAATAATTTTGGAAAAAATGTGGGGCACTAGAAAACAAAAGCCCCCTAGTTTTGTGATTTGGACAAATGTTGGCCTATCGTACTAATCCAACATTAATTAAGTCAAAATGATTTGTATTTAACTTATTTTCACTTCTAAGACGATCAAAATATACCTACATATGTTTTTTTCTTGCTTTGGCTTGCCTAATTCGATTGGTCAACACAGCTCTACGTCCGCATTAGACACTTCGTAGCCCTATTTTGAGAGAGAGTGAGACACTCCCGATATTAGGTTTTCCATGCATGCCACCAGGGAAATTCGAACTCGAATTTTTTGATAGCACCACTTTATCACTAGACCAACTGAATATTGGTTATACCTATAAAAACCCATTTGGTTCTATATCTTGGGTATAAGGAATCGAGTTAAATATGATCTATCATTTTTTTCCCATTCCCTCAAAATTAACATAAGCTCGATTCCTCATTGCAAACCGATTTCGTGTATAGGAACAAGCGGCCCCAATTATTTTGCCCAAGATTTTCTGCATGATTTTTTTGCAAGCCCAATGCTAGAGATAGAACCCAAAATAATAGACATGGATCAAATCCTTAAACACCGACACGTACATTTTTTTTCTTCTTTCATTTATCATGCTCAAAATTCAATTTCAAAAGAAAGAAATATAGTTTACAGGTAAGCATTCAAAAACTTAAATGTGGTGAGCAATTGAATTTGAAGAGAAGAAAATGGTCCCATACTCTGCATGTATTCACGTGCTACTGCTATATATACAACTAAGTATATATGAACGTACATTTGTTGCTTCGATTGCGGTTTCATAATAATAAACATGTATCAACTGGTGCATAGGATTCTAAAGGGCCCCAACTTACATATTTCACCCTAAACCATTTAAATACACGTAAAGTACCATCCTTTTCTGTCTCTTATATACAGTGTCATTTCTTGTCTTATACAATGCAACCTTCCATGTGTGGGTCACTCCTTTCATTCCTTTCTTTCTTTTGCATATATCCGTGGACAATCTTCTAAGATTAGTGCATTAAATTTGTTCAAATTTGAGTTTTTTTGGGTACTAAATAGTAAATGTAAGATAAATATACACTAAATAATGTACATTTGTAAATTGTCATAAAGAAGTGATCTTGCAATAGAATGGTACCTTTAAAAAAAAAAAAAAAGAGGTGACATTATATATCCAGAATTTTATTAATATGAAAAATGGGTTGAATAGTAATCATATAATCTTGTTTTACTTTAAAATTAAAATAAAATAAATGCATGCAATTTCTAAGTGAAATGAATGTCAATAACAATAGCGGAAAGCTCTAGCCCTCAAAAGAGTCAAACAGTACATGTAAAGTCTAAATCAAATGAAGCAAAGCGAAATAAGCAAGAAAATTAAATCAACATCTATATTTACTCCGATAAAGAAAAGTCTTGGCATTAAGATATCTACAATCTGAAAAGGAAATGTCTATGATCTAAAGACTTGTTAATCAACAAAACTACTAATTGCAGATCTAGTCTCAAATCAAATCTTATTTTTTGGCTATTATGGTAGAAATTCTCACACAATTTAGTTACAAAATTTGCTTAACTCAAAACTAGTTGGCCCATTTAAGATCTGCCCACCTCCCAAATCCAATTATGCTAAGCTCTCCTAATCTTGTCTGTCCTTTTCTCTTCTTGAATATATATTTCATGCACCCCCTTTAAAATCTTGTATGTGGGCCTTTGTCTCTCTTAATCATGGTACATATATGAGTGATGATGATCACAAACTTGTCAATAAAAAAGAGAGACTCTTTTTGTTTCCATGTTGTGTAGTACCTAGTGTAGAGACTAGAGCCTTCAATTCTTGCTAGATATCACAAATACAGCTCCAATTCCAGTTCCAGCTCCAACTACAAAATCCAGCTACAGCTCCAGTTAATACGTCTGAACAGAGCGAGGTAAAGAAAAAAGAGATAATGTTTGAAGGAGTGCAAGACCAGTTTCACCAGTTCTTGGCCGGAGCAACACCACCACTACAACCACCAGCGCCACCACCACCACAGATGATCAGAGCTTCTCTTCCTCTCTCTTTCTCTCTTCTCCATGGATCCATTTCTTCTTCTCCTTCTCCATTTTCATCAATCTTTGAAAATTACCCTTCTGCCCCTCATCTTCAACCACACACTCACTACCACCAAATGATGCAACAACAGCCTCTGGAGCTGCAATACCCAGCACAAATAATCAAAGCACATGGATCATCATCAGTGAAGGAAGAAGGAGAAAACACAAATGGGTTTCTCTCTAAGAGCTTGGATTTGGGTCATCCATGGTCACAAGATGAAGTTCTTGCCCTCTTCAAGGTCAGATCTGCCATGGAGAATTGGTTCCCTGAATTCACTTGGGAGCATGTCTCAAGGTACAATCTTTTTCAATATTTGGATCTATAGTATGCATTTGATCAGCTTAATTTGGTGACTAAAGGTATAAATCTTCTTTGAAATGGGAGCTCAGTACACTGTACATGCAAATTTGATTCTTCTAGATTTCAGTGCACATCTGCAGATTTCAAATTGGCCTTTTTTAGATTATAATGATAATTTAGCTAATTTTTTTAAGTACTAGTGGACCACTTAACCAATAGTAGTACTATTTCTCACACTTATTATACTGTCATCTAATTTAAAATCTTTTTTTCAAGCTAGCTAGCAAGTGATTTATGAATGTGTTCTTGTTTGTTTTATGAATATGGAATTGAATTAAGCAGGAAGATGGAGGAAATTGGTTTCAGAAGAAGTCCCCAGAAATGTAAGGAGAAATTTGAGGAGGAAAGCAGATACTTACACACAATTGCCACTAACACCACCAGTACAATCAATGCTGATGAAGTGGTTAGTTGCCCCACCAAGAATAACAATTATAGGCTCTTTAGTGAGCTTGAGGAGCTCTACCAGCATAGTTGCGAGGATCAAAACGACGTCCTTTTAGACAAAGGTAACCCACAAGGAGAAGAAGAGCTACAAGAAAGAGAAGATGATGATGATGATGATAATCAAGGACAAGATAGGATAGGACAAGAGAGAGTGTTGGATGAAAATGATGGATCAGAAGCAACTGATCATCATCATCATCATCCAATCACCATTGATGAAATGGATGAGGTAGAGAAGGGGACAGAAAAAGAAAAGAAGAAAGGGAAAAATAGTTATCATCATAGCAAGGAGAAAAAGTTTAAGATATTCAAGAGTTTTT